>OY751335.1:20669262-21919262 GCA_963564715.1 Catocala sponsa | reverse complement strand
TGCCACACTGTAATTAGTTTGGAGAATTTATCAAGCTAAGCATTCTAAATCCTGTCCCAAATCCGATGTGATTAAACTGCGGAACTTGTATACTCAAGTGATTAATATACCCGCGTCAACCGAAACCGTCCATCATGGCGGACAATATTTACATAAAAAACGTACCATGACAATAACAACTATGCTGTGTAACTTTACTTACCTACTTATGAGATTAATGATGCAATTTGTGTAAGAGTGTTGTCCTTGTCTATAGATAGCAACTTAATATTGTTTCATGTTTACGCGAATGTTATATGTACATTGAAATTAAACACTTTATACGGATTTTATCGCGTCGTTTATTTTACTTTAAACACTTTAATACATCATTTTGAAACTCTAACACTACTCTAATCATCTCACTAATCGTCAGCCTCGATGGCGTGGTGGTTAATGTAGCCGACTACCACGATCGCGGTCGCGGGTTCGATTCACGCACAAACATTTGTGTGCATGAACATGGATGTTTGTCTTGATCTGGATGTTTCTATGTATAATATGTATGTTTTTACAAAATGAAAGTAGATATGTATGATTATCCATTATCTAGTACCCATAGTACAAGCTCTGCTTAGTTTGGGTTAGATGGTTTTGTGTGTATGTGATAGAATAGAATAGAATATAGAATATTACTATTATTAAACTTTACTACCATTCAAGCTATTTGATTTAATTAAAACTATTTATTTAAGTTTACACTTTGCCTCGACGTTTCGGTTGCTTTACAGCAGCCATGTTGACGGGGAGACTAAGATGGTAGTTGGCTCAATGTTCTGAAGTGTACCTAGTTATTTCAAAGTACCCGAACATAATTTAATCTTTGGTGTTTCTATTTACGCAGAATGAGCTCTAAGTATCATGAAGTCTAGCTGTGTTTTGCTTCTTCTTGGATTTGACTATTTGAATTACTGGATCCCAAGCTGGTGGTACATCCCAACCATCTTCTCTATTGAAATTAGGATGTTTTTTAATTTCAATAGCCTCACGAAGCATCCCTGGTAGAAATTTGTGTTCTTTAACGAGTATTTGTGGTTTGTCAAAACGCACCTTACCACCAACTTACCTTAAGGTAACAATATTATGTTGTTCTTTTTTATGGTCCATTTACCATATTTAAGTTTTTCTATCATATCATAAGGTGATACGGTTTTAGACTGTCGAAGGTTTGGTGGCCGAAACATGCCCAAATATGTTTATAGAGTAATTAAATTCAACGATGAAGGTAAGTAATAAAATGTATTCATATGGTCGGTTAAAGCGGTACGTATGAAAAAGAAAAGCTTTGTGCTTTTTTGAGCACGTTTTAATTAAATTGCTTTTTAATGTAACCTGTGGTGTTATGCGTTGGCTTTATATTTTAAATTACCTTGAAACTTTATTAATAAAAATATGGTCTTATATCTTCCAAAGTAATTATGATTTATTAAACTACTTCTTAAACCTAGTAATATATATTTTAAATTAGTTTCGAAATATTTTAAAACTGTATGAAAGATGTGTCTAGAATAAATTAAACATTACGTGTAATTCAAGTTTATCGTTCTTCAAAGTTAAAAGCCTAAAATCGGCAAAAGATTTATTAAATATTTACCACGTATCATATTCTGACGTCATTCTACTATACTTCGTTGTGACTTAGCGCTTTATTATTTGAAGACACCGTATTTAGCCGCTGAAAAAGGGTAATATCTATCCTAATATTATAAAGCTAAAGAGTTTGTTTGTTTGATTGTTTGTTTGGTTGAACGCGCTAATCTCAGGAACTACTGGTTTGAATTGAAAAATTATTTTAGTGTTGGATAGCCCATTTATTGAGGAAGGCTATAGGCTATATAACATCACGCTACGACCAATAGAAAATTCTCTTATGTGAAGCAGGCGAAGTTGCGCGGGTCAGGTAGTTATGATATATTTATACTGCAATACCGGCTGTTTCATTGGTTCAATGACAAGCAAGAGTGTAAAAGACACTGACACCATGAGGACCTGGTAAACGAAATATTATTGTGTATTAAAAGCTGCGATATCTTAGCAGCGTGCCAGTTAGACTATCTTGTTACTATCACGGGTTTGATCACATTCATACATTTAAATAATTTCGTAAAGTTAAAAGTGTTTTCGAAATTATTAGTCAGGTGCATATTAAATAGGTAATGTCATTCGTTTCAACGATGACATAAAAATTGTAAGAGAAAACTGTCAGAAGTAGTACAAAGTCTTTTGAGACTTTGTTGACTTTGTTGTGTAGTTTCATTTCAAAATTAAACTTAGCTTGTAAAGACACCGCAGACTTATGTTGACAGACCTTAATAAATGTATAATAAATTAATTGTTTTGTATAATAAATGTATGTGATCTATGTATTTACATTGTTTCAGTACTGGGTGGACCTCAAATTCAAGGTCCGTCAAAAATATGCCGTCATACAGAAGTGTCAGGAGAATGGGATCCAGTGTAGGGTGCCAACCCAGTAGAAGAACGCATAGTCAAGATACTGACCAATGAAGACGCTAATCTGCTGTCGGGGTGTGTGTTCCAGCAAATGTTGCAGTGTCCATTGAAAATAATGGCAATACGGTAAGAACCCATATATGTATTTAGAGAAAAGCTCAGTCCCAGAACACACCTAACGCTTTTATAAATACAAGCGAGTTGTTATAAAAAGTTACAATACTGATAACTTAAAATTAAAGATCCTTGTGTTTATCTCAAAAGCAAAATACACAAAGCCATTTTGATAAATTTCGTTCGGTGTTGTTACTTGGCAGGAACATCAATCGTTCCCCTGCGGCATCGAGCATTATGCAGAACTAGGTCAAAATGTGTACGTCATTGGAATTTCTTCCACAGAGAAAAATTTGATCGAATTTGTAAGCAGAGATTTAATAAAAAAACACGCTTTATTTAAAAACCTTATCTAAAAAGTAGAAAATAACTTTTTTAATAATTCAAAATAAGGATAGAGTGATTAATAAAATAAATCATTTAATGTAAAAAAGCGTGGGGTGCTTTTTAAGATATTTTGATAAGTAGCGTCATTATCAAAATATCTTAGAAAGCACCCCACGCTTTATTACATTAAAATCATTAATCCTGACGATCCTTATCAGGATAATGAGATAAACTTATCAAATTATTGTATTGTCATCGGTCCTCGATAAGTCTACAAAGTTTAAATGAAATCTGACCGTTTGAAGTGGGTCAGAATCAAGTCCAAAGGAGTCGGTTACAAGCAAAGTAACAAACAAAGATACAGGTGACGGTAATAAAAGCGTGTTAAAAAAAATAGAATTGTATTTTTTTTTTCATTCGGCTTATTTTATTTATAAATTCATATTTGGATAAGATCCTTCAAATTGGTTAAATGTCAACAACTGAGTATGTAAAATTCATTTGGTTTTTTATTACTTTTTCTTCTTTTACAATGTTGTAAAAATTCTCTTCAACGTTTTATTAACTTTTATATTAAACCTTTTTCCTTCTGTTTAATATTAAAACTGCGCTCACAACTATGACAATTCAAGTGGAAACGCTCAAGATGTAAAGATTCTAAGTTTTATAGCGGTCCCTACGAGGGTTGCATGCATGAAAAACTCTTGTTATTATTTCTCATTTCTTCATAATAGAGACAACACACCGCTCCGTTAGTGCTATTTAGGCTTATATTAACTGCTGATTGCAGGATGCCTGATTTATTCCGGTTCAAGCAGTGTTATTGGGATTTACCTGTAGTCTGTAATGAAAGTCTAAGTCACAAGAGCGCCTAAAACGTATGTTTGATGGGAATCGACTCGACCTGAAATAAATAAGTTCATTGTTCAAGCGCGAGTGATTTCTTGTATCTCCAATCCATCATTCTTTTGATCACCTATAGCACTGACTGCCTTAATGGCGTGACGGTAGTGAATACGCCGACTGCTGAGCATGAGTTCTCGGATTCGATAACCAGGTAGGGCAAAATGTTAATAACATTTTCTGGCCAGAAATTCACATTAGTGGCACGCAATATGGAACTGTGCCCAGTAAACGGCACTATGCTCGAATAATATTACGCGGAACTTAAAAACATATTTGGGAAAATGTGAGTGTAATACAATGTATTGTATTACACTCACATTTTCCCGAAGAAGTAGATAGAGATGTACCTCTATCTTCTTCTTCGGGGTTACGAACGTGACTGTATGTTTTTCCCTCTGAAACACAAAATTGTGTAAATTATCAAAACATATTTTCTTTTATATAACGAATAATGCCATGAAATATAAATGTAAGTGGACCTAAAAGCGAGAAATAACAAAAGAATAGAAATGCATCCGCTAGAGTTGATGAAAACGTGTCAGTGCATTTATTGATAGTCGTTACGCAATTTGTTTAAACAAATAGGATTGCAAGTAAAAGCTTTTTATTGAATGTTCAAACCTTGTGTTTTTACAGTAACTGTGTTACATTTTATTTTAGGAAAATTATATTTTATACATGTAGAAAGAATGGACGAGGAAAAACTGGCTAAGAAAGTTTATAAGGCTAGTGTGAATGGAACAGTCGCAAGAGGAAAACCTAGGCGAACGTTTCTCGATCAGATCGGAGGCGTTCTGAACAAAGGCCAGGTTAAGAGCTCCTTGAACCGACGGGCGTGTATGAGGAATGTGATGAAAGTGAATGAAGCCAGAGAAGTGTGTCAGGATCGTAGCAAATGGAAATCTGTAGTCTCTGCCTATCTGGGAAACAGGCGTGAATCTATGTATGTATGTATGTATATTTCATGATCGTTATTTTAATCTTTTTGCCAAATATATTGTTTTATTTTTAAGCTACAAGTCCCTAATGGGAACAATTTCAATGGAATAATATCTGTATCGCCGAGGACTTTACAAACATTTAAACCATAGACATAATAAACACCCAGACACGAGGCAAACCCATGATACGGTAAGTGTGGGTATTGAACCTACAGCCCTTGGCGCAGTGATAATGGCGAGCCTACCACTTAAAACACTACTTCATGTGTGCAGTCAGCATATCTGTTTTTTATCTACTCAGCCTTAGGACGTCAAATGTTAGTCCTAGGCCTTACCCAAGGAGTTCCATTGCTGTCTTAACAGTAATGATAAACATATATTTACTACTAGCTTTTGCCCGCGGCTTCGCTCGCGTTAATTTAGAATTTGACAATCAACTCTGCTTGTAATAATATAATTCAATCATGATTCGAAAGACACGTGACGCCATCTATTATCATAAGAACGTTATTGTTGTTTTCCTCGGGAACAGTAATTTTTATCGGGATGAAAAGTAGCCTATATCCATTTCTGTACGCCTGACAACGTATATGCAAAATTTCAGAATGATCGGTTCAGTGGTTTAGGCGTGAAAAGGTAACAAACAAATAAACTCATATTCGCTTTTATAATATTAGTTAGGATAACCTTACACCAGGGCAATGTCAATATAGTAGCAAATGTAATATCAAGATTAAGTACCGCTATTGACCAGCTTAAAAGAATGTTTGTTCAGAACATTCTCAGAAATAGAACAAAGTCTGCAACTGTGGCTTGTCGACGAGAACAAGCTTGGCTCTTGGGTGTGATACCTTACCCTACTGATATATTAGATTCTGTTGGGCAGGCGTGAGGCCCGTTATTTTAAGAATAATGATTGCCTATAGTGACCACTAGTCACCGCAGCAGAGTTTAACCTTACCATCTGGAAGCGTTTATATTCAGCACGGTAAACTTTCAGCACTCATTTCTCCCACAGGCTCTGGAATAAACTAGTTATCACGTTTTTGCCCGAACCCTACGAGTCGTGCTTTATCAAACGAGATATAGCTCTCTTGTATTACTATCACGGTAGGCAGCAGTTAAGCTGTTATTTGAAATTAAACAACTTTATACGGATTTTATCACGTTGTTTATTTTTTATAAAACACTAAAATAGACTTAAAGTTTCAAAATTATGTTATAATAGCGTTTTATAAAAAATAAACAACGCGATAAAATCCGTATCAAGTTGTTTAATTTCAATGTATACTATTCCCGTAACGACAATATAATGAAGACTTCTTTTTTTGCGAAATGAAATGCTCGGGGTTTGCACTTACCATCAGGTCAGGTGCTAGATAGTATGCAACAAGAAACAATAAAAATGTAAACATAGTATCGATCTGGCGACATCTGCGTGACAGTCCGATGATCTGATAACAAGGCAGTATTGTTTTTAAGCTTTCTTTTATTATTTCTATCTGTAATGAGACAACTTAATATCAGGCTTCGATAAAGTTTTTAGCTGTATTGCTATCTTAAATTATACTACATTTATTAAAATATCTTAGTATAATTATTCTACAATATAATCATTGTTATTCTTGGAAAACTTTGTCATGAAAATGGCATTCCTATTATTTTTCTTATACTGTATATACAAAAAAATTTGAATAAGATTTTTCTTAAAGTAATCTAGTAAAAATACCTACTATTTTTACTACGAATACTTGTTAAGAATTCTTTGTAAAGTTATGACGTATCTAAAATACCTCTTACATATTCTACATTATTATGATAGTACTCACAGAACCATTTACATAAATAAATAACCGCAACTTGCATAATAACGATATTATCTGGCAGTAGCCTATGCCACGACACATCGATCGCAAGTCGTTGGTTCAAATAACTACCTAACACTAGCATTTTACCTTAGGTAGAGGGGTTATCAAAAATACTAGTAATTTGTAACCTAAATTACCAGTAATATTTTTTTAGAAAAAGAATAGGTACCTATATAAAAGATTGGAATGTCACATATGTTTTTAGCAATTTACTTTACGGATTTTGTCGCAGTTTATTTGAAAACACTACTTTAAGGTAATTTTAAAGCTATTAAACTATTTACATTTAAGCTTTCCCGGACGTTTCGTTTGCTCTTTCAGCCATATTCAAGGAAAGTCTAAGATGGTGGTTCGCAATATCTTGAAGTGTAATTATTCCACAGATTAATCCTATTTACGCAGAATGAGCTCAAAGTATCATGAAGTCTAGCTGTATTTGCTTTTTTATTATTTATGCTGACGAGTATATTGTGCATATTTATTTATCCACTGCTAGTACCTATTAACACAGAATATTACGTATACTCTGTGTACTTCAAAAAATATAGCAACGGACAAAACATCTGATTCTATCTGAGGCATTTCAACATAGTTATGCGTCATTGTGTCACAGCCCGGATATATCTCTGCTAATTCTATCAATTACATTACAACCGGTAGAAACACGAAGAACACTCTTAAACAAGTTACCTACCATTCAAATAAAGGACGAAGTCAAAATCGGATAATCCACTTAGGAGCTTACGATTCCACAGACAGTTTCACAAATACATACGCACTTGCGTCGTGGGTTAATAAAAGGAAATTGGACAGCATTCACTGTGTGTTGTCCTACGATTGATTTACTAATCCTAATCCTAACTAATATTATAAATGCGAAAGTGAATTTGTTTATTTGTTTGTTTGTTACGCTTTCACGCCTTACCTACTTGACCCGTCATGAAATTTTGCATACACGTTATCAGGGATACAGAATAGGACATAGGGTACCTTTCATTCAGAAAAAAAGACTGTTACTAACCTAACCTACATTTGCGTGAGCAAAGCCACGGGCAAAACCCAGTAAAATTATAAATAATACTATCTTATCTTATGTGGGGGTCAGTCAGTGCAGACCGGCGACACTTCGACCCAATGGGATCTTTTGTGTCGACACTCTCCCAATAACGACTGCCATAGATGGCCATGGCAGCCGGGACCAACGGCTTAACGTGCTTTCCGAGACACGGAGCAGGCGATAATTGTCAATCAATACGCACATAATTTCGAAAAGTCATATAACTTCCGAAAATCAGAGGTGCGCGACGTGGGTTCGAACCCGAGACCCTCTGCATTGCAGTCTGTTGGTCTCCCCACTGAGCTATCGCTGCTCTTAAATAATACTAACTACTAAACTGTTTACTAGAGTTTAAATATAAGCAAAATCACTTAAAATATCGAAGAAATACTAAAGTAACCCAATCAAGTTGTTTCAAAGTCAAAGAGCTTGTATGAACATAGTTAAGAGACTGAATGGCTAGTTTGTAAAGTTGGCAAATTCAACTACGCGGAATGTTTGATCTCTGGGGCTTGAGACACTTCGGAGCTCACTTGTAAGGATTCAGTGTCGTCATTGCTAAATTGTACTTTACCTGTAGGTACTTGTTGTGGGTTGAAAAGCTAACTCGTTTATAAACAAATACTTTGGTATTTGTGGTTCGTGTTAGGTCTAGCGAGCATTGGCGAGATAGCAAGACACGATCGTTTAGGTGAAGAATGGTAATATAATTTAATAATATGATATTATGATGGACATTTCATTAGCAGCTATAACAAAAAAGGTGCTAGCTCGGCATTCCTAATTCCTAAGCTTACAAGTAGCCCTGTTAAAATTTTAACTTTGATGTCATAATAATAAGTTACATTACTATTCATCTTAAAATCCATTGACGTGCTGTCCCGCCAGTGAACGCCGAGCCAAGGTACAGCGATCATAGCGATACTCGTAGCATTAAAATATGGAAGTCCAATATATTCGTCATTTAAACTAATATATATTCGAATAATAATTGAATATAATTCTGAAACGACATCGTCAAGTTAGAGCAGTTATTAAAATTAATTATTTACACAGGTAATTGACTGCATTTACATATATTTCTGCACGGATGGGGTAATGGTTTAAGTCGAAACCTCGATATTGTGATATTGAGAATAATTAAAAAGGAATTGCGAAGAATGGAGCCCACTACGCACCCCATATTGCCCACCATAACTATTGCAATAGAGAAAGGTTGTCATTAATGACCTCTTCTGTTTTTTTTTATGGTTTTGGTGGCAACCGTGCAGACGGATCGCCTGATGGTAAGCGATTACCGCCACCCATGGACACCTGCAACACCAGAGGAGTTACAAGTGCGTTGCCGGCCTTTTAAAAAGGAGTACGCTCTTTTCTTGAAGTGTTGAAGTTCGTATTGTTCCGGAAATACCGTAGGCAACAGCTCATTCCACAGTTTTGTTGATCGTTGTTCGGCAGCCGGATCGTAGGATCCGAGCGTTATCCAACTTACTGTATTCACAGGACTGTTCCGCAACTAATGGCGGGTGTTTTAACACAAAAACTTACTATAGTTAAATATTCTAAATGTTATAAGTTCAAATTGTAATTTGTAGCATTCCAATAAATGTAAAACAAATTGTAATTTACTTTAAAAGGGGATTGGGACTTTTTTTAACCTTAATACAGGTTATTGTATAACCTTCAACGTAGAAACGAGCCAAACGCTTTAAAGCTAATCTATATCACGCACTTTAACGTATTCGCTAAACGCTATAAATTTGCATTACAATAATCTCGACAACGATTATTTCAGACATAACTGGCTCAATTCAGAATAACTTAAAGGCCACAGGTCAGTATAAAGCTACAAAAATATATCGTAGCGGGATTTTTCAGTGGCAGCCTCAGGCGTGTAACGGACCGTTTATACTGTAGCCCGGCAATAGTCGGCAAAGTGGACTTGAAAGAATCTTATGTACATATCTTAGATAAAAATATTGAACATATACAGGCGTTTTAACCTGACAATTCTTGGAGTACCATAAGACATAATTTAAAATCTATTGTGTCTGGCCGCCGGTGTGCCGCCGCAACCTTATAGGTTGAAAAATTTGTGATATAAATCACATGTTCGGTGGCGCAGTAGTGAATGCGACTTCTGTGCATGATGGCTTGAGTGCGATGCCCAAGTTGGCCACGATTTTCTTAGTAGGACGACGTTTGGTTACTGTGTTCGGTAGAGGCAGGAGGTTCAAACCTAATTACATGGAAACTAAAACCGTTGCTGGCAAAATGTGGGTGTACCAAATCTCTACCAACGTAGGCGTGAAACTATTTATTAATATATAGCGTTCGCCCATTGCTCGGAATTCGTCCGTCGTTTAGTTAATTTACCAACATTTTCACTACATTTTTGCATTCGTTGGTTGCATATGTGGGAACAATACAATAAAATAAATTGTTTCCAAAATGTTTTATTGATCTAAACCTCGTCAATAGCTACTACACAAAACAAAAGAAAGAAAATCGTTATAAGGTACGGTTGGCGTTTGATTTGGGATCGCCTCGCCGCTGCAAGTACGCCGAGTGTTGTGGGTTCGACTTCCACGCGGGACAAAAATTTGTGTGATCCACAAATGGTTGTTTTGAGTCTGGATATTTTTTGTGTCCGTTGTTTGAATTTTTGTTACGTCACTCCGTCAACGTTGACTACAACGCAGCCGATATTACACTAATTCGTTACGTGTATCAACACCCCACGTTTGTCGTTTTACGCAATAAGGGAAGAGCCAATTGTGGTCTACCTTGCTTGAACCCTGTAATAATATGTACTTTGGCATTCGAACACGAAATGGAACACAAGGCGTCACTAGAAGACATTATAATAAAAGCATTGGGTCTCGACGTCGGCTTCCACACAATGGTTAATTAATTTAAATATTAATTTTCTATATTCTTAATCGCATTCAGAGTGCTAGCTAATATTATAAGATGCGAATGACAGCTTGTTTGTTTGTTTATGTTGTGCTATGCTACTTTACCGATCATCATGTAATTTCGTATACATGTTGTCAGGGGTACAAAAAAGGACATAATTGGTACCTTTCATACAGAAAAAAGTACTGATTCCAAGGACAGAAAATTCAAATTCAAATCCACAATGTAGTAGGTATATGTATATAATAATAGATGGTAGACTTATAGCTAAGAATCAATTGTGGACCCTGCCGTAGCATTGATATAGCCTACATTTACGCGAGCAGAGCCGCCGGCAAAATCTAATAGGTATTTTGTATTCTCTATGCCATTCGGAATTTCATTATAAATTTTACCGCACATTGAATCAAAACATACCTGAATATCGTCATTGATAGTTCTCTATTACACCTACGTATACGTTTTCCTTTAGATGTTTAATCACAGCGTGAACATCCCCTTTAAGAGTTTCGCATTCGGCTTTGTTATGTACCCAACAAATTGACAATCCCCTCCGATTATATTGTGACAATATATGCGTTCGTGTTGTCTTAGGCTGATTGTATTTGTTTAGCGTTAGAATACGTGACTGTTTCATAAATAGATCGTTTAATTGATGCCGAATAATAATAGTATTATAGAACAATGCGTACATTCTGTAAATCGTAACTAATTTTATAAATTAATGTGAGTTTGTTCGTTTATTTATTTGTTTGTTTGTTCCGCTTACACGCCTCAGCTACTCTACCGATATATCGCATATACGTTGTCAGTGATACAAAAATGATATAGGGTACCTTTCATATAGAAAAAGTATTGTTAATAAACTAGAAATTTAAGAAAAGCGTAAAGCAGCATTAGGGTACTGTCCCCGAGAGATAGTTTATTGACAAAATCTACATAAACACTAGCTAAGCCACGGGCAAAATCTAGTACCTACTCAATACTAAAATGATCATGAAACAGCGGTTCAACTTTAAATTAAAATAATACTTAATAACCTATTGCGAAAAGTAAATAATATACAGTAGAACTCCAATTATCCAAACTCAAGTTATCCAAATCGCTGGTTATCCGAATCGCGTTCAGGGAAATATTATTGGGAGATGAGTTACCATGTAAAATGTATGTATCCTATATGTATGAAACACGTTTGTGTGTTGCAATTTCATTGAATTTCAAATTAAAATGCATACAGTGCCAAAAATAAGCTATATTTCTTTAAAATATATATTTTAATAGCCTATTTTTCGAAAAAACATCAGTGTATCGAAGTTTTGATTCTACAAAAGGGATCTCAATTGGTTCGGATAATTAGATTCGAGTGTACTAAAAGCACTATTTACCTTTGTAAGCTTTTATAAATACATTAGATAAGATACGTTTATTTGTACATACATTATGGCATTTCTTGTTCTTATCAATTTATTTAAACATACGATATATCATTTTAAAAGTTCTTGGTTTTTAAATTACTGATCTTTTAATTCATTCAATTCAATTTATTCGAATTACTCGTAAACGTCCAAATGGTGAAATATCACCATTTGGACGTTTCGACACAATCGCATAAATAATGGATTTAACAATGTTCGACCTCTGGTGTCCAAGCGTTCAATATTTAAACGGAATTACAATGGAAATATTGATAAGAGAGGTCGTAATTGTTGGTTCGTACGCGGACAAAATGGTACATATATCTAATGAGAAATATGTGCCTATTTCACACATATTAAAAACATGGAGTCCAGCCGTAGGATTGCTAATATTGTATACGAAACATACGACAGTTGAATATTAGTCTACATTATGATCACCATTTAACTAATGTTGTTTCAATTAATCAATCTATCAGCCTTTAACAGATCTCCGCTCAAAAGCCTCTCGATATTAACGCCGTAAGTTAAATATATTTATCAATACAATATTTTTTATCAATACAATAAGCTAGTAAAATAAAAAGTTTTAGTGACATATATACAACAAATATTAATTACTTACTAGATTTTGCTCGCGGCTTCCATCGCGTAAATTTTGATTAGATTAGATTAGTAACAGTCCTTTTTTATGAGCGAAAGGTATCCTGTGTACTTTTCTGTTTCCTGACGACATGTATGTGAAATTTCATGATAATCGGTCGAGTCGTTAAGGCTTGAAAGCGTAACTAAGAAACAAATAAACAAACTCACATTTATAATATTAGGATTAGAATTCTCTCAATAAGAATAAATCTCAGCATATTAGAAAGCTGGAAAGATTTTTGTTAAATGCCATACTGGTCATGCAAGATTTCAATGCAAAAATGATCTCTCCGTTTCGGAGCTACATTCCTACAAGCATACATGAAGCTTATAACACCGACGTTTTTGGTTCGGGAATAAAACAAGAAAATATTCAAAGTTTAGGTTGAAAATTATAACACTACTGAGTTATATTGTAAGCTATTTCCTAATCAAGTTAATAGCGTCGGCAAAGCGCTGCTGGCACGCTGCCAAGTCCTCGAGACGATCTTTGACTTGAAAATCCGATAATAATCTCTGCCTGCCAAACTGTATTCAATAGATACAATTACAATCACTTGGTTGAAAATACTTTATGTACCAATATACCTGTATAACCTCGACTGGGTAGGTATAATTATGTCCTCCAGACCGAATTTCGGTTTCGGCAGCAAATCTTAACGGACACTGGCCATCTGCGCAGGAGATATTATAGTGCACCAGTATGTGCGCAAACACAAGTACACTCTCTGTTCCCTAACTATCATGATCCAACGAGACGGCAATCCGACATGACTGGAGATAAATCAGGCGCAGTACCTACGGCTTTACGAGCTTTCTTAGGCACGGGAATTTCTAAAGCTGTCAATATCCTATTGAGATTTTTTATCAGGAAAGCCCTATAACTTTTTGTTGGCCCGATTCGAGATTCGAACTCGAGACCTCATGCACAGCAGCCGCATTCACTACCGCTGTCCTCTGGAGGCAGTAGGTATAATACATAGGTATGTATCATTTGTATATTTCGTCAACTACCTATGTATGTTTTAAGGCTTCACGAAATAAAGTAGTCTTTGCTGTTCATACCAGACTTCGGTCTGCTATTGAGAATTTTCCAACGAGAAATCTAATAATATTCGAATCTTCGGAAAAATACGCACATTTTATAAAAATGTGCGCATTTGATATTATACCTAATAAATTGAGTTCTTAGAAAAAATAACTTGTAAGCCGCACGTAATTTATTTATAAACCGGAGCATATATATTTCTGAAAAAATATTCGTTAGTTTATGAGATAAGCTTTTCTCGTGTCTACCGAAATAATATATTTCAAGTTCTCTTCTTATACATTCATCTAATAATATAAATACGAAAATAGCGATGCCTCTATAACTCTTTGTAACGTTTTTCTAGGATTATTTTATACGTATAAGATATAGAAAGGATTTAAAAAGAAGGACAAATAAATGTACAAGCGGTAAGTTTCAATAAAAAGATTAGACAAATATGTTCTTAGAAAGTGATAGTGTAGTGGATTATAAACCGACAAGGTGAAAGGATCGTATGAAGTTGGTTTAAAGCAAATGTAAATCCAGTCTCTTTTCACGGGCGAAACGCAGTACCATTGTCAATATCCTTACGACGATTTCCTGTAATAGGATGATACTTGCCCGACTCATTCGCTCTATTCCATAATAATTAACAACGGATAGCTCTTAAGTTTGTATATTAGATAGACATTGAGCGGCAGCACATTTCGCATATTTCGTTTTACGGTATTTAATTCAATCCGTGTTCAATATCGTCTCATATACACTTCAGTTAAGTAGGTACGTCGGCTTCCAGGATATGCTTACAATTTCCGACATAGGCGTTCACCGAAATCCGTGATAATTCGAATCTAATTTATGACTTAGATTGGCAATTGCACTTCCAACCGTACAAAATTCGATTGCTTAATTTAATATGAGGATCAAGTCTAATGGAAGTCTGAGGATTGTTTGTGCTTGCTTATAATTGTATTATTTGCTTAATACAGAAATCAGAGCAAACAACCGACAGTTGAAATATTTATTTAAGAATTTTAGATATTCTTTCTCTCTATCTATATATTAATACGTGAAGCAAAACTTTGTAAAAAACACTACACGCACACAACTATACATTTGAAACACGCAGTCGAATCGCGGTCGCAGTATTTCGGTATTGTTCGGCTGATGTTGTACTATTCTTCGTAACTATGATTACATACATATATCAATATATAATCACATACTATATCATAAATATCTTACAGGCAATCTTTGGGTATGATCCTTACTAATATTATAAATTCGAAAGTAACTCTCTCTGTCTATCTGTCTGTTACCTTTTCACAGCTGAACCACTCAACCGATTTTGATAAAATTTGGTATAGATATAGTTTCAAACCTGGGGAAGGACATAGGCTACTTTTTATTCTTGTAGGTACCACGCGGGCGGAGCCGCGCGCAAAAGCTAGTGTAATATATTTATGTATTTATATGTAATAAAGAAAAAAGAAAACAACGTAGCAAGCTTAGGAATATCATCAATTAAAGAGTATAGTTAAGTAATAATTTGTTTGAATACTAAATGAAATGTAATTATAAGGGTTAAAGTTCTAAACAATAAAAACTTAATAACTATCAAACTTAAAATTTTAATCAATTAATCAATTATGGACGAATTTCGACCACTAGGCAACCACTAGTAAACTTTAAAAACACCAAATTTCAAACGTGGCATCCCTATCAACCATTATACACGCTGTGGGCAAAAAGTTACAATGCTTAAAAGGAAATATAAATGAACTTATTGTAAGAATTTATCAGGAACTTATCATATTACGTATACGTACGTAACTAATAGCTACTTTTTTATATTTATTCAGCAATGTGATAACGTTAACTATGACAATATACGTTGTGTGTGTTTTATAGGACGCAAAAAATGATACGCGTGCGTAAATCATACAGCGTCTCAAAAATATGTTCTACAATACACATAATAACACACCTGCACTCCTGGATATCCCCGAAGGGGTAGGCAGAGACTACGCCCAAGTTTTGCCAGCTATAGTTGCTACGTAAAGTAGAGTGAAAACTTCAACCCGACCCCTATCGGACGAAAACTTATGCCACTCTACCAAGACAATCAACAAAATAAACATAATTATAACTTGCCAGCAACTTAATATTTATTTTTTATTTGTAACAAGTTTTAACCAATAAATATGATTAAGAAGAAAATGTCTAATATTTACCAAAGACAAGTACTTTTAGCCAATAGAACCATTGCTTTTTCGCAGTGCCTTAAATAAATAATAAAATAATACATTTTACTGTTTCAAAAATAGCCACAATACAATAATAATAATAATAATAATATTCTACCACATACACACAACACCATCTAGCTCAAACTAAGCAGAGCTTGTACTATGGGTACTAGACAATGGATAAACATACATATATACTTTTTTTTTTGTAAATACATACATATTATACATAGAAACACCCAGACCAAGACAAACATCCATGTTCATGCACACAAAATGTTTGACTTGTGCGGGAATCGAACCCGCGACCTCAGGTGTGGCAGTCGGTTACACTACATAAATACAATAAAAACAATTTCTATATATTACTGTTTCATTGAACTCTGGTACCCAAGATATGATTACACTTGTGTTATGGGTACCAGCGTCCTCACAAAGAATTTCCCAGTTTTGTTCATCGAACGTGGCAGACTTGCAATTGGGTACTTACTATAGCCATGCGTGAGTACGCGCACGTACGTGTTTGTGTTCACATGTGTTGTAGGTGTGTGTGTTTGCACAAACATGCATGCCTTATCTAATTCCTTTTTTTTTTCGAATAAAATGTCTTCTTTTTATTAATTTTATTGCCTGAAATCATCTGTAGATACGAAATGATAACCGCCTTTAACCACAAATTGTGATATTCAAATATAAATTGTACTCTTCGCAAAATTCACAGGTGTAAGTTTACCAAAATATTTCGGCGCCGCCATGGCTGACTGGGTTTTACCGTAACGTTTTATTGACAAACGAATTCCATTTCCCTCTACTGGCTAGGTAAACGTACTAAATTGTGGGCATTCGAGCGGCAATATCTGCGTCGCATCAAAATTCGAATTCACTCGTTTGACATAAAGGTTTCAAACATTAGGCGCCGAACACATCGCCCCGGCGCGGCGGTCTGCGTTCTGTAGTCGAGTTCTGCGTTTAGCGTTCACAGTTGCCCACACAGCGAGTGGTATAGAAATCTGGAGTTTAGTACGTTTGTCTCACACTAATTCAATAAACTTTTCAATTTAGTCGGACATCGTGACCGATTTTGAAAAAATTGAACTCCGACAACACGTGCGTTCTCTCTGACCGCCGCGGTCTTACTGATTTTGTGTGTGTAGGATTCTAGAACACCGCATACATCACAGTGAACGCGGAACGCAGAACTCGGAACTCTAAACGCTAGACCGCCCGCAGTGGGGCCGGCGCCTTAACACTCAGAGTTCGAGAACTCTAAAATATAAATTTTTCAGTGTATTCATTCTATACATCCGATTTGAGTGCACGGATGGCGTAGTGGTTTAAGTGGTCGCCTCGCCACTGCCGCCGCGCCGACTGTTGTAGGTTCCCCACACGGGACAAAAATTTCTGTGACCTATAAATGGTTGTTCCGAGTCTGGGTGTTCGGTGTGCACAGGAATTGTTCCTAGTGCAGGAGTTGTCTCTTTTTAATATGACCTATCATATTAATAATTAGCAATCGTTTTACTTCGATGCGGAATGTTATAGACGTCGCGCGTCGGTCCGACTCGCACTTAACCAAGTTATGTTATCAATCACATCCCTGAAAAATTTCATAAAGAATTCTATTAACGGAAACTCGGCATCTTTTATTGATAACTTATCTATTTGAACATGTCGCAGCCAAATTTTATTTTACGTGATTTTACAAAACGCCTGGCGGCTACTTTGCGAAATAACACTATAATAATAATCGAATAATCGATACTTCGCGACACATGCAGCAAAATTTGCATGTATTTAAGGAATATTAAATACTATCTTTGCTACCATCCCATTGCTATTGTGAAAATAAATAACTTAATATTACAGTACTACACAGTTGTGTAGTACCTTAATATTAAGTTATTTACATGTAGCTACAACATTTAACAATATTTAAAGCTTAAAAAGCAATAAGCGATTTTAAACGCCAGGAGTGTCCTCACTTTCTTCATTTGAGATTGGAAATATTTGTTTGATTTGACGTATTAGTATTTAGTCGTTTATAGCTTAACTCAAATTCAATGTATTATACAATAGCGATGCAATGTGGCTAGGTTTTTCTTAGTAGTCAGTCAAGTCTTAAAATACCAGACATAATAAGAAATCTATTGCCTGGCCACCGGTGTGCCGCTGCGACTCAATAGGTTAAACACAACTCCCGCACTAACGATATTCCTTGGAATGGGGGACTTTACATACATACAATCAACGGACACAAAGAATAACCAGAACTCAAAACAACTAATTACGAATCACATGCTTTTTGGGACGTGTGGCAATCGAACCTACTACAACGCACTAGTAATGGCCAGGCATCCACTTTAACCACTCCATGGTTCTTGAACCTCAAAGATATTTTCAAATACGGCGATTAACATTTTGACTCCGACATACGTACAGATTTTCGCAATAAAGACATTGCGAAATTGCTATTGCAATTACAAGACTGAATGAAACGAAGGCAATAAATAAGTGCCATAATACCACACTTCAAATACACGGAGAAATCTTCAATCAACAAAGAGATTTCTTGTTTTCAGCCTTCTAAGGAGTCGACAGATGATTGGAATTTTGTAGTGGAACAATTTAATACAGGACTGATATTATTATGTACGACACGCCTAATAATAACACCAAGGACGTAACTGAGTTACAATATTTTCTCTTTTAATTTTGACGGAAATTTTAAACTATTATAGATACAATAGTTATTTTAAAAATCACATAATAGATTTTTAATCATGTCTGCAGTCCAAGACATGTCAGATTAATAGTAATGGTATGTTATAGACAATTAAATGCTAAATTAGTTCTGAAATAGAAGCGAGTAAAAGCCAGACAGAGATAGTAATGCCGTCGTTCACAATTTAATTTAAATTTCGAACGCTCGTTTAGTTTTTCTCTAACTGTAAAGAGCTTCTCTTTAAAGTTTTATTACGAGCAGTTAATATGCATTTTATATTGAAATAGTTTTTGTTCTGCGCTGAAATTTAAATAAGGTTGTTTAGGTTGTGTTTGCATTGCCCAGATTTATCATTATCATTTACTAGATTTTTCCCTTGGCTTCGCTTGCGCAAATGTAGCTTAGCTTAGGTTAGGTTAGTAACAATATTTTTTTCGGGTGAAAGGCAACCTATGTCGTTTTCTGGTCCCTTGACAACATGTATGCTAAATTTGACGATGGTCCGTCGAGAAGTTAAGGTGTGAATATATCTGTTTATTTTTTTTTATTTCATTCTTTTTGACTTAATTTTTGATTATTTTTGTATATTTACTGACCCACCTGATTTTAACAATAAACTAATTATTATTAAGTACTAGAACTTCGCTCGCGTTAATTTAGAATTTGACAAACAATTCGGGTTGTACTCTGCTTGTAATAATATATAATAATATAATTCAATCATGATTCGAAAAACACGTGGCGCCATCTATTATCATAAGAACGTTATCATTGTTTTCCTCGGGAACGGTAATTTGTTTCGGGATGAAAGGTAGCCTATGTCCGTTTCTGTACACCTGACAAGGTATATACAAAATTTGGGGATGATCGGTTCAGTGGTTTATGCGTGAAAAGGTAAGAAACAAACAAACTCATTTTCGCTTTTATAATATTAGTTAGGATATTATAAGTATTCTATTACGTCTAACTTGTATTAAACGCTATAATAATGATATTATCATTCGCATTTGTGAATAATCTTTGTTCCTCTTCCTCGTCAGCTTTCCTCTTCGTCTTTATCGTGAGACCCTGGATGATAGACATTACCCAGCTAGGTATAAAGGTCACCTTTTTGTATTTTCTACCCCTAGGGTACACAAACAAATTTCTTCTTCAAATTTATATTGTACTCACTTCGGAATATGTCCTATTCAATGAAAACAGAATCGCCCAGTAAAAGTGTATCACGATAGAATCGGTTAACAGGAAAAAAATCAGTGGGTGAACAACCAATCTTACGTACCATGTACGTTTAAAAATTTTGAAGTTGTATGGTGTCAACTTCATGATACTCTATTTCGAATAAAAGGACAATCACCGAAGTCAGACTCCACTGTTTAAAGTTATGCATGATTGTTTAGAAATAAATATGAAGACAACATATTCGCGATTAGTTGAGAACCTTTCGTCGGTTAAAAAATATTACTTCTTTATCGTCTTACAAAGAAACTTCTTGTATGTTTCTGTGAAGGATGATCCGCCTTTTTACTATGAAAATAGAGACTGGCTATACCCGGGATTCGGATTCGATGACACTTATTGATATACATAATGTGCCCAATGCCCGAGGAAATGTGCTACATGTTCATACGTCATGTATAAAACATCCAAAAGCTATACCCTTATTTTTTTATTTAGATTTATACATACATACATACGCCTGAGATTCACGCCTGTTCCCCAGAGGGGTAGGCCGAGACTACGGATTACCATGTGCTACGATCCTGATATTCTTCTCTGGCTTCATTCACTTTCATCACGTTCCTCATACACAATCGTTGCTACTGCTGGGCACGGGTTTCTTCTCAGTGTGAGAAGGGCTAGGCCATTGTCCACCGCGCTGACCCAGTGCGGGTTAACAGACTTCACATATCATCGAGAATATTATGGAGGCATGCAACTTTTGTCACAGTGTTTCCCTTTAGCGTTAAAGCGAGCGATATTTATCGAACTCGAGACCTGCTATATAGGCAGTCCAATGGTCTCCTACTAGGCTATCGCTGCTACTTCTACTGTGGCTTAGCGGTATCCTTGCAATTGCTTTTATGATGGTGAAAAAGACAGCAAATCGTATGTAACATGCATCAAATGACAAAAAACAAGCGTGGCGTTTCAGTAATTACAACAATAGGATTAACTAAATACCAACCAATCTGTTGCCACCGCATAATTACTAAACTGTATATACCAACTGCAAACACGCGTAGGTTGAATACAAACCGCATCGTTCAGCAACAGACAGACATGAACCAGGATTAATATCATACTGATGTAATAATAATTAATATGTCAAATGAGGTATCTGTTTTGTTAGCTATATAGCTAGGTATATTTAAACAGTATATGCATTGGTAGTGTTTACAACTGCTGCGTATAAAGACCTTATACGTAGCAGTTGCATAGGGTTTGATCCCCGGATCAGGCAAATAATTATAGGGTATTTCTGTACATACATTTTCAGCACATCATACATTTTCATTTGATAAATTTTTAGTTTATCATCGCACCGTTCGCCATCGACAAAGATTTCATTCTCATATCTTACAACCTAATTGGTGCCGCACCAAGCGGTTCCAAAGAGAAACTTTCTCCCGCGGATGTTCAGGTTGTGGAATGAACTCCCTGCCGAGGTTTTCGCACAAGACTACAGTATGGGGTTCTTCAAAAAGGGCGTTAAAATGTTTTTACAAGGTCGGCAACGCGCAAGTGATTCCTCTGGTGTTGCAGGCGTCCATAGGCTACGGTGACTACTTACCATCAGGTGGGCCGTAGGCTTGTTTATAACATTAGTTGTATAAAAAAAAACAGAATCGCGGTGTCTGGATCTGTGCTCGACTGACGGTAATAGTCTTGCTCCTTGGGTGAATATGTCCTCCTCAAGAAACAAACCATATCGTGCATATTGCCGCTGCGCCACCGGGACAGTCATTAATAAAATTAGTACAATAATTTATATATTCTGTATAATGTCAGACCTTAACATTACTGATTTGTATGTATGTATTCTTATACACCTACTACCTAAACCTTCAATTTTAATTATATTTAAACCAATAGTTCTACAGCTGACCGCTACGAATGTGCTACGAATTTCGTAGCGCCGTAGCCCCTTTAATACAATCAGTCGAACAATAATTATTTAACTGGCTATACGGCTGCGGTTCCATTAACTCTGACGTTCATCTGACACTGTCATTGACAGCGGATAGTTTAATCGACTTTAGCTCAATTATTACCAACTAACTATAATTAGTGATTCTGATTTTGCAGTGATTATGTTGAATATTTACATTATAACACTTTTAAATAATGTTGTCGAGTACTCGCCATGCATCTGTTGCGGCGGCTAACAGCTGATCGGAGCTAACGGGACTTCTACGTTATCGTCCCACCGCCCCACTCCAGCCATCGGCGCTCGCCCGCCGTCGGACCAGTAGTCAGCATCAGACATAAACGCACACGGCCGCGCTCGCGCATAATTTTAAATATTGTTTTACGTGCTCATAAGTGAATGCAAATATTATAATCATTATTTAAATCAATATACATTTTCAAGTTACAGTCCACTAGTTATCATTTATACAGTTAGTTGTGGTGGTCGGCAACAAATGTTAACGGAATAATGACTACCCTACAATTACTAACGTATTGATTGTTAGGTTTCTATGTCCACACGAGACAATTATATGTTCTGTTCTATATAATAATAGTATCCCTAGAGACAAATACTGTTATAATCGTAATATTTTTTATAAATAAACTTATTTTCTTGGGTTTGATCCTTTCATTCTGAGGCATTGAGACAGTTTGTGAAGATGTTTGGATGTTTAATCACGTCTAAATGGTGGACGGATGTAGATGAAACTTGGCATAAACAAATCTTGGATTTTCACATAGTACAGACAGATAAACCTCACAGGTTTATAATTGGCAGATCTTTGCCAGCCTCGGTGATACCATGTCATAAGTTTGTGCCAGTTTGCGCTTATGCGTGCGATCATTAGGTCGGACCAGGCGCTAATAGGTGTGTCTGTTAGAAAATTCTTTATGCTCAATAGACGACAATAGCGGATTCTATTACGTAAGTCATAAAAAGAGAGTAATTAATATGTTTAATTTGCATTTAAGAAAGAGTGCGGGTGTAGTGGGTTGGTGGACATATCGCTATTGCCCTCGGACTGATGCATTTAAATAGCGGTTACGTCACAGTTGGTATCGCGCATCCTTTTTATGTCATTTGACAATTACCTCTACTACCAGTTTTGAAGCGCTAACGCAGTTTTGTATCTTATTTAGTTCTGAGTAGATTACAAAAGTTATACGTATTTTAGAGTTTGATAATATAACTATTAAACTTGAATAATTAAAAATGTGGATCAAGTACCTACTCTATTATATTACTAAGGACTTGGAAAAATACGCCTGTGAGACAGCGTTATACTTTCTATAAAAAGCCACAAACAAACTTTTGTAGTGCGTGTTTTATAGACTTTTATTACAAGAAAATAAAAGCCTTTCACTACTGTGAATAAACTCATAACTGCTATGTAAGATTACATTGAATGCGTTTATAACACCGAGCGTAAACAGAATGAATCGCGTGTAATAAGTTGGATTATATTAATCTCTACTCTCGCTGAAAGAAAATTAAGTTATAGTAATTGCTCCATGCGCCCTTCAACGGGCCGTGATAGACGCGTGTACCGATGGCAAAGCGCGAATGACAGGTGCGATTTCACAAAATTAAATGTCTATCAGCTACGCTTACCAACATACGAGCGCATGCTTTTCTACTGCCTCAGTAGTATAAAAATAACTGGTTTTAGTAAAGTTCAGAACATTGTAATGACCTTTATTTTCATCAAGTTAAGTAATAATATATAATAATAATAATATCAGCCCTGTATTAAAATGTCCCACTGCTGGGCACGGGCCTCTTCTCAGTGTGAGAAGTGTTACGCCATAGTCCACCACGCTGGCCTAGTGCGGGTTGGCAGACCTCACATATCTTCGAGAACATTATGGCGAACTCTCAAACATGCAGGTTTCCTCGCGATGTTTTCCTTCACCGTTAAAGTAAGCGATAATTAACTATTTAATAGGCATATAATTTCGAAAAGTCAGAGATACGCGCCTTGGGTTCGAACTCGAGACCTCTGCGTGGCAGTTCAACAGTTTTCCACTAGGCTAAGAGTTGAAAAAAAAAATTGGACGTTATCAACAGCCTACTATTTATTCGGGGCAAGATAATGATGTGCTATTGCTACGAAAAAGTAAATCCCTTCGAAAATTTTATAATTGCGCATCTGGATGTCTCTTGTTATCTGTATCCCAAAACGAATAATCGAAACATGATTTGATGACTCCATAATTATTCGATGTGTGGTCGATTGTGCTAAACATGTTTTGACGGTGATGACATTTTTTAGGTTTCCTCTTTCAATGTTTCATATTTTTATTTCTCTATGCCCTCGTAACGCGTGAACATAAACCGAATGCCCTAACACCAAAAAAAACAGTTTTGAAAGCTGAAATTAGCAAGCTTTACATATACACGTCTATGGAAAAAATTATAACTTAGCTAAAAATAAGTAGATTGCCATATTCTACCTACAAGTCTAGCAAGAATAATTCTCTAAGGATAATTTCAATTCACGTAATGTCGTATGCATTATAAACGTCAAGTGGTACTGGCAAATTAGGTTACCGATCAAAACAGTGAAATGTACCGTAATACCGAGTTTCGAAAACCGTAAAAGACACCTTTAAACCGAATAACTGAACACAACTTAATCCAGCCATTGTCATTTATTCCTGTCGTCATTAGTTCAGCTAACTAGGTCACGACACTTCGGAAATAGGAGCAGGGATCGTAGCGAGGTGTTTAAGCGGATACGGTTGTCTCTAATATCGCAGCGGCGGACAACTAGACAGCAACAAATGAGCATTATCTGTTACAATATCTCTCCTTCCATACAATCGCTCATCGGCCGGAACCGTATCTGCTAAGTCGATTCATTTCCCAACGATAATGGTATGATTACATAGTTTGGCTACAGAAATAAGTCTTTCTGTAATGTTTTGATGTTATGTTTGCTTAGTTTTAGTCTTACCATACTCAGTATACAGTTATGAGTACATAACAATTTGTTATTATTGCTTAATTATTTTTCGGTCATTTATTTTCTATGGCTACAATCTTTAATATTAGCAGTAATTATAATCCTACATTATGTCTTTATTGCCTGATGTTGAACACAAGCCAACGACTCGCCTGAACGGAGGTAACTGCCATTTATGGTAACAGTTGTATTCCCTTGGCATGGCAGAAGCTAACTCGGATACAAAAAAAATGTCCAAATGAATCTAATTTACCAGATATAGATATAGATAAAGAATGTTAGTATGAACCCGTTTGGAGCTAACAACGCGTAGACAATTCTAATTTACTCAAAACCCTGCTACCAATGATAGGACAGGGAAGGTAGAGAAGATGAGAAAGAGGAGGTCAACATGACAATGGAGTACCAAGAACAAGCTGCTTTTCAACGTGAATAAATGCTTCGTTATGACTTACAGTAGAAAGTTACATCCGGTTAATCATACATACACTTTGGGTGGGAATGACATAATACGCGTAATGAACATCAAAGATTTAGGGGTAACTTTTGACAGTAGTCTTACATTTAAGGATCACGTTTCTGTTACCGCTAAGTCATCTTATGGACGACTAGGTTTTGTTTTGCGGAACTCAAGTAACTTCCATAACCCGAATGTGATCAAACTTCTTTATACCAGCCTTGTCAGAAGCAAACTCGAGAGTAGTTCATGTATTTGGAATCCCTACACGTCAACTCATGCCTTAATTATTGAAAAGGTGCAAAAGACTTTTCTTAGGTATCTCCACAAAAGGATGTATTATTACTTTCCCTATATGTACCCGACAAACTACCTCCTAGGGATATTGGGTTTTAATTCTTTGGAGGTTAGAAGAGGACTAACACAGCTCACTATGGCCTGTAAAATCCTTCGAGGGCGAGTCAAATGTCTGAAACTTCATAACTTGCTATGTAGGTTGTATGTGCCTGACCGATATCTTGCCTTCCGTCAAAGCTGTCGACATAAATTATTTGCTCGACCGGCCTGTCGTACAGTTGCCAGGGCAGAGTCCCCAGTTTGTCGCTCTCTGGAGGCGCTCAACGCTCTCTTGGGTGCTAGCCCTGAGTGCGATTTGTTTGCGGATGAATGGAAGAAGATTTTGAGAGAATGTCTGATTTTCTGCGAGAAGAGGTATGACAGGATATCTTCTGTTCCTTATTAGTGGATAGTAACTTTAAGAGTATATATATGTTAATTGTTTTTTAACGATATTGTGTTAAATTTTGTTTCTTTTTATTTGTTATATTTTATTTGTCTGTATGTTTAAATTATGTTAGATATAAGTTTTTAGATTGTATTTAGATATTCTATGTTAATTAATGTAACTGACTTTGTCGTTTTAATTAACTATAAATAAATAAATAAATAAATAGACAGTGGATGAGACAGAACATCGATGGCTCTAGCAGCCAAAGGTTGGAGGCCCGGTGACTTCATCCACCTGTATTGCAACCGGGAAAATTATAAGAAGGAATACGCTAATTGTTGAATCAATAATCTGATTAAAAAATAAATATGATAAGTGTTAGCATTAACCTACTTAGTATATTTCTACCTACGATTGAGTACTCATCTCTTTTGCTCCAGTTTTTTTAAACTTTTCCAAGTCTCATCCATTGCTGTCCTGAGTTTAATTGAACATTTTCTGACCGAGCTGTGAACTTACAGTTATAAGATATAATCAATCAAGTTAAACGCGAGCATATAGCGATACACTCTTTTTAATTAAAATTATGTGACTTTTTGAAATTATGATAATCAAATAAATGGCGATTTCATTAGATATATTCTATAGAAAATTAAGTATTTAATTAAGTATTTAATTTACTGTAAAATTCATTGCTTAGTGGTGTTGCCCGTTAGGCTTTAAGGTTTATATTAAGAAAAGTTGATAGGTCTGATTAAGATTAATTAAATAATTTAAAGTATAAACACATTTATTAACACCGTTTTCAGTCAATCTTCCCTTAGAAGTAGAAATATGAGTCTATAGCTAACTATAGACTCATACATATTTCTACTACTATTATAATTATATAATATACTTATATTACTATGAATTACTTGCAAGATGAAACCACGTGACGGCACCATAAAAATAAACATTCAACTGATATTTTATATGGCTTTCAAATAGCGATTGATAGCGATTCCAGCCAATATACACGCAAGAGACGCCGTGGGCGTAAGCTAGCATTTACTAAAATATCAGTTATTTTTACATCACGTAGGAGTTGATTCATCAATCTCTGATACATAAAGAACAGCTCCTGACAGATAATAATAGCAGTAGAGTCTAATATAACTTTATAATAAGTAGGCTGTCTACCATGATGATAAGGTCTTTTAGCTATATAAAGGACTACATTTTGCCTGCGGTGTCGCTCGCATAGATGTAGGTTAGTAACAGTACTTTTTTCTGGATAAAAGATACCCTATGTCCTATTCTGTACCCTTGACAAAGTGTATGCGATATTTCATGATGATCGGTTGAGTAGTTTAGGCGTGAAAGCGTAAGTAACAAACAAACTCACTTTCGCATTTATAATATTAGTTCGGATTAGGATTACTCCCGAACCACGATGGTCCCAATATCGCAGAGGACATTACAAAAATTAAAAAAACAAACAAGCACACAAGAAACAAGCAGACTCGGAACTGCACTTTCTTATTGCACTTTTCTTTCTTCGTGTGAGTCTCAAATCCTCAATACTCGGCGCACTGGTACCTAGTAGCTAGAAGTAACACTTAAACCTCTGCACCATCCGAACAGACATTCTTCGCTTGTTGTTATAAGTTAAACTGTTTTATTTATATGTGTAATGACAATCAGTTTTTAAGCGTGTAAAGGAAACCCTTAGCTTTTAGTAAGGAGCTCGTATGACCCTCTCTCCTTAAGTCACTTGAATTCACCACAGAAATATAACATTATTTTGTAAATATCTTCTATAGGGCAGTGATAGTGATCCATCACGCTACCTCAGCTTGCTAAGTCAAATTTGAATGACACACATTCACATTTTATAAGATAACACAAGCTGACCTACAGTAAGCTATATTTACTAACATTTTGGTAACACCCTTAACATAATATAATGAAACTCACTCGTCTAAAATACTATGGGACTATATTACCAAATTCACAGCAATTACACGGACTGCTGAGACTGTCTTACTAAGTTCGCTCGTTCTTCACTGTTGAGCGATTTCGCGCCAAGAAACGAGTTACTTTTTACCTTCCGCAATAACCCCACTATTTAAAAATGATAGTTGGCTGTGTTGCCAGTTGGGTAAATAAAAACTCCCGAACAGAATTATTAAGAAAAATAAGAAATCATGACAATAATAACCTTATTTTAGCAGAATTCAATTTAGTATACTAACGCGGTTACTTTATAATTAGGTAACGTTGCGTTCGGAATCAATGTATATTGAGCGTTGTTATGGCAGCTTTGTATTAATTGAGTAAATGGTAGATGACGTACGACTAGGCAGTAGGTATACTTAACGTTGATTGATAAACACTTTGCCATGTATTGTTATTTATACAGCAAACGTCGCTTATATAATAACTAGCTAACCCGCGCAATTTCGTCTGCTTTATATATAAGAGAACTTTCCCAGTTTTTGCCACATTTTTCATTGCTGCTTCTCTCCTATTGGTCGTAGCGTGATATTATATAGCCTACAGCCTTCCTTGGTAAATGGGCTATCCAACACTAAAAGAGATTTTCAATTCGAACCAGTAGTTCTTGAGATTAGCGCGTACAAACAAACTCTTCAGCTTTATAATATTAGTATAGAAGTATAGATATCAACCCTGTTATAAACTGTCCCACTGTTGGACACGGGACTCTTCTCAGTATGAGAAACGTTGCTTACTCTTACCAAACAACTTGACTGCACGCACGCTGTGGTGGTTTGAATGGTCGTCTCGCCAATGCCACTGCGCCAAATGTTGTGGTTTCGATACCCGATACACGGAACAAAGATAAAATATCCACAAATAATTGTTCCAAATCTGGGTGTTTATTGTGTCCGTTGTTTGAATGTGTGTAATGTCCCCGCGACACAGGAATTCCTTCTAATGCGAGAGTTAGAGATAAGGAATAGGAACTTATTCTAAAAAGCCACCCTAAACTAAAAGAGCCAACATCAACGTGTTAACTCTTTAAGCAAATAGGTAAACGAACTGAACATTAAAGGAAATGAATCCGACCGCTATGTATGAGGTCTCTCGTTCGACTCCTAGGTCAGATAAAATGTTACTGAGATTTTCTGTCAAGAAATACTCAGTAGCATAGAGTATGCAACTGTGCCCGGTAGACAGCAGACTCAAGTATTACGTGACACCTAAAAACATAGGTGGCGAAATGTACTGACACCTCTGCCGAGACCTTTGCAAGCATGTAGAATATATATGAATAAAGAATATAAGAATCAAATAAATTAATAAAATATGAAAAAAGGCTTCAATGAAAGCTCGCAAATTCGTCACGGGAAAATAAATCCCCTATATCAAAACTGCGGTCCCCGCTTGACATGCACGTGCGTTATTCAAAGGATTCTATTCTGACGTATGATTAAGTGTACGTACGTAACTCACGTCCGTACAAGCTGTAAATGTATAAACAAAATGGCGTGACAACGTGCAATGAAAGAAAATAATGCATATTTAAAATGCAAGATCAATACAGTTGTGCTGTTATTAGTAGACCCGTGTTTACCTTAACCATATGGTTGATATTACTATTATAAATATCTATATCGATATTTATAATTTTAATATCAACCCCGTATGTTTATGGACAGTTATTCCTACTGCTGAACACGGGCCTCTTCTTAGTTTGAGAAGGCTCAGGCCATTGTTCACCACGCTGGCCTAGTGCGGGTTGGCAGACTGCACACACTCTCTAGGACTTTATGGAGAACTCTCAGACATTAAGGTTTCCTCGCGATGTTTTCCTTCTCCGTGAAAGCGAGCGACAACTAACTATTTCTTACCCATATATAATAAAATAATAATATCACTTAGAAAAGTTAGAGTTGCGTGCCTTGGGATCGAACTCGAGACGGCTGCATGGTAGGCCAACAGTTTACTAAGTAGGCTAACCATATAGATAAATAATGATAAGAGTATCTTCTGGACGCCGCTACCCACACGGTGATAGACGAATTAACTTAAAAAGTATTAATAACATATTAAACAAATCGCCGTCAAGAGATCTAGTATTGTTAATTCTCTTTGTAAACCTCCTTATTTATAAAAAGCGATGACTAGTTACAGAACAATGGTTCCCACTGCTGTAATTAGGAATTGCTATTATACCTAGCTTTGGCAGTATATTAACACAGGGTATAGACGACACACAGAATTAATTTGTGTTTCAAACCCTTGTTGTCAAACCCTGTCGACGGACAAAGACCATAGGCTTTCCCTATTGACTAAACGCCTATTTACTCTGCGAGCTAGTTTAGTACTCAGTTGCCTTCTGTAAACTAGGTACATACTCGCTTCTACCGGATTCAGTATTCCAGGCTTTAACGGGATAAGCCACATATGCTCCAATCCTATCTCCATTCCCGCACGGTGACGTTACAACCAACGAAGCATGCGAATTGTAAAAAAACAATCAATGAATTGACAATGACAATGTTATTTTAAGAACCTATCTCAAAGGCAAACATTGAACAAAAAGCACCCTTTGCACAAACCAATCCCGTTTCCCATTCTGTATTCCCGGAATATTAATCTCGTTGTTCCTATATTTGTTTAATACAATACGTGGGTAAGAAATGAGTGTCTCTGACGTATTGTTTATGCCTTTACAGAACAATTCAGGCTAATTAATGTATTGTTATCCAGTCGGTATAAGATTAGGTGTTTGTGACATGCGTATCCTTAATAAGAGTAAGTAAGTAATGATTAAATGGAATTACATTTTCTTAAATTAGTTTTGTTTTGGTATGGCGCAAATTGGGACAGGTGTGTTCCCAGCTGTGGTGGTTTGAAAGTGGTTCTTACTATGTACATAAAGCTTTTGGCACGTATGAGATGGCGCAAAGGTTTAACTGATCGCCTCGCCACTGCACGGAGTGTTGCGAGTAGGATCCCCAAACGGGATAAAATTTTGGTAGATCCACATATATGTGAAGTTCACCGCACAGAAACTTCACATAATACCGGAGTTATAGTTTTAAAATATAATAAGACATGTAGTCATACTGATAACCTTTTTACTACACCCAACTATACTATTTAATGGAATGCGCAAATTTATTATTACTGAGTACACTATACACAAAAGTACGCCGTATAGAAAGATTTATATATTTGTTACCTTAATGCAGGAGTGAAATAGGCTAGGGGTGAAATCCAATGAAACAAAATGTGTGAAGATACAGGTGAATGTGTGATGAGTCAAGGATATCAGTTATATCTATAAATATTAAACCTCATTGCATCGCTCGCTTGATAAGAAACGAAATGAGAATAGGTAAAGCTAAACATATCCATAATACACGGCTGAATAAATTCAAAGTATATACCTAGCTATCCTTCGGTAATTGTATTTTTTTAGATAATGGACACATAAGTGGCTAAAGCGTTAAAACGTAACAAACAAACTCGTAGTCAGCATTATCGCTAAGATTTACGATTTTCCGGGCTAAATCCTCAAACCTGGAAAGGAATTGGAATGGGCTCAACGTCTATTTAACTGCGTTCTTAAAGACCCTAATTTCTAATAACCATACTTATATACATTTAAACATACATTTACATACAAATTTTTTGGCCCAATTATAATAGATTAGGGAGCTCCATTACAATTTTTCCTTTTCATAAACGATACAATATCATATCTTCGATATTATAGAAAACTCATTCAATGGCTTCCATTCCGAATGTATAAGAGGATAATGTAACAAGCGGGACCCTATAGAACATATATGCATTTAGAAATACTTATTTATAATTGAATGTGTCATAATACTACCCTGCCAAGATTACGTCTTGGGTACAATTTCTGGATCATACAAAATGTTTTACTTATATACAAAATGTTGTATCTTTTGGTTTTTTTGGTTTCTTTCTCATTGATCAAAATTAGAATATCTTTATTTATTGTTGTCACAAAGTGACACGAATAAACCTCAAAAATACATTAACAAAATTATACTATTAATTTACCATGGCTCATTACATTATAAGATCGTGAAGTTCTATGTATACAAACATGATCATGATAACACACCAAATAAGCGTAAATTGGGCTAGTTTACTGGTAACCATTAAAAGGGTTCAATTATTTACGATAAAGAAAAATAAGAACCAAAATTAACAACATAGCTGGCAGAAATAAGCAAGCTAAAGTGGCAATGTGCCATATCTGTCAAAGGGCCGATGGCTGCTGGAGCAAACGTAAACGTAATATAGTACGGCGCCGGCCAGATGGACCGATGTACTGAAGAAGTTAGCTGGGTTAAACTAAATGCGAAAGATCAGATGTTGTGAAGGACAGTGGGAGAGGGAGAGGCCTATGTCTAGCAGTGGACAGCAACGGGCTGATTGATTGATTTATTACAACGATTTCATTAGTGCTTTTTCGCAGCTAATGTAATGGAATGTTTAGTAAAATGTTAAGCTCTTTTTCTTTTAGCTTGTGACAGTAAAGTCAAAATGTTCTAATATTTAAGCAGTTTGTTGCAATTTTAGCAATCGCACTAGGTTTAATTGACAGAGTAACAAAATGTTTCGGACATTTGCTTTAACCCTTAAACAGTCAAGGCAAAATGATCAGAAGTAAAAACCGCATTCATATACTGTGGGCCGCTAAAATTAACGTATTTAGTTAGTAGCAAACACTATCCACGCTACTATTTAAGCGAAAATAAAATTGTTCAAAGCTCATAAACTCTAACAAAATTTCTAATGAAAGTGTATTCATCAATGAACTTCCTTTTACCTTCAAAGCCCAACTTCAACAATAAAAAAGAGTACAGCATTATAAACAATGGAAAAGTTTGCTCAAAAAAGAAAACAAAGGAGTGAATTTGAGCCTCAAGCAAAAGGTCTGTGTAAACAAAGCACACCCATGACTATCCTTTGAGGGAGCGCAAGCCATTCGGGCGAAATCTCCGTCGTCATTACGACAGCACCAACTTAAGTACGTACTAACTGCTGTTATAAACAAATATTGTATTTTGGGATATAATAATGACTACAGGGGTTCGTAGATAAATTACTGCTGAGGAGATACATTAAAATACTTTATTGTAAGAACTTTGCACTTTATGAATGAAACAAAGCAGATGCTTTGCAGAGAAACCGCATTAGACATAACGACTGAATTAAATGATTCTACGGTTTTGACAGCGGTTTATTCAGCGGTAAATAAATCAACTCATGTGTTTTAGGGCGTAAAAAAATTGTACAGTAATACTGGACTGTACAAGTACATTTTTTTAGTAATAAATAAATAACCGAAGTTTGATAGAGTTGTATCACATCCAGATATCGACAGATATGTTTATCCCCCATCCGTCAATATAATAATATAGTTTACTTACATAAAGACGTATATAGACGAACACTTACATATTCCCGAAGTGATAAGCAGAGGTGTTTTGCACATACATTTCAACAGCTATGTTTTAGTCCCACGTAAAAGGAAGCAAGCTTATTGCTATACATTTCTAGACTCTGTACTGCTTCTAAAGATTTCGCTTTGCAATACGTTCTTCTCCTAAAACGTGAAACCTAAACATGTTTAATAATTATTTAGATATGTTAGGTATTACACCTTTGCTCAACACCTCGGCAAGCTTCAGGCATGATTACGCCTGTAGGTTTCGCAATGATGTGTGAATGATCCTTCTTTTTTTTATTTTGCTTAGTGATATGCGCCTGATGCATACCCCCTCGCCACAAGGGAGGCGAGAGGGTTATGTCCGGCTCTACCGTACTTCGGGCCGATGGCCCCACAGTGTGCCTACTCGCTGCCTCCACTATACAAATAGTGGAGGCAGCGAGTAGGCACACCGTGGGCTCAGCTTTGATTATCCGGGATAGATACACATGTTGGACATAATTTTAGACTATTATAGTCTACCAGTCATTAGCGGATATCCTAGGAGTTATATTATTACTATAGTTACGTTACTAATAATAATAATAAAGTTTTCACGAAAAATTTAAGTACAGTATGATGACCATAAGGGACATACACGACTGGGGTAAGAGTTTCAGGTCAGCAGTTTCTTACTCTCTATGTTTTTCTAGCAGAGTTTTTCTATAGTATATAGAGCGCGTACCAACAAGTTTGGGTCCTCATACGTCTGCCGAACGATCAAGGCATGGAATTCTCTGCCAAGGGACGTGTTTCCTTCTTCCTTGAATCCTGGGTCCTTTAAGCGGGCCGTGAAAAAGCACCTTCTCAGGCCGTTAATGTAGAGACCTCAACATCGCCTCAGCTGCTATGAGGATGGTGTGGAGGCCACTGCTCTTAGATCACACGACTGCTTACCATCAGGCGGAGTGTGGTCATTCTGACGAGCAAAACTGCTGGGTACGGGCCTCTTCTCAGTGTAAGCAGAGTTAGCCATAGTCTATTACGCTGGCCCAGTGCGGGTTGGCAGATTTCACATATCTTCGAGAACATTATGGAGAACTCTCAGACATGCAGGTTTCCCTTCACCGTTAAAGGGAACGGTAAATGATTGTTTGATATGCACATAATAAATAAAAATAGAGAAGCGTGCCTTGGGATCGAACTCGAGACCTCTGCATGGCAGTCCAACGGTCTCTCACTGGGCTATCGCTACTTTTCTATATAATAGTACTAAAATAGAAATTCTTAAACGTTTACAACGCCCACTAAGAGGAAAATTATTTTCTCTATTCCCTAGCAAATGGCTTCATATCGGATTTTAATAGATATAACTCAATGTGGATTCTAATATAGATATAATCCACTAAAAATCTGCATTAGTTCCTACGCATAACAAAAATAAAGCAGATTCTGAATATTATCGATCTGGAGTCACGTGCCCTCTCCGAACATACAGAGGATACAAAAGAAAAAGAATATGGAGTCTTCAAAGCGTTTGTGTCACTTAACCTGTTAATTGTTAAAATGCCAAGCATAATGTAAAAATTATTGTATCTGGCCGCAGGTGTGCCCTGCATCTTGATAGATTAAGAACTACGGTTAACAACTGCCAGCAACAGCCACTATTCAAAACAAGCCGTTGTCTGTGGAACACCTAAATAATTTCTTTTGATTCTTATATCCGTAAATTCCATAAGTCTTCCTTATGCGTATACCTATAATTCTCCGTAGGTCTTTACGACAACCACGCATGCTTCTTCATTTAATAAGACACATCAATATACGTTACGCATTTTTCTCGTTTAGAAGGTCTCTGCGTTACTAAGTAAATAAAGGACGTTAATTTCCACCGTAATTATGAATGAAAATGAGACTTAAATAAGGAACATATTCCAGGGAAAAGGGAGGGTCCTACTTTTTCTCGTTTATAATTTACATTCTGTTTAACATGAGAAATACTTAAATATAACCTTTACAAATATTATAAAGAGGAAAAATTTAATTTTTGTTTGTTTGTTTATAAGAATTTCAAACAAAATCTCCCTAACCGATTTTAAAAGATTCTTTTGTCTTTAGGAAGCTATATTATCACCGAGTATGTTAGTAACAGTACTGATACTAACATAACCTAAAAAAAGCAAAAGGTAGTTTCTAATATTCTAATACCAGGATGCAATTCAGCTTTAACAGCAATACTTACCTACATTCGGTAATCTTAAATACTTGTACTTAATTACTTGCTGATCGCATAGCTGTACAATTATGCGAAAAATGATCCATAGCATTGTCTATGCCAAATACAGTGGGCAATTAAAATCCTCTTAGGAATGCAAAGCTTAGTCAGTGAAGCGACGACACAATTTCTCGTGGTCACAGGTGCATGTGCAGGACAGGATCATGGACCATTCATGATCCTTTTAACTTTTCCATTCTACCTTAGCTTTTCCTTAAATATAATTCTTAATATACTAAAGAAAGGGACAAGTTAACTCGTAGTAGAAATATAAATAAAATATTTACACAAATGATGTTCTAAGTGAATTGTAAAATGGCCAATCAGACTTCGGCGATCATTTGTTTCGTTAGCGACAGGCCTTTTTGTAAACGAGTTCGTCCGTTCATTCGACATTTGCATACCAAATAATACCACTTCTACACGTACGTGTTCATTTCGGTTTGTTCTGCGCTTGGAATGCTATCAAATCTTCAAATGTAAACGAAAATGAACAAATATACATGGCCAAAATGGTGCTCTGAGGATATTTATCTTAAATATTAATTAATCTGATAATAATTATATGACACATGAATAATGCAACTATATCACTACAAATAATAACTACACGCACGATTTTATAACTGCCTAGTTATCTTTTACTTCTGACACTATATCTACTCTAGAAATACATACGTATATAAACATTTCGTCATCGGGGATATATCGGTAGGAAAGAGTGCATCACACCCTAATTTCGTTAGTTTTGTTTAAAAGTCCTACGTGATAGCGGGCGAGAAATTGAACTAAAAAGGCTTAAATTGAGTTAATTTTAAATTATAACAGGCAAAAGACAATCCATGAAGCAAGTCTTTAAACTGTGACCTCGACTAACATTTGCCACCTAAGCTGTTCATGGCTCTACAGTAAAGATTAAACTTTGCCACTGCGTTTGGCATCGAAGGTCATCTATCGTAAAACTATTGCAAACTGCATGACTTGTAATGAGAGAGATATTGAAGTTCGTTCCCTTAGTGGACCTGTAATAAACTGTTTCGCCAACAAAGTTCTCTCAGCAAAACTTATCCGTATTACTTTAAGAAGTTCACCATTATATTTTAGTTCGGTCCCCGTAACGAAACAATTTGATTAAAATTGATAGAATAACGAGCAGCGATCACAAAACGGCTATTGGCGCGAATGAAATTCAATTTCTGTCAAATCGCGGCCGAGTTTGCGAGGTCGCAATCAAAATGTAATTATTTCCAGTGATACCGATTTTAAGTCAGTAAGGCTTAATAGCGCCGGTCCGCCATTGCATCGACGTGTTCCATTTTGTTCAATTCAATTTGCTTTTCTTTGCATATATATGTATACACGCAGATTAATCTGAACGCTCCGTTTCAATTTCATTTACGAATTTATGAGGACTACATCAAAAGCTTTTATTCGTCATATCTGATCAAAGTTTTAGATAGATACTCGACTAATACTATATATAGTTTTAGATAGATACTCGACTAATACAATCTCAATCTGTGTTTTTGCCACCAACGACAGCTGATCAAATACAGACTATAATTCATACTTTGAAATTATAAACTAAACTATGCTTGAGGGAATCAAAAACAAGTTTAATGCATAAAAGCATATTTTGTATGGGACCAAAAATATATAATAAAATACCTGATATCATAAAGGATATGGACATAGTTCAATTTAAATTTACGCTATGGAAAATGCTCATTGATAATAATAATAATAATAATAATAATATAATATTCTATCACATACACACAACACCATCTAGCCCAAACTAAGCAGAGCTTGTACTGTGGGTACTAGACAATGGATAAAGATACATATATAACATTTTCTTTTTTGTAAATACATACATATTATGCATAGAAACACCCAGACCAAGACAAACATCCATGTTCATGCACACAAATGTTTGACTTGTGCGGGAATCGAACCCGCGACCTCAGGCGTGGCAGTCGGTTACACTAACCACTACGCCATCGAGGCCGACAAAAGTTAAATGATAAAAGTTACTACACTGTAGACAGTTTTTAAATTATAATCTTTTATGATCTAATATAGCAACTTTAATTCTCTTTTCATCTCCTTTTTTTCTTATTTGATTAATTAATGTAATTTATTATTAATTATTGTAACTGATTATTATTGTAATTTCATTATTGTAATTGATTATCGTAATTTATTGTCAATTATAATTATATTGCCGTGCATGTCATTTGACTTTAAATGTTATTATAAGATACACCTGACATTGCAATAAAAATGTGTAAACCTCCAGGCAGATTTTGGAGATTCATATAGTATTGTAATAGTTTAAGAACTATTGTACCCAAAATCACACTAATAAATAAGTTTGAAGTTTGTATAGATGACAAACACACTTAAGTAAATAGATTTCCTCGCGCACTGTCAACCTTTCAAATAACAAGTTACTAAGGTGGCAATACGCAGAGAAAAAAAATTCAAACGAAGTCAGGGGTGCTGACAGCGCCTCCGAAACACGGCGTAAATCAATTGGATTTTAGTGTTGTCAGTTTTCAAGCCGGGCTCCGATTTAACGCTATTTATAATAAATATACTGCTCAATTTCACATAAACTTGCTGAAATATAATCTAACAATTTTCTGCATAGATCTTCTGCGGGGCGCAGAAACTTTTCCGGGAGGACTGATTAACTGGAATCCAAGGTATTAACAAAAGATGCTTACATTCCATATCTAGGCTTATTTAGCAAAGGGAGGCCTTGTATGTAATCAATGATCGGCTCTTATTTTGAAACCTAACTTGCTGAGATGGTACCAGACAACTTTGAAGTGGTTGTTGTCTAAACAATTGTAATGAATGTAATGATCATGTAATAAAAATAGAAGTTTCTTTATAGGCAATTTAAAATACGTGATCGAAATATTAAAAAGACATTTTAAATTAATTATTTGAATGAATCCTGCACGTATGATAACGCTAATATACAATAGATAAATAAAGATGGCACTTCACCATCTTTCTAGGATTTCCACAAAGATGCTATTTGTCCAATCTACCTACATCGTTACAAACAGCCGATGTGTCGCGAGCTACCCGTTTAAGTGGGTTACTTCACGGGCGGCTCGCGGCACTCGGTTGTTTGCCGCATGATTACCAAGTGCATGTAGTCCGCATCATCTTCTTGCTTCGTATAAAAATAACATAAACTTCCCTTACAATATTTTTCTAAAAAGACAACGCCTGCATTAGGGACAATCTCTGTTTCCTAAGGATAATTTAAAGAATAATTTTAGTATCACGAGAAAATAGTATAAACATTCCAACAACAGGCACAAAGAACACCCTGCCTTAGAAGAACTACTCATATACACTAAGCACCGTGTCTGTATAACCCCAAGCGGTTGCAATGATAAATGATACATCTATTACACCCACATTTCACTACATATGTATAAAGCCCTGTATAAAGCACTGTATAAAGCCCTGTATAAAGCCCTGTATAAAGCATTGTATAAAGCCCTGTATAAAGCACTGTATAAAGCACTGTATAAAGCACTGTATAAAGCACTGTATAAAGCACTGTATAAAGCACTGTATAAAGCACTGTATAAAGCACTGTATAAAGCACTGTATAAAGCACTGTATAAAGCCCTGTATAAAGCACTGTATAAAGCACTGTATAAAGCACTGTATAAAGCACTGTATAAAGCCCTGTATAAAGCCCTGTATAAAGCACTGTATAAAGCACTGTATAAAGCACTGTATAAAGCCCTGTATAAAGCCCTGTATAAAGCACTGTATAAAGCACTGTATAAAGCACTGTATAAAGCCCTGTATAAAGCCCTGTATAAAGCACTGTATAAAGCACTGTATAAAGCCCTGTATAAAGCACTGTATAAAACCCTGTATAAAGCACTGTATAAAACCCTGTATAAAGCACTGTATAAAGCACTGTATAAAGCACTGTATAAAGCACTGTATAAAGCCCTGTATAAAGCACTGTATAAAGCACTGTATAAAACCCTGTATAAAGCACTGTATAAAGCCCTGTATAAAGCACTGTATAAAGCACTGTATAAAGCACTGTATAAAACCCTGTATAAAGCACTGTATAAAGCACTGTATAAAGCACTATATAAAGCACTGTATAAAGCACTGTATAAAGCACTGTATAAAGCACTGTATAAAGCCCTGTATAAAGCACTGTATAAAGCACTGTATAAAACCCTGTATAAAGCACTGTATAAAGCACTGTATAAAGCACTGTATAAAGCACTGTATAAAGCACTGTATAAAGCACTGTATAAAGCACTGTATAAAGCACTGTTAAAAACCCTGTATAAAGCACTGTATAAAGCACTGTATAAAGCACTGTATAAAGCACTGTATAAAGCACTGTATAAAGCACTGTATAAAACCCTGTATAAAGCACTGTATAAAGCACTGTATAAAGCACTGTATAAAGCACTGTATAAAGCACTGTATAAAGCACTGTATAAAGCACTGTATAAAGCACTGTATAAAGCACTGTATAAAGCGCTGTATAAAGCACTGTATAAAGCACTGTATAATGCACTGTATAAAACCCTGTATAAAGCACTGTATAAAGCACTGTATAAAGCCCTGTCATATTGGGCAAGCCTATTGCCGTCGCCGGACTCCAGATTTCACAAGAGTTCAAAGTACGTAGAATACTTCTAGCTTCAATCTATACAAATAAATAAAATTGAAGTATTTGTTTGTAATGTCAAAATAACATTTTTATCTAATGCATATGAAAGTATATAAGGTACCTATACGAAAACATCTACTTTTTAAATTTTTGTCTGTCTGTCTGTTTGTTTCGGGTAATCTCCGAAACGGCTGAACCGATTTTGACGGGACTTTCACTGGCAGATAGCTGATGTTATAAGGAGTAACATAGGCTACTTTGATTTTAGAAAAGAAATAGGGTTCCGCGGAGACAAACACTTCTTAGTTAAAATCTACGCGGACGAAGTCGCAGGTAACAGCTAGTATAACATAAATTAAGTCCTTAACCGAAATATAACAAGTAAAATGTTTATTTTTCAGAGTATCCTTAAAACGCAAAGGTCAATCTTTAGGAGGAAGACTCCAACCTCATGCAGAATTCAGTAAATTTTACAAAATATTTTGTTCTACTATTAATTTTGTAGTACTTCGAAATACGAAAAAATACTTTTATAACTTTTACGTTACATTATTTATGGATACACAGCAATAACTAACGCAATCCGGTCAGTTAGACTTTACAATAAGAAAACTCGATAACATGCACGTTTTCTTACAAAGTTTTTCTTAAGATGAATGATAAATAGCTATTTAATACGCACATAACTTCGAAAAGTCAGAGATAAGTGCTATGGGATCATACTCGAGACCTCTGTGGAGCAGTTTAACGTTCTCCCAGCTATCGCTGATATACCCATCACGTATAAACAACAGGTGAGGCTTCTGAACAATCTAGAAACTATAAAGGAAGTACTGTGTACTATCGGTACTACTACTATCTTTCTGGACAGAGCTGGGTGATATGAGCAAACAATAGGGAAGTTAACTTACATTTTATTAAAGTCAAATAGTTACATTATCCAAACTATAAAACACAAAGAAATTATGAATATAAAATAAGAATGTACTAATGTACTCAATAGAGAGCAGCGACAGCTCAGTGGGGAGACCAACAGACTGCAATGCAGAGGGTCTCAGGTTCGAACCCACGTCGCGCACCTCTGACTTTCGGAAGTTATATGACTTTTCGAAATTATGTGCGTATTGATTGACAATTATCGCCTGCTCTGTGCCTCGGAGAGCACGTTAAGCCGTTGGCCCCGGCTGCCATGAACATCTATGGCAGTCGTTATTGGGAGACTGTCGACACAAAAGATCCCACTGTGTCGAAATATCGACGGTCTGCACTGACTGACCCCACATAAGATAAGATAATGTACTCAAAATAGATAACATGCGTTTTAAATCTTACAGAAAAAGGATGTAGATAATGAGATATCACCACTACACCCCAGTTTTTTTTACATCCAAATTTCAAATATCAATTACTCCCTTATTTTGCAACCAATTTTGATACTGTTTGCACAAAAATATTTTCTGATTATGTAATAAATACAATAAGTATATCATAATATTGATAATCAACAGCGAGCTTTCAACACGATAGTTATAAGGAAATGTTACCTTAACATTGAATTTCGCTTACAGCTAATTGAATGCTCGTTGTCCGGCCACAGTTGAAACAAGAGCTGTGTAAATTGCTCACGTATGTCCACTCAGTCACACGGGTCAAAGTGTAAGTGGGCATTGTGAACGGCATATACCGAATCAGCAAGTCAAATGTACCGTCCAGGCTCGGCAATGAATAGAGCATAGGCAATGCCAAATAACGTTTTTGAATCCACGCTCGTATATTTTAATGTCGGCATACAAAGGCTGTATTACACGAGTAGTTGAAAGGTTTCATTTTAGATACTTTAGTGCACGTATCACGTACGTAATACGTTCATTAACGCCTGTTCTCTTGTGTACTCAAGTTGAATTAAACAGAAACTGTAATGTGTTTCGTATGTAAGTGTCGCCGTTATTTTGAAGTGTGGGTGATATGTACATCATGTGTATAGAATGGTAAGGTCATTGATTATTATGTTAATACTGTCTGTATGACTGCCTTGGTGGCGCAGCGGTAGTCTAAATACTGCTGTGCATGAGGTCTCGGGTTTGAATTCCGGGTCGGGCAAAGTGTAATTGGGTTTTTCTGTCGAAAAATTCTCATTAACACTTAGCCGGAGTCTATGAAAAGGCAATTGGCACGCCTTCTATAACGTGGAGTCAAAAAACCATAGTTGGCGAAATGTGCGTGTATGTGTCCTTTCGGCGACGTAGGCGTGAGACTATGTATGTTTGTACTCTATATATAATAGTGCCTCAACGGTCTCATGGCATACATGTTCATGCGGTTGTGAAGTTTATGTTCTCACAAATAAATGTTCCTTACTCACTTTTTCTCTGTCTCGATTACCGAACAGGAAAACTGTTATTGAATTTTGCTGTTAGATTTTTGTACCTAATAGCACGTCATTTGTTGCAGTCACTGAACTCTACTAGGTGGGACGAAAACTTACTATAGCTGGTGTAATATGTAAAAGTACGTCCTAATTAAGTCTTCATCGCTTTTACAAAAGTGATGAATGTTCTAGAACCTATGTATATATTGCCTATTCTTTATTCCTCGTCGTGATAGACGTGTGATCAAAGAAAAGCTCTGAATATAATAGCCAAAAGTAAATGGAGTGGAATAAGAATGATAAATGACTTCATGCACTTACGTGCCATGAAAGGGCTGGCTGATCTTGACATACTATTCCAGAAAACCTTCGTCAAGTCATATTACTATTGATACGTTCTTTGCTCGTCTTATTATTATTACTAGTATTAGCCCAGTAAACGAAATTCAACCAAAGTCAGTATTGAACCTTTGAGGAAAATATATATTAATATATACATTTTACAAAGATTTTGTCTACTCTTTTACAATCGTTCATTGTATATCTAAATAATAAAAACAAACAGAAAAGAGAATGTTTTTTAACTATTTTGTCTTGTTCTATTATTATTTAATACTAGCTGTTAACTGCGACTTCGTCCACGTAGATTTTAACTAAAAAGTGTTTGTCTACGCGCAACCCTATTTTTTTTCTAAAATCAATGTAGCCTAAATTACTCCTTATAACATCAGCTACTTGCCAGTGAAAGTCTTGTTAAAATCGGTTCAACCGTTTGGGAGATTAGCCGGAACAAACAGACAGACAGACAGACAAAAATTTTAAAATATATATTTTCGTATAGGTACCTTATATACTTTCATATGCATTAGATAAAAAGCTGTTATTTTGACATTACAAACAGACACTTCAATTTTATTTATTTGTATAGATTGAAGCTAGAAGTATTCTACGTACTTTGAACTCTTGTGAAATCTGGAGCCCGGAGACGGCAAAAGGCTTGCCCAATATGACAGGGCTTTATACAGTGCTTTATACAGGGCTTTATACAGGGCTTTATACAGTGCTTTATACAGTGCTTTATACAGGGCTTTATACAGGGCTTTATACAGGGCTTTATACAGTGCTTTATACAGTGCTTTATACAGTGCTTTATACACGGCTTTATACAGGGCTTTATACAGTGCTTTATACAGTGCTTTATACAGTGCTTTATACAGTGCTTTATACAGTGCTTTATACAGGGCTTTATACAGTGCTTTATACAGTGCTTTATACAGTGCTTTATACAGTGCTTTATACAGTGCTTTATACAGTGCTTTATACAGGGCTTTATACAGTGCTTTATACAGTGTTTTATACAGGGCTTTATACAGTGCTTTATACAGTGCTTTATACAGTGCTTTATACAGTGCTTTATACAGGGCTTTATACAGTGCTTTATACAGTGCTTTATACAGTGCTTTATACAGTGCTTTATACAGTGCTTTATACAGTGCTTTATACAGTGCTTTATACAGTGCTTTATACAGTGCTTTATACAGTGCTTTATACAGTGCTTTATACAGTGCTTTATACAGGACTTTATACAGTGCTTTATACAGTGCTTTATACAGTGCTTTATACAGTGCTTTATACAGTGCTTTATACAGTGCTTTATACAGTGCTTTATACAGTGCTTTATACAGTGCTTTATACAGTGCTTTATACAGGGCTTTATACAGTGCTTTATACAGGGCTTTATACAGTGCTTTATACAGTGCTTTATACAGGGCTTTATACAGTGCTTTATACAGTGCTTTATACAGTGCTTTATACAGTGCTTTATACAGGGCTTTATACAGTGCTTTATACAGGGCTTTATACAGTGCTTTATACAGTGCTTTATACAGTGCTTTATACAGTGCTTTATACAGTGCTTTATACAGTGCTTTATACAGGGCTTTATACAATGCTTTATACAGGGCTTTATACAGGGCTTTATACAGTGCTTTATACAGGGCTTTATACATATGTAGTGAAATGTGGGTGTAATAGATGTATCATTTATCATTGCAACCGCTTGGGGTTATACAGACACGGTGCTTAGTGTATATGAGTAGTTCTTCTAAGGCAGGGTGTTCTTTGTGCCTGTTGTTGGAATGTTTATACTATTTTCTCGTGATACTAAAATTATTCTTTAAATTATCCTTAGGAAACAGAGATTGTCCCTAATGCAGGCGTTGTCTTTTTAGAAAAATATTGTAAGGGAAGTTTATGTTATTTTTATACGAAGCAAGAAGATGATGCGGACTACATGCACTTGGTAATCATGCGGCAAACAACCGAGTGCCGCGAGCCGCCCGTGAAGTAACCCACTTAAACGGGTAGCTCGCGACACATCGGCTGTTTGTAACGATGTAGGTAGATTGGACAAATAGCATCTTTGTGGAAATCCTAGAAATATGGTGAAGTGCCATCTTTATTTATCTATTGTATATTAGCGTTATCATACGTGCAGGATTCATTCAAATAATTAATTTAAAATGTCTTTTTAATATTTCGATCACGTATTTTAAATTGCCTATAAAGAAACTTCTCTTTTTACATCTATAGTATAGATAATATTAGGAAGCGGGCTATACTCGCTATTGCGTTGGTAATTATTTAAAGGTTGGTTAAGTTTAAAGATTGGTAATTATTCAAAGCTTTTTTATTTCCTGACTTTTCGACAGCCTTGCTTCAATCATGGTCATTCACGACCACGATAAGTTGCCAAGGCGTAGTTTTGTAAATTTGTTTAGATATTTGGCGAGATTAACTCACATGAAACATTGAACACATTTGAAATGCATCTTGGCACACAGATAGATCAAGTTCTAGATTAGCCCATAGAGTATTATTCTGATATACGTTTCCATGGGATACACGCGTGCGAAGCTGCATGCGGTAACTAGTGATAAATAAGTTTTCAATATACTTATTGAAAACTTATTTATCGATAACATTCACCGCTCCCTGACATCTTTACGGGGCGAACAGACACTGAGGCGGCTATCGATCGCCTCACCGATCACGTTCAATCGTTTGGTAACGATTGTTCTCGCGAAGTTCCCGCGACGGAAGACTGTCGCTGGCGCCTATCGGATGACGTACGTGATTTGTTGAGGCGAAAGAAAGCCGCCACACGTGCCTATGACAGATACCCATGCGAGGCCAATCGGGTTAAGATGTGTTCCCTTCAGCGTGACGTCAAGTCACGCATACAAGAAATGCGCAAATTCCGATGGGACGCTAGAGCCAACTCAACTCGCCTTCTGGCAGCTGTCCCAATCCCTCACGAAAGATGTTCAGAAGTCCTCTCTACCGCCGTTAACTCATTCAATGCGGCAACAAATTTTGCTTTCACTAGCCAGAATCGGCTCATATTTAACGTAAACGCCGATCGGCGTCAGCCGCACTTGATGAAATAAAAAAAAACAAAATATCTAAAAACTACTCATATCAGGCATTTCATTAGTAAATTCCAAACACATTTGTTGTTTTATTAATATAATATCTTTAAATTTAAATCGTTAATCGTTAATCCCGTGGATCACCTTAGATCCACGTTGCCGACAGCGCAACAAGCCGAGATCCGTGGTAGTCCACCCTTGGAGGTTAACGGTGTCTAGTATACTTTATAACGGGTCGGGAGCCTTCTGCGCTCACTGACAGTCCGCATAAAGTAGTCAAGACCATCTGAGGCCAACAACTAACACGAACACAAAAAAAAGAATCATTTACCGAATATTTTGAGAATAACTCTTAAAATTTTATAAAAGACTTTTTTATATTATAAGACTTTATACATACATGCGTTATACGATTACATCAATAGCAGTAGTTAATTTGACTGCGTAATTGGGTTTTTCCGATTAGAAACTATCAGTAGCAGAACAAAATCTGCTCGCTAGAAGACAGGACTCGGCCCTATTAGGTCCGAGTCCGGTCAACCTTAAACTATACAAAAAAAATGGCCAATATGTGAGTGCAATACATTTGTGTGACTAATTCTTTGGAGATATAGATACAGGATTATATATTACATGTATGGTTATGTTAACAATAAATGTTCTGTACCAAAATTATTGCCCTAGAAAACGTTACAGAAGATGTTGATTCGATATTGGCTCCGCCATGCATGATATCTAGTTTCATTGAAATACCATTTATTTGACGTAACAAAGGCAGATGTACAGATAAAATATGTAGCCTAGAATCTACAATATGTAACAAACTCGTCTAGCCAGTTTCCCATACTTTTCACGTAGGCACGGTGCTGACCTACTTGCACCTTTCAGATAAAGAACATTCTAGTAAAATGTTAGCTATTTTGCATTAACGATCTTTTAACATGACGGTGACATTGTACATGTACCCTAAGATTAATATATTTTCACCATTATGACATATAGCTCAAGTGTAAAGCTCAAAAGACATTCTTCTTTATTAACTTAAAAGCGTAGCTCCTGTCGGTGGAGCAATCGCCACAAATTTCTGATGTTTGCTTCCTTTTAACTTCTTGATACGACCCCACTTCCTCTTTTTCCTTCTCTAAATTGATAAATTAACAAGGCCGTCGAAAGACGTGTCATTTTAGAAAGGAGAAGAAGAGAAACCTCCCTCTCCTTTCCTTCTTTAATTTTTTCTAATAAGACTGTTTTAAAGAGACCTTCAATCTACTTTATTTAAAAGGCAACAAATTTATAGATTTACAACAGAATATAGATGCAACGGTGACATGTTTTATCCTACATTTTAGTGTCAGACGTAGTAATAACTCATTTTATTAATCCCGGAGCTAACATAAAAGGGACATTACGGATGGATATTTCTCGAATATTAATGTGACTAAGTCGTATAATGTTCGGTCAAGAAATAATATGTACTACGACGTGGTGTATCCAAGGGGCTATGTAAAGGTAGCAGGATGACCTAGTGGTTTAAGTGATCGACTCGCCACGGACACTATGCCGATTGTTGTAGATTAGAATCCCACGCGATACAAAAATTTACATGATTTACAAATAGTGTGCGTATTCCGAGTCAGAGTGCTCTTTTCGTCCGTTGTTTGAGTATTTCTATAGTTCCTCGTGATACAGGAATTATTCCTAGTGCTGCAGTAGTCTTTTAAAAAGAAAAATAGAAAGTAAGAATCCTAACTAATATTATAAATAAAAATGTGAGCTTGTTTGTTTATTTGTTTCGCTTTTACGCCTTAACTGTTCGACCGATCATCATGAAATTCGCATAGACGTTGTCAGGGGCACAGAAAATGTCATAAGGTGCCTTTCATCCAGAAAAAGTATTGTTACTAAAAGCTACATTTAAGCGAGTGAAGCCGCGGGCAAAATCTCACTAGATTTTATATATAGGTACTCTATAATATTCGAAAGTCAAGATAGCATTGTACGAATCGTAGTCTGTGACAAACACATTACCACGACGATATCTACCCAAGGAATTATTACCCAAGTAAAGATGTATTGGGTTCATATTTTAGCATTTATATTTACATTTAACACTATTGGGTAAAGTGGCGTTAAGCCCAAAAGCTGGCATGCTTTACCTCAATGCTGGATATAGAATGTACAATAGTTAATGTATTCAATCTACGTGTAGTGAAATTGGAAAACAAGGACGACACAAGATGGATTTTAATAAATTAAATTAATTTCGATTTTATTAATTAGGTACAGTAACAACAACTACAGACCAACACATATGTACACCATAATGTTCTAAGTATACAACAGGTACTTAAATCTGAAGTCCAATTATAGTTGTACACATAATTTCATTAGCAGAGAACTTATGCAAGTAAAAACTAAACAATATGATCAACAACATTAAGAAAACTTACTAAGATCGCGCCGCTAATGATTTGGGACGAACCAATTACCGTGTTAATTTCGACATTATACTTATATGTATTTGTGCGAAAAATTATTAATTTTTACAATGATTGATATTATATTATTTAATTTACACAAAACGTCTGAATAAGCTTAAAATTAAATAAGGATCTATAAAATACATAAAAGTAATATGAATATAATTAATTAAGATCAACACATAGTATAACCAGATTCCTGGGCACTACCGTATATAGTATAGTATTATACTAGCCGCTACGAATACATCGCATACTGCATGTTTAATCACTTCAAGGAACAAAATTGTACTTGAACTACAGAGAATTTGTATGATTACACTGCACAACAGCATGTCTGATGATTGGCTTAATGACAATTTCAAATCTGTGACTGAAATTTATCTATCAGGTCTAGTTAACAAAATATGACACATGGGTCTTTTTATAATAAAACACGGTATATTAAAAGATTATCTTATTTTATTTAGTTCTTAAGTTGAAAAATTTTTTTTTTTTGCCTTTCTTGCTGAAGCTAAAGATAGAGAGCTGAGCTTATTATTATTATTATTTGTATTTGTATCTCCGCAAATGAAACAAAAATGATTTGGATAATTCACACAAACACGTCTTGAAGATGCCATATCAAATTATAGAAAATTTAATATTGTTCTAGTTATCAGCAAATTTAGTGGAAGCTACAACTCGCAAACAAGAGCTGTTACAAAAAAAATGGGGGTATATGTAGAATCTGCGACGTCGAATAGTAAACATCATGTGATAAAGGTCATTCATCAGACAAAAGTTGCAATTTTGTTGTGCAGTGTTATGAGCTAAGTTAAGAGTGATTATTTGTAATACAAAATAGAATATACATCTAACAAAGTTAAAGTTTTATATTCATATAGATCTATGCAAATACTACAAGACGAGTACCTGGCATAAATACAGGTAAAACTGTAGTAAAAGCTTAAAATCCAATCTAAGTACACCTTTTATTGCGGTAGTTAAAATTACAGCGGCATTTACAAAGCTTCTTATATTATCAGACATTACCAAGGCTAATATACCGAAAACGGAAATAAAAACTTTTTTAATTTAGAAACTTACCTAATTAAGTAAAAGGTCAACAAGAACGAAGATTAAACGTATAAAATATTCAAGTTCAATTTTTACAGTATACGAATATACTTATATTCTGTGTTCCATTTCGATATATTTGTTCAAAGTTATATAATATTCGAAAGTCACATAAAAGTAGGGCTGCCATGCTAATATTTGAAAATTCCTGACGGAAAAGTGTACTTTAATCAATCAAATCAATCAAGATATATGTTAGAAATAACTCGAATCCTAACTAATATTATAAAAGCGAAAATGAGTTTTTTTGTTTGTTACTTTTTCACGCCTAAACCACTGAACCGATCATCCTGAAATTATGCATATACGTTGACAGGTGTACAGAAACGGACATAGGCTACCTTTCGTCTCGAAAAAATTTACTGTTCCCGACAAAAACAACAATAACGTTCTTATGATAATAGATGCCGCCACGTGTCTTTCGAATCATGATTGAATTATATTATTACAAGCAGAGTACGACTCGAATTGATTGTCAAATTCTAAATTAACGCGAGCGAAGCCGCGGGCAAAAGCTAGTATAACAATATTTTCAATATAGTACATAGTCTCATATATGTCCTATGTCCTCGAAAGGATAAGCTGAGGTAACACATTACACTAACAGTATGGTTGTTGGTGCAAAGCTATTGCCGTCTGCCGGGAAGTACCAAACTCTATGGTGCTATCTTCTAGGAAATTCTTGACAGGTAAACCTAATGCTTTGCCAAACCTATCAAATCTAAAACTTTTCACTACCGCTGCCGTTATAAATTTTCAGAAAACTTTTTAAATTAATTTATTAATTTATAATGTATGTATCTGAAGATTGTACTTACATCCTAATAAAGTAAACTTATGGATACCCTACACAGACCAACTTTGATATTAAAAACTTTTATAACATTTCCAGAAACTCGTGAGTTTGTCGGTCCGTTGCACAACCTTACGCATCACATGTGAATGATTACCACTCAGCTCTCGTCCCCATTATTATGAAACTCGACGAACGACCACTATCTAACATGGCTATATGAATATGTTGGTCACAAGCCGAGAACGGAATTGATGACTATAATATTACACTCTTTATTCATACATCCCCTCCTAACATCTACAAGGATGACTCATATAAAGTACGGGGTTTATTAATGTGTATAGAGAAGCAAGGAGATGATTGACGATGGGGCACAAAAGATTATAAAGTGAAATGACGCAGAACTATGCAATGCTTTATTAACGACGACATGCAACGCAAAGTTACACGCAATAAGTTCTATCAAAATGATAAGTCAAGCGATGCAACTCAATCCAAGTTTTAATATAACAATAGAGTATAATATAATAATAATAATAATCGTTTATTTCTCACCAAAACCGAGATACACATAGGAACATAATCAACGTAACATATAGAACATTAACAATAATATTTCGGTAGAGGATCGCTGGTGCCTGTGGTAGGTATAAGAATACCTGTATTACAGGTCACCAGGTCTCCGCATGGAACCACGTTATACAAACATAAACGAAGACAAAACATAAAAAGGGTAACTAAAAGCTAAAACTAAAAAAATAAAAAAAACTAAAAAGACATGGTTTTGACAATATATTATATACTAGCTGTGCCCGCGGTCTAACCCGCGTCAGTGGTATTTGTGGTTACTGCGACGCTCCCGTGAGCCGTAGCGTGATGTTATATAGCCTATGTCCTTCCCAGGGTCTCAGGCTATCTCCATTCCAAATATCATCAAAATCGGTTCAGCGGATTGAGCGTGAAAAGGTAAGAGACAGACAGACAGACCGACAGACAGACAGACAGAGTTACTTTCGCATTTATAATATTAAGTAAGGAGTAAGGAAGTAAGGATTTCAATATATTATTATAACGCATAAAAATATATTGCTGTTAATATATAAAATTAAATGTTATAGGTACATGGCTGGTTCTGACGTCATAAGATTCGTTAGTATCGCTATTGACTCGAAGTATGTTCAGATGACTGGCAGCATTACTAACTTATATGGCAATGCTGATTCTGTCATTATTTGATACAATTTATAGTACCTAACTATTGTAACCTACTAACCAATGTATACAGATTTTCTATTGTTGCTACGCTGACATATTTTTATTCCTTCATTCATTTAATACATTTTCATGCATTCACATTAAACACAAAATGTTAGTTGCTTATGTTTGATATTGTACTTTATTTTATACACAAGAGTAAAAGCTATCAAAAACCATATTTTTGTACAAACAATATTATACATTAAATTAGGATTAAGAAAAAGTGGGGAGTATAGTAGATATATTTCACGATATCCCTCGGACATCCGCATTAAGAATAAATCATGTGTCACGAGGATCTTTAAAACATTTAAACAACAGACACAAAGAACATCTGGGCTCGGAACTACTATTTATGGATCAAACATTTTTTTGTCCTGCGTAGGAATCGAACCCACAACACTCTGCATAGTAGCAGTGATAAGGCGACCATTTATACTCGTATCTTGCTTGAATTCTTTGCCTTTTTAATTGCGATGTTGTCCATCGCTATACCAAGATATAATATAATAATAATAATATAATAATAATAATAATATAATAATAATAATAATATAATAATAATAATAATATAATAATAATAATAATATAATAATAATAATAATATAATATAATATTCTATCACATACACACAACACCATCTAGCCCAAACTAAGTAGAGCTTGTACTATGGGTACTACACAATGGATAAACATACATATATACTTTTTTTTTTGTAAATACATACATATTATACATAGAAACACCCAGACCAAGATAGTTTTATTATGTTCGTATTTAATTTTCTTCTTTATATTTTTTCCCCACCAATTACAAAAGTTTAATTATAATTCAAATTAGTTGTTCTAACTCGTTTATTTTTCCTTTGCCCTAGCTAGTGAGTTGGGTTAACTTTTATTGCGTTAATTCCAAACGTCAGGCTTATTCAGGATAGCCATTCTTTAAGGGGGAAGTTGCTTCTAGATGTAGACGAGCCAGCACCCTACCTGATGGTAAGTTTGAACCGCCACTAATGGATAAATGGACTTAGGCAATGTCAAGGATGTACACCGCCAAGCTGCCACCTGCCGTAAAAAACAGATTTGCTGCTACTGTTAGTAGCTCTGAAGAGTTATTCCACCTTATCCCGCCCTCCCCTCCCCTTTCCTATCCAGAACAACGCGTGCTGGGCTCAGATGCCATCCTTACACGGTATAGTCGATTAGAGCGAGTACCAAAAAGTTTGGGTCCTCATACCTCTGCCGAACGACCAAGGCATGGAATTCTCTGCCAAAGCACGTGTTTCCTTCTTCCTTCAATCCTGGGTTCTTTAAGCGGGGCGTGAAAAAGCATCTTCTCAGGCCGTCAAAGTAGAGACCTCAACATCGCCTCGGCTACTGTGGGGGCGATGTGGAGGCCACTGCTCTTAGACCACACGACTGCTTACCATCAGGTGGAGTGTGGTCATATTGACGAGCAAAAAAAAAACCTAGTGTTAGTTACTGGTCTAACGTTATGCTTAGTCAATCACGCTTTAGAGGTGTGGTTGACCTAAGAATCTATTTAGTGGAGATAATTAAAAATTATACTACACAATTAAAAGGTTTGTATTTCCATAAACAACTTAGTATGGAAAACAATAATTTTATAATAACAATTTAGCTAGACATTAAGCAAAAGATCAGGGCGTTGTGCTATAAGGCTCGCTACGTGATCCAGCAGTATGGTCCACTTAACTTAGTTGGCTGCAGCAGACGAAACGGGGCTAGCACCAGGTCGTCTTCAGTTTATATAGCGGTCGGCCTCCCGCTCGGAAGGAGGGATCGAGAGGGGAGCGCCACCATCCCGCACGACGCAGCCTCTAGCACGACCGGTCCGCGTGATACTAGGTCCAAGTAATGTGTTGAGACCTATACAAGATAGCTTCCACCTATCAGAAGAAACTTTCGATCATTCCTCGCATTCATTTCTTTTCTTTTAAAAATCTACAGTTCAGGTTCCTTTGTAGTATATAACTATTTGTAGTATATCAAAATATAACGTACTCTCTCGTACGATTCGCAACGTTCAACTTCTAAGGCGCAAGACACACAGAAAGGACGTAAGACGAGGACAGGTCGAAGACGCGGCGCCCGCCCCTTCAATAAATTTTCATACATAATTTATAGAAGCGTCGCGACACAAAACAAACAGAAAAGACAGGGCGCGGACGAGACGCGTACACGACGTTTCAATCAATTTTCATACAAAATGTATAGACATTTAGTATGAAAATTGATTGAAGGGGCGCCGCGTCTGCGACGCGTCCTCGTCTTACGTCTTTTCTGTGTGCCTTGCGCCTAATATTTCAAAGTTCAAACAGTCTAGGTTGATGAGTTGCTGACTCGCTGTGTGTACATGTAACTTAAAACTCAGCACATCCAAATTAAAGTTAAATACATTCTTAACTTATCTATACTAATATTATATAGAGTAAATAAGCTATTTTATATATAATAAAGACTCCTTGGCATCTCATCAAAGTTTTAATTATCTCGTATAGCATGAGAAAGCTGCTCACTTGTTGCCTATATTGGTCCAACATTGCCCATGTTCACATAGGTACTTAATCAAATAATTGTCAAGGTCCACGGTTTCATCTTCTGAAGGTATTTGTACGTACCAAGCCCGCGTCCACGAAACTCACCAAGTTGTTCAACTTAATAAATTGTTTTGTAAACCACAACAAAATTTAATTAACAAAGGTATTTCGTTTGTACCTGAACCTTTGGAAGCTGATATCTGTAAACAGAGCCAATAAAGCAATAAATGGAATTTTTGCAGTTATTTATTAACGTCATTTATATCATTTTGAACGGAGCCCTTATACATTTATTGGTAGGTACAATTAAAATAACCCTTAAAGTACATACTTCTCTAACAGTGCAATGGAGGAAGCTTTAATACAGCCGCATCTACTATTTAAAGGAGTCCTTCCAAAAGGTTTTTAACCTATCAAGTCGCAGCGGCACACCGGCGACCAGACGCAATAGGTTTTCAATTATGTCTGCCATGCCAACAGTTGAAAGATTAATCAACAAAAAATACATAACAACGCTGGAACAAAGGTCAGGGAAGATTGGTAGAAAGCTGATCGATAATCAAAAGAAACTAAATTTATAGCAACACCAGAAATTATATCTACTTAAAAAATAGATAACGCTTGAACCAAGTTACGACCCCGTGAGCTCGGCGACCCGTGCGGCCGCCTCCTTTCCACCGCTTAAACAGCTTAAATAATAAATCATTACCGAGCTTCTATAAGACGATTGGAGTAAATAACTTTCACGCAAAATCTTAGATATAAAACTCTGGCAAAAAGTATTTCGCAAAGCCACTTATTATTTCTGTTTACTTCCATTCAAAACAGATAAAACGTCAAGACAAGTTTTCTTTTCATTTATTTATGTAGTATCTCCCCGCATACTACTGTCGGAAACTGTCTCATTTTGTATACATTACGTCACATGGAGAAGTTGAGTGGAATATATGTATTTTATGAGTGACATTACGTGAATTTTCGTACGACGCGAGGGATGAAGTTGGATGCCGGATTGTGAATCCGGATGTCGGATTGGTTGTACCAAACTTGCTAAGCTTGATTTTCTTTTGTGAGCCCATTTTGCATATAGTTTTATATAAGTAAAGGCCAAATTTTCAATAGTCATTTATTACCTAAAAATTAATTTTTTTTATGCAAAACTCATCAAAACACCAATTTTGATTTTAGACTTATCTGTTTATAGGAGCATCGGATATATACTGCCTCGCTACTGCAATTCTGAATACATGAGTTCGATATTGGGCAATTCTTTTTAGGGAACTCTCATTTACACTCTGTGTAAATTTGCATCCGATACATGACTACGGCTAAACCTTCTTTCACGTCAGATCTATAGTTAACTGCCGATATGTGGGTGTTATATACCCTGCTAACTAGTACAGCCATATACACACATAGTACACGTTAATTCGTTAATTCGATTTTGATATTGATTTAGCTGAAAAATATACATTTTATTAATCAACTAAATTAATACTACTAACATTGATGTATAAAGACCCCTAGATACACAATCAGCGTCAAAAAACGTCCTCACCAAATGAGCACCCACTTGAACATTTGGGTGCTCATTTAATTTAGTACCGTTCGATCGCTCTGAGAGTAAACATGTCGCAGAGCTCGTTTAAAACTTGTAAAATCACACTTCCAGGACATTAAAAAAGGGCGGTGTTTCATATTTTCGGTAAGTAATAATGTTATTATTATAATTATATTATAATACTGATTATTGCGTCAAGGAATCAACGTAAAATTTTTTTTTTCGGTTTTTTCGTAACAAAGAGCGACCATATAACACGGCTCATTTAAATGAATACTTACTAAACGCATTAATCATACTATTGTATTTCTACTTGATTAGTCCGGGTTATATGTTGACTCTGTTCTAATATTAATAGAGAGGCTATTACGTTTTAATAATAAATTGATTTTATTTGATTTAAAATGATAATGCGATTGTATATATTATTTATTACCAGACTTGTTTTATTACAAACCATAATAGTATTCGCTAAATATTTTTTTGAAATGATCTTTACGGTATCCTTATTGTGGGATATTTATAAAATGTATCTACATACTTATGTTAGATTTCAGGTTTCTTTGAAATCCCGTGCGATGTGCAAAATGGATATCCGTCATAGCACAGCAACGATCACAAGCAAGCACAGCAACAACAACACTTATCATAATTTTTGGGAGTCAGCTTATATTCTTCAAAGTGCCATATTAACAAACAACAATCATGTAAATAATACTATTAAATCTATTATCGAGAGATATATCAAGATAAGATTGCATTATAATATAACAAAGAAAGATACGAAAAAAATTAAAATCCGTCAAAAAGAAGATTATACAATAATCTCAATTTATTTCAAGGAAATTAAAAATCTTATTAAGTCCTATCTTTTCAAGTTTGAAATCTTAATTTTCTCTCTTGTTTTATCGTTTTATGTTACTTTAATTTGTATGTACAATCAGTCGCGTAATGTTCAAACACGTATAATTTCAAAGTCGGGCAACCAAATATATGAACAGCAATGAAACATACTCGTAATATAGTTTACGTGCGTATTAATTATCTATTATATATTAAGGTAAAAATAAAAACAAATATGTGTTAAAAACACACATTCACATGCACTTTATAAAATAATTACGTTAGAATATTAATATACATTAAAATTTATAAAAACAATATTCGACTCAATTCATTCTCGCGAACCCTGCTCGTAAAATTTTATTACCTTTTTTAGATAGCTTTGTATATTCAACTTAAAAGTTAAGGTGTTAAGGTTTAATTTGCCTTAATGACGGTTAAAATAGTTAATACAACTACTTATAAGCAACTGAGGACAGTTTTAAGTGTAAGTTTTGTACGGGATTGTGTATCTAGGGTTTTTATATATCAATGACTACTAATAATAATATAACTAATATTTCATCCATAGTTACCAATATACCAGTCCACTAAACACCCATGCCCATAGCCCATATATTAGAATCCATACGTAGCAATAGTCTTACGCCTGCTGCGGTTAGTACCACTGTAGGTGTCACCATCCATCATCCATCACCACCATCCCACCTTTAATTAAAACTCTCGAAGGACCTCTTCATGTTGGACCCATGTTTCCGTGTAAGCCTCCCAAAGGGCCAGGTATTTTCTAATATAATATGTTAGAAAATACCTGTGATAAGAGAAATATAACTAACTTTTACCTTAAATATTATATAACAGCACCAAATATTAAAAAAGAGTAAATCTTAAAGGTGAAACCTTCTCATAGGCGCCATACTACGTTATATTTAAAATATATAATACTTTTATGTTGATGTGGAGTAAATACTGAGCTCTTAAGCCTAACAACTTTTAATGATATTAGTTAAAATACATAATTTAGGCAATTTATACTATTTACCAAAACCTGTAATAATGCACGTGAGGAGGATAATAACAGCTTGTATTTATATTTATATAAAATCTACAAGTATTTATTAGATTACACTATGCAGTAGGTGACTTTCCTACGTTTCTCCATAAGACGCGAGAGATTAGCGTAGCCTGTGCTTATCACACCCGCGATCTCCGGAACCTGTAATAATTATTTCATGCTTTTCTTGAAGAACCATTGCTAAAGGCTTTAGAGGGACCTACATTAGTTAGTTGAATGTTTATACTCCTATATTATACTACAAAAACGAATCAAATAAAGATATTATACCTACTCGTTTCAATACCCATTACGCAAGTACATTTACACATACCTACTTCTACTACATTAGCGGAACAAAGAACTTATTCATTTTCTGACACATGTTATTAAAATGTATGTGCCTTTCGAATTATACGTAGTATTTATCAAATATTATTATTATTAATCGAGATAGGTACCTTGTAAATGGTCACAATAGCAGTTACATCGAACTGAAAATGTGTGAGATTACACTCGAATGTCTACAGCAAAATACTTACTTAACCTACTTAAAGTTGCCCAGGGACGGGGTCAATGGACGGAGGCATTACATAGTCGACGCCTCGAAGCCAGACTTAGGGGGAAAACACCCAACCAAGTGAATAATACTGCTGCTTGGACGATTTAAAATAATGGTGGCCGTTTTGAAAATACGTCATGCAAAGTTCCATCTTCCAACAATAATATTGTGATAGAAAATGAACTAGTTTGTAACTTGTTTTTTTTTATGGATAAGGGGGCAAACGGTCAGACGGATCGCCTGATGGTAAGGGATTACCGCCACCCATGGACACCTGCAACACCAGAGGAGTTACAAGTGCGTTGCCGGCCTTTTAAAAAGGAGTACGCTCTTTTCTTGAAGTGTTGAAGGTCGTATTGGTCCGGAAATACCATAAAATATTTTTTAGGTTTGTTAATTATCGCTTGCTATTTAGGTTTCTTGATAACCACAAATATTTAACACCGCATAATCCCAACTTAATATTATAAATTCAAATGTGAGTTTGTTTTGACCAGTCGTTATAAAATTTCGCTTACACATTTTCAGGTACAGAAAAGGGCAAAGAGTACCTTTTATCCCGAAAAAATGTACTATGCTGTAGGGATAGCTAGATATACATTAAATATAAATATATTTCTATTTCGTAATTCAGGCCGCTTGAAATTGTCCGCGAAACCATTTCTCATTCTCATTTATCCGCTTCTATTGAAAAAATTCGATGCATTTACAAACATTCAAATAACAGATACAACAGGCAGCTCGACTCGGAGTGACCATTTATGAATCACACAAATCTTTGTCCCATGTGGTATTCAAACCCACAACATTAAGTATTAGTTGTGGCGAAACAACCACTTCAACCTTTCCCTTGAATTAAATCGAATCGCAGAGTCAATTTATGAGAATAAAACAATATGACTTTCCTGTGTTAGAAAATAACATATGTAATATTTATGTAAATAACCCCACAATAAAAAATAAAAATCACGTTTAAAACAAACCGAGCCACGGGAATCCACCTTAGCGAATCGCACGAGATACTTCATTGGTCATTAATGTCATTATAGTCTAAAGCCAGATTCCTAAAAGACTCCCTCGTGTAAGTTGTGTCTTTTGGTTAACTTAATAAAGTTATAACATTCTAAAATGCATTACACGTCTCTCACTTTGTGTAAACTTGCTTGTACGTAGACCGCATTACAAGATATATTATAATTATACTGCTATGCAGCTACTGAACAAAGTTTCTAAGTTATGGTAGGAGTCTATGAATTCACAAGGGGAACGCAAATCAGCTCACAAGACGTATAATCAGTGAAAACGATCACGTAACACACGTATTTGCCTATTTTCATGTCACACGCGATTCCAATGAAATTTGCCTAATTCTCATTTTCTGGTAAAGAAATAACGTCGAGTGTTTTGGGACCCTCTATTCCCTTAACGAAGATAACATCAACCATCATCAATCCTACAATAGAAACGACGGATTGACTTGATGTTTTTTCCCCTTCCTATATTAGACTTTCAGAAGAAGTTACATTGTAAATATTCTATCACATACAAACAACACCATCTAGCCCAAACTAAGCAGAGCTTGTACTATGGGAAATAGACAATGGATAAACATACATATACAGGGTGTAACAGAAAGGTGTGCTCATATTCAATGGTCACATAATATAGCCCGTGTACAATGGAAAACCACGAGAATTAAATTTGTATAATTTATTTTCACAAAGATATTGAATTTTCTTTTTTATCGAGTTATAAATATCAGCATATTCTAATCGATACGTGTAAACAACACTACCAGCCATGCACGTGTAGGTATTTTGTTTCTAAGAATTACAAAAGACCCTAAACTCGACACGTTTTTGTTTACTTAGTAGCCATTGACCATTATAACTGTGCCCCAGATGTAGATACTGTTACCTCAAATTGTTTACAATACAGCTGGTCATTCTGACATATACTCCATTTGGTTATGTATTTACCTAAAAGTAAACAATCTTGATGTGTCTTTTTATCTAAAAACTCAGTTTAAAAATAATATGCTGCTAAAGATCAATGTAAATACAACAATAACGATTGCTGGATCAATTGAACCGTTAGTTGTAGTTTATTTGTTTAATATGTGTTAGTGTATAAAATCACATCAAGATTGTTTACTTTTAGTTAATTACCTAACCAAATGGAGTATAGATCGGTGACCCCACAGATGTTGCGAAATCTTAACCCATTCAATGCGGCGGACGCCGATCGGCGTCTTATTTTGTCATACTCAGATTCGGAGGACGCCGATCGGCGTCATGTATAGTTGTTTTATATTTTACCCAAATTTAAAGATATTATATTAATAAAACAACAAATGTGTTTCGAATTTACTAATGATATGCCTGATATGAGTAGTTTTTAGATATTTTGGTTCAAGAAATGTTGAGTTTTCTTACTCTGGTGCGGAAAACGCCAATCGGCGTCTTCCAGGGATTGACAACTATTGATTTATAAAATGTCGTATTACCATAAGTAGTCTGTAATAAACATTAGTTATGTTTTGTTTATAATTATCAATGTACTGTTATATTCATTGTTCATCTTTATTCAAAATTAATTGCACTTTTCAAATTGTAAAAACCTTTTTAAAGCATGTGTATATACTTGTTTTTATTAATATACGACTATATGTGTATATTTTTCTAACTTCCTTTATTACAACACGAAACGACAAACTGTTTAAATTACCCATCATGACTTTTTCAACTATAGTCAATGTTTGCCGCTAAATAGGTATAATAAATAATCATAGTTTTGTCTTAGTCTGGGTGTTTCTATGTATAATATGTAGGTATTTACAAAAAAAAGTATATATGTATGTTTATCCATTGTCTAGTACCCATAGTACAAGCTCTGCTTAGTTTGGGCTAGATGGTGTTGTGTGTATGTGATAGAATATATATAATATACATGTTTAAGAAATGAAAACATAAAATGGTTTGCAACCTCTGATAATATGCGGAGTTATCAACTACATCAATTTTTATGCTTTAAAAAGGATGTTTATAAGATGAGAGAGCACAAAAGAAACATTTATCAAATAAAGACAAATTACTCACCATTTATATCCATAATCGAAAAAGAAAAACCGCAGATATCCCTTTTCTCAAATTTCTTTCAACAAATCTTTGCGAATCTTATATAAAACTGGCTAAATTAATTAAATAAATTATTCTGCTCTCTAAAAATCGTCGTTATTGCAACAATTATGGTGCATTACTGGCGATTTCTCATGGATTTGAAATTAATAAATTCAAATTCATAACAAAATGCTGAAAACGCCGATTGGCGTCTTTTTTTTATTTCATCAAGTGCGGCTGACGCCGATCGGCGTTTACGTTAGATATGAGCCGAGTCTGGCTAGTGAAAGCAAAATTTGTTGCCGCATTGAATGGGTTAATGGGGAGATGATGCAACGGACACAACTATGCATCAATGAACAAGGTGGGATATTTGAAAACTGGCTGTGATAAAAAATAATTTAATAAGAACATGTTTATAAAAATTAATAATCATAAAAAGTGTTGGCTAAAAAACTGTGTGGTGAAGTGATATCAGTGTCGTATATCGTACCAGCTTATTTCCGTATACCTTTAGTTGAAAGGATAAAAACGATAGTGATGTAACTCGTTTTGTATCGATATTTAAATAACAAATAAATAAAATGATTGAAATTGTCATAAAATTTAAAATTCGTTATTTTGACATGGGGTTAGTGCATATAGCTTATTTATCAGATATACATAGCGACCCTAAAATATAACCATACCTTTCTGTGACAACCTGTATACTTTTTGTAAATACCTACTTATTATACATAGAAACATGGACACAAATGTTTGAATTGTACGGGAATCGAACTCGTGACCCCAGGCATGGCATTCGGTTACACTAACCAGTACATCATCGAGGCCGCCTTTTTTCTTTATAAACTTTTCGGTAATGTACCGAGTAAGTGTGTAAGGTTTATTACTCAAATATGTGCCTACTCGCGTATAGTAAAAAGTGTTTTATACTCCAATCGTAAGTGTGCGTTGTTCGCAAACAGTTTTATGGCATTCGGCTAAGTACAGAACGATGTATTTCTGAAAAACATGTTATTTGGAATTAGGTTTTTGTAATATTAATATGAATATTGATTTTCTTTGTCGTTAGTAATTGAACTGTTCTTAAGATTCTTGAAACTCGCTTTGCATAAACTGTTATGTAAGATAATGTGTTATGTGTATAACAAGTCTTTGGGTTCATCTGGGTTGTTTACATGGACGTGATCCATTTAAAGTATATCAAATATTAGTTAGGATTCTACAAAACGGAATTAGATGAAACGTGGTAGTTTCATGGTAGCTTCCTGATAGAAAATAATAATACTATGCTTTACTTAGCATATTTTGAATATACACCACTTGTGTTCGTGCCTAATTATACCGACGAAACACTCTATAAAATTAAAATAATTCATAATTTTGTTTTTGGAAAAATTAATGAAGAAATATCTGATTATCGAATCTTCGCAAAAAGACCAACACATTGTCTCCTAACAGCGTCTGCCAAAAAGTAAAGCAGATAAAATAAAAAAGGAAAAAGAAAAGTCGATCACTGTTCTCTTTCCGTTTTTTTACAAGAGAACAATCAACGGACTTCTATAAAACACTTGAATTTTTCTTATCGGCGTTATATTATCGTAGTAAACCGCATTTTGCTGCAATAATCCATTCAGAATTTCTATCAGCTTTAGCACTCACAGCGTTTACAGTTATTGGGTATCCAAGGTCTTATACTACATAAAAGATTTTGCTCAAATATCAAATTACATGCGCGATAGTAAAAAAAAAGAACTAAAAAATACTGACTGATAACAATCGGTGTTCAGTAAATCTATTGTTTGTTGCAGTACCTTTTTGACAGCATATTGTCAGTTTATTTCATGTGTTGATTGTGACGACGCCGACGCACGGGTAACTTAAAGATCTGCACACACGATTGACCTTTGTTACCGTTACTAATCCACTTTCAAATTTATGGGTTTTTATTGGTATTTGCGATTGCATGTTTTCGTGAGTTTAGAAAGTCAGTCATGTTCAAAATTTTTACGAGGTAACAAGATTTTTTTAAGCTAGAATTAGTTTAGCAAAGTGAAATATAAAATCAATCCTTAATATTAAAGATTCGTTTATCCATCATGAAACAGATACGAAGCTGATTTAATATAATTTAATTTACTCTTTATTTCTTCGGGTTCACAAACAGTTACATAATGCTTACAGTAATCTACAAAACAGTAACATAATATTATTATATAATAAAATTCTATAGTTACCTACTTGCCGATTTATGCGACAAAAAGCGCATAGCATTAAAAATGCTTAACAAGAAAAATAAGTTCAAGTTCAACTCGTAAGGCAAAGTTTACTAAACTTGTTTAGTTGGCAAAGAGGCAGTATACTTTACAAAGGCTACCAACAAGTCCAGAGTATCGGTAGAAGACAAAAATTTCGGTCATCAATACTCCTGCAGACTATTTTTCTTACCTTGATTCACGTGTACCGTCACTCTGATAAGTCAATGGACAACACTATCAAGGTGACAAAATCTAATATGTGCGCCATTCCTAAAAACAAAAGTTTTTAAAATAAATAGCTTTACATTATACGTCCAGTGTAGACTAATTATAATGATCATAAACATTTTCCATATTCTACTATTGAATGCGAGTTGTCTCGCAGAAGTAGATCATAATCTAAGGAATATAATTATTCAATAAAAATATAATTTCCAAACGCTAGTTAGTCATACGTGCAGCGTAACGTTTAGTGATGGGTTGAAGTGTTAACGCATTTAACATAATCTTATACAGACAAAGACATATTTCCTACACGGGAAATTTTGCGTGATCCACAAATAGTTGTGTCGAGTCTGGGTGTACTTTGTGCCCGTTATTTGAATGTTTACAAAAAAACCCGTACCCAACGCCGTTTTTTTAAAATTGTGTATCTATAAAAAATATCCTTTCATCCATTTTCCTCAGTCGACAAAAGCATGAGGCCACCATAGCACTAGCACAATGTTTTTTTTTAATGTCGACATAACTAGATGGACCTTTAGATAAATCTTAGAAGAAAAGATCAGAGCTGCTTTGTGATTAGTAGATTAATTAATTAATTAAGTGTTGTTGTAATGGCTCATTACTCAAATATATTGCCTCATTTGAGTAAGTGCCTAATGACAAAAATTGCTTTCGCTCATCAGAGCGATTTTTCCTAAACACGAGGTAAATTAATCATAATTTACCTCGTGTTTAGGAAAAATCTTTATTATAATGATAGTATACGTAAATAGACTCATACTTGTAATTATCTGCACCAATGCAGAGAATAATAATTACAAGTATGAGTCTACTCATCCATCGGAGAAATATATCTCTGTGTATACAATATTACACCGATATTTCGCCAGGCATGACTCCTACTTATACGTGTGACTCGACATGGCAACAGGGAACACCTTTGTCCGATCGTGTGCCAGATATACTCGCAGAGCTACCACCTCTCGCTTTGCTAACCAGCGCTGCTACTGAAAATTTTCTTAAAGAAAAACTTTATAACACATTTATTGTGCTCAAGGTCTCGACTTCGATGCCCGGATCGGGAAAAGACTCATTGGACTTTTGCCAAAGATAATTTTAACTAGCAGTCCGGAGTGTAACTATAGTTTGTAGAGAGTAATGGGCTCGGCTTCTATTACCTACTTGATAACTTAAAGTGTAGCTAGTGAAATGTAGATTTTGAACACGACTGCCTATCCCTTTCGGAGATATAAGCGTGAAACTATGTATGTATGTACGACATTTAATATTCTTGTAGATAGGCCCTTTATTAGTACGAAACTACTTATCTGTGTTTCTTCATATAAATGTCAAACTACCGTCATTACCTCGCGTTAAAAGTAAAGAATAACATTGTAAGAAAACCTGCATGCCTGGGAGTTTTATATAACGTTTTCAAAGATGTCTGAAGGCTGCCATCCCGCACTGGTCTAGCGTGGTAGACTATTAATTTATTTATTTAAGGATAACCAATATACACATTACCTAACGCTGCCTTAATTATAGACGGCCACGACATGCATTAACAAAAAATAAAATATAATTAATATCTACGCTATGTATTAACCCGTCAACTGTCGAGCGGACATACGTTTGTCCGTTTGTGTATTGTTTGCACAGTGAATTTTTTTTATTTTTTCCGTATTTCCCCTTGACACTTAAGAAGTTAATAAAAATCTAAAAAGTGAGATGTTGTAGTACATTAAACAAACGTATAAAACGTAGACTATGGCCTAACCCTTTTCGTACCAAGAAAATGTCTATGCCCAGTTGTGGGACAGTTTATAAAGAGCGCTTATGATAACATTAGCCCTCTATATAAACTACTAGATTTTGCCCGCAACTTCACTCGCGTAGATGTAGATTAAGTAAATTTTCTATCGCTCGGGAACAGTACTTTATTCTGGATAAAGGTTACTCTATGTCCTTTTCTGTACCCCTGACATCGTGTATGCGAAATTTCATAATAATCAGTCGAATAGTTATGGTGTGAAAGAATTACAAATAAACTCGTATTTGCATTTATAATTTAAGTTAGTATTTATAATACAGTTAGGATGATATAAATATACCGTCATACTTCTTCAAGTTAACTACAGGCACAGATTTACCTGAACAGCCTCTATTCTGCAATCAGATTTAAAAAGGCCAATCAACTCCTATCAATATTAGATCATACTTTTTTATTCCACGCTGTTTTTTCAATGGCTACTTATCTGCATTAAATATTAGCATAAAAACCCATGAATAATAAAAATGAGAGGATAGAACTGAAACGCGACAGCAGAGCTCCGCCGTAGCAATGCCACTAATCCTATTAGCTGAACAACAAAGTACGAAGCTCCATTTTTTAAATCCTTTGTAGGCGATAAATCGTCAGTTCTGACGTTTATTATCTGGCTTTTACTTCCACATAAAAATATATATTTATTGAATTTCATAAAGAACTGCCTAGACGTGGGAGAAATGGGTTTTAGTATATAGACGTACATTTCTATACAGCACTATCTTTTGTATTGAAATAAATATTTTAAGCGCGAAATTATTTTGAGTGCTGTTATCTTTGCATAAATGGTAATATATGGATAGGGTACGCATAAATGTATCGCAAAAACTTTTCTACAGCATATACATATAGTATGCTCCTATATTGACCCTACGTATTGTAGAACATGTATATTGTGGTTTGCCGGGCATAGTACGAAACTACATACTAATTATTACGACTTCCTGATTTAAAAAGACACTTTGCGCCACCTAGGTATCTAACCCAGAAACTCACAAATGCATATACCACATGCTGAAAAAAAACAGTTACTTATCAGTTATATACATAAACAAATAATCATATTTTGAAATACGGCTATGAAGAAGCAGAGTAGTTAGAATTCTAAAGGTACAAGTAAATACTTAATTATCCTATGAAATGTAACTAATTTAAATAGAAATGTACGCAGACCGTTATTTAATTAAACCTTTTAAGAATCTCGAGGGAACCAGCGAAATGGCCAAGAAAGTGCTTTATAGAGTACTTAATAAAGTAGACACAATGTCCAGTTGTTCTTGTCAGTTGAAAAGGAGATGGCTTAAAGTCGTTAGAGCGATCCACCCTCTACGGAATAGCATTTATATGATCCTGCTAAGTAGAAATGAAACCGTCATTTCAAGAGCACGTTAGTGCCTAAATGACAAAGTTATGTGGAAATTTAATGTAGCCGAAAAAAGCCTGGAGCCTGCGGACGCGCGAGATAAACGTTCAACGAATTTGGAACGTCTCACATCAATATATATATTTGACGGCAGCGTAGGGCTACGGGGGAGGGCTATGTCCAGCAGTGGACTATTATAGCCTGAAGATGATGATGATGATGTAGGGCTGCGGCTACGCACTGGGTTCTTGGTTTATATCGCCGTCTCTCTAAAGAGTCTTTAGAGAGACGGTAAAGACGGCTTTAGTAAAGACATTGCATACTGTATCTCGTAACTTAACTGGCAATCATACCGATGATTTATTAACGTCATTGACATAATCTGTTATTTTTTTAAATTTCTTTTTTATACTTCTAAGATGGCAAACAAGCATACAGTCCACCTGATGGTAAGTGGTCACCGTAGCTTATGGACGCCTGCAACACCAGAGGCATCACCTGCGCGTTGCCGACCCTTTAGGAAAGGAAGTAGGAAGAAGAAGGAGCGGGAAGTTTTATAACTACATTTCCTTAATGCAGATTATTTCAGAATTATTAGCAATATTGTCTCAGTGGTAGCTATTCACCAGCTTCCACTCAAATAATAACACGATACCAAGTAAGAATAAACGTTAACCAACATCTTAAACTTACATATAACTCAAACTTAAAATATGGTGCGTGTGCGTGATCTTAATACGCCGCCTAGAAGTCAAGTGTTTAATAATAAGGGTTTAGGTTGTGCATTACATATTTGGCATTGTATATTTCTATCTATAGGTATGTTTTATGTGTTTCAGCTTTTTCTTACAAGCAGAAAAGAAAAATATAGATCCTACTCCCAAATTACAAGCGTATAAAGACACCGTCAAGAGCTTGAATTACACAATAAAATAGCAGTCCTCTCTAGCTCGCGACAAAAGACCAAAAATTAATTCGGTTAGTCCTGAAAGCCATCTTTTAAATTTTTGATACGACACAACGATTTAATGAGAACTTAAAATATTCGTATACCATTACAAGAATTTCTATTCTAAGCAATCAGGTTCATAACACCTCAAATGTCATTTATATCTTAAATACACAGATAGATAATCATGCAAAATATTCCCTATGTTTTTAATGTTTCAAAGCTTAGCAACCCTATGTATGCCCGATAGACGCCTGTCTGGAGAAATTCTATTCTTATATTTTATTATACTTAGTACGGATTTATTGTTACAAAACTTGTACTTGAATCGTAATTTGATTTATTTTAAGACGTTCAAGAATATATGTATGTACATACATGAATATAGATCCACGCTGGTTATGAATAAAAAATAACTATGTTATTACCATGTCTAAGTACTGTACCGATTCTCTAAAAATTACTTGAAATCGAAAAAGCTCTGAGATATTTTTATCAACATAATATTATAAATAATATCAGCCCTGTATTAAACTGTCCCACTGCTGGGCACAGGCCTCTTCTCACTGTGAGAAGGGTTAGGCCATAGTGCACCACGCTGGCCTAGTGCGGGTTGGCAGACTTCACATAATATCTTCGAGAACTGTTCGCGACAACGTTAATATTGACTTGAATCGTGTTATTGTGAGTGTGAATAAACATAGGTGTGACGTATCAATAAAGTTTATCGTTACAATAGTGCCGAATTAGGTCATATATAGACTTGAAAAGTGTAGATAAATAGTGTAAATAATATAATATTATGTTTCTTTTATATAGTTTATAAGAATATCATGTTTAAAGCATAAATATTGCCAATAAAATGCATTTTTACCTCGAGTTAGGTATGTTAGGGTTCCTAGGTCTTAAGTTTTTAATAAAAGGTTTCACTTGTGTGTTTTATTTTGTATACTACTAAAAGCACTACAACATACTGAAGGAATCATATTCCTACATAGTATAGTTAAAAAGTTATTACACTTTTTTTTATATAAATGTTACCGCAAAATAGATTTTTAGCCTAAAACCTAGAATAACTATATCTAGACCTAACTTCCGATAGATAAAACAGATATCAATAGGTAGGTCTTATCGTGCCCTACGCGGCAGTTTTTGTATCATCACGCTAGCTAGTATAGTTCCGTAGTTATAAGCAGAAATATGTACAATATATCGTTAAAAATAAACATGTTAACCGAGGTTTCTGGCCGGCTCTCGTTACGGTAAAGATTAGAGGTACTTAAGCGGTACAGTATCGATCGACCGCAGGTGCTCAAGAAACCTCATCTTCAAGCCTCAAGAACCGTACGGAGCCAGCCAGAAGCCTTCAACCAACTGAACTATGAAGCTTGTTTCTATTTATTTGAAGTCCTGATTCTGACCCGCACATCGAACCCGCAACAACACGCCTTTCAGAGCCTCCGACATCGTAACCAGTAATCGCTATAGTACAGTCTACACATCGTGTACAGGACGTCAGCGACTCGACGGTTGTTTTGTAACCATCATCATATAATAACCTCAGCCCCGAGTTTCGCCCGTCCGGTACAAGAACAATATTATTCATTCTATTTATAGGAGTTGAACGTAAAGGGTTCCAATAGAAAGTATGGGTATTCGATATTTGCAACATACTTCAATTTTTTTTTTTTTCATTTTATGATCCTTTTATTACTAGGTATATGTTTTTGTTGAGGTAAGATTTTGACACGACTACTATACTACCGTATAAATCTAAGATCACAAAAAAGTATCGTAAAAGCATTTACTTAATATGTACTACCTAGTCTATCTGCCATTGTTTAACACAGTACATAATTTGAACATACAACAATAACTAATAATTGTACTTTATATTACTTTGCGCAACATCGTGATTTCTCATTAAAACTTGCTAACCATGTCCCCGGCCTCATAACGCGTAATGGAGGTTTGTTTAAAAGCTCCTTGTTAATTATTTTCTAACTTTACATTGTGTATGGTAAGCAAAACTGTCGACGAAATATAAATTATAATCGATTTCCACAAGCTGCGGTACAATCGAGAAGACATTCGATTTATTACGTTTAAGTACACTGGCTTATTGCTGCACAGAGTAAATATATAATTGCTCCCAAAATGACAATGACATTTTCATCGACACCTTTCTTTAGAATAAATGGTTACAATTAAAATTATATCCTTACTAATATTATAAATGCCAATGTTAGTTGTTTGTTTATTTGTTCATTTGTTACGCTTTCTCGCTGTAACTACTAGACCGAGCATCATAAAATTTCGCATACACGTTGTCAGGGGACCAGAAAAGGAAATAGGGTATATTTTATCAAAACGAGCACTATACTAACCTAACGTAACCTAACTTACATTTACGCGAGCGAAGCTGCGGTCAAAGTCTAGTAGCCAATATCTTACCTGTGTCAACTGCTGCTGTTAAACCAACGTTAGATATTTGTCTGACACGTGCTCAACAAGGTTCTATTGTTGATTTGATTTGTTGTTCTATAATGTTGTAAGAAGTTCTCCATTTGAATTTTCTTTTTGTTTCTTATTGTGGCTTAATTATCTTTACATTGTTTATTTTACTGACTATATTTTTACTGTGTTGTATCTATGTTTATCAAAATAAATAATTTTCTTTGTCTTTCTTTTCTATTTCGTTTCCCTACACTCATCATATAAGTAATAACTTAAATTCTACTGCAGAGAAAACTTCGATGAGCTTATTTATTGGCACACACCAGTATATCATCGCAACCTCTTTGCTTATTTTTTCATGCCATAATATATTTTCCGGGCTCTGCAACAGCTGCTTTTAGCTTATTACTTCGTGCAGCCAAAGGAAATATTTCATACTTCATCATTTTGTTCAGCGTGAGCAGTACACGACACAATACTTTCATGTGTTGATAATGTGTAGTTGGTCAGTGTTGTTTATAAATATATATTCCTACAATTGTTTATGTGTACGTGAGCGGCATACGAACTTCTTTTTTCTTATGTGGCAATGAAGCATTCGCCCTACCTGATGGTAAGCGGTTATCGTAGCATAAAGGCCTCTTCAAAAAGAATTTACCTAGTTCTCGATTACACCTGGTATTTTACTTAAACTCGGAATGCCGAATCGGGAAAGCAGCTGCTCTCTTAAAAAAATAGTTTTTATTGAGGATACGCTCAAGAAAACTCGATTAGTACAAAACCTGTTTCTTCAGCTTCAAAACGTTTGTAGAGAGCAGCAACTTCCCCAGTTCGGCCCTGCCAGTTTGATCGAAACCCCGGGTAAATGCTACAATTCACCGTTCTTAACAAAATGAAATGAAATTTGTAGCAAAACATCGATAATAAATTAAAACATGTAAATTTAACGCGCGCTCGTAAATTGCAACCGGTGTAATTTAAATTTTAATTATATGTACTTGAAATATATTTTTATACGCTGACGTTCCTGGCAAAGACAGTAATTTTAAATAACAAATTTTTGTAATTAAAATAGTTTAAATATGCCATCGTGGTTTTTATAACGATATATTCGAGCCCAAAATCAAGTCGGCAATACTAATTAAGACTGGAACCTATACCGCGAATAAATGTCATGATAATATGATGATTCTATAAGCTAAGATGAATGTATCCGAGTCACCTGTATTACGACCTGTTAGTTTACAAACAGGACAACGTCCTAACTATTCATAAATCCCATCAATATACATATTTGAAGACATACTTAATTGAATTTGTATAATACTTGACTTTCAAAACCAAAATTAACAGATTCCTAACAGACATCAACAACTCAATTGACAAGACTGTAATATTTCATGCATTGTTTAATAAAATAAGACTCATTCTATTATAAACCCTGCTTTACACTATTTAATTATATCGTAAATCCCTTATTTAGCTAGGTCTAAAGATTAACTGCTTTCACGAATTAATTAACGCCACAACATTCGCAGTTGTGTAGAGGCGAGCCAAATAAACACTTACGCCGCTAAATTAAAGGGACGAGAGTTTTCTAACACGTTTCGTTGTTTTACCTGTCTCCTCTAATAGGTCGTATAAACATAATAACATCTGTTTGTTGGCCTCACGAGTTTTATTAGTCTCTAGAGGCAGAATGGTGTATGACTTGTGCCTACACTGGTATTTTATTTGGGTATACTAAATCTTCTTTTAAAAGATTACGACTTCAATGCGGAGTAAAGTTTGAAGTTAGAGTAATTAAGCCAACCCTATTCAACATATTTATTAGAATTTTTAGCTTGTGTTTGTGTGTCCAACAATATTAGACAATTGCGTTAACAGTCAATTGTGAGGATGAGATTAGTAGTTAGATTACCTATCGGAAAACTAATATCGTGTCAGCAAATAAAAACTAGCACTACTAACACGAAGTTAGCAAACCCCCTCAATTATATAGCATTAAATCTCATAGTGATAACTATGTCCTGAAGCGTCTTCGAAGCGTACAGCAAAACATAAACAACGAAATTCATAACGAAAATAAACGTGAGGCATGGCAAGATGATCAACCGTAACCCCAAAAAAAGGCAAATTACCTAACATCAAAAGCTTAGCAAAATATTTTAGTATTTCGTATAAAATGGTATAAACTAACGAAGTAGGTCACGGCACGGCGTGAGGTTTTGTAAAATTATTTTTGCTTCCTACCGTCATGAAAGGGCCTTCATAAAGGGAATATGCCCATCGTTATTTCAATATTATCTGCGCAATAAAACGCCACAGACACACGCTAGGTGGCTCGTAAAATTGATAACAGTTTTGTTGTAGATACTACCACTTACTACCACTTAGGTACTACTTACTATATTACAACATTTAGCCATTCTTCTACCGTTCAGTTCTGTAAGGTACCTGTGAAAACATGCAAAGATCTTTTTTTTTTTTTGTTAAATCAATCACTTTCTTAAAGTAAAATATATTTAATTAATTACATCTTTTCATTATAAGGTACTCCTGGATATCATAGTAAGCTTTATCAGCCCGAAACTTGTATAATTTATTTTTTTAAACATTAATATTTTGCTCGTCCAACATTTGGTTATCTTATCAATGTATGTATTTAATACGTGAAGCAAAAACTTTGTACCCCTTTTTACGAAATTGCGCGGACGGAGGTGTATGAAATTTGGCACAGTTAAAGTGTATATGGAGAAAGAGTGGCGAATTCTAATATTTATATAAAATATGCATTAGAAATACATTAAATTAATGAAAAAACACTGCACGCACACAACCATGCATTTGACAGACGCAATCGAATCGCGTTTGTAGTATTTCGGCATTATTCGGCTGATGTAGTACTATTCTCCGTAACTATTGTTACATATCTATACTAATATTATAAAGTTGAAGAATTTGTTTGTTTGAACGCGCTAATCTCAGAAACTACTAGAACGAAATGAAAATTTGTTTTAATGTTGATAACACATTTATCGAGGAGGGCTATAGGGTATATAACATCACGCTACGGCTCACGGGGGCGGCGCAGTAATCATAATCGCGGGCACATCTAGTATCAATATTTATTTATTTATTCGTTGGTACACCAACAGCATTACATGTTACATCTACATAATTATTGTTACAGTAATGAATCAGTTCTGACATGCATGCCTATTACAGGTATACACAGCAATCACGTTAAGACAACAATCTGTTCCTAGTTGTATACTAACACATAATAAAGTTCAAGCAACAATAAAAAATTAAAAACAAAAAAGATACAAAACACCAAAACAAAAAATACAGCAAAGTTTAATGAAACAATACAACAAATCATGACAAACTATGCGCCATCGTTATGTTCCTGCACGTCTAAAACGGTTTTCCTGAATTTGTTCAATGACAGACCGTGAATATCTATATTTGACCTTTTGGAAAGTTCATTGTATTCCCTACACATTCTAAGCAGGGGTGCATTGCGACCGAGATTGGTTTTGCGGAATGGTATGTAAAACATTCTGGTGTTTGGATGTCTGGAAGGTTTTGAAGGGACTGCGTACGCGACACGTTCAACTAAGTCATTGCATTTTGTGATTCCGTTTGTAATTTTATATAGGAGAATTAAGTCTCGGGATAAACGACGTTCTCGTAGGGTTTTTATTTTAAAGTGCTGTAAGCGCTGCTGATATGGAGAACGGTGACTGATATCGTTGGACATAAAAGCCAGATGTTTTGTGAATGCCCTTTGGATACTCTCTACTCTTTGAGAATTCACTGCGTAAAAAGGATTCCAGGCTGTACTAGCGTATTCTAGTCGACTTCGCATCAGGGTATTAAATAAAAGTATTTTTGTGGTTGGTAGTTTGAATCCCCGAGTATTTCGTTTAAGAAAACCCAAAGTCTGAGCAGACTTTTTGACAATGTCATTGATGTGCGACTTAAAGCTTAATTTATCGTCGACTATCACCCCAAGATCCCTTATTTCACTCACGTTTGCCAGTGTGGTGTTATATAGTTTGTAGTATCAATATACAATGTGTTTGGTGAGTGGTGTCGGAGATTTTAATGGCATAATATATGGTCATTTGTATCTACAATCCATGCTTCAGTATTATTTTTTATGTTACTTTGTTTCTGTGAAAAAGTGATATAACAAAAAAATTACAGCAAAAATTTTCTTAATTTTCTGTTATCATATTTTTTTTTAAATTGAACTGAGATACATTCTTAAAATGTTTTATCATAAACATGTTAGCTATACTATGAGCTGTAAAACAAGACCTTTTTTGTTTTTTTGGACTATCATAAGCGACTATATCGCTAAATTACCACGCGTCTCCGTGATTAGATAACAAAATAAACAAAATGGCCGCCATTTCGCCCAAGTAACATAAAAAATAATACTGAAGCATGGATTGTAGATATAAATGACCATATATTATGCCATTAAAATCTCCGACACCACTCACCAAACACATTGTATAATTACATATTATTATATCAGTAATATCTTACAGGCAACCTTTGGGTGGATTGGAATTATATATACTATTTATATTATAATATATTTACGTATTTATATGTAGTAAAGAAAAAAAGAAAACAATGTAGCAAGCTTAGGAATATCGTCAATGAAAGAGTATAGTTAAGTAAATAATAATTTGTTTGAAAAAGATTTCTATCTCTTTCAATATATCTGTATAGCCTTGGCGAAATCTAAATGAAATGTGATTATAAGGGTATAAATATAGACAATAAAACCTTAATAACTATGAAACTTAAAATTTAAATCAAGACCAGTGGGCGACCGCTACTTGTAAATTATTGGATGTACCTACGTACTAGTGTTTTCTTTTTCAAAAGACAGTAAATACTTATTTTTGGTAATTAGACTGCCAAGTCAAATATTTCAATGACCGAACGCTATTCAGTCTTTTCAATTTAAAAATAACATTGAAAACATATTTTTAATCGTATTGCGTATATAGATTGGGCCGACCAGGTGGGATGACGATTTGCGAAAGACTGCAGGCAGATGCTGGATGCGGCAAGCTGAAGACAGGGCGCTATGGCGCTCTTTGGGGGAGGGCTATGTCCAGCAGTGGACTATTATAGCCTGATGATGATGATGATGATGATGTATATAGGTTTTAAGTGAAGAAGAGCGATAGGCTTTTTATCCCAAACAAGGCACAGTTGCGATGGGATATATCTTTAGAACCAAAGCTGCGGGTAAAAGCTATTATGTGTATACATTTGAACATTCACCAAACTTTATCACAATACCAATAAGTGGTAAACCTTATCTACGTATTTATCGGATAATAGAAATCTTACTTCAAAAGCATGAAAGCTCTCTGATGAAATTCTTGGAACTGGAGGTAAGGCAAAGAATTACCTTTCTAAAAACACGAATTTTGTTTGATGTAGTGAATGGAAAATTCCCAATGTTTAGTTGAGATATTTCGCCAAGTACGAATATGTTCCGTGCCATAGTTACCTATATCACAAATTAAATACACCTATTGTGGATGATACAAATGTCAAACAAAACGCTTTTAATCGTTATACGAATCTAAAACTACCTCTAGTCTAATACATAATGCTTTTTGTAGCAGATGTACTACCCACCTGTTTAGGTACCTAAACGTTGTTTGTACATGGTTGTGTTTCATCACTAGGCACTACTGAAGTAATGCCAAGGGCAGACCTCCAAGCTGCTGCTTGCTGTAAGAGTCCCCCTACCTTTAAGATAGGAATCGAGTGTGTCTGAAACATCGATATCAATGTTACCAAAACTACGCACACGATGGTTAATCAAAAGATTTGCGTGCTTCAAAAACTCGAACATTTTATATTTTTCTAGCTCTACAAACTAGTGGCAACCAACAAAGATTCAAGTGTGCACACAAATCAAGGTTCTTGACATGATACAAGGAGTTTTGATTTGGACTATATAATCTTTCGAACTATATAAACTTACATACGTTTCCAAATCATCAAGATCACTTATCAAAATTCCACTCGAATGAAGTCGTGAGTAAAAAGCTTGTTTATTATAAAAAATGTAATTAAACTTCCAAATTATCCTAAACTCAAAAGTAAGTAAAACTAAATAAAGAAATCTTACAAACTTCAAATTGTGTATTAAGTACTTCAAGGAAAATTAGAAATAAATAGTTTAAATCAAATCTTCACCTAAAAGTACACATGAAGGACAAATTTTGACGCCTGAAAAAGTTTTGGTTATTCCATTATGACTCGGCCACATAGAGATAACACACAAATTGGCGTGACATGTGGTCACGTTCTTATCGCGGTATGTGTCGTCCACACACAGACATATCAGAAACATACTTTTCGATATGACATTAACATGTTTGTGTTACGAATACCAGTTTAAAAAATAAAAATCTTACAGTCGCATTTTTCGTAGTATATTATTATGTTCAAATAAGACAGGTTGGGTGAATGGACAAGTGTAATACTGGCAAATCGGGCGATTGGGAGATTCGAAGAGTAATAAAAATCGCCCGTTTTACTTACATAGGCAAGGGACAATGATAGCTGGAAAAATGTATGCATCTCTTCTACACGCAATTTTGCCATGCGTCAAAACTCACAGGCCAAACCAGGGTGATGAACTCATGCTCAATGGTCAGAATTAATCAAATCACAATCACCTTGTCACAAAGAATGGATACAAGGTTGTGCGAGCCGACGTGATTTCATTTTACCACAAATATCATCATGTACCTAATCCTTTTATTTTCGCCACAACAGTCCATATCCATTTACTCCAAGTTATGCTACGCTAATTCAAAATCCAAAACGCTTAATAATTATTCACACATTTTTGTTAATTATATGATTCAATTTTTTTTCTGTATGTTTGAACAAGCGATCGAGACAGATGGAAGTCGGAAGGGGAGGCCTTTGCCCAGCAGTGGGACGCCAATTAGGCTTATAATAATAATAATAATAATAATAATGTGGCGTATGTATATACGCACAATCAACATAAGTTTATTAGTAACCTGCGATCGAATGGAGCATCATACGTCTAACCGCGACGAAACCAACTGACGAACTAAGCGACGCGCGTTTTTTTTTTGTGTATGCTAGTTGTTGGCCTCAGATGGCCTTTACAACTTTACGCGGACTGTGGGTGAGCGCAGAAGGCTCCCAACCCGTTAAGCGACGCGCGAAGAGGCCATCTGTTTTTATAGTGCCAGACTGCCAATATTTATGCTTTCGGACACACCCCCAAGAATTGCTTGTATTTTGTTACTTTTCGCTGATTGGTGTAAACGATTTTTGTAGACATTACTATTAGCGGTACTTGTATGTACAATATGCGGGATATAAGCAGGCGCAAAAAGTTAAAATATATTGTCAGTTGAATCAGTCTACGCGTTTCATTATAACCCTAACGGTTACCAGCTACGAACCTGGCTTATGCCCGCCGGCTGGTAATGCGTTAAAATAATAATAATGTTTGCTTCGGTGTAATACGAGTTTATCATGCTATAATTCATAATTTACTTTTATAAATATTGCAGCGGTCTAAAAGAGGGAGTTCTTGGGAAAGCCACGGCCACACCAACCCATTTCTACCTCCAATGAATATCAATATTTAATATTAATTTGATATGTCAACGCCTCCAGGGTAAGAGTTAAGCAAAGAAAATTCACCCTGATACTTAGAAATTCTTAACAAAAACCCCAAGGGCACACACAAAGACACACAACACAAGCGAGAATTGAATAGAATAATTTACTGTACTCAACACTTATACATGAGCAACAAAGCAAATTACACTTACTTTATGTGCAACAAGCGTACACAAAGTTGTTTCGAACATGTTGACCGCAGAATTGATAAATAAAAGCACACGGTTGAAAAACAATTTGTTTTCTATTGTTCCCACGTTTACTCGTCAAGGCAACATTGTTTCACACACGACCATCGGTAAAACCGCTACAATATTGCTATACTGACTGCATTGTCGCTAGTCGCCAACCAGCGCTGTTTTATAGAATCTGTAAAAAATATTATAGTTGATACATACTGATACAATATTTCGGGACATTGTTGGCCAATTCATTCGACAGGCATAGACAATATTTTATAGAAGACTCCGTTTATAAATATTAATTTTATTGTCATCTAGCAATGTGTAATTAAGGCCAATGGCAGGCTAGTGTCACCAATGTAATAATAACAATTCTCGACTATAATAAGATTTTGCAGGATATTTAATAACAACTATCTGTTACTGCCGGTTTCGCCGCCATATTTCTAAAGATCCAGCAGTTATAATTCTACTTCGATATTATATACATTAGTCGCCTCGATGGCGTAGCGGTAGACCGTAGAGCTGCTAGCTAGTAGCATACAATATTAAACAGAACCAATCTCATATTCCGTGATTTGATAGTCGTGATATGTCGTTTGATATGTTGAGTTACTATAGCACTATGTTTAATCATAGTGCTATGGTAACTGAGCATATAGTTCGTTCCGGACACATGCCGCTGAGAGCTTTTGCGTATCTAGTGAAAATAGAGGCTGTGTCGGGAATATGACTCTGAAAAAACAAAACAATGTGGAACTAAATAGATGTTTGTTAGACCTGAGTAGGTACCTGATTACACTTTCATACGCAAACCTTGATGAAACACATTTCCATCAAAACAAGTATGTGTACATGTAGGTATAGTCAATCTTCCAATGATGTAACGATAAACAAAGCATAATATAGTAAAATTAAATGGTATAAAAGACCCAGATCTTTATATACACAGAGATGAGAAAAGTTCCAATGTGGGCCTTGATTATTTAGTTAAACCCTGATTGATACTAACCCGGTAAAGACATTGGAATAAGCTACATTCATAAAATTTAAGACCTAGCTTTACTATCGTCGTTCCACTGGCGATTCTGTGGTTTATGGAGACAATAGCAATTGTAATACGCCTACAGTGTACTTTCCTTGACCTATTTCTGTGATGGGCTCTGTCCGTCTATGGTACTACCTGCTTGTGTAAGTTACCGTCGAGTTTTAGTCCATTTATAATTAAATTCGTGTTGTAAAACTCTATTGTCCACAAAAATTAGGCTATTGAGTTGCGTTTATTTCCACTTAAGTACCAATATACTCATATTTATAAGTTAACTCAGAAAAGGTTAAGTCAGCACCTATGTACCTTTATTGTATCTATTTCACGAGACACGGCGCGGCTTAGTAGGTACACTATCCATCGCAAAGGGAATAGCTACTTTCGGCTTTGTGTGGACAAATTGCTCAGTAAAAAATCTATTTACAAATAATTTTAATTAATTAATTAAAAAATATTAAACAATACCTCGTTGCAGGAAATATTTCGGTAAAAAAGGACGTATAAATAAATATTTCAACTGATGACAATCATAGGCACCGCCATTTTTCTTCTTTTGCGCTCCATTCTGGGTTACCATAAATTTTAAACGTGCATTTTTAATAAGATACTTGTTACATAAATAAGGTATCATTTTTATAATAAATATAAATATTATTCAATCAATGAAATGCTCATTTTCAGTCAATTATAAGTGACAATATTGCAATATTATGTATATCCAGAAAAGGCATATTTTAACAACTTGCTGCAGCTTTATTATCATATTTAGTTTGTTTTGGGTATAAGATATTAAAAAAGCAATGCATTTATTACTATAATTAATGTCCACGCCAAGCCGAAGCACCCTAACAAACTGAGCAATGCCCTTTAAAAGTAAAAATGAAATAAATAAATAATTTACACTACGCGTCGAATAGCGTCATGAAAGAAAGCGTAAACATTAAAGTGAATATAATAACAGCTGCTCCTATGTACAGTGGCATCGAGCTTTAGATTTTTTTTAAAACAGTTTATCCTTTTCATATTTTATTTATATTAACCATATATTTTAATAATAATAGGAATTATTTTAAAAGTGATTCGAATTATAAGGCACAAATGTATGGCTTATATGGATAGAAGACGAAACCTACGCAAATGTTTTGTAGACAGTACAGAGACATTCTGAAGACAAATCATCTAGGTTCAACCAAAAATAAAAGACATAAGCTAGATATCATTCTTCAAGTTCTCTTTTCTTTTCGTATCAAATATATGAATCTATAAAAGAGATATTTCGCCATTGTAAGCGACTTTGCTTAATGGCAAACAATCGTGATACTGTATACCTATTTAAAAATCTAGTAACAAAACGTTATCGTAAACGTTTCTAACCGTGTTTCTCGTGATAGGGTCTACAAATGGTGCTCATCGAGCCTTACTAGGTCACGGTCGAGCAGATGACGGTCGCACGCAGCGTGCGCACTGCTTCCCCTACGCTTTATACTCTGTGGTGCCGCTCCTCAAGGGTAAACACTCGTGAAACTATTGCGGAAAATCACTGTATATTAAACTACGACGTCTACTCGGACAGAGTCCCAAGATGGTCGTGTATATTATTTAACTTGTAAGTCGCAGCGGTACATCGGCGGCCAGAGACAATCGGTTTTTAATTACGATGGTTTTTGAAGAACTGACAGATTTAAAAGTTATATGTACGCATTGATTTTGATATGTACTCGGTACCAGAGGAGACAGGTCAATTGGATTGTTTGTAGCGTTAGGGTGCATGCTTGGTAACTCAATTGGCCTGAGTTTGGCAATGACACGTTTGAGCGCAAAATTAATTCAGTATTTTTTATTGCGATACGCAATACAAAAATCCTAACCCTAACTATAATATTTATTCATCAATGCTTTAATATTATAAATGTGAATGTGAATGTATTTGTTTGTTGCCCCTTTCACGTGTTTACTTCTCGGCCGATCGTCATGCAGTTGTCAGGGGTATTTTTCGCATACACGTTGTCAGGATTACCGAAAAGGACATAGGGTAATAGGGACATAGGGTTTCATCCGGAAAAAAGTACTGTCCCGAGGAGTAGAGATTTATTGACAAAATCTATATTAACGCGAACGAAGCCGCGGGTAAAATGTAGCTGTATATAAACATTGACATATATATAGATAGTCTAACGCATATCCCAAAAGACGAGTGCACTTTTATTCGGCCAGTTACGGTTTTAAGTCACACGTAGTCTATTGCCAAATTTCTTGACAGAAAAACCTAATTCACAACTGCTGCGCACCGATGCATTCCAGTAAAAAGGCTTTTAAAATTAGCAGGTTGTTAAAAATCGTGATATGATTATGAGTCCAAAAAATCTATACTAATATTATAAAGCTGAAGAGTTTGTTTGTTTGTTAGTTTGAACGCGCTAATCTCAGGAACTACTGGTTCGATTTGAAAAATTATTTTAGTGCTGGATAGCCTACTTATCGAGGAAGGCTATAGGATATATAACATCACGCTACGACTCACGGGGGAGGCGCAGTAACGATAAACGTGGGTGAAACCGCGGGAACATCTAGTAAGTAGGTATTGTATATTATAATATGTTTAACCGAGAAATCTATTTACTTGTTTAGGTTGTTTATATTATTGTTGGTAACTAGCAACGTCTCACCTTCACAACTTGTAGTGTTCTGATGAATTGTTATTGTTTGCAACTTCTAAAGTAAGTTTATTTATAATAACGTACATCTTCATCAAGTAAGAACAAAAATAATGCCTTGTGGCTATACTAATATCTTATTTTGGCCTTTATATATAATTTTGAGTTAAATACTTACAAACAAACAAAAAATCAAATCTTTCCTCTTTATAGGTAATATTAGTATAAACTAGCTGTTACCCGGCATTATTTCTTTTCACGGAATCCATTTATTTTTTAACTAATTTTTCTACATACCAAGTTTCATCGCAATCAATCTAGTAGTTTTTGCGTGAAAGAGTAACAAACATCCATACAAACTTTCGCGTTTATAATATTAGTAAGGATACCTAAGTTACTCCTTATAACATCAGCTGCCATCTGCCAATCTGCCAATGAAAGTCCTATCAAAATCGTTCCAGCCGCTTCAGGAATTAGCCGGAACAAACAGACAGACAAAAATTTTGAAAAGTGAATCTATTATATAAGTACCGTAGGTATATACTTTTTAAAACGCTGTTATTTTGACATTATAAGCAGACACTTCAATTTTAATTATTTGTAAGTATAGACGTGTAAATGAAAAATTGTAAAATCAGGATAGTGTAAAATATCGCAAGCAAGTACCTGATACAAATAAGGCATATGCTCAAATAAGGCCTGTAGTGCGGAAAAGTCGGTTATAATTTATTTACATCAAAAATACTTCACATACGCATAGACGACAGCCTCACGACTCGGCAAACAGTGCGTGAGAGGCCCGCTCGCACTCACAGCGCCAGTAGTGGCCGGTCGTTTGTGACGGATGGGCGTTTTCATTGCGCGTTATTAATTTGTCGTAATTTCTAACGAATTTTAATACGTTATTCTTTGGAGTTTTGTTTCAAGTAATGTATACGGATCACAATATAACTCATCAAAAAGGTAACTATGACTTTAAATTGTAATTTTTTGAATATGCGAATTAAATACTGCTTATAACATTTATGAAGTATACTGTACTAAATAAAGCCTACTTTTAAAATAGGCCTTATTTATGACTAGGCCTTAATAGGAATTCTGTTAAATTTTAACTTTATTATGTTTATTTACAGATTGATTATCTCAGTATGTCTCCTCCAAGACAAAAACGGGCTACGTGGTCCGAAGAAAGCTTGAGAGCGGCAGTTAATGATGTGCGTTGTGGGCGATTATCGACTTACAAAGCTTCGGCGCAATATGGCATTCCGAGAAGAACCATTAGAAACCATCTAAAAACTGGTATCTTACATAAGAGCTTAGGGAGAAACGCTATATTTACGAAAGAGCAAGAAAAAGATTTCGTCAGCCGTATAATAAAATTTTCTGAAATAGGAATACCTCTTACCGCAAAAATGATTCGGATTCAAGCATTTGCTTTTTGTGACAAATATAACATTGCCAATAATTTCAACAAAGAAACAGGACTTGCACGAAAAGGCTGGTTGAGATTATTTTTACAACGAAATCCAAACTTAGCAAAACGAAAAGTACAATTTCTAAACCCAGCTCGAGCCCAGAAATTAAATAAAACTATTGTCGCTCATCATTTCAATGAAGTTCGTAAGCTTTATGATGAATTAGATTTTCATTACCATCCTGAAAAAAATTATAATATGGACGAGAAGGGCTGTCGGCTTACATTACATCACCAACAAACAGTGATTGCTCAGAAGGGTGTTAAAAGGGTGCACATGCTACGCTCTGAGCATGGTGAGAACGTCACGGTGGTTGGATGTGTTAATGCAATAGGGAATCCAATACCACCCATGATTCTTTTTAAGGGAAAAAGGAAGAAGCCGGAGTATGACGATAATTTGCCTGCCGGATCAATTGTCCACATGGCACCAAAAGGAAGTATGACAACGGAATTGTTCACTGTTTTTATTGAACATTTAGCAAAGTATAAAACCCCTGGAAAATGCCTCCTCATCTTTGACGGTGCCAAATGTCATCTGGATTTTCGTATTGCCGAAACAGCTGAAAAACATGATTTTGTGCTTTATTGTTTACCATCCAATACGACGCATGATTTACACCCTCTTGACAAAGCTTGTTACAAACCTTTTGAATCGTACTGGGATCAAGAAGTTCTGCAATATATGTACCAAACACGTGCCAAACAGATTACTAAAACTCGATTTAACGTAATTTTATCTAAGGTCTGGTCAAAGACTATGACCTATGCAAATATAACGAGTGGATTCAAAGCTACTGGACTTTATCCATTAAACGCTGATGCAATACCTGAAACTGCTTTCGCCCCTTCCATCTTGACAGAGCGTCGTATCAGTGAAAGTAATTCAAACGACTGTGGTGAATCGTCACAACTAATCAATGCAAATGTAAGAAGACCTCACGAAAATTTGACAGGATCCGATACAAATTTTGAAACAGATACTGACTCACGTCAGTCCTCACCCATCGGGGACATTCAGCATTTGCAAAATCTGATCGATGCCGAAAACGTCTTACCATTATCTCCCGCCACAGCTGATCTTCGAGTAATTTCATCTGCCTCCCCCATAGAACACAGTACACCACCTCGAATAAATATTAATGACCAAAATTGTCTCGAAAATCTTTCTGGGCCCAGCGGCTTAGATTACCCACCGACTCGTAGAATATAGTGATAGTACAGAAAATGAGCAGGATAGTATAGCGTCTGAAGAAGACAATATCTACGCATTTATAAACAGGTTTATTCCACCGAAACGCTTAAGAATTTATTCTTCTTCAGACACACAGTGTGACATCGAAAATGTAAATCCCAATAACGTTACTTTACCTAAGTCTGATGGCGAAGACACTGAAGATGACGAACCTTTGCCTAAAATTGCTAGAAGTAAGAAGACTGATTTCCAAAAATTTATGCCTACACCTGACTACAGTATTGTTAAGAACCGTCCACGTAGAAAAGCTTTGAATTATAAAGGTCAGAGAGTAACCAAAGATTTATTTAATACAGATGAAAAACCAAAAAGTAATAATTCGAATAACACAAAGAAAGGAAAGAAACCTATAAAGAAAACTACAAAAGAAACCCACAAACAAAACAAGAAACGTTCGATTAAACCAAAATCAACTGAAGATAGAGAACAGTGGTACTGTCTTGCATGTAAAGAGGAGAGGATTGCAGATATGAGACAATGCGTGGAATGTCATCAGTGGTACCACGAGGATTGCGTCGGCTTGACAAAAAGTGATCTAGACGTATTTGTATGTCCTAATTGTCAGGAAAATTAATTTTATAGTTACCTCTCCTAGTACTTACTTATTATCAGTAAGACTGATTAAAGTTCCTAAGCAAATCATGCTACTTATTAAGTTCCAAGACCTTATTTAGTTACCTTGTTTAATTAAGGCCTGTCAAAATAATTTTATTTTTCAATATTTAATAATATTTTTAAGAAGATATGTTAATTTTCTAATTTTTGTTGGTTTGGATAAGTTTTTTTTAAATATTACTCTTTATTTCTTGTTAATATGCGACTTCAAGTCTGACTAGCAATTTAAGCATAATATTTAGTAAAATAACTTAGAAAGTTGTTCAAGGATCTCATGGAAACACTTGATAAAAGGCAGAGAAATATATATTTTTTTATAATTAATACTCTAATAACAATATTCCTATATTTTAAGGATATAGGCTTTGTTCAATCACTATGTTTTAAAAAGGCCTAAGGCTAAGGTTCCAGAATTAACTCTTTTTAAGTGATATTTGATAAAAGATTACAATATGTTTTCTTAATTATTTAAAATATACAAACCAAAGAATAATGCCTTGCTTTTATTTATCACCTTTTTCGAATAACTTATCAAGATATGAGTGTTTAAAATTAGGTAGGCCTTATTTGTATCACTTACCTCATTATTCATAAAATCTTCTATTTGCAACCATATATTTACTTGTTTTGCTGCCGTTCGACTATGACAAATAGGTACCTACTATATAAAACTTCGAACAAATAAAGGAGATAGGTATATTGACATCACTGTTCACATTAGGCGAAAAGACTTTTCCAGGTTCATACTTAGCTCAACTCGCTCATCGCTAATCTAAAAAGAATATAAGACGATAGATGATTTATCTTTAAAGATTATCTTTTAGGTATAAAATATGTAATATATTATTATGTCACCAGTATCCGGTGAGATGAAAGCTGTTTGAATATAAACAAACTTAAAACAAAGTTTATAGTTAAATACGAACCACCAACATCACAACACACATCGCAATACGATAACCTTTCATCATTAGGCATTTTTGTTAGTATAGTATTCATTGAATTTAACTAATTAAATGTTGACAGTCGTTTTAATCTCTTTACTACTAGTAAATATTCTGCCAGATCCTTTTTAACCACGTTTTTTGTTGATAATTTATTAATTTATAAATATTGGATACTACTACTGGCTCTTATCTTGTAAATCCATTTGTTAAGTAAAATTTTTTGTTTTTTCTCATCTTTTATAACTAAATGTGCTTAAGCTGTCATATAATTAAGTTGTGACCTAATTGTGGAACCTTGTTATTAGCATTTATTGATTGTATTTACATAACTACTTGTATGTAGCGTTAAGCGCCCCTAATAAAACAAAACAATAAAATGTTGGAAGTTTAGATACTATGTAGGTACGAGTATGTTCGATCACAGCAGTATTACGGTGAATATCGGTAGTATTATTGGATTTCCCGTCAGCAGTACGCAAAGACGGCAATATTATATTATTACGTAGGACTTAACCATAGATAGCTGTACCATAATTTCTTAAAGAGAAGAGAGAGATCATTTATAATACTTACTTACTTTTTGGTGTTAATACTCTATTGCGTACGCGAGTTTGAGACTTATCACATCACATGACTGGCGGTAGGTACTGCCCCTGGCGCGATACACATAACATACCTATTATTCAAATTCAAATTCAAATCATTTATTTGCGAAATATGGGTTAAGCGGATCTTAAATTAATACATATACATATATAATCTATTATGTCTTACCTTTCGAAGTCATAAATTAGAAATCATACGTATACGCATATTTATATAAACTTTGTATATATTGCTGTATTTGGCGGTATATAAACGTAAGTATTTCAATCTTCTAATACCTAGGTGTAAAATACACTCGTATTTTACAATGTGTAGGTAGTGAATGTCGCATCGTAGCAGTGTGACTGAGAAATCCTCTTACTGCAGGATTTAGTACCGTATTGTACCTATAAGCTGTGACGGCTCTTTGTAACAATACAAAGCTCAGTTATTTATATTTCATGACACGTTGGTATGTTTGGTAAGCCGCCTACAATTTTATCAGATAACAGGGTAGTTGGTTCACATTTTTTTATTATTTGAGTCATATTTCTTTTTTATTTTGCTCGTTAAAATGACCACACTCCACCTGATGGTAAGCAGTCGTGTGGTCTAAGAGCAGTGGCCTCCACACCGCCCCCCCAGCAGCCGAGGCGATGTTGAGGTCTCTACTTTGACGGCCTGAGAAGATGCTTTTTCACGCCCCGCTTAAAGGACCCAGGATTGAAGGAAGAAGGAAACACGTGCCTTGGCAGAGAATTCCATGCCTTGGTCGTTCGGCAGAGGTATGAGGACCCAAACTTTTTGGTACGCGCTCTAATCGACTCTACCGTGTAAGGATGGCATCTGAGCCCAGCACGCGTTGTTCTGGATAGGAAAGGGGAGGGCGGGATAAGGTGGAATAACTCTTCAGAGCACTCCCCGTGGTATATTCTGTAGAAACATGCCAATGAGGCAATGTCCCTACGGAGTTGCAGAGGTTCCAGTGAACTCGTGACCTCTGGATCTCCGATGATACGGACAGCCCGCCGCTGTAACCGGTCGAGAGCGTCCAGCAAGTACTGCGCGGAGCCATCCCAAAGATGAGAACAGTACTCCACGCAAGGGCGCACTTGTGCCTTATACAATAGGCACAGTTGCCCAGGCGTGAAGAACCGCCTCACCCTGTTCAGAATTCCGAGTTTTCGCGAAGCTTGCTTAATGACGCTCTCGATGTAGGTTTTCTGATTAAGGGAGCGGCAAAGATCCATACCTAAGATGGAGAGGCTGTCACGTATCACAAGTGGAGTGTTCTTCAGAGAAGGGAGGGGAAGGAACGGAGACTTTTGTTGAGAACGCGCATGCCTGGGTCTTCTTGGCGTTAAACTCGACCAAGTTCTTGGCACCCCATTCATAGATGCGGTCCAAGGTCTGGTCAAGTTCAAAGACAAGATTCTGCCTTTTCCCCTCAACCTCAGCCTGTTTGGCCCCAGGATGTCCGAGATATCGCCCATGCACGGTACTGTCGTCCGCATAACAATGTATGCTGCCGAGATTCAACATGTCATTGATATGCAGAAGAAAGAGCGTAGGGGATAAGACAGACCCCTGAGTCACTCCTGCATTGACCTGCATAAATTTGGAAGCGCGACCGTCGCAAAGGACCCGAATACGACGCTTCTGCAGGAAACTTGCAATCCAGGTGCACAGTTGAGGGGGCAAGCCATAGGCCGGAAGTTTGGAAATATAGTTAGATTTACCAAACTCTAAAGCAGAGGTTCCCAGACTTTTTTCTCATAGACCACTTTTAAAAATTTTGCTGGTTCCGGTGGACCCTCTGCAGCTACATTTCTACCATATTCCTTGGCATTCGTATTTATAACAAGTATTGAGTTAAGTTCATGCAATAAAAAAATTTGTTCAAATTTCTATTTTAGTTCTTCACTATCGAAAGCAAATACATTTTCGTGGACCCCCGCTTACCAATTGTGAACTCCCATTTTTTTGTCACGCCAACGTAGACCCCCGTCGAGTCTCCCGTGGACCTCTAGGGGTCCACCTAGATCACTTTGGGAACTAAGGCCCTAAAGAACTTTTAAAATCTACTCTTATATAAAATTAAGATATAGTACTTATTAAAAACCTGGTAGTATGGGTAAATATCAAATTTAATGTCTGAAAAAGATTGCACGATGACTTGGGATGAAAGGATAGCTATGGGAGAAGTATATAAAACTCTGAAATAGTAATTACTGTATGAAATGCAGTAACATTGATCTTACGCTGTCCGCATAAAGTTGGTGATATACCTATATATTTATTTCTAAGCAAGTCAGGTCATTACAAGCGTTGTCGAAATGTACCTTATAGTTAACGGCAGGCTTTTCAATAGGTTTAATAAGACTGTCATATAAGAATCCATTTTATACAATGTCTTGTTAACAAACACTTTATGAATCGTGTATTTCAAAATTTGCAGAAATATTTCCTTTCTATTGGAAGAACATTTATTTTACCTCATTCTTGTAGTAGTTTAGCGATTACTTGGATAGGTAGCCTAGCCCATGGACCATGGTCACATCACGTGTAGGGACAAATTATGGTGCCATTTTAAAAGTATAGTAGGTACCTATATGATCCCTTCTCCTCGAATAATAATAATGCCCCCATTTCTATATTTAAGCAGTCAAAGCTTAAAGTGCAAACAGACTATCGACTACACCAGCGTACCGCACCACAGACTGCCATATTATTTTCGGTACCGCACCGAGTTCGATGTGCATGCGATCGGACCATCGCAACTGTAATAATAATAATAATGTTCGGCGCACATTGCACCACACGATCAAATTTAATAAAGTCCGAGAGCGGATCGCGTTTGTGGTTCGGCCGCAGTATATTCGATCGTCTACTTGCACTTTAAACTGGACACCAATTGATTGCTTAATATAACACGCCTTTAGGTACGGTCCGATGAGATTTTCTGTACAGAAATTCCCGACGCTACCGAGCATAATTATCTTGAAACCGAGCCCTGACATTAATTATATTTTTGTAGATATCTCTCGATTCACCTTATTGGTAACGCGGCATTAGGGCGTGGACCCATGTCTACGGTACGGCGCCGTTTGCCGTGCAACGGTACGGCACCGCCGCCGGCAGATGGCGCGGCGCCATGCCGCGCCACGGCGTCCTGTACCGGCGCGTACCCGCTCAGCACGTATACCTAAATTACAGTTTCGGCTTGATAATGGACCGCGAAAGACGTATCCTACTCCTGTTGCTGTTAAGACGACGACGAATGAAGAAAAAACAAAATCAAAGAAAATATTGGGTAAATCCATACCTTTCTATAATGAACCATGATGGAGATAATTTTAAGAGGAAATATGAAGCGCTGAAAATATGTGGTGATGACAAATTTTATGAATATTTTAGAATGTCTATATCAAGTTTTGAGGAACTGCTAACCAAAATAGCGCCTCGTATACAGAAGAAATACGTGTTCAGGAAACCTGTTGAGCCTATGGAAATGCTAGGCTTAACTATAAGGTAAGAAATAAAAGAAATTTATGTAATTTATTCATTCTAATCATAGAAACATTTTTTTTTTATGTAATCATACGTATGTATTAGTCAGGTCTGTGTTTTGTGTCAATCCGTCAAGTCTTTGAAAATAGCTAACTCGTCAAGTGGTCCTTTTTGCAGAATTTAAATAAAACATGCATGCATTTAAACAAATCGTATATTTCTCACTTCTTTGGCAACCATAATATTGTAATCTTTCTATCAATAACAATCAAACAAAAAAAAATCAACAAAGAAGAAAATGAAAAGAAAAACGTTTTCTCACAAAATTATAATATAAATCAGTAATAATGTAATCTTTTTCGTATTTATTATGATTTAAGAAAAATCGTATTCGGATTCCAGTGTATCTGTGGTATTAGACATGATGTCTTCCAAAGGTGAGACTGGTGATGTTTGGCGACGATTTATACTAATTGGGTTGGATGAATTACAAGCTGTTTGATAGTTAGTTTCATAAGACATTGTAGCTTGTGGTTGTTGGGCAGTTTGGTGATAGATAGCGTCGTAAGATGTTGCTGTCTGGTACCCGCTATATGACTGGAACGGTCATTGATGGAAATCTGTTAAAATCTTTAAAACTCCACTTTGAAATAGCAAGGTCTGGTGGTCATTTAACTTGTTGAGAGACGGTAAAATGGCTTTAAAAAATGACAGATGTCGATTTTCAGAAGCAGCTAAAGTTTCGACAATTTGCTTCTCAAATTCATCGCAACTTGGTTTTCGTTTTAGCGTAGTTTTTCTGTAGGGTTGATATCTTGACCTTGTGTTCGGAGTTTGAGATTCTTCTTCTATACTATCTTCAGTTAAATTTGGTTTTAGCACCAGCTCCAGATTTCTTTGAAAGTTCTACCTTCTTTGTATATTTGAAAAAATTATCCTTAATGTTAGTCCATTTTTTAATGACGTCATTACCTGTAACAATCATTTTAAAAATAGAACTGATAAAAAATGTTTTTACAATGGTCCTGTAAAATTTCATGAAATATTTTTTTTTTTGCAGATTTTTGGCAACAGGGAATTCATTCAGAGATATGGAATTCACAGATTATCGTGGAAAATCTACAATTGGAAAAATTGTACGAGATGTTTGTCGTGCTATATGGGACATTCTTTTAAGTGAAAGTATACCGAAAATATCCGAAGAGCTAACTGAAAAAATAGCTAAAGATTTTGACGTAAAAACAAATTTCCCAAATTGCATGGGGGCATTGGACGGGAAACACATCCGAATATGTAGTCCTGCCCACAGTGGGTCCCTTTTCTTTAACTATAAAAGTTTTAACTCTATAGTCTTGCTGGCACTGGTGGATTCTAACTATAGATTTATATATGTTGATATAGGATCGTATGGAAAGGAATGTGATTCCACCATTTTCCACAATACAAAACTATACGAATTATTATTGCAAAATCGACTTCCCATACCAGCGCCAAAGCCTTTACCGGGGCTCCAAAAATCAGTTCCCTATGTTTTTATCGCTGATGAAGGCCTACCGTTACTTAACAATCTAATACGTCCATACCCAGGTAAGCATCTGAGTGAAGAACAAAGGGTTTTCAACTATCGTTTGAGTCGAGCAAGAAGATATGTCGAATGTGCTTTTGGTATTTTCGCAAATAAATGGCGTGTATTTCATCGGCCCTTAAATGTTCAATATAATTTTGCGACAGACATTATCAAGGTATGTTGTGTTTTACACAATTTTGTTGTGAGTCGAGATGGAGTTAAAAAATCAGAGGAGTTATATATTGACGACAGTCTTTTGAACTTTCCACAAATAGCAGATGACGTTTCTTTAACAAATCCTGTCAATATAAGAGACGAATTTTGTAAATACTTTAACAGTGATGTCGGTGCGCTTAGTTGGCAACTAAGCAAAATATAACTAAAGTTGGGTCTCGAATCGAACCGACCGAATAAAAGTGTGTGTAAATGACAAGTTGATAATAATACTAAGGATTAATGCATTTATTTCACTTTTACGTTATTGTATTCACTTTATTAAGTTAAAAAGATAAATAAATAGCTATATACTCACCGAGTTTCGTTTTTTCTTTATTGTCCATGCTATCGAATGATGGAAAAATATTTAGGCATACATCTTTCCACCCTTCTGTTTTAAGATTTTTATTCTTGTAATCCTCCTTTGACTTGTCCCAGAGAACGGGACGTGCTTCTACTAGTGAAATCAAAAAGTCTAAATCTAAATCGTCCGCCATTTTATGCAAAAAATTACCACGTGCGCACTATGCAACTGACAACACAGCAGTGAGCACGCGCCGGTATACGACGCCGTGGCGCGGCACGGCGCCGCGCCATCTGTCGGCGGCGGTGCCGTACCGTTGCACGGCAAACGGCGCCGTACCGTAGACATGGGTCCACGCCCTTAGGTCGCACTTCCATACAATCATGAGGTTCGGGATTCAATTCCCGGGTCAGACAAAATTATCGGATTGTTAGAAAATGCCCAGTAGCAGTATTCTCCAAAGCCTATAAGAAGCGATAGCCTAGTCGGAGACCACAGGACTGCTTCGCCAAGAACTTTTCGAAGTTATTTGCGTATTAAATATTTAGTTATATCGTGAGGAAAAAAGATCTAACACTTTGCCATAATGTTCTCAAAGAAATCTGCCAACCCGACCTGAGTCAGCGTGCTAGACTATCGCCTAAAACTTCTTATACTGGGAAGAGGCACATGGCCAGTAGTGGAACAATTTATATAGCTGATATTATTATTATATAGTATCAGTATGTATTCCAGAATGCAGAGAGTCTCGAGTTCGAACCCATGTCGCGCACCTCTGACTTTCGGAAGTTATATGACTTTTTGAGAAATTATGTGCGTTTTGATTGACAATAATTATCGCCTGCTCCGTGCCTCGGCAAGCACGTTAAGCCGTCGGTCCCGGCTGCCATGAACATCTATGGCAGTCGTTATTGCGAAGTCAGTGCCCTCTAATATCCTGACACTGGTCTAGCCTTAGGGTATCGTTAGCCTTCGGGTTGCATGGGCTTCGGGGACATGAAAATTAAATTAAATACCTATTAATGTTGCAAAATCAAATTATGTAATTTTGCTGATACTTAATAAACATTTTGGAGGTTCATTATTTAGAAGTCTCATATTAGGTTAAGACTGAAAACGTAGCTGCCAAAATGTGGGTGTAATACACCGATAGTCCTTCAGGAATATAATTATACTTTATAATCAAGAAAGCAATGTGTCTAACACATATCTACCGACCATAGTACTTTCGCTATCAATTATTAGAATCATGGCCTTTACCATTGGACTCCACTGTCATCAAGCAGAGATGATTCATAGTTAAAGGCAATTAAAAGAAAGATACGTAACTTACATAAATAATGTAGCGACACTGCTGACGCTTTAGTTTTGTATAGTCAGGCGCAAGTATGCAGTAGCGCCGCGCGGCAGTCGTGTCCCCGCAACAACTGAGTTAGGTCGTAGTCCAATATGTATTTGTAGTATTTATATCTGGTACCAGTAAATATATAACCATATCTATCAAGAAGTATTTTATTTGGACTCCACAACAAGAACTTTCATTTACCCCCACAAATAACATTTATTTTATCAACTATTCAACTCTTACTACACAGTACACATTATTATCTAATTACTCTAAACCCTCCCTTTTCTTCCATTCACTCTTGAGTTGTGACATTTTCTTCTTCTTATATTCTGATCTTTTAAATTTTTTTTCTTCTAACCTTTTCTTTTGAGCTGCTACACTAAAGTCACCATTTAACTCTTGATCTAACTTAGCTATTAACAGTTCGCGCGCTTTTTTTCGGTTTTCATCTTGGCATCTGCTTGTGTGGCATTTTATTACTATGCCTGAAATGAAAAGTAACCACAGATAAATAAAAAAATAGTGTTGGGCTAATTAGTACCAATTGCCAATAGCTTCAACAAAGGATTTTATTGCTTTATTGACCCATGATATTAGGAAGTGTGAGAAAGGGTAGGCAATTGAAAACCTTATGTTTATTTTTTATTTGGACTTCTTTGGAGTTTCTCCATGGAAATACATATCACATTAAATACCATGCTTGTCATTAATTACCACAAACAATACATTTTCTAGTGTCTGTAATGAATATAAAATGGATTAAGTTCAATGCCATTAAAATCACCTTACAGCCATGATATTGGTGCTTGTTATTATTTTTTTAAAGAAAGACGGCAAGCAATAATTAAATCAATGATTGTCAAACGGGACAAAACATGGTGTGTTCCGCAAATGGTTATTCCTAGTGTCAGTGTAAGTCCAGCTGTTTTTGAATCCATTGTCTGGATGTTTGTAAAGTCCATTACAATACAGGAATCGTCACTGGTAATGGTTTTTATAAATACTGGCTATGTTTATGAGACAGTGCTGGAATGCAACTACTGCTGTTGAAAGATCTCATATGTAACTAATGTTTAGGGGCGGTAATAGGATTGTCTCAGAAAGAAACAATAAAAAGAAGTATTAAAGAGCTCCAATGGTTCACTAATGAGTATTGCTTATTTACTATTACATACTAAAGCAAGAAAACAAGTAATGGATGTAAAAAAGAAAAGGATATTTTAAATTGTAATGTATGTAATGAACATATTTCACTTCCATTCCAGTTATACATATATTATTTTCATTTAAAAGACTCTTATGCCTACATTAGTGTTGGATCAACATGATTGCACTATATACACATATCTGCTTAGTTTGGGCTAGATGGTGTTGTGTGTATGTGAGGATTATATTAATATATTATAAAAAAATATCTAGGATTATTGATTATACAAAAACAAATATTTTATTTTTTATAATTATTAAACTAATTTTTGATATCTTACCTGTTGGTATGTGTGTCAGAACAACACAATTTGAATTTTTATTCACAGCAGAACCGCCTGGACCGCTGCCTCTAACAAAATTCTCAGTCAAATCATACTCATTTATCTTTGGAACTTTTGCATAATCTATGGTGTGTTTGAGAGCTGCACACAAGCGAGTAATAACTACACCTTTAAAACGACAAACTGGACTGAATATCATTTTATACAACTGATCCTCTTCGCAGCAAAGCTTCGCCTTTCTGGAAAATTAAAAGACCTGATTTCTAATATATTAGATACCCAGTTCAATTAAGTACACAAACAAAAACATTGAAAATCATGGTGAAATTATAAAACTATAGAATGGCTATAATTATAGATATTCATTATAGCACAACAAACATGTGATAACATTATAAGAAACATTGATCATTTAAGTAAGTTAAGGCAAAACGGTGAAGGTAATTAAAAATTAAGTATAATAGGTTAGCAGATACCAAAGAAAGCAACAATATCAACAAGTGATGATTCTTGTTCAAAAACTTGTAATTATCATTCCTATTAACAATAATATGTACCTGATACGCGAATGTTATATCTTCCTCTTTGGTCAAAGACCTGTTATTTCTAAATTCAGTTGCAACTCTACGCCTGAAGTAAGCAGGATCAGTAAGTGTAAGAGACTTCGAATAAAGCATAAGATTTTTATAGAGTCTCAGAATCTCAGTCCTGACAATTTGCATGATAGTTATTTATTTATTATAAATAATATAATAGATATGTAATAAGCGTTATTATAGATCGTCAATTCAACATAACCTCTAAACAAAATTTGACATTTGACATAACGTTGAATACCCGCAACCATGAAACCTCCACCAAAACATTTTCAATAAGGCTGTTGTAAATATACTAAATTAGTATTTTTTTAAATTAGGATGCCACTTCCTTTTTTTACGTAATAAAACAAATTCCCGTTAAAATAAAATAAAAATGCAATAGACTTTAATAAGACAATTATACTACATTTTAGTCTGTGGATTCTGGAAAATCTGGGGGAATCCCACACACCTTCATAAATTCGTAAACGTATTACGTAATATTTAAAAGTGATGTGCTTATATTGTCGATACTATACTATCTAGTGAATGAACGAATCTGGTAAGCTACAGATTTTAACAATTTACAAAGTATCAGTTATCTACACAATGGAACAGTGCGAAGTTAAGACAATATTATTATATTCCGTTTAATCTATTTCATGTAATACGCGTCGCGCAAATTGAACAATTTACTTAAGCAGAATGAACCATTTTCATATAAATATTAATAATATCAGACCTGTATTATACTGTCACACTGCTGGGTACGGACCTCTTCTCAGTGTGAGAAGTGTTAGGACATAGTCCATCACACTGGCCCAGTGCAGATTGGAAAACTTCACATTAGATATGGTATTTTCGAGAATATTATGGAGAACTCTCAGACATACAGATTTCCTCAGGATATTTGCCTTCACAGTAAACGCGGGTGATAATGAACTATTTAATATGAACATTACTTCGAAAAGTCAGAGATGCGCACCTCGAGCACAATTCGAGACGAGCCGAGGCATGGCTGAACAAAGGTCTTCTACTAGTTATTACGATATTATTATGTTACTGCCTCCGTGGCGCAGCGGTAGTGAATGCGACTGCTGTGCATGAGGTCTTGGGTTTGAATCCCGGGTCGGGCCAACAAAAAGTTATTGGGTTTTTCTGTTAAGAAATCTCAATACGAGTCTGGAGTTAGGAAGTTGGCGGTGTTAGACACCCCCGTCCCTCAGCAAGCACGCAAAGCCGTTGGTCCTGCGCCTGACCTCTCTCCGGTCGTGTCGGATTTACGTCCCATCGGATCATGAGAGTTAGGGAACAGAGAGTGCACTTATGTTTGCGCACACGCTTGTGCACTATAATATCTCCTGCGCAGATGGCCAGTCTCCGTTAGGATATTATTATTATGTTATATATATATGTACTTATATTGCACGTATATTTTAACTCATGTAAACGTTCGTACCATCAACGAATACGCTATGACATTTGCATAATCATTTTTATGAACCCATCGCACTTTCTCTTACACTAGTGCTTTCTTTTTTAGGCTAAATATGTGTGTGATGTGTATGTATTATTACAATGAGTATTTATCCCAAACAAAAATATTGTTGCTTCACTGATTAAATTATGGTTAGTATATAAGTACCAACCGTTCCACAGCTCACACAAGTTTAATAAAATAGCATTTAATGGGATTAGAGGAAATCTATTACGATGGTTTACCTCTTACATTGGCAGTAGTAGCAGGTAGTTGTAGTCAATGGTTACAGTTCGGAGACCGCAAAGGTGACATCCGGTATCCCGCAAGGTTCGATTTTAGGTCTCCTTCTTTTTATCGTCTTCATAAATGACATTAATATATGCTTCAAACATACTAAATTCCTCCTGTACGCCGACGATTTAAAAGTATACAAATAGAGAAAATATAGAGTACAAAGTGACCTCAACAGGCTTTCCGAGTACTGTAAGCATAACAAACTAAATGTCTAATATTGTCTTCTGTTTACGCTAATGTTATTCATTGAAATTAAACTACTATATACGGATTTTATCGCGTTTTTTATTTGACACTTTATTAAAGAATTTTGAAAACTGTTACACTACTATCACTATTAACACCCTCAGCGCCAGTGTATCATTTTTGCACACACTTGTATCATTTTTGCACATAACATTGTGTATCAAAAATGATACACAGGGGCCCATAGTGTTTGGCACACTGTGTATCTTAAATGCACTCGAGTTTTACACTTTTTTGTACAAGAAATAAAATGTCCTGGCCTGCACGAACAAAATAGTATATTTGGGTTTGGGTTATGACCTATGTTAGCGCAAAAAATAAATTAGGTGAAAATTGAGTTTTATTCGATTGAGGCTTGGCGGTGAGGGTGTTAAACTTTACTAATTTTTAAGCTAAACACAAATATAAATAGTATAATAGTATAGTAATAGTATAAATAGTTTTAATAGTTTCAATAATTAGCTTAAAAATTAGTAAAGTTTAATAGTAATAGTAGTGTAACAGTTTTCAAAATTTTGTAATAAAGTGTCAAATAAACAACGCGATAATATCCGTATATAGTAGTTTAATTTCAAAAAAACTAAATGTCTAGTCATAAGTTTTACTAAAAATAAAAATATTGCAACATACGCATACACTTGTGTGATAACATTTTAACCAGTTTCAAACCTGAAAGATTTAGGCGTGTTACTTGACCACAAATTGCACCTAGACCTTCACATTGAAGCCATTACCACAAAAACATTTCAAATGTTCGGCTTTGTGATGAGATCTGCACACGATTTTCTCCGCCCCTCTACATATATACTTCTATATTGCTCTGTTATACGCTCGCAGTTGGAATATTCTTGTTTAATATGGGACCCCTTTTATGACAAATACAAAATAGCCATAGAAAGAGTGCAAAAGAAATTCCTGCGAACTATGCACTAGAAGTGTCATCGTGCACGTATGTCATACAATCAACTTTTAACGCAGTACAATATATTGCCGCTTGAGAGAAGACGATTGTTCCTTCAGATGATGACACTGTATGATCTACTTACTTATAGACTAGACTGCACTAATTTAAACAATGAGATAAAATTTGTTATACCTAGATCTGTCCACCGACGTAGAGCACGGGATTACCAATTCTTTGCATTGGATCCGTGCCGAACAAATGCAGGTAATCGTGCTCCCGTCTAACGACTTTTACAAATGTACAACAGATTTTTCTCAGCTGTTGACATATTTAATTTATCTAAGCATAGCTTTAAAAACCAATTATTAAACGAACTTCGCCATCTTAACATAATTAACACAGAACAATTATTCTACTTTTTGTTTTATAAAATAAATAAATAAATAATCTTCTATAGGTAGGTACACCTATAGAAGATTATTTATTTATTTATTTTAGGAAAGCTTACAGTCTAATAAGTACATTTGATCAGTTACAATTAAGATACACATGTTGCTAATTACAAGCTTTCACATAATAATTAGTACACCACTTGTATACAACTATTCTGATTTCCTATGAGTTAGTTATCGTATCTAAACAAATGGAAAAAAAAGAAAGAACACGGACAAAAATAACAACAAAAAACAAGAAAAGCAATAATAATTCATACAAGGACATATAAGGAGATTACCTGAGACCACAAAAATAATTATTAATCTATAAAGAAATCTTTAACAACTTTATTTTTGATTAAGTTCGAACTTGTACAAAATAAGTCAATTTCCAATTTCGATGAAATCTTGTTGAAATTCATTGCACTCCGCAAGAAGAAAGTATATCGTCTATAATTATTGTTAGTGTGTGTAAATGGGACTACTAACAAAGGATGCTCTCTGAAACCCAATTGATTAGTGCGTAGTGTTATAATTATTTGATAGAAGTTCAGGACAATCAATGGAGCCATTTGCGATTTTTGCTAAATAACCTATATCACTAATATTTCGCCTATATTCAAGTGGTAGGAAATGGTATTTCTTGCATCGGTTGAGATAATCAATTGTATGATGTGCTCTGTAATCGAGATATCGTAAAAATGTTCTGTACCGGACGGGCGAACTCGGGGCTTCGTTACTATATGATGATGGTTACAAAACAACCGTCGAGTCGCTGACGTCCTGTACACGATGTGTAGACTGTACTATATGGCGATGACTGGTTACTATGTCGGAGGCTCTGAAAGGCGTGTTGTTGCGGGTTCGATGTGCGGGTCAGGATCAGGACTTTAAATGAATAGAAACAAGCTTCATAGTTCAGTTGGTTGAAGGCTTCTGGCTGGCTCCGTTTGGTTCTTGAGGCTTGAAGATGAGGTTTCTTGAGCACCTGCGGTCGATCGATACTGTACCGCTTAAGTACCTCTAATCTTTACCGTAACGAGAGCCGGCCAGAAACCTTGGTCCACAAGTTTATTTTTAATTATATATGGTACATATTTCTGCTTATATCTACGGAACTATACTAGCTAGCGTGATGGTACAAAAACTGCCGCGTAGGGCACGATGAGACCTATCTATTGGTATCTGTTTCATCTATCGAAAGTTAGGTCTAGATATAGTTATTCTAGGTTTTAGGCTAAAAATCTATTTTGCTGTAACATTTATATCAGAAAAAGTGTAATAACTTTTTAACTATATTATGTAGGAATATGATTCCTTCAGTATGTTGTAGTGCTTAGTGTACAAAATAAAACACACAAGTGAAACCTTTTATTAAAAACTTAAGACCTAGGAACCCTAACATACCTAACTTGAGGTAAAAATGCATTTTATTGGCAATATTTATACTTTAAACATGATATTCTTTAAACTATATAAAAGAAACATAATATTATATTATTTACACTATTTATCTACACTTTTCAAGTCTATATATGACGTAATTCGGCACTATTATAACGATAAACTTTATTCGTCACACTTATGTATTCACTCACAATAACACGATTCAAGTCAATATTAACGTTGTCGCGAACATGTTCTTTGTATACCTTCGATACGAGTTATATATACATACATAGATTCACGCCTGTTTCCCAGAGCGGTAGGCAGAGACTACGGATTTCCATTTGCTACGATCCTGACACACTTCTCTGGCTTCATTCACTTTCATAAAAACTTGATATTGCGGATTCCAAACTTGCGAGGCATACTCGAGGTGGCTAATACCTTCGATGCGAGTTATAAAAACTTGATATTGTGGATTCCAAACTTGCGAGGTATACTCGAGGTGACTACTGAAGATCTTGTACTGTTCATACTATGAACAGTACAAGATCTTCACTGGTTTAAAGACCAAAAACAGGCTGTAGATCTCATTATAAAACTGAGAGCTTTAAACACTTTTTTATAATATTATCTATGTGCTTGTCGAACAGAAGTTTATTATAAAAAATTACACCAAGATCTTTAATATGGGTAACTTGGAAGACAATTTGGTTGTCAAGTGTATAACCATGACCGTTCCGTGAGGTTTGCCGCGAAAAGGTTAGGTGAGAACATTTAGACACGTTTAAGTCGAGTCTGTTACGCTTACAGTACACCACGAATCTGTCAATTGACATGTTGTTAACACAGCAACGTTTGTTACGAATCTGTGGAAAATGCTGTGGTTATTGCATTTATTATTAACATGGAAAATGTACTATTTAAGTTTATGCAATGTAATAACGTTTTTACCCTAATAAAGTAAAATAAAATAAAAAGTAACGCGTGAACGTAAGGGCACGTTCAGATAACAAGCGCTCAACGCGCGTTTTAATAAAGCGCGCGTTGAACGCTGTGCTAGCGCTCGACTGTTGTCAGCGCGCGTCAACGCGCGCTTTGAGATTATTGGTCATCTATGTTTCCGTTCAGACTTCACTTCAGTTAAGCGCGCGCTTTCGACGCGGATACACGTATTTTAGGGTTCATCAGCATCAGTTCGTCCAGAAATCGTCCGAAATGGAAACTGAAGCTTTTAATACGGAATTATTTATAGATGAAATAGAGAAACGTCCTGCGATATGGGACGTGACAAGTAGCGATTATTCAGATAGGAACTTAAAGAGACGGGCTTGGGAAGAACTCGTCCTCATATTCTGTAAAGCCGGCTCCACGCGCTTGGAGTTTGTCGCAAACGGCAAACAGCGAACAGCAAACGCAAAACACCCAACACAAACAAGCGACCTCAAGTTTGGCGAACGTGCCAGTATATTGTAGACATCGCAAACTGTTTCACGAATATTCTTTGATTTGTGATGAAAAACCGACACCGATGCCGAACACTGGCGAACACAAACAAAAATAGGCAAACACAAACAAACACTCATCCACATGTTCGCGTTTGCTGTTTGACGTTCGCTATTTGCCGTTGTTTGCCAAGCGTGTGGAGCCGGCTTGAAGTGTCGCGTCGTTTCTGCCGTCGCGTCGGTATAAAATCATCGTTAAAACTGTTTCTATGTCCATCTTCCACAAATGTAAGAACTTTACTGAACCATGGCGGCCGCGGCAACGCGCGTTTAACGCCTGACAAGCGCGTGTCATGTGAACACTATACAACAATTTAGCACGCGTACAACGCACGTTGAACGATGTACCCTGTGGTTGAACGCTTGTCATCGGAACGTACAATACCCTAAGTGGTTTGGGAGTAGGTAGGTACGCGTAATTTCGAGCCTCGATATACATTTTATGTCAAAAACATACACCGCTTAAAATGTGATGCAGATTGATAAAACAGTACATATTCATAAAATGTATCTATTTAATTCCCTAAAATTGAAATTTATCGTAGGTACTTTTGGTAATGTCACAGCCCTACCGAGATGACATTTGATGATTTGACGTAAAACTAAACTCGAGTAAATTATGTACTTTGCGTTAATGTACGTACTTTTTTATATGAGAAGTTGTGAAACTTGTGGAGTTATGGATACGTTTAAATTCAGCTTAGAAAATATGAAGACCGACGCCCGAGCACAACAATTTGATCCAGACAACGTAATAAGCAACAACGACGCAGTAAATAATGATATGATATCGGAAATAGAAAAGGAATTACAAGACAGTCCCTATGACATGATATCATTGGTGTTCCTTTTATATGATGTTCCAGACACTGCATTACAGCGATTAATTGTGTTTCAACGAGTTTCTAAAGATATTGGTACGTCTACAAACCTTAACTTGCTGCATGAGTGGTTTCGAAGATCTAAACAAACACCGACATGGAAACACGAATTCGTGGAAGCATTATTACTGTGCCAACTGAACAGTATAGTGAGGAAACTTGGCTTCGATGTGTCTTTGACCCGAAATCATTACCAGACAGATAACATTCATGTCAAAATGTATATAAATCCAGTCAAAAAAGCTCTTTATAAGTTATGTGAAAATATGAATGCTGACAACTTAATAAAGTTAAAAAAGTCTCTTCTGACCTATGATATTGATACAGCAGAATATGATTCCTGTGAACTGGTTTTTTTGAAGTTGATGTGTGAGAAATTTATTACTTTAAATCAATTCCAGTACAATAAAAAAGCATTTGGCTTACAAGTTCATTTAGAGAAACTTCTAAAAATAATTGAGATATTGCCCGGACTACGAAATCTTGCTCTAGATATTAATACTTTGCAAGATAGAATTAATGGAGAATTTCAGCCAAGCGCTCCACTTGCACTTAGCACACCATCAGCACATATGAAAGTGGATGAATCTAATGAAAGCACAGCAAATGAACATTTATACTGTAATGATTTTCAAGAAGTGTTTGGTATGCTAAACAAATTAAATCTTGAGGAAAGTGCCAATGTTAAAAGCTTAAAATCTGATAAGACAGGGATGGAAAATATTTGCTATGAAATAAAAAATTCTAAAAGGCTTGGTGTTTGCGTGATACTAAATCAAGTGAATTTCTATCCATCTAAGAACAGCATCGAGAATGCTAACCAGTATGTTTCACTGTCCACAAGAAAAGGCTCTGATAAAGACAAGGCAGTAATAGAGAGGACCATGTCAGCACTTAATTTTTCAGTATATAGTGCTACTGACTTAGACAGCAAAAAAATATTCCTATATCTCAAAAAAATAATTACAGACAAAGTTTCTCCAGATGACAGTGTCTTTATGTTGTGTATACTGTCCCATGGAGTGAAAGGACACATCTATGCAGCAGATTCTGTTAAAATCAATATGGACAATTTTCAAAATTTATTGGATTCTGATATTGCCAAAAATCTTCATAATAAACCTAAAGTACTGATAGTGCAAGCATGTCAGGTTAATGAAAATCCAAGTTCAAAACTGGTTGCTGATAGCCCTGTTCCTAACTACACACTGAAAAAATCAAATTGTGTAATCTTCTGGGCAACTGCTCCAGAATTGGAAGCTTATAGAGATGAGGATCAAGGCTCCATATTTATACAGATATTATGTCAACTGCTGTTGCAATATGCTAAATTTGAACACATTTGTGATATATTCACAAAAGTGACTGACACGGTCCAAGACTACTGTGAAAACTTGCACTGTAAAAAGTTGCGCTATGAGCAAGTACCCATACATCACACAACTTTAAGAAGAAAACTATTTTTACAGATGCCTAATTGATTCAATATTATTTGTAAGTGAAAAGTAGTTTATGTTTATGAAAGACTTATATAATATTGATTAATTAGCTTAAGTAAATTTTATATCAAATGTTTTTCTGATTTTGGCTTAATGTTTACAATTTTTTTTATTTATACAAATACAATATTTCTATTGTTCACATTCAGAATGTCCAATTGCCGAAATGTCCAATGGTTTCAAAATGTCCAATTCCTAAAATGTCCAATCACCAAAATGTTCAATCTTTGAGAATGTGGTACATTTATTCCATAAGTCCTTACAGAACTTTTTTTAAATACTTATACAAACAATAAAAACAAAATTCTGAAAGAATCAAAATATGTTTTTTGTAAGTAGCAAAAATAGATATTTCTGAGGTTTTGATATAAATAAAAAACATATTTTGATTGGACATTCTGAACTTGAATGATTTCAATGTGTTTTCTGTATACTAGATTTATCTCATTTTATGAAGAGTTAAATTATTTTAAGTATATTATGAAGTTCGGAAAAGCTACAATAGCTAACAATGTTTTTATATAGTCTTAGAACAGTTGTAGTATAGGACCATAATTGAGAAATATTCGGTTAATTCATGTACAGGTGTTATATAAACTCCATATTATATAGATATAGAAAAAAAATGATCACCTTAATCCCAATTTTTTCCTAAATGATTTTTAATTTTGCTGATGGATAATTTGTCTGTACTAATTATTTTTCAAATGACTAAGTGATTTATTGGAATTCTCAAATATGTTGTAAAATTAGTTTAACCCATTCAATGCGGCGGACGCCGATCGGCGTCTTTTTTTTTCATACTCAGATTCGGAGGACGCCGATCGTCGTCGTGTATAGTAGTTTTATATTTTACCCAAATTTAAAGATATTGTATTAATAAAACAACAAATGTGTTTGGAATTTACTAATGAAATGCCTGATATGAGTAGTTTTTAGATATTTTGTTTTTTTTTATTTCATCAAGTGCGGCTGACGTCGATCGGCGTTTACGTTAAATATGAGCCGATTCTGGCTAGTGAAAGCAAAATTTCTTGCTGCATTGAATGGGTTAATCATTATTTTAGATTGTTAGTAGTTATAGGTGTATATTTATATGATACTGATATTTCTCTGTACTTAGTGCATAAAAAAATATATATTTAGTGCAATATTAATGACATTTTTATGAAGTTATTTACAATTACAATTATTTACTGACTGTAACATTGTTTCTATTGATGTACTTTTAAACACTTTTATAGTAATAATCCTGTCTGCTTTATTTATTTATTGGGTAATATTGTTAATTTTTCTTATTGAACTATTGACTGAACATTGGACAATCTAGGTTTAAAACTAGATTTTGCCCTTTAACTTAGAAAAACACATCCAACTAAACTATATCAAGTTTTAGTAATTACAGAGGATGGTTAGTTGTTTTTCCCAATAGGTAAAATTAATACTTATATTAACCATTTAATGAATATGTGCAAAACAAGGCACACAGACAGACCATATTTTTTCACAATTTTCCTGATAATGTTTACTAGCAGGGTTTACACAAGCTACAAATAAAATTACTAGATTATGCAATATTTTCTATATTTATAGCAACATCAGTTTTTGTAAAGTCCATTACTGCTGCTTCTAGCTTTAATCTTTCTTCATCTGTGTGTAATTTGTTCCACATTGTATCTAAATAGGCTCTTTGATGCTTTTGAATAAATTTAAAACTGTGTTTAAGTGTGGCTCCAACATGCAGAGTATTGAGTCTAACATCTAGTTTACCAATTTTTGTCACAAAAGGCAGACTACTTGTCACAAATCTATGGGGACCATGTCTAGATCTTAGAATTGCTATTCTAGTATTTTCATTACAATATTTTGTTAAAAAGCCTGTAGTTACAGCAGCAACACCAAAATCACCATGAAGTTGTTGAATTTTACTCAACACAGTGTCATGGAATATTTTAGATTTCAGGTGTAATGGTTTGCTCTCACCGACCATCGGTGAAACAATCTCAACAGTTATATACCTGCAAATTAAAATGATTTAATTTGAACATACCGGTCATGTACATCCTAAATATGATTGAAAAATAGAGTGCTGATTATCAGTACAAAATTCCAATTAAAATAAAAAATAACATTTTCATCAGCATGGGTCTTTGAAATAATGTTGTATAGGTACTAATGGCAATTATTGAGACAACTGTCGATGAACATCGTAGGTATCATTGTAGCTCCATTGACATATACAAGTGAGGGAGGGGTCGATAGGCTGTACCCACCCTAGAATTGTCTGGTGCAGTATAAAATTACAACTCAAAATTCTTAAGTGATATGTAAGCCACAGTTTGGTGGCCGGATTCCATCTGGAGTGTTACCCTAAATACACCAATGTCTTTTAAAAGAGTTACATACGAGATTGTTAAGACTAACCTGTTTTTAAAACGGACCATATTTTTTATAAATAAACTATTTCAATTTAATAGGTTAGATATGAAGAATGAGGATATGTTTTCAAAACATAAAATGACATTTAATTTTGTCAAAACAATATACCTACCTTTTTTATTCCTTCGTCTTGAATTTGGATTCTAGTCTTTCTGATATTGCTTTTTACATTGAGTTGATTAGAATAGTAATATCCTACGTTTTTTAATCATATAACTGTATACCACGATTATTTCTTATTTCAGAATGAGAATATCAGGATGAATAACCTTAAACCATCCAAAATCGACTAATAAATATAATTAATTTGTATACAAATCCCTACATAATTTGACATTTGTACGCGGGAAAATTAAAATAATAGTACATTTGCATACAAATTCTATGGTGTAATTCGTGTAAAATTAAACATTCATCTTAATATTTCTCAAATCATAAGCCTAAATGAACAAATGAGGCATAAAATAGCTGTATTTGATATAAGCATAAATTTGATTTCGATGATACAATTTAAAATAAACATTACGATTGATACAACTGGAAAAGTTCAAAGGACAGCAAGGTTATCTTACATTGAGACTTGTTTCATTACTTGATACCTTATATCTACGCCGTCAAGGCCGTTTTATCTATTGTTTATGTCGAAAGAGCTTAACATTCACTCAGTCAGTTATATTGTTTGCAGTGACTTTGTATAGCCAATAATCTTATTTAATAATTAATTTAATAAGGTGTTTAGCCAAGTAATAACACTGAATGTTAAAAACATAATTAGTTTTAATAGTTGAAAAGATTATAGCTTAACAAGAAGGTGCAATTTTATTTCAGATCTTGTGTAACTAAATTTTACAAATGACTAAGGAAGTATATTTTATTGGAGTAGATGTTGGCTCAGGTAGTGTACGAGCAGCATTGGTAGATGATAAGGGTCATGTAGTGAATACATCTGTTAAAGAAATAAAAACATGGAAACCAAAGATTGATTATTATGAACAGTCATCCAAAGACATTTGGGATTGCTGTGAATTTGTTATAAAAGTAAGTTTTATTTATGTATATTAATATACACTTATTGAAATTAAGCAAATCAATATGCTTCTGTAATACAATATAATGTAACTTTGCAGAATGTGGTCAAAAATATAAATCCAGAAAGTATAAAAGGTATCGGTTTTGATGCTACATGTTCATTAGTAGTGCTAGACAAACATGGGCATCCCATGTCTGTAAGCACAAGCAATAATGAACAGAACATAATAATGTGGATGGATCACCGAGCACAGGCTGAAGCAGACTTCATCAACAAAACTAACCATGACATACTCAAATATGTTGGTGGCAAAGTAAGCTTAGAAATGGAAATACCCAAATTGTTGTGGTTAAAGAAAAATCTGCCTCATAATTGGAATGAATTTGGGTACTTTTTTGATCTGCCAGATTTTTTGACATGGAAGGCAACAGGGTCTTTGAGCCGTTCACTGTGCTCTTTAGTTTGTAAATGGAATTATGAATGTTCTATTGGAGGTAAACGAGGTTGGAACATGAACTTTTTGAGTGATATTGGATTAGAAGACCTGGCTGATGAGAACTTTAAAAAGATAGGAAATAAGGTACTTATGCCTGGTGAGCTGTGTGGTGGATTGGCAACTGATGTAGCTAAGACTCTAGGGCTGAAACCTGGTACTCCAGTAGCTACATCAATAATAGATGCACATGCTGGAGGTCTGGGTATGATAGGTACTCATGGTGAAGGCATTGACAAAGATATGTCATTGAGACTTGGACTAATCTGTGGAACATCTACATGTCATATGGCTGTTAACCAAGATGCTGTGTTAGTGCAAGGTGTCTGGGGTCCATATTTTAGTGCCATGGTACCAAATATGTGGCTGAACGAAGCTGGACAAAGTGCTTCAGGAATGTTGCTGGATTATATAATATCAAGCCATCCAGCTGGTGTTGAACTTTTAAAGACAATGTCTTCTGGAGAGTAAGTTTTTAATTATTATAAATAGACTTTACACCATTGATGTATAAAACTACATAATTACGTCAGAATATTAATATACATTAAAATTTATAAAAACAATATTCGACTCCATTCATTCTCGCGAACCCTGCTCGTAAATTTTTATTACCTTTTTAGATAGCCTTGTATATTCAACTTAAAGTTAAGGTGTTAAGGTTTAATTTGCATTAATTAAGGTTTATATAGTTAATATAACTACTTATAAGCAACTGAGGATAGTTTTAAGTGTATGTTTTGTATGGGATTGTGTGGTTTTTATATATCAATGCTTTACACTAATAAATTACATAATATATAAGGACTATATTGGGTGTGTCTTTTATTAAGTAAGAATGTGAATTACAAATAAGGAAAAAGGCACCCATGAAGCATAAAGGTTGATTGCTGACTTTTCCTTATATACATTTTATACGTTATATTATACATTTTCAGAAATTATTTTAAATGTGTATACAACATAACATGAAACTGAGACCAATCAGTGCCTTAGTGGATAAAACCTAAACATATGGCAATTATACTCGCTATGCTTTACAGTCTGCTTAATCTTTCAAAGCTAAGAATTATATTTTTAGACGTATGTATGAATTTATGTATAAGCTTCGGATGGCGCAAATGTTCTCCACTGCCAGTGTGCCAAGAGTTGTAAGTAGGTTCAGTCTCAACTGTGATCCATGAATAGATAGTACCAAAGAGCCTTGTGTCTGTTGTGTATCTATCTGTAGAATTCGCGACTAGGAGTTAGTCTTCACTGATGATAACTGACAAAGCATAGTGCCAGACTTATCTTTAAAAAAATGAGCGTTGTATTTATTGATAAGTCTAAATACAGAAATGATTGATCAATTCATTAGACTTAATAAACAATGTTTTACTAAAGATGTATCCAATTTTACTTTGCAGTGTTCGCAATCACTTGAGGGAATTATTAACAAAATTGGCGAGAATAGAAGGCCATGGTGATGTGAGTTTCTTGACTAAGGATATCCACGTGTGGCCCGACTTTCATGGGAACAGGTCTCCTATAGCCGACCCTTCGATGAGGGGCATGATATGTGGACTATCTATCAACAGCAGTGAGAACAACTTAGCATTACTATACCTTGCCACGTTACAGGCATTGTCGGTGAGTATTATCTCGCTGTTATTGCTATAATAAATGCTTAATCGTTAAAGCACGATATCTTTATTACTTGTCATGATAATACCTAAAGCACAGTGCACACTCTATTATTGTTTGCATGTGTATTTGCGGTTTATTAATTTTAAACAAGACGGTTTGTTATGTTTTTGACTGCATAGGTGACCTAGTGGTTGATGTACATTGCCGAGTGTTGTGAGTTCGATTCTCACACGACACAACAACTTGTGTCATCATCATCATCATCTTCAGGCTATAATAGTCCACTGCTGGACATAGCCCTCCCCCAAAGAGTGTGGTCCACAAATACTTGGGCCGAGTCTAGGTATTCTTTGGAGCCGTTGTTGGAATGTTTATAAAGTCACTCGCAACACAGGATTTGCTCCAAGTACGGGAATTGTCTTTTTAAAATAATATAGGAAATAAAGATCTGTCTTTCTGATTTTGCTGCTCTTAGGTACTTGTTTATACTTAACTAAATTATAACGTCAAAAGGGCAAGCTCGTATTTTTTTATACTATGATGGCAAGCAAGTTTATGGCCCGCTTGATTAAAATCTACTTTGCGTGAAATCCCAGATGTAATGTAACGGAAATTCGATTGTACTTTACCACTCAAGCTTATCTATACATCTATACAAATAAAAAAAATTTAAGTGTCTGTTTGTAATGTCAAAATAACAGCTTTTTATCTAATGCATATGAAAGTATATAAGGTACCTATACGAAAGCATCTATTTTTAAAATTTTTGTCTGTCTGTCTATCTGTTTGTTCCGGCTAATCTCCGAAACGGCTGAACCGATTTTGACGGGACTTTCACTGGCAGATAGCTGATGTTATAAGGAGTAACGTAGGCTACTTTGATTTTAGAAAAAAAATAGGGTTCCGCGGAGGCATACACTTTTTAGTTAAAATCTACGCGGACGAAGTCGCAGGTAACAGCTAGTTATTAATATAATAAAAAAAGCATTATACATATTATTTCTAATATCATAAGCCCTGTTATAAACTGTTCCACTATTCGGCACGGTCCTCTACTCAATGTGAGATCAGTTTGGCCATAGTCCACCACGCTCGCCCAGTGCGGATTGGCAGACTGCATATATCTTCGAGAACATTATGAGGAACCCGCAGACATGCAGGTTTTCTAACGATGTTTTGCTTCACCGTTAAAGCGAGCGATAATTAACTATTTAATACACACATAACTCCGAAAAGGCGAGTTGCGTACCTTAGGGCCACTTGCACGAAAACGTTTAGCACTAAATAGATTTAAAACATCGTGCTTTCGTCAGTCATCCGTGTAAGGGTGACTGAGATGCCACGATGTTTTAAATGTATTTAGTGCTAAACGTATTTTGTGAGTTGTCGTGCAAGTGGCCCTTAGAATCGAACTCGCGATCTTGGTGTGGCAGTTCTACTGTCTCCTGCTAAGTTATCGCTGCGCTGTATCAGCAACAAGCAACTGCATCTAAACCATCAGGCCTAATTGCATCATACAAAAAGCTACTTATAAAGCTTTTATTGTTAACTTAGGTTGCTGAATTTTAATGTTTTCTTTCTTTTGCAGTATGGCACGCGACATATAATAGATGCATTAGTAATGGCTGGTTACAAGGCTTTCAAATCACTACTGATATGCGGAGGAATCACTAAAGACCCATTGTTCGTCCAAATACAAGCGGATGCTGTGGGTCTGCCTATTTTAAAACCACATGAGAAAGATTCAGTTTTGGTCGGCTCGGCCATATTAGGAGCTTGTGCGTCGCAATACTTCAGTAATGTGCAAGATGCTATTGAGAATATGGGAGGAACCGCTGACGTCATACAATCAAATGTTAATACGAAGGTCTACCATGATAAAAAGTATAGAGTGTTTCTGCGAATGTTCCAAGACCAGTTAAAATATAAAGCCATTATGAACTCAACTGTGTAACTGATACGCTTGACTGTATCATGTTAAAAATTAGTAGTGTATTTGTCGGATTGCAGGGTAGTTCTAATTTTGTAATCTACTTAGATTATTTTGATATTATGTTGTAAATGTTAGTGTTTAAGCGTAAAGTACGGGTGACTCGTAAAGACGCTATTATATTGTATAAAGATTAGACTAGACTGGCTTGGTGGCGCAGCGGTTGTTAATGCGATTGCCGTGCATTAGGTCTCGGATTTAACTCCCGGTTCGATTTTTGGGGAAGGTGAAAAATTTATTCTGTAACTGTGCCTGCTAGACAGCAATCAGCTTGCCATCTATTATATGGGTAGGTACTAAAATATAACTGAGGATCTATTACACAGACCTCTCCCTTGCCTTTCGAGGATATATATGGGCGTGAGACTATGTATGTATGTATTTTTATATAATAAATATATCTATTACTTGATGATAGAAAAATATTTTCGTATTTTTAGGTCTTACATAATATGGCGCGAGTCTGTTGCCATCTACCGAATATAATTCCAGACTCCATGCTGCCGCTGAAATTTTTTTACAGTTAATCTAAATAATTAAGCATTGACCTTAACCATCCACGACCTGGGCATCGAAGTCGAGATCTCATGTTCAACAGTCGGCCTCCTATAGCTTCGCGTCTAAGGCAGTAAAAACATTAAATAGACAAATAATTAGCCATAAGAGGTTTTTATTTCATAAAATATTAATATTGTATACATACGCAGCAACCTTAGCGCTCCGGCTGCTGACATTTATATTATAAACTAGCTTTTGCCCGCGGCTTCGCTCGCGATCTGTAACTTTTTATAGTTGATTGCTAGTTTAACACATTTTAAAAATTGTTAAATAATACAAAAGTAGGCAAAATTTAACATACATTCACATACACACACATACACACCCTGACACACACATACTCACACGCAAATATGTACAATACACAACCACACATATGTACTTTTTACTAATTTTTAATTTTTTATACTTTTATTTTATTAAAATTCTATTGTTAGTTAATTATTCACTGGATACTATAAGTTATAAACAACCTGCATAATTTTGTAATGGTGCCCAAGACACAGGCTCAGCCTAGTTTGGGACCAACGGAACGTCATGTACTAGTTATGTATACTATGGAAATAAAGAATTTATTATTATTATTATTATTATAGTTTGGTAAGTAGCATAACGGTCGAATAATATTTTATATAACTTTCGTTCGTATTAGTACCTAGTTTATTTCTATAGCAGATCCGCGGCTTTGCTCGCGATTAGTTTATGACTGGCCTCATAGCCGGGACGGTCAACAAAAAGAGTATCAGAATTACCGATAGCGACGCTGGCGTTGATTGCAACAAATGCACACAAAGATAATCGTGACAGGGACGACAGATTGTCACCGCAGGACATCAATTGAGAGCTTCAGCATACACCACATTGTCAGTGAGCCCATCCGGAATATGAACATAAAGGTTCCTTGGACTGCTCACACGGGAAAGAGCGACGTAAAGTTGACCATGTGAAAAACAACTCACATCTACGCCAGCACGGTTCAAGCCAAATTCGGCCTTCGGCCCTACATTTACAGCGCAACGTTAGTGAACTGCGGGTAACATAAAGGGCGACAAACTTATTATTTGCGGTTGGTACAGTAACCGTGTCTAGGGTTTGAACCGCAAAGATAAGTTGGTTTTTTATTGTAAGTATATAGGTACTTTTCGGGATAAAAAGTACCCAGTGTGGTGCCCAGGATATTAAAGTATAATAATACGAAGTTTCATCGTAATCGAACTGGATTTTTTTGCGTGATGCTTGAACAAACAGATAGACAGACAAACATTTTTAAATCACGTTTTTGGTTTCGGTTTCGATGATTCGATCTAGTACCTACCTACTACTGGTACACGATGGACTAGCCTATGCGATGGACAGCGTAGATGGGTAAAATTATTTACTTGATAGACTACCTTATCGTAAGCCAATTCTTATTAACTACACCAGGTGGCGTCATCGTCGCTTGCAAATTTGCTCTCTACAAACGGTCTTACAAATTGATTTGTCTCACCGTGAATTTTTAATTGCTTTGGAAGCAGATGTGGCAGATTGCCAATTAAAAAAAAGATATCGCATGTTGCACTGCCGTATGATTTTTTAAATCGTGCGGCTTTGTGGCAGTCACGCGAAATATTGTATATCTACATAATTATTATGTCCCACCATCCCATAAAGTATAATACATTATACCTTCGATCAAATATGATCGAACCATTATACAGTAAGAATCATAATGTAAAGGTCCTACAGCGCAGCACAATGTTGCCCCAGTGTAAAAAGTGTGTAATCTATGTAAACACGGCTAACATTTTGACATTCTTATGTTACCAGCTTCAATACATGGGTAACTAAGCGAAATGTCTTCTTCATAGATAAGACACTATATATATACTGAGAAGTCTTCTTATCGATTCATCTTAATGAAGAGCCTTTACGAAATTCCGGCAATTTGATAATCTTTGAGAGTTTTCTAAAAAAATACTCTGCGTTTCTAGATAGACAGTTACTGTTTTATTCTTATACAAATTGGTCTGTGTGGCTCTTACAATGGTTTTTTTAAACTGTCTGATTAATGTTGTAAAATAATTGACTTGAAATTACAGAAATTGTTATAAACATTCCAAAACAATAGCCATTGAGATAATAACTATTTTTCTACGTCAACGGTGAATACCATTATTGGTAATTTAGCAGGTGTCAGGTCAGGCAACGACGCATAGGATTCAGGAAGCGTGAACCTAGTAGCTACCTAGTAACTGTCTTTGCTTATTCTTACAGAAACTCTTTAGTTGATAATACATCTATAATTATCAATCGACTTCCCTATCATGTTTTGCCATGTCTTACGCAAAATTTCTAACACCGCTTTAAGTATCTTACATCAATTTCTGCACATTAAAATCTTTTGTAAAAATAATGAAAATATAATTGTATATTTATCCTTGTTTGTTGGATTAAGATTCAAATAATTATGATAACATTAATATGTTTTTTAGTACATACATTATAATTATAAAAAATATTAAATTATGTATTGATTTATATGTAAATATATATATATAAAATCTTCATATCATACAATAAATATAAACTTAAAACCATCATAGATGCGCCTTTAGGCTATTGTTACTTTGGGTGTATTACAGTTATCATGTAACGATCAAAATTATTTTAATTAGTGAGTTCTAATGAAGGTGTGTTTAATTATAATCTAAAGTTACACTTAGTTTGGACTTTAAGTATTTTATATGCAAAACAAGAATACTAAATAAAATAAAATAATAAATGTGTTTGTATAATCGACTAATTCGTATAGATTTAAACTTGTTCCTTTATTGGACATCTCTAACGTCTACTCGGTCGAGGACGTGCTAGACGAGTAGGTTGGCATTATTTCGGGCGGAACTTGGCGTTTATATTGTTTTCTTCAGGTTTTGTTAGCAAAATGATAGTAATTAAAGATAGTATTAAACTTGTTGTTTCCCGGATAGCTAAACTATTAAATTAAACAACAATTTAACAAGGGTGTCAATATTGACAAGCAGGTATGCTAATAAACCAACCAATGTAAAACGATTTGAGTTACAGTAGAATCACAGTCGTGTATATCCCTTCTTGATATGACTGGGTTATATTGATCAATAGTTTTCGTAATAAAAGTAGTAAGTACATAGTTAATTTTTGGAGATTTGTGGATTTCACTTTCCTATTTTTTAGGTCAATATGTCTAAACGTACAGCGGACGATGGCGGCAATGGCAGCAGCCAACCGCCGATCAAGAAAGTTCATTTTGAACCCCATCTTATTGGCCCAGTGTCCACTTTGGAAGAAATGGACATAAAAGTTCTTCAATTTCAGAACAAAAAATTGGCTCAGGTACTTTCAAGTCAGTTATAATGAATGTATAATTGTATAATTAGCATTTCTAATTAGATATGCTGCAGTATATATCAGTAAGAAACATGTCACAATCAGCTGTTTATCAACATTAATTACATAGCATTTATGTATAATGACAACAATGTTATATTGCAGTGCATTGAATGTTTTCAAATCATTCAATGTTTTCATGGCTTATGTGCTATAAAACTGTCCTTGTTTTGCTATATGATCATGCAATTATAACCATCCATTGTTTTCAGTTTCTCTAGTCATAGTTCAGGGTGAAGTCATGATTTCTAATTGTTACATGTTTTTAACCGTTTGGTAGAATATAATCTTTAGTAGACATAATAAACAAATACTTGTATTATGCCTTCATCATAATATTATGCAATGCAAATACATTATAAAATAATTTTACAAATCTTAATAACTAAGAATTGGAGATTCAATGGGGTTACATATTTAGGTAGCTGGGCCTAGCATATGTTGAGTGCAGAATCAATTAACTTTAATTGTTACTATAGTGGATCACATAAATATTATTTTTCTTTATTTTACCGTTGTTAACCTAAAAGTAGATCATTACAATTTAGTACAGTTGTATAACTAATGAATTTACTTAAAACTGCTTTTTATCTACATGTTGGTTGTATAGTAGCCATCTTCTTGTTACTATATCAAAATTATGAGTATAGCTTGCAATATATTTTATATGAGTTCTTATGTATAACCTTGTTAGTGTTTTTAAGTACCTTATGTTGTTTCTGCTTTGAAGTTATAATCACAGCATTCATCAAAATTTGTTCAGCTTTGTAGTCATGAAAATGCAACAGCCAGACATGCATGTTCTTTTTGTGGCTTCCAAGTTTATTGACATTACCATAGCCTCTACTACATTTAATATCTTTCAAATGTATATTGATACTCAACTGTACTGTAGATATTAAATGGTACAACATTAAATAATGATAATAACTGTATTTCCATTAAATTGTCTATAAATTTTACCATTATAAGTATTCAAAGCATCTTTTTACTATATTACAGAGAATAGAACAACGTCATAGATGTGAGGCTGAACTCCGTGCAAGAATTGAACAGCTTGAGAAACGTCAAACACAGGATGACGCAGTATTGTGTGTTGTAAATCGTTACTGGAATCTCTTGAATGAAGACATCAGGGTGTTGTTGCAACGGTTTGATGCTGAAACTGCAGATGAATCGGAAAATAAAAGTGAGTTCTGTTAAAGCTTGTTGTTTTAGATAGTTGTCTAATTGAAGGCATTTGTGAAGGTGTGAATGAGATAGGAACGTTTAGTAATTTTTATGAGAATAGCATTCCTGTGGCTTCGCTCAGCAGTACTTTTTGCTGGATTAAAAGTACCCAATGCCTTTCTCTGTACCTCTGACAATCTTCTTCTCCTTAGCCTTTATTATTCCCAAGTCACTTGGGGTCGGCTTTCTAGTCTAACCAGATTTGACTGGATATCAGTTTTTATACGGAGCACCTGCCATCTGACCTCTGCAACCCGAAGGCTAACAATACCCTAAAGCTAGACCAGTGTCAGGATATTAGAGGGCACTGACTTCCCTGTGACTGCTATAGATGTTAATGGCAGCTGGGACCGACGGCTTAATGTGCTCTCTGAGGCACGGAGCAGGTGATAATTGTTAATCAATATGCACATAATTTTGAAAAGTCATATAACTTCCGAAAGTCAGAGGTGCGCGACGTGGGTTCGAACCCGAGACCCTCTGCATTGCACCCCTGACAAAATTTCCTAATGATCAGTTAAGTAGTGATAGCGTTACAAACTAACAAACTCACATTCACATTTATAAGTTAGGATGGTAATCACAGAAATGATGTATATGCTGATACAAGGTCTTATAACTAACATACAAAAACAGTGAAAATTATATGTATATTAGCATAGTCAATAAACATGCAGTAACTCAGACCACTTGTGCTTATGAAAATTACTGTTTAACAAAAAGTAGTTCTATAATAATTTACCTGTACATTTTTTGTGTCAAATATCATAAATTATGATTGTTTTAATCATTGAATAGCTATTGTATTTTACAAATTATCTCAATTATCAATGTTAACGCTAGCAGTATGTTAATATATTGCTATCAATATCTTTAAACAGGGTAATATTAACCAGGAAATATTGTTATTAATTTATCAATATGTAAAATGCCTGTATAGGGCATTTGTGAAGGTGTGAATGAGACAGGAATGTTTAGTAATTTTTATGAGAATAGCATTCCTGTGGCTTTTCCCAGCAGTACTTTTTGCTGGATTACCCTATGCCTTGCTCTGTACCTCTGACAATCTTCTTCTCCTTAGCCTTTATTATTTTCAAGTAACTGTAGAATTCTGTAATCAGGAAACAATAGAACATATAGTCTTATGGTCTTACCATAGGAACTGTTGACAAGGGCTTTAATTTTAATAAACCTGAATTCTGTGTAAGACTCACACTGACCTAAAGGAAAGTTCAGGGTCCGAAAGATACATCAGACCAGTGCATGATGTACAAGCACATTCCAATCGGTTGCTATTGATTTTCAAAATAGTACTTTATCATAGATTGTTACCAGAAGTAAAGATTCACACTACAATGTCTATAGGTTGTTATCAAATTTACTTTAGCAAATAGCTTACCAAGAGAACCTTGGTGTGACATCCCAAAAGGTATAAACCTATTGCAGTATAGCTGTACACTTCTACTAAATTTATATAGATTGCCTAGTTGAATATAACCATTATATCTCATCAATATCAATCTATATTTGATAACTAATATTATGAAAGTATCTCAGTTTTAAGCGGTTGTTGGCTACTTTAAAAACAGAAATTAAATTACTGGTATAAACTAGAATTTTATGTTATTCTTTAGCATGTTTTATTTAATTTTTATACATAGACTTTAAAACTAACTAGAAGTTATCTTTTGTTCTTATTCTTATTATTGGGATGTTCTTCCTAATATGAATATTTAAAATAAAACCTATTTTATAAAATCTCTTCTATTTTAAATATTCTCTTCTATTTTTTATTGCTTTTTCTAACGTGCTTATTGTTTCTAATAATACATACATATTATAACTTTTTAATTGTCTATAGTTAATGATGGCTACTAGGTGAAGGCTGAGTACCTTACAAAGTATACATTAAATTATTTATATATTCTTTTTTCTTATTGTACATAATACCTATATAACCACCATAACATACAAATGATTAAAAGTACAATGGAAGGTCCAATAATATATCTTATTTAATTTTAAATAATTAGATGTGTGTATCTAAAATATTCTATAAGTGAAATAGATAAAATATTTGGTTTTCTATAAATATTCTCAACCACAGGTTCATGTTTTAATCTTTTTATGCTAAGGGGTTTTCAATAAATGTCATTGAAGTCCTGTATTGCCAATGATATTTATAGTAAAACCATTCAACTAAGTGTATAAGAAAAGAAGGAGGTTTCCTATAGAAAAGCCTTGGAGTGTTAAATATTTTGTATGGATTCACGATTGTTGTAAGCTGGTATAGGTTATGGTACCATCATTCGGGACGTATGCCTACAGGCCATTTTGTGTCTTTAAAAATAATGATAGAAAGTTAAACAGGTGTAGTCATAGCTTGGAATTCACCAATAACTTACATCATACAGTCATCTTCCTGTCAGCTGAACGACACATACCGCTAAACATAATCTTCCCCTAAGGTTTTAACATAGACTGGTCTTGAACTCTACCTGCTTCCAACTGCTTTAATTGACCCTGATACGATCGGCGGGCCACCTTATGGGGCCTACCTCTGCTGCATCTTACGGTGCGTGGCCGCCACTTCAGAACCCCGCCACCCAGTCGCTATAGTTACTGCGAGCTATGTACCCTGCGCATTGACACTTCAGCTTGGCTATTCGGAGCGATATTCCAGCAACTTTGGTTGCCTGCAATCTCCTCGTTTCTGATTCATACAGTTACGCGTCAATAATACGTAAAAGGCATAGCCAAACATAGTTCAATAGTAAGACAAAGTTTTTTAGTTCTGTTTATCTAGTTAACTGCACCTGTGCCGTAGTGGTTGAGGTGGTCTCCTCGCCACTAGCACTACGCGGAGAGTTTTTGCTTCGATCCCTACACGAACCTGAAATTGGTGCGATCTACAAATACTTGTGACCGTGACTACTTGTTCTTTGTGTTCGTTACAGAAATTATTACTAGTGCGAAAAATAAGAGTTGTACTAGTTCTCAGCTACGATTGAATCAAATTATCTTTTCCAGATGAAAATGAAGCCACCACGTCATTCCTCATGCAGCTTTCGACATGGGACAAGGAAGAACTGGACGCTCAGCTCGCCAACCGCGTACAAGTGAGCAAGCGAGCGGTCGCCAAAGTGTTACAAGCATTCGACCGCTTGCAGCAGAGGAATGACAAGATATGGCGCGCCATCAAAGGAGAGAGCGACGGTATGTTTCATAAAGTTTATTAAGATATACATACGCATCACCCCTATATCCTGGCGCATGGATAACTGCACGGATGACATAGTGGTTTAAGTGGGCGCCTCGCCACTTTTTTTTAAAAATTTTTTTATTGTGCTCGTCAAAATGACCACACTCCACCTGATGGTAAGCAGTCGTGTGGTCTAAGAGCAGTGGCCTCCACACCGCCCTTATAGTAGCCGAGGCGATGTTGAGGTCTCTACGTTGACGACCTGAGAAGGTGCTTTTTCACGCCCCGCTTAAAGGACCCAGGATTGAAGGAAGAAGGAAACACGTGCCTTGGCAGAGAATTCCATGCCTTGGTCGTTCGGCAGAGGTATGAGGACCCAAACTTGTTGGTACGCGCTCTAATCGACTCTACCGTGTAAGTATGGCATCTGAGCCCAGCACGCGTAATAGAAAAGGGGAGGGCGGGATAAGGTGGTATAACTCTTCAGAGCATTACACTGCCATTACACTGAGTGGCTTCGATCCCCAAACCTGACAAAAATTGTGTGATTCACAAATAGTTGTTCCGAGTCTGTATGTTCTTTATGTCTGATATTTGTAAAGGCCCCATCGACTTAAAAAACATACCTAGTGTGGGCATTACCTTTGAAAAAGAAGAATTAAGACAATATCTCCAAATGAGTGCCCTTTAGAGTTCGAAAAAACTCTTATACAACAGCTTTGTCCATCCATCTGTCCGTTATACAACTTTCAACTCAAGAACCTTAAGAGCTAGAGACTCGCGGTCAACGCCATTCGACTCAGCATAGTCGATATACCCCCGAAATTACTATGACCTTTGACCTCTGACTCAAGGTCACGTACCTCGTATCACGTGACCTTTGCATATTACTTGAACCATTTTTTCGAACTCTAAGATTTACGATAATTCATTGCCGTTTTTCACTTGTTTTTTTAATTAATTAAAACTATGGTACATTTCATTACATGGCTTGTCGCCAGCTATGGTCTTAAGTCTCACGTAATCAAGGGGCCAGTTTCTTACCATCTATAGGATACCATTCCAGACTAGATGCTGCTTTTGAAAATTTCTTGGCAGAAAAACCCAATCACTTTTTACAACCCAATATTTTTATACCCGAACATTGAAGCAGTCGCATTTGCTATCATTACGTTATCGGGACAGATAGCTCCGAGCGTCCGATCCAGGCATCGGTGACTAGGGCAGGAGTCCATATATATAACTAGCTGACCTGCGCAACTTCGTCTGCTTCACATAAGAGAATTTTCCTCGACTTTGCAACATTTTTCATTGATGCTCCGCTCCTCTTGGTCGTAGCGTGATGTAATATAGCCTATAGCCTAACTCGATAAATGGGCTATCCAACGCTAAAAGAATTTTCAATTCGAACCAATAGTGCCTGAGATTAGCGCGTTTAACCAAACAAACAAACTCTTCAGTTTTATAATATTAGTATAGATGATATCACTGTTTATACACTGGCCCACTGCTGGGCACAGGCTTCATCTCAATATGAGAAGGATTCGATAACATAGTCTATTGCGATTCATATTAGCCTAGTGCGGTTTTCCTCCAGATGAGTTGCTTCGCTGTTATGACAAACTATAATTAACTATTTAATACGCACATCATTTCGAAAGGTCAGATTTGCGTGTCCGTGGTATCGAACTTGAGACTTCTGCGTATTAGTCTATCGGTCGGTCTCTCATTAGGGTATTGCTGCTAAGCTCCTATTTGGATACCAAAATACAAATAAATATGTATACACATATAAATAAGTATGGAAAAGAGGCGACATATACCTATAGGTCGTGCATTATTCCAAAACTAGCCTCGGGGCGCGATAAAGGATTCTAATCATACACTGGCTATCCTTTAAATGTCATCAAGCTTTTTAATAATATAGTCAAATGATTATAGTGTCTATCCCCAATTCAGGTTTATATATCTTTCGTCATCAGGTGTGATAATCTGAAGTATAATATATTTAACAAGACACCATTTGATATGGTTAAGAACATATTTCCAATATTTATATAACAAAAATTTAATTAGAATTTAATGAATATTCTGTTTATATTCTCTTTATTCATAATATTGTCTTCTGTTTACGCTAATGTTATTCATTGAAATTAAACTACTATATACGGATTTTATCGCGTTGTTTATTTAGACATGGCCATGTTGTTTTAAGTGCCACTTCTATTAAAATGGGACTAAAAACAATGTGGGACAAATATTATTTGTGTGATTCATAAAAAGTTGTTACGAGTCTGTGTGGTATTTGTTGCCATTGTTTGAATGTATGTAAAGTCTTTCTCGACACAGGTATTATTCCTAGTTGTCTTTTTAAAAATAAGATAAGATATTATTTAATTGTACAATAACATGTGTTAACAGACGCTGCGCCAGCACCATCATTAGACGAGGTGATTCGCGCTACGAACGAGGAGGTGACTGTAGAGAACAGGCGGCTGCAAGCACTATGTACCACGTTGCACGAGAGCCACCACGCCATGACTCTCCGGGTCGCACAACTACAAGACGCGGTCAACAGCAGAGACACAGAGAACGCAGAGTTAAAGAACCAGATTGACGATCTACAGTATGAATTGATGAAGGTGAGTATTTGAATTGACTGACTGATTAACAATATCAGCTCTGTTTTAAACTGTCCCACTGCTGCGCACGGACCTCTTCTCAGTGTGAGAAACTGACTGATTACTTTAATAATATCAGCATACTGTCCCATTGTAAGGTATGGGCCTCTTCTCAGCGTGAGAAGGGTTAGGCTGTAGTTGCCACCACACTGGCGTAGTGCGGGACAGCAGACGTCACATGCCTTTGAGTTGAGAGTATTATGGAGAACTCTCAGGCACGCAGGTGTACTCATTATGCTTAACATAACCATTAAAACGATGATTAAATAATAACTTACGTGACAGTCTAATGGTCTTCCACTGCTTTCTACACACTATAATATGATACATAATTTACCTTAGTCTGTAGAATGGATTAAAAACATTTTGGATATGCAACCTAAATTAAATAATTACACCTAAAATACAAAAATATTACTCTTAATTGCGACTTTGCCACTTTTAACATACCACACAGAATAGAGGCATGCATTCAATATATATATAGCACCTAACCTACATTTAGCTCAGTAACTTAATAAACTCACTAACCTATATATTTGGACATTCATAAGTGTTACTATGTGACCCAAATGAATAAATGACTTTTGACTTTGCACATCAACCAACTTACTTTTAACAGGTCCGATCACGCAACGACAAGCTAGAGAATCATCTCGCTGAAGCTATTGAGAAGTTGAAGAGCTACCATCAGTCTGGCGCGACTACTGTTCCCAGTACAAGCGGCACTCCTCACTCGGCGGTGGCCAACGCGAAACTGGAGGATGTGGCGGCGGAATTGGAGGAGCAGAGGGAACTGGCCAACAACCGCCTCGCTGAGCTGGACAGACTGCACAGGCAACACAGGGATACGCTGAAGGAGGTGGAGAAATTGAAAATGGATGTATGTATGCTTTTTTACTTTTTATGATTTGTCGACTGCCTGTGTCTCGGCATGAGATTCTGGGCGGATTTAAGGTCCCGGGGATAGGTGTGACAGTGATAGGTGTGTTATTGGGTGTTTTATTTTGTTATTCGGTATCTAGAGATATTCGTTGTGGGTAGGAGGGTTCCCTATTTCATAATACCTAATTCAATCCTGGCAGAATCGGTCAGCAGCGATAGCTTAATGGGGAGACCAACAGACTGCAATGCAGAGGGTCTCGGGTTCGAACCCACGTCGCGCACCTCTGACTTTCGGAAGTTATATGACTTTTCGAAATTATGTGCGTATTGATTGACAATTATCGCCTGCTCCGTGCTTCGGAGAGCACGTTAAGCCGTCGGTCCCGGCTGCCATGAACATCTATGGCAGTCGTTATTGGGAAGTCAGGGCCCTCTAATATCCTGACACTGGTCTAGCCTTAGGATATCATTAGCTTTCGGGTTGCGGAGGTCAGATGGCAGTCGCTCCGTGTAAAAACTGATATCCAGTCAAATCCGGTTAGACTAGAAAGCCGACCCTAAGTGACTTGGGAATAATAATGGCTAGGGAGAAGAAGAAGAATGCTGGCAGAATCTGGGTGTAAAAGACCACCTATCTCTTCAGGAATATCTATATCATCAATATAATATGTATGTGCTTTATCGTCGGACGATGACAAATCCTGAGTAATTGAATGTAGATCAATCAAGGCATAAAATGATGGCAGTTAGTTTTTATACAATTACGGTGGAAAAATCATTTGACCCGCATATTAGAAAGTGGCTATAGATGTCAACACCAAAAGTATAGACTGCTGTTTGTTGATTCTTGAAAGAGGAAATCAAGGCAATGGCTGATGCATATACAACTACTCATATCCAGGAACAATAGTGCCTCTTCTCTTTAAGGTGGTTTAGGAAGCCCAAGCACTGCAGAAGTATTCCTAGACTGGATCCCTCAGTCAACTTGACTTAGTTTTTATCGGCGCTTCTGTTGTACGTGTGTGCTTTAAACTTATTATGTTGGACAGATTCGTCAATTGCCGGAGTCAGTGATAGTGGAGACGACGGAGTACAAGTGTCTACAGAGCCAGTTCTCGGTGCTGTACAACGAGTCCATGCAGATGAAGACTGCGCTGGACGAGACGCGCCTGCAGTTACAAAACGCTAAGAACTTACACATGAGACAGATCGAGATGATGGAGGTATGTTCTGTGTTATACCACCGCAGTGGTCATCTATACTTATACTATAATGCTGAATAGTATGTTTGTTTGTTTGAACGTGCTAATCTCAGGAACTACTGGTTTGATATGAAAAATTATTTTAGGTTTGGATAACCCGTTTATCGAGGCAGGCTATAGGCTATATAACATTACGCTACGACCCACGGGTGCGGCGCAGTCACCAGAAACATGGGTGAAACCGCGGGCATAGCTAGTCTATACTAATATTATAATGCTGAAGAGGTTGTTTGTTTGAACACGCTAATCTCAGGAACTACTGGTTTGATTTGAAAATTTCTTTTAGTTTTGGCTAGTCCGTTTATCGAGGCAGGATATAGGCTATATAACATTACGCTACGAGCGAAGCGAGCACAGCATTAACCATTTAAGGCGGATGAACCGCGGGGAACAGCTAGTCTAGAATATGGCCCACCTGGTAGAAATAAATTACTATGCTTATATATATTGTAATATTAAAGGTCTCCTAGTTAGGAAAGTGACCGACACTAGTTTGGCAATACTTGAAATGGAATAAATATATATATGTAGACAAAAGTAAAGAAATTCGATTCTTCCTTTGCAATAATTGCAAGACTAACGTGAGTCATTACCCCTTCTAAGTACTTACGAAATGCAGTGTTTTTAGTGGCGTTAAGGCACAGTTGGTGCTCCTTTATATAGATGACCATCATTTAATAGAAGTATAGCCGTTTTATTTACAAGACCGGGTTTATGACATGCGCTTTGTGTATGCCATATTTTCTGGTCTACTATTTTTTGTTACTTTTCAAAGACAAGTGACTTGGGATCGATCCATCTGGGTTGAACTTTACACACATACAATTAACGTGTTCAAAGTACACTCAACCACAGAACAGTAAAACAATTGTCGTGGTTCACGCACGCAATTGTTCCAAGTGGACTCTCACTCACTCCACTCAGCCCAACAGCAGCGACGAGGAACCATTCCGCCCGTACGACATCCTTGCTATCAAAACAATATGGTAGGCATATATAACTATCCTTTAACTTTAACCATCATTTACAGAGTGAAGAACTATCTAGACAAAAGACGCTGAGAGCAGAGATGATCCAATTAGAAGACGTCCTCGGACAGCTAAGGAAAGAGTACGAGATGTTGCGCATCGAGTTCGAACAGAATCTAGCTGCGAACGAGCAGACCGGGCCCATCAATAGAGAGATGAGGCATCTCATTACGTCACTGCAGAACCACAACCAACAGCTGAAAGGAGAGGTGCACAGATACAAGAGAAAGTACAAAGATACTAGTCAAGAACTTAATAAGGTATGTTTCAGACGTTTTTATATATATCATTCTTATACGGAGACTTCAGATTCAGATGCGATAGATAAAAAGTGCTTAAATTTGATAAAACAGTGTCAACAATGATTTTGATTCTAAGAAGTATCGAATTAAAATTAATGGCCTTTAAAATGTTGTTTTTGAGTTGGCTTCACGGATAGCATAGTGGATTAAATGGTTACCTCGCCACTGTCTCTGCTCCATGTGTTGAAAAAAAGTACAAATACTTAATCGCCCCTGCGATAGTAGCCATTAAATAGGGCTTAAAATGAGCCATAACCTTCTTGCATATATCTTTTTATGCTCTTAACTTGTTGCCTGAATGTAGTTGCTAACCTAAGAAGTTGTATACTTTAGTAATCGTATTTACCACAAAGCCGTGACGTTCATAAGTGTTACATAATTACCTAAATAAAATGATACATTAAAGATGACTATCGATAATGTCAAGGCACTACATATTATAAAACAAAGTCCCTCGCCGCGTCTGTCTGTCTGTTCGCTATAAACTCAAAAACTATTGAACGGATTTTCATGCGGTTTTCACCAATAGACGGAGTGATTTATTAGGAAGATTTAGGTGTATAATTTGTTAGGATTTTGTACAACCCGTGCAAAGCCGGGGCGGGTCATTAGTTATTCATAAACGTAACCTGTACAAGTACAGTAATATTTTATTTTCAGTATTAGTTGATTTTGAAGTTACTTTCCTCTGTCTCCGCAGGTCCGTAAGGAGTTGGAGGAGGCGGGTGCGCGCGTGTCGTTGTGTGGCGACGCGCCGGACGACAAACCGCACGCGCTCAAAAAGGAGGAGCCCGACCCTGAGGTATATATCATAATTAATAAACGACTTCATTATAAAAGCAGTGATAGCCTAGTGGGACACCGTTGGACTACCTCGCAAATAAATGTCTCGAGCTCCATCCCAAGGCGCGTATCTCTTGACTTTCTAAGTTATGTGCGTATTAAATGGTTAATCATCGCTGGCTTAAGGGTGAAGGAAAACTTCGTGAGGAAATTTGCATGTTAGAGTGTTCTCGAATATATGTGAAGCCTGTCAACCCGCACTGGGCCAGCATAGTGGTCCATGGTCCACCACGCTGGCGACAGGCCCATGCCCGGCAGTGGGACAATTTAGTACAGGGCTGATATTATATTATAATAAAAGGTGGTTCTCAATTCCACCCGCAAATTTTGCAGCCGCCATACTGCCACGGTGATCCAAGCCAGGAGTTACGCCGTATGACTGTGAGACTCTGGGTTCACCTCCCGTGACTCTCACAACTCTCCCAACTGCTACTGACAGTGTTATTGAGGAAATGTTCAGTAATAGCATGTAGCCTGGCAATGTGGCCTCTTTTCAGTAATATGTGTATTTTTGCATGTAATTCGCGCCGTACACAGAAGCCTTGTATTGTGAGAGACAAATCTACTATGAGTATACTTATTGTCATAGTCGAGTCGGTGCCAGTGATAGCCGTATAGTATTGTATTGTGTTGCAGGGCGAGGAAGGCGGCAGTGGGTGTCCGGACAAGCCGGCCGCCAACAAGGAGCACAGCCGCGCCAAGATACAGGAGCAGGAGCTCTGCATCAAAGATCTCAAACAACAACTCAAGTTTGTACTCCATTTATACCACTGATACTGGTGCCGCAGCTGTTGGGAGACCAGTGGACTGCCACACAGATATGCACGTAATTGCATAAGGGATTAAATATAATGATCATCAAAAATACTAATTGGTCAGCAAATATTGCACAGCATAACGAGCATCTATACGCCTCAAATCACTGCATTCCGTCTCGGAAGTGTTACGTTATGTTAGGTTCCTTTTTTTAAACCCACCCAAAAATAGGAGCCCCGCGAAGCGGGGTTTCGTCGACCTAGTTTGATCTCTTTAAAGTTTGCTGGCCATGTGTTGCTGATCAATTATTTATCTATTTCTGCTCACAGATTATATTTTTCTGCTCACAAAATTACCAATACTATGCTAACCATTTAAATAACACCCATTGCATCAAGCCTGTATACTGTTGTTTAGCATAATGTTGTTTGTGAACCATGATAAGGTCTACCATAATAATATAGCATTTAACTTACCTTATAAAGGTGAGCTTTTTGCCATCTGTTTAACACAATTACTAACTCCATGTACCTACTTAAATAATGTTTCTTGTCAGTTCGGCTTCAACACCAACGCACGCACCTCACATTTTTCGAAGTTAGGAATAACATCGTAAATCGATTATTAACTATTTATTTATTTAATACGCAATCCTAATCCTAACTAATATTATAAATGCGAAAATGAGTTTGTTTGTTTGTTTGTTTGTTTGTTTGTTACGCTTTCACGCCTTAACTACTCAACCGATCAACATGAAATTTTGCATACACGTTGTCAGGGGTACAGAATAGGACATGGGTACCTTTCATCTAGAAAACATAACTGTTGCAAACCTAACCTAACCTACATTTACGGAGCGGAGCCGCGGCTGAAAACTAGTAAATAATAAAAGTCCGAGTTGCATGCTTTTGGATTGAACTCGAGATCTCTGCATGGCAGTTCAACGGTCGCTCAGACTATCGCTACTGTCTAGGCTATCGCTAATGTATTATATAACTTACATGTCTAAAACTAGTTCTTTATCCTGTCAGGAAAGCGGTGAATGAGCAGAAAGAGTTGAAGTTGTTACTGGACATGTACAAGGGTGTGAGCAAGGAGCAGCGAGACAAGGTGCAGCTGATGGCGGCTGAGAGAAAGGCGCGGCAAGAACTTGAGGACCACCGGCAGAAGGCTAAGATGGCACAAGTAAATGTAACGTACACCCCTTTTTATTACTTACTAGCTTTTGCGCGCGGCTCCGCCTGCGTGATACCTACACCAATAAAAAGTAGCCTATGTCTTTCCCCAGGTTTTAAACTATATCTGTACCAAATTTCATCTAAATCGGTTGAGTGGTTTAGCCGTGAAAAGGTAACAGACAGACAGACAGAGTTACTGTCGAATTTATAATATTAGTAAGGATTATAAAAATGTTTAGACCAATGATTTAATATGTATGCACTGATGGTTGGGACAAAACGCGCCGTGACTCTAAGCCTAAGCAGCGTGACGACATAAAGGTTGGAATGTCAAAACATGAAAAGCATGCAGACAAGATTTCGTTGTGCTTTACCGCCTCCTAGAGACTCACATTTTAAATGTTCGCTGCGGCAAAAAATGCCGTTCGGCAATAGGGCTACATAGCCATAAACGGCAATATAGATGTTTTGGCCATGTATGATGATATGTCCTGACCAGACCTGATGCATCGTACAGCCCGATGCAAACTTAATGGCGGCTTTGAATATCGTACGAGTCACTGCGCAGAACCCAATATTAGGTGTCAGCGGGACGTAGCGGCACAGGGCGGCAGGACACCTCCCCACGCGCCCTTTCTTTCACCCGCACTCGCCCTTCGCGTCTTGTATTTAGTGTGTGTGTGAGTTATACCTGCGCACACCTACACTCGCAGCTAACTTCCGAGCCGCCATTAAGATTGTATCGGGCTGTACCTGTGCCCCTTGCCGCACGCGAGCTATCGTATGATCGGTAGTCGTCCCCATAGTTACTTATTAGCTAATCTGTACCTAAACAGTATATTAACTCGGCTGTGCGGCTACGTTTCGTTACTACACGGTTATATACGATTCAATATTGCAGGTGATTAAATCAGCAACCTGTATGTAAGATATCTAAGTGTTTTGGTTTAGATTAGAAGCCAACCAACCACATTTTCATCACTAATAATAAGGCAAAGTAGAACGATTATATACAGCGTTAAATAAATAATACCAATAACTTTTTTTCATGTTTCACCATTTTCTTTTTTAAACTCAATACTTTTTCAAACTAAAACATTTTACAAGTTTGCATTACTCCAGCGGTGTGTTGTTTGATTACGCTGCAGCTTTATTTTGTGGCCGTGTGCATTCTTAAGTGTTATTAGTGTGATTAGAGCAACCAATCTCACGCGAGCTCTGAAATCTCTTTATGATGATTCCAGAGCTTGTGTTAGGATAAATGGGACCTACACAGAGTGGTTTAGCATCGATGAAGGTGTTAGACAAGGATGTGTAGCGTCACCTTGGCTGTTTAACCTATACATGGACAATTGTTTGAAAGATTTAAAAGATTGTGAATGGGGATTAAGAATGAATGAGTTACTTGTCAAATGTCTTCTTTATGCCGATGACCAAGTAATACTTGCGTCATCGGCGGAAGAGTTGCAGGCGATGGTAACTATTATGCATGGTGCTTTTGAGAGTAAAAAAATGAAAATAAATGTAAGCAAGACGAAAGTAATGGTATTTGAAAAGGAAGAGTGTGTGACGATGTGTAATATTATGATTGATGGAGAAAAAGTGGAGCAAGTGAAAGAGTTTGTATATTTGGGTACTTTGTTTACAAGGGATGGTAAACATGACGGAGATATTGAAAGGAGAACGATTGCTGGCAACAAAGTGAATGGAGCCCTACGCGCTTTTATGAACAGTCGAAATGTATCCGAAAAGGCACGTTTGGCTGTTCATAGAGGACTATTAGTGCCCACACTTATGTATGGAAGTGAAAGTTGGGTATGGCAAAAGAAGCATGAGAGCAGAATAAATGCTGTAGAAATGAGAGCGTTGAGAAGCATATGTGGTGTGACTCTGAAAGATAGAATAAGAAATAGTGTGATTAGAGAGAGATGCGGCATGAAAGTGGATATAGTTACAAGAATAGAAAAGGGTATGTTAAGCTGGTTTGGACATGTAGAAAGAATGGACGAGGAAAGACTGACTAAGAAAGTTTATAAGGCTAGTGTGAATGGAACAGTCGCAAAAAGAAGACCTAGGTGAACGTTTCTCGATTAGATCGGAGGCGTTCTCGACAAAGGCCAGGTTAAGAGCTTCTTGAACCGACGGGCGTGTATGAGGAATGTGATGAAAGTGAATGAAGCCAGAGAAGTGTGTCAGGATCGTAGCAAATGGAAATCCGTAGTCTCTGCCTACCCCTCTGGGAAACAGGCGTGAATCTATGTATGTATGTATGTAATTTGAATACTCATATTTTTGTATGAGAAATCTAGTCATGAATTTATTATGAGAAGTGGTAGAACAAAAGTTGTTATGTAAAGTATAAATAAGTCACGAGTAAAATGTTATTAGTACTTTTCAATATACCTAACCTATATTTAATAATCATAATGTCATCCGGACCGAATTACAATCACAGTGGCCAATCTTAACGAAGGTAAGCCATCTGCAGGAGATATTATAGTGCAAAAGTGTGTGCGCAAACACAAGTTCATTTTCTGTAGAAACACTCGCATGATCCGATGCAACGGTAATTCGACACGACCAGAGCGAGAACAGGAGTAGGATCACAGCTTTACGTGCTTTCCGAGGCGAGAGTTTGTCTAACACCGCCAACTTCCTAACTCCTCTTCCTAACCTATATTTATCAACACTCGAAGGTACTGCCCCTCAAAATTGTTATCTTATCTTATCTTATGTGTGGGGGCCAGTCAGTGCAAACCGACGACACTTCGACCCAGTGGGATCTTTTGTGTCAGCCCCAAGATTTAACCCTTAGCTATCTCCTTATGAATGTACTGCATAAGCCGCAGTGTACAATTCAGAGGGAGAAGCCTGAAGTCTTCAGGACTTGGATATGCAACCCCTATCAGACCCGTCCTCAGTCCAGCCAACGCGTCGCATTCACACAATAGGTGCGATATGGACTCGGCCTGTTCACCATAGGCTCTGTAGATCGAATTGTGTGCCAATCTCAATCTGCACAGGAAGTCGTTGGTGCCAAGTTGGTGTCCCCGGGATCTTACATCCGCCCAGATTGTTAATCATTTTGTATATTTTGGCAGGAAAGCAAGCGTGAGCGACGCCTGGCGGACGAGGATGCTCTGCGCAAGATCAAGCAGTTGGAAGAACAGAAGTACGAGCTGCAGAAGCAGCTGTCGTGCGCGCGGCCCAGCGCCGACCCGCTGCACGCCTATTCGCGACCCTTCGCCGGCTCGCCCGTACGTTGCGCACACTCCACTGTTTACTATGTGTTTATGAACCAACTACGAGCTGCAGAAGCATACACATAAGCACATTATAAATAGTACATAATAAAAATATTTGTATAAATGTACTGGGTGTAAGGGACAGTGTACCGAAAACTGAATAGTAGATTCTGACCATTATTCTGAGTCAAAAATCGTTGGAATTTTCTTCAGGAAAAATGTGCATCATAACATAATGCATAAACCATCCATTTTATTAAATAAAAATCAAAGAATACAACATTTTACTAAAATACACCAATGTAATAAAAGAGTCGTGATTTAAACAAATCGGCTGTTTTTCGGTACGCCGTCCATTACATCCAGTATACATATACTAACTCCACCACAGTAACAAATTGTCTACAGTGTATTGCAGTGTACCGCGAGATATGATTGCAAACCTATAATGTACAATTTTTGATGATGATTAATGTTCAATTGCATCTAATGTATCACCATTTTAAGTATTAAAAAGCTTTTCTTTATTATTTTTAGGAAGAAGAAGCGTTACTAAACGAGATGGAAGTGACAGGGCAGGCGTTCGAGGACATGCAGGAGCAGAACTCACGGCTGATCCAACAGCTGCGGGAGAAGGACGACGCCAACTTCAAGCTCATGTCGGAGCGCATCAAAGCCAACTCGCTGCACAAACTGCTCAGGGAAGAGAAGCAGTTACTGCAGGAACAGGTGCTGTGTTCTTGTTTACATACATTGTTAGGTCTATATCCTCCAAATGGGTAAGCTGAAGTGAATTATTGCAACATTTCAACATTTTAAAATATTTTATCCCACGTAAAAGGAGGCAAGAGTATTGTGGTCTGTTCCGGACTCAAAATCAAAACGATAACACTTATGTCCGACCCAGGAACCTATGATCGCTCTGCCTCCAAGAAATACTTTCAATTAGGATTGGTATTGTAGTAATTATTTACATTGGAAATACGACACTACAATGTTTTTTGTGCCACTTAATAGAGAAGCAAGCGTATCGAACTCAGTTCTAAGCAGAGCTCGACCGGAGAATGCACCTGATCACCAGCTCAAGGTTGGCAGCCTTACAAGCACAGCCTTACACCAATAATTAGATGATTACACAAAAATGTCATCTATAATCTGCATACTCTAAATCACTTCGATAGTTACCGCTTTAGATCACGTAGGTTGACTCGTCTCACGCCAAATCCCATAAAATTGTAGAGATAAGTAATGAGAGCATTAACCTACAAATTTTATTTGACGTACGTTGCCGGATGTTATAATAAATAAACATTACCGTTCACTGTTGTATGACGCACTGTGTGTCTATTTGTAGATTGATTCGGAAGATTTGTAAATAAATAGAGTTCAATAACCTACGTGTGATTGCGTTCAAGACGTGATCTTGTAGATACGTTTTTTTTTACTACTGAGGTGGCAAACAAGCTTGCAGTCCACCCGATGGTAAGTGGTCACCGTAGCCTATGGACGCCTGCAATACCAGAGGCATCACTTGCGCGTTGCCGACCCTTTAGGAAAGGAAGAAGAGAAAAAGGAAGTGGGAAGGAGAAGGGGAGGGAAGGGGGAAAGAAGGTGATTGGGCCTCCGGCACTCTCACTCACCGAACGAAACACAACAGTAGGAATACTGCTATTTCACGTCGATATTCTGTGCTCTCACAGGGGTAGTCATTCCCCGGTCGAGCCGGCCCCATTCATGCTGAAATCAGCGAGGCCCTACTATTCCTAAAACATACCATACTGTATTTGGAATGAGAATCAGCAATATGATTGCTTTTTTATATGATGGTTGAAACTACCTCGTTGAACCTATGACAAGACTTATGTTTGAGGCTGGATGTGAGATGCCTGGTTCGAGCCCCAGATTCGTGCCGAGTGTTATTTGGTTTTACTGATATGAAATTCTAAGTGCCAGCGTATTTTAATCTAATTTATTTTATTTTATTAAGAAAGGAACATTAGACAGCCACACTACATAATATAACATACATATATATGTACTCAGTAGCAAACTTTAGTATTTTCCTAACGTACTATGAAAATATCCGAGAGATAATAAGACGTGATAGGAGCAAATCAAAATAAGATACGTTGTAATGTTGGTATGTCAACTAAATCTATTTTATTTACAGGTTTTAACCAGAGATCAACAGATAGAGTCAATGGGCGCGGTGGCCCGACGTTTAGAAGAAAAGGAACGTTTGCTTCAAGCCACGCTGTCAGCTGTAGAAAAAGAACTGCTACTGCGGCAGCAGGCCATGGAGATGCACAAACGGAAGGCCATCGAGTCGGCGCAGTCCGCCGCCGACCTTAAATTACATTTAGGTATGTTCCATTTTGTTTATCCACCACGATTTTTTTTTGCATCCTTAATATAACTACACAAGGTACATTTTTGAGGGGTGTGTTAATTACCAAATCGGAAACAATCAGTAGTAGTAAAATTTACTCAAACTTATCTTGGTTGCCAAATTATTGAATATCGATGGTATATCGATGTTGATACTGTTTTCGTTTTTGTGACGTAGAATAATTACCATATGTTAACTATATATGGAATATATGACATAGCTGATATATAATTTGATTATAACCCTGGTTCTTCTAGCCATTGATATTGTATTCCTATTCCATATACGCTATTGGATTATATTTATAGAATTGGTTACTAATTTGCAGAGAAATACCACGCGCAAATGAAGGAGGCGCAGCAGGTCGTGGCGGAGAAGACGAGCGCGTTAGAAGCGGAAGCGTACAAAACAAAAAGACTACATGTGAGTAACGCTACTAGATTTTGCCTGCGGTTTCACCCGCGTAAATGTAGGGTAGGTTAGGTTAGTATCAGTACTTTTTCTAGACGAAAGATACTCTGTCCTTTTCTGTTCCCCTGACAACGTGTATGCGAAATTTCACGATGATCGATCGAGTAGTTAGGGCGAGACAGAGTAATAAACAAACTAACTCATTCGCATCTATAATATTAGTTAGAGTAGTGATGTGCGGTTATTGATTAAATATTCGATTTATTCGAATGTTGATATGAATTCAAATAATATTTCATTGATTTGAATGGGCAGTTTTTAAAATTGTTTATTATAAATTAAAAATATGTAAAGTAATGAATAGTTAAATATGGAATTGAAAAGAAACCATGACATATTTTAATGGTAGAAAATATAGCCGTCATCAAGATCCGTCGCAAGATCGCAAAATCACATGAAATGGTAATTCTATATCCGCTTATTATTCGAATGCCAACGTAAAAAAATATATTCGAATGAAGAGTGTATAATTTTGCAGTAGTGTAATCTATGTATATCTTCAGCACCCAATGCACTAAGAACTTTTAACAGAAATTATTTATTTCGTGCATATCCATCAGTTCATGTCAGATCTCTGCTAGGCATAGACTAGCAGCATTTATGTTGATCGCTAGAAAAATGAATCGTAACAATTTTTTAAAGTAAATTTACATTACAAACTTGCCCGCGAATTCGCTTGGGTACAGTACTTTTTTCCTGGATGAAATGTCTTTCATTAAAAAAAAAAGTAAAGAATATAGTGTATCCTCCATGTCTTTATCTGTAACCCCCGTCGAAGTTAATGCTAACATGATGATCGTTCGAAAGCATAACAAAAAATAAACTCACACGCATTTATAAGCTTTATTGGTTAAGATTTGAACGTAAGTCATTTACAAGTACGTCATAACACATATTCAAGGGTTTAAAAAAACCTATATATTATAAGGATCTGGCAAGATAACAGGCATAACGATATATAACTTGTATCATGTATGGTTTACAGGAAGAGTTAGCGATACTGCGACGAAAGGCGGAACGTATGAAAAAGATGGAGCAAGCCGGCAGCAGCATGGACGAGGTGTTACTCGAGGAGATACGAGAGTACAAGGAGACGCTCACATGTCCTTCGTGCAAGGTACACACACATTCACAATGTTATTTATTTACTTTAGGAGCACTTACAACTTCAGTAAACATATTGCTAATTACACGTTTTCAATATAAAAAGGAAAAATATGTATCAAAATATGATATGTTGTGTTAATATTAATATGTGAAGAACACATTTTACGCATTTTAAGCATTCTGCTCGCACGGAGGCGTCTGAAAATTGGCATGGTTAAAGTTTCTATAGAGGAGTGCAGAAAACCTTAACCATTTGATGGCCATGTTAAAAAGCAAAAGCGTGCTCTCGGTGCTAAGCCACGATTTCATCCTTTAATTTGTCACGTTGTCGTGACCGTGGGGTGCTGGACACATTTCGCAGTGGCGATCAAAAGGTTAAATTTATATAAATATACATATGATTGTTTGCAATAAGATAAACTGCCGCTGTACTAACATAGGATCAGTTAATACATATACATATTTAGGACTGACTGTAGATAGAAATTTCAATTGGAAACCACATGTTAATGACGTCTGCGAGAGGCTTAGATCAGTACTAGGTAAATTTTACCATCTGAAGAACATTATTAACAAACATACAATGTTAATGGTTTATTATGCTCTTGCAGACTCAATACTCAGCTACGGTCTTAGTGTATATGGACGTACATTTACAACATACATTAGAGAGATAAAATGTATTCAAACGAGACTTATTAAATATTTAGTTAGTGAAAAAGTAAAATCAATGTGCAATAAAGACTATGAAAAACTGTATCCTATATGTAAAATATTACCGGTAGATTTAAAAGTAAATTTCTTAATAGCCATGGAACATTATTATACTGATGATTATAAAGTTAGGATTGATAACCCATATAACACAAGAAATGTAAGGAAAGGAGAGCTGCTTAAACCAAAAATTAAAAACTATTATGGAGCGAGAATGACTCAATATTTAGTCCCAAAAATATATAACGAGATAGAATTATTAAGAACACAACCTAAAATAAGTAAAACATTGTTAAAAGCAAAGCTAAAGAGTCTACTGCTTGGCGTTGTTGACATTACTATTAGTGAGGTCCACTCCCGCGATACAGTCGATACAAAAAATTAGTATTGTATTGTATTGTAGATATATATCTAATAATAATTAGTTTTAAGGTTTAATAAATAATTGTTAACGTGCGCATCTCGCCAACAAGCTGTGTAGCTTGGCGAGGAAATTTATATGTTATACTATTATTATTACAAGTGAATAAATGACATAAAAAAAAATGACATAGACGTCGAATTTCGATCACGAGGCGATTACTACTAGCACCTATAGTTGCTTTTTGTTTATTTAATGTTGACTGCAAGGATAAAGCAATGGCTTGAGTGGTTCCACCCAGTCGAGGGTTGCGCGGGTCCGATTCCCGCACGGCACAAATACTTGACCTCTAATAGCTGTTTCTAGCCTTTTAGCGTTAAATATGGTATTGTAGAATAGGATGTATAAAATCACATCGCGGGCTAAAGTAGTGGTCTTGTAAACTATTGTCAAAATCCAACGTGGATAAAGCGGCTTGTCTAATATACATCTATATTGCAGGTAAAACGCAAAGACGCAGTATTGACGAAGTGCTTCCACGTGTTCTGCTGGGACTGTCTGCGCACGCGCTACGAGACGCGACAGCGCAAGTGTCCCAAGTGCAACGGGGCCTTTGGCGCCAACGACTACCACCGACTCTACCTGTCCACCTAAGTACCGCCGCCTTCGACAAGAACTTATCTTATACATGCAGCCTGGCTCATCAACATAAGTTATCCAGAACATTCTCATGTCGAGTTCTCCTATCGAATAAGACCAGCATGACTCTCCAGAGGATATAAGGAGATAACATGACACTACCGTCCAATGCTTCAGAAGATAACAAAAGCGACGAGTATATAGCGTCTAACTCTCAAGAAGATAAGGGAGACCGCATGATATAATCTCGGTAACTTTACTTGACGGCAGGCATATTGTTATTCTTCGTAACTTATCGGTCGAATAGATCTTGTAGTTATAATAACCATCACATAGGCGACGCTGTATAACAGTTCGCCGCAGATTTTACGTGCAATTGTATCTAGCCAAAGGAGGGGTGATCGACCTGACGAGATAATCGCTGGTCGCGGTGATCGATCTGTCGCGGTGATCAATCTGTCGATATGTCGCGTTAAAGTCGCGTTCGAGAGATTATTAGAAGCTTAGAAGCCACACGGAGCTGTCATTGTGTTGACTAGAGGAGTCAGTTTTAATACGAGATCTCTGTAACTTAAACGTCGGTTAAAAACCTAAGATTTGCCATACTTTGTGTATGGATACGTTCGATTATTTTCGTATTTAATATATTTATTTAAATTGTAACTTCCAATGATTTTTTTGAGTTTAAATCAATTGACATAAAAATAACAATGTGATCTCAAAACTACCTCTAACAATGACATTCAAATATTTTTAATACTAAGTATGGCAAGTATTAGAACGGAGCAGTATTGAACAAATTGGATGTCCGCCGCGGTGGGCGTCGTAGGGTTGTGAGTTGTACTGTAAGTTACACACGTTTTAACTTATACGGTGATGACGCGGCCTGTTTGGCATGCTATTGAAGTTTGTAGCGATACGCAATTGTTACTGAAAAATAATCGAATAAATTTACATCTGTTCGTATTCGATTGACGACTTAAATAACAATCGAATAGATTCGATTATTTTAGTAACAATTTCGCATCGCTAATTTATATACCAGTTTGCTAATATTAACTGGTGTAGTGATTCAATGATCACAAACGACGGGTAAGGAGTAGAAGAAATCGTTACCTTCCCGTCATGAAGTTCTGACAAATTTGTTCCATTTTGACAGTCGACTTATTATAGTTGATTGGCTATTATATTTAATAATATAAACGAATTGTGCACAATTGTATTCGATTATTATTCGAATAGAATTATGCACATTACTTGTCTGTCTTGATTCGACATACGAACCGGTCAAAAGTCAAATAAAATAGTTGATTACAAAATCGAACAAACTTGCAGGAATTGAAGTTTGCAGAAGACTTCGAATTTCTTACAAAGGCGCGCGGTATGTCGGTCTCTCTAATCAGACAATTACGTCGCGTGTTGAGTAGCATCGACCTCTACGCGATCGCCGATATAGTAATTTAATAATTATTAATGTGTTAGACGTCAACTAGTGCAATCTCGTGTTCGTAATACCACCGATTATGTCTTTTATATTATTTAAAATGACTACTCGGGTTCGGTGAGACACTTTCGGCCTTCTACGCGAGCTACCGATAGTCAATATTTAATTTAATTTTTATTAACAGATGCTAGATGTTATCTGTTCGAAACTTGAGCGCTCTAGATAGTGTTAGTTGCCAAATGCGTAAGATTAAGCAATAGAAACTCGTCGATGTAAATAGCTGAATCGCGTAAAGGTTTGACTTGACTCAGTCGCGTGCGTCAACATATTTCGATGAGTAGTAAGATTCGGTAAGTTATATTGTTACGCACTTAATTCGCTTCTGTTATTATTAGGGACTGTTTTTTTAATGCTTCGCGCTCGCTTTGCTGCGGTTACTCTTTTGCCAGTTTTCCTGTCCTTATTACATCGGACGGCTGTTTTATCTAATGCCAATATATTAGTATAAAAATGATGTCTTATGTCTTCCTATTCCGATTTCAAATAACTACTTTAATCATCGACAATGAGATGTACATAGCCACTAATGCTGACATGTACGGCTGAAAGAGGTCCGACTTATATTTGGCAACAAAACTGACTAGTGCGCTTGAGCTGTTAAACTGACTAATATGTAACTTGTCACATATGCTTGAACGTGATATCGTTAACAATTCTCCTTGAAATGTATAGAAATAACTGACGAAGCTTTGATAATATGATGAAACATTCAAATGCACGTCAATATATGTTTATTCTTCATTCCTGTCTATACAACTTATTTTTATAATAATTAATAGCTTCCTTGTTGAAATTTTAATTGTGATTTTATCAGATCATGCGCCGAAATTAGCGGCTCTACAAACGATGTTCTTTAAGATTCGATTATTATATTAAAGAAACGAGTCGTTCTACCTACGGCTGTAAATTTTTGACACGTATTCTATGATAAAATATATCAAACTTAACTGTCCGTAGCTAAAACAACTCGTTTCTTGAATATAGGAACCGAGCCAAATTTTTTTATTATTTGTAGATTTCGTTCGGTGTTTTAAGTGCAACAACCTCACAGTTCTTAGCAATGGCTATTAATTCTGTGTTATTAATATTGAACATTAAATCGCTGATTTATAGTCGTATAGTTAAATGGGCGTTTATACTAAGACGATCATATAAGTCCGGTTCTTATATCAAGAAACAAGTCGTTTTACCTATGGACAGTTAATGTTTGACACATATTCTATGAAAATATTTTAAAATGTTATTGTCTGTAGATAGCTAAAAAGACTCGTTTTTTATATAGGAATCGGACCTTAATAGCGTTAGCGGTGGCGTTCTGGGTGCTTAGTGCGAGTTATTTTTACGTTAACGCTGTCGAAATGTTTACCGCACTTTGCTCTCTGATTGGTTAAGAGCTTGGAGCGGGTCCAATCGTAGCGCCAAACGTCATAAACGTGTCTATCGCGTTAACGTAAAACAAACTCGCACTAGGCACTCAGATACTTTTCGCCCCGTAGTATTCTAGTACGTATAAATAGAATGCAAAGTTTACTGAACGTGACATCACCACCATCGCTGCAACATGGTCGCTTCAGTTCGCGTTCCGCTTTATAGCTTACAAGCTTTAACAATTATTGTTTTAACATCGTTATGAGTTCTGTTTTATTTCGGCTCACTGAGCCAGCTCAGTGAGCCGAAATAAAACAGAAATATTCTTACTGCTAAATAATGGCACCACGGCATCTCCTAAGAGTAATATCAAAACCGTTTTATTATAGTACCGTATAATTATGTTAATGGGTTTGAGTTCGTGACATTGTCAGCTAGTAAATATACGGTGAAATAGAATAGCCATCTTGCCACATTAACGTCCATTTTTGAGTAGTAGTAGAATTGAGCAAGTAGGTGGAGTGTCAACAATTAACTGTGGTTAATATAAACGTACTACTTCCATGTTTTATTTACGTTAACTGGACTAGTTAGATAATATATATAGTTATAATATATATTTACATTAATATTATTATTAAAGCAAGTCGATTGCTGCCGTTGTCAGTTTTGCTTTTAGAAACTTGACTAGTTAAAGGTCTTGAGGTTGTGAGGTTGTTCGTCACGCAAAATCATTTATATAGTATTGCCCTGTAAAAGTGATCTTACCTGGCGATTCGGCGCCTGGTTTGGTGAATCACAAACGTTGCGTGTAAACTAGCAGTGTGTGATTGTTACTGGAAAAGAATTGACAGTGTCAACAATTGTGCAAACTTTCATTCGAATATTTGAATTCGATAATCGTCGGTCTTGTATAATAATAATATAATATAATATTCTATCACATACACACAATACTATCTAGCCCAAATTAAGCAGAGCTTGTACTATGGGTACTAGACAATGGATAAACATACATATATACTTTTTTTGTAAATACATACATATTATACATAGAGTCGCAAGAGGAAAACCTAGGCGAACGTTTCTCGATCAGATCGGAGGCGTTCTGAACAAAGGCAAGGTTAAGAGCTTGAACCGACGGGCGTGTATGAGGAATGTGATGAAAGTGAATGAAGCCAGAGAAGTGTGTCAGGATCGTAGCAAATGGAAATCCGTAGCCTCTGCCTATCCCTTTGGGTCTGCCTACCCCTCTGGGAAACAGGCGTGAATCTATGTATGTATGTATGTATTATACATAGAAACACCCAGACCAAGACAAATATCCATGTTTCATGCACACAAATGTTTGACTTGTGTGGGAATCGAACCCGCGACCTCAGTCGTGGCAGTCGGTTACACTAACCACTACGCCATCGAGGCCGCCAAATGTAATCGACCAGTCGATTGTCATACGGCACACGACACTTAAGTATATCGATTGTTATTTGATGTTTTCGAATGATCGAAACAATCGACTCATAAGATTCTTTTGCGGAACAATTGCACATTGCTCGTGTTATCGTATTAACAATTAAAATTTGCATTTGCCGACCTTGTGTATATTGAATACATTATTTTATTGATGTTGTATATTAAGATTAATATCATGAAATCGAACAAGTGGATATAGTTTATATATCTATATTTAGTAATTAATAAATATACCTATTGTTAAACAAATTCTTGAGGTTTGTGTGGATGGGTGTTCGCGCGAGATGACTTACTTGTATTGTAGTTAGGGAAAATAGAATTTAGCTTACAGCCCACTGACTGATGTATTTGTATATTTTAAGTTTAACTTCTTGATCGGGCTTGCACTCACAGAGCAGTCGATACGGTTATATGTTGTCACTTCTCACTTCGCTAAATGAACTAAACAATATCCTGTTAAGTTTATTACGAAGGCGAACGTTTATGTTTAGGAAACAATTAACATTTTCAGTAAGAAATGTAGAAATGAATTAATTAAATTGTCTTTTATACGTGTGCGTCGAGTTAAATGATAATGTTAATGGGTTAGTTATAATAAAATATTAATTTACTGTTGTAAACTTAAATGCAGGGGAACAATTTATTTGACAGTATTGAATGAATTAGATAATCACTATATAATGTCGCAGTTAGTCGTGTTAAGTTTCTACAAGACGCAGTGTTTGTCCCAGTCCCAGTTCATCGCGAGTTTCCGTTCCTACCTATAGTTAGAATTATCTACGTTATAGTATTGACAATTATAGAATTAAATACTGTATTAAGTGCAAGTATATGTCGTTATCTCAGGACTATAGTTCACTATGGGCACGTAGCAATGATGCTGTATTGAATGTATATCTGACTGATCAATGTTACTGTATGCGCGTGCGCGTGCGCGTACGCTGCCGTTGAGCCGCATCACTGATTGTTATTTTGTTACTCGGTGTATCACTACGTATTGTCAAAGTGTGTATATTTGGTATTATTTCATAAATAACGTTTTCTATAAATGTATATCATTGTATCAGAAAATAAACGTGTACAGTGGCCTTTACTATCATTTTTTCAAAATCAAGTTATCATTATTACTATCGGCAAATTTCATTGTAAAGTTAGAGAAGGCTGTAAAAACATATTTAATTATTTAATGTTCAGTGGAAACTATAACTATTTAAAATGTAACATTAATGGACTACGTCGAATAAATGTCTCAACAAATAACATTTAATTTGTTTAATTTTTCATGTCTTCTTTTTACTACCAATACTATTTCCTTTAATTGGATTTTCATATTATTCACGTCAGCTGTCGTCAAATGGCCGACTATTAGTTATTCATGTCGGTATAGGTTTTTTTTTTACAAAGTTAGCACTCGTGAAGGTTATCATATCATAATGTGTCCTTACCATTAGCGCCAATGAAGTTGTCCGGAAGTGATGTCATAAGCGCTAGTCTTGTTCATATTGGTGGGGATATGTGGGTAGACAGAAATACTTTTTACTCATCATCATCATCAGGCTATGATAGTCCACCGCTGGACATAGCCCTCCCCCAAAGAGCGCCATAGCGCCCTGTCTTCAGCTTGCCGCATCCAGCATCTGCCTGCAGTCTTTCGCAAATCGTCATCCCACCTGGTCGGAGGGCGTCCTACACTACGTTTGCCGAGTCGCGGTCTCCACTCAAGAACACGCTTACCCCAGCGGTTGCCTGTTCTTCGCGCCATATGACTTTTTACTCTCTCATCGTAAATTAGTTCTGGTTCTTTAAAAGATCGGACGTTCTACTGATTTTGTGTTTTTAAGAAATGGACAATGACGCTTTCTACTGCATTGTAACTATTAATATTTATTATGTTATTTTTTAAATGCCATTTTGTTATTATTCCCCATTTGAGTTCCAAATGATTATCACTAGCGCTGTCAATTCTAGAGCTTAATCATTGAACTATATGTTATCACTAGAATAGCGAATTCAAACCTAGAACATGTCCCACGCGCGGGCAGGGAGGGACGAGAGTCTTTTATTGTCATCATATTGTTACACCCAGTGCCATCTCGTCATTGCGGAAGATTCGGCAGTTCCGTCTAATACTTTATAACAGCGCCATCTATTGACGTCTTACGGAACTACGCAGTTCGTACGAGAAGAGTAGAGAGAACGCTGGCACATTCTCGAATCTTCGTACTGTTTACATACCGGGTATAACGTTTCTAGAAAACTCTGGAAACGTTACTAATTTAAATTTAAACTTAATTTATTTGGGTTTCAGAATGTTATTTATACTCTATAGAATAGACTAACGTAAAAGGACAATAATTGTAATTGTATCCCTCATATATAACTTTTTTTAATCAAGATTGATTTAAAAAAGTTATATATTAGGAATTTATTACTGTCGAAAGTTTTCGATGCATAATGTCCATAGTTAAAGGACTAATTATGATTAAATTCCATCTATGATACATTTTATTCTATCGAAGGTATATTTTTAAAATATAGCCCATATGAATGACATTTAAAAACTTCGAAATATGACACTTATTTGCGACGTTGCCACTCGTAACAGGCTACAGGCATAAATGCTCTAAGGTCACCTGGGGTATTTGCGTCTTTGAGGCAATGGCGTTTATTTGAGAAAATATAAAACCTACCCGAAATATAACAACTACTACCATCTGGTTCTATTATTTTCTACTAAATTTAATTTATAAAGTAGCAACACAGGTTACTGGATGAAAGGAATTTGAAATATCGGCCAATTTGTGAATTACCTACGTGTTCGGTGTCAACTTGTGCTGCGCGAGTAAGTTTCCGAAATCGCAATTAATCCACGATTGTCCTTGATCTTCCGTTTTGATTTGAAGTTCATGTGTACACACAGGCCACACAGTGACATATCAACTTAGACTGTTTGGACTTTGAACTATTAGAAGTTAAACGCTGCGAATCGTGCGAGAGTGCGTTATATTTTTGTTATTTTGTCTCATTCACGCTGAACGGGACGCGGCGTTCTATCTAAGTACCATACATGTATCATATCGTATATGTATATTATTTACTGAGTAAGTTTAGCTCGGCGTGAATATTATATTTTACAAGTTTGGTTTTCGATTTGCGCTAGCATCCGAGCATTAATTCGTCCATCACCTATTATCCACGCCTGAGTTCGCGGGTTCAATTCCCGCACAACTCAAACATTTGTGTGCGTGGACATGGCTGATTGTCTTGGTCTGGGTGTTTCAAACAACAATAAATAAATATATTTATAATGAATAATTTTCTAATAAGTCTCTGATTTATGTGGAATAAGACTTCGAAAATGCGCTTGTATATAACGCAATTGCCCCAGTGGACCTTACTTACATTTGGTTCCTTTCCGAGACAAGGTATCCATAGTTGTCGTATTCTGTATATTCTTAGGTCTCCAATATTAGCTTGTTATACAGGTATCGACACAAACTTAGTAAGCATAGTTACAATATCCAAATGACAAACTATAATATAAATAAAACTTCAATTTGACGCTCTGTATATTTTATTTACATTCACTAATGTATTTACATCGCATATTTCACGATTTATTTCAATATAAATTTAAGTTCACCTATGAATAGTTCCACTGACTTGGGCAGTTGGGTATTGGAATAAATTCTGTATCGATATATTGTAAGTACTCCTAATGATTGATTACATAACATCATTAGCACCTGAAGCAAGCGACGTGGATGGACGAAGCGTTCGACTGACTTTGTACTATTTACAAAAAGCTTTATAACACATACACCCGACTTCTGAAAAGTAGATCAATGCAAACATTCATTACCAGTCAAACGCATAGCAACTTCGGCCATTGGCTGACTGAATGAATCAAATAACTCGATATGAGTTTGATTATAAAAAGTCATTGAAGAGCTTTTTAGAAATCGGCTGATAATATGCTGCATATTATGGAATTTACGTAAAATGTCATATGTCTAAAACAATACCATATCACTCATAATACCAAACTTCATCACGATTGTCAACGATTCGTTCAAACGTAAATATATCAGTCTCATTTGTTACAATTTTGTCAACTTGCAACGCGTTCTCATTTTGATAAATCATATTTATAACATACGTACTTAATTTAATCGTGGTGTGGTTACCTAAATTTAATATTAATAAATAAAGGCAACACAAATGTTTTATCATGTATATTATTTATCTTATATTACATAGAATAGAAGTTAATTAGGACACAATAGATTTCTGATAATAATTTATTAAATGTAAATCGAATTAAAATATCGAATGTTATTGACTAGATCAGAAAAATAAATATTGTGATATACTTGTGTACCTACCATCCATTTTATGTACATTTTATATTTTTATATAATAGAAAATATTGATTTGTGATGTCGCTTAATGGTGCCGACTACGCAGCGTGTCACACGCGATTCTGTTAGGCCGCCAATTCGGAACGACGGCGCGCGGCGGAGCGTTCCAGCGTGCATTGTCGCGTTTAACGTGCATAGAACTAGTTTTCGTTAGAGCGTGCCGCGTGCGTGTGAGGGGACGTCCAAGTGTGTTGACCAATCGGAGGTCAGAATATCATCACGTCAAAGGAACGAAACACGAGAATTGTTGTTTGTTTTTATGTTTAATCTGCGAATGTGATCCTCCCGGGATTAGTAGTATACAAGTATAGTAGTATACAGTATAATTATAATGTCATATAATGTAGCAAACTCTCCTAAAGAATGTCTTTGTTCTATTGTTTTACTTTTAGTATTTCTTTCACTAAATAAATCAAATCTCAAAAATGAGTTTTCGTCTAAAAATACGTCAATATCTTCCCGTTCTATATTTTATTTATTAACACACCACTTCTTTTACTGACATATCTTGACGTACTGAACAAAATATCACTTTTTAAACGCTCGTTAAAACTGATCACGCTGCTTAACTACACGCTGAAAACGCTGCTACGAATACAGCAATAGAGAAGTCCATACGTTCAGTAGTAGAGCGTGCACGCTCAAAACAACGTCCCGCTGCACGCACTGCTGTACCGAATTTGCGGCCTTAGACAAGACGATGTGACTCGCGGTATTATAATATGTGCATTCTTAATATGACAGGGGCGGGCAACTTAAATAGTATATTTATATTATTGGAGACTGACCTATATCATTCGCGTGTACTGTAACTGCTTGTCATTATTGTGACGTCATTCGGTATATACAGATTTCACTGTTTTACTTGTTTGAAGTTAAGGCTACAAAGAAATAGAATATCGTCAGTTCGTTACATTACGTTGATTAGGTCAGCCCCTACGTTATGTGACGTAATGCATGGTTGGCTATAGATATGCAAACAAAAACTTATAGACCCAAATCAGCACTATGGTACTACGAAAGCTAACACTAATGGCACTTAAATACGTTTGTCATGGAGAGAAAATGGATGACAATCAGTATTTTGGACGCGATGATTTGTTTATACAGTCAAAATCGCTTACAGTGCAGCATATCAAATAATATTTTAATATAATATTAGTAAATAATACAGAAAAAAATAAAAATATACAATTATTTTTCAATGCAGAGTTTAGACGATTAATTAAATGCAACTAGGAATGAAAATGTTAGCTTAAATAAGAAACAAAATGAAGATTATGACACTAAGTTGTTCTACAGTCGAGGGTTCGACTGCTGCATCGCGCCGAACTATTAATACAGACTAAGACGCAAGCCACATACAAATGGTCTCTGGCACTGTCGTGGGCGTTTTGCTATCCCTTATTTCATCATCATCATCATCATCTCAAGACGTCCACTGCTGGACATAGGCCTCCTCCAAGGTCTCCCACACAGACCGGCCTTAGGCCCCCGCATCTAACCGCTTCCCGCGACCTTTACCAGGTCGTAGGACAGCTATTCGAACAAAACATATGTGACTAACGTAAACAGCATGCTATACCTTTGGTGCTCGTATTCACGTGCTAAACTCCCCTTTAAAGCCAGATCAGCTAGATGACATTTCTGTGTGGCTCGCGTTCAACGTCGCAACCTGCGGACTGAGATCCGTCACAATAACAACACACTCACGTAACTATACTACATATTTTCAACACCTACATGTATGTAGTTCACGAAATATTATTTACACCGGATAATTTTATAATTTATGACTTACTTATTGTTTGTTATTATTATTTTTTTTTGTTTGTTGTGTGTAATCGAATACTGTCTTTTTTTTTAAAAAGGATTCTATTTTTTTTTATTTTATTCTTTGTTTAAAGTATAGATATAATTATCGTGTTTTATTGTCTTGCGTATTTGTTAAAATTTAAAGTTACTTTGGCGCAAATAATATTTTCGTGAATTACATTGAACAGACATGAGTTTTTAAGATTCAACCGTTTCACGATACTATCAATTTTACTACAACTTACATACAATCTTACTATCTGTTTGCTTACGATTTCGACTACGTAGGACGGAGGCGTGTTTCCGAAGGGAGGGCCAACGTAAGCTTCGCTACAGGACATAGTTTTGCGCATGCAGCTTCGATTTTACATTTAAGTATATTGAAATAATATGGTCGAAGATGTAAGTATTGTATAGGCTCATCAAACGGAATACTTTTTGGTTGCTCGAGAAGATATGGTTTATTTATAACTAGCTTTTGCGCGCGGCTCCGCTCGCGTGGTACCTACATCATTAAAAAGTAGCCTATGTTCTTCCCCAGCTTTTAAACTATATCTGTACCAAATTTCATCGGTTGAGTGGTTTAGCCGTGAAAAGGTAACAGACAGACAGACAAACAGACAGACAGACAGACAGACAGACAAACAGACAGACAGATAGACAGACAGTGTTACTTTCGAATTTTTAATATTAGTAAGGAAGTTAGGACAATAATGTTTTTTAAACCTAATTTCGGTAACAGCGGCCAATTTTAGCGAAGGCTGCCTATTTGTGTACAAGTGTGTGCGCAAACACACACACGTATTCTCTGTGTTTTAACTTTCATGATTCGATGGGACGGTAATTTGACATGGTTGGACAGAGATTAGGCCCAGGACCAACTGTTTTATGTGCTTTCTGAGGCACTAGGGGTGTTTGGCAACGTCAAATTCTTAATTTTAAATTGAGATTTCTTAATAGAAAAACTCTAACTTTTTGTTGGCTCGATCTGGGATTTGAATCGTTACTTTATGCAGTTGCATTTTTAATCACTGTACTACGGAGCGTTGCTAGGTTACTGGATGCCGTGGTTTAAAAAGTAATTTGCTTTTCGAATGTGCTCATGTTCGACGTTATCACACACGACGAAGAATGTCCGAGGGCATGATAAAAGGTGATAGTACGGTATTCCGAAAGACAGCCCTAGTCTAGTATATAATAAGTAGGTGAGGATGTTCGTTACATTGGTCGAGGTGAGTTACGGTGTGTTACGCGGTACTCTGTAACTCAGGCGCGGCGGGTGTGGCGGGGGTGTGCGGGGTGTCTGGCGCAGAGGGGGTGTCGGTGGGTGCAGCAGCCAACACGAAGGCGAGGCGCTCGAGGCGCGCGCGCGGCGCGGCGAGGCGCGGCCAGCGCGCGGCCGCCGCGCTCAGCGCGCACACGGCGCCGTCCAGCGCCGCGTATAGCGCGCGACGCTCCACTTCGCTGCACACCGACAGCTCCTGCGCATGTAAGCAACAGGTAATGTTACGTAAGTTAAATTAATACTGTTGTTTTACAACCCTACCTCTGTCTATAAATACATCTGTAAATGATCCCACATTATCAATATCATTTCCTATAATGTACAAAACAATAAATATATAAACTTTATTTTTACTAATAAAATTAATGTACTTTATTATCAAAGATAATTATTAAAATTGTACTGTTAAAAATTTAAATATTTAAAAACCTTAGACCTATTTCTACAATAACCGTAATTTATTACATACATTTTATATAACGATATCAATCTAAATTAACTAACGTATCACAAAACTATTAAGTCACAATAATATATTATAATAAAAACATTTATTTCAGACATAATCCATATGAGTTAGTAACAATGCAATGAAATAAATAATACTAATAACACCCACATATCCCTTACATCATACTTAACTTTTATCCTAGCACTTCTCACACAACTCAATACTTTTCCAAAAAATATATTTAAACAAGTTTCAAATATTATACACCCCACCTCTCCCAAACAACATGTTGTTTACATACACTACTTATCTTAAAAGCATAAAATTAAAATAATAAGATTACTAAAATACAATAACATCATACCGTTCTCTATATCTCTATTTTCTATTTAAACAATCACTTAATTATCTCTCACACCTTACAACACATAAATACACTCACACAACCAAAACACCTACTACACGTAACCATAACCATTTCCCACACCATACACAAACAATACTATAAAATACAACCTATACAATAACCACTAATACCTAATTCACCACTACCCATTTGCTACTTACTACCTTAATACTACAAGACTCACCTCCTCAATAGCTTCTATATCATCCTCATCACCGGCCTGTGCCAGTTGCTTCTTGAGCGTCTACAACATAACAACAAATACAATTATACACAACATACATACCTACATAAAACTAACAAATAACTATATTAAATGACGATACAGCAATATAAACAAACATTTGCCATATTTTTTACGCCTTCCCTCTTATATATATTTTATATACATATAAATTTATTACTAATTATATTTTTATATATATTTGAGTGTATAATAAACCCTGTCCGATCCATTAAGGGCTTGTTTCTCACTTAAAAAACATGCTAAGAAAAATAATAAAAAAGATCTATAACATCGTAAAACGTCTTTATAATATTTTTAAGTACAGTATTGATCAGCATTTTTACCCTTAAATTACTTAAATTTCGCAGTCTAACAACACTCCACTAAACTTGACAACGACTTAGTAGGTAGGCGCAGCGTGGCATCGGTGAACCTTTATGAACTTTAATGATGCCTAGGTTTTATGATTAATAAGTTGTCGGTGTTGCCATGGGTAATCTATTAACATATTATTTTAAATAAATTAAATTTATTGGGGTATTTTTGTATCGATTTTTATAAAAGGATGTCACTTACGTACTTATAATAAGCTACTGTATAACACCTTTAAGGATCGGACATCGTTTATTATACACACTGTATACAGGTCTGCCGGTGAATATATACAGGTAGTGCTTCGTACCGCGTCGATATTGTAGCGTTGAAAGCTTCAAATGATGTCAATATGTTCTCTCCCAGTTTACACTGGTACATTTTGTGTAGTGTCTCTAAATAAAACAATAAGTACATAAAATATATACAGTGCTGTTATTTTAATAATGTATGTGTACTTCGTAGCAATATGCCATCAGTTCTGGCTATCTTGAATAGCTAAGACAGTTGTTATAATTAAGGAGGAATTAGTCTTAACATTTCATAACAAATGTTCTTAGTACAAAATTGTAAAACTATGTCAAAGGCTTTGGTCGGCTTGGGCACTTAGTCAGTAGATAATTTTCTAATTGCCATTGTAGTTATTAATTACATGTTGTGTCTTGTGTGTAAGCCATAATTATACTTACTTATGTCTAAATTAGATTTTTCAAAGTAATAACAAAATAGCAATTTCAAGGCTCAATATAGTGAGAACAAATGTAATAATATTTATAGGTTTACAAAGTGAATAAAATAGCGGTATCATAATTTATTTCTACTGTGTTTTCTCCTTTTCAAGTTTGCTAATTGATGGATAGACGAACTTGTAAAAATCGCAGTAAGTCTCCTATTGCACTTGATGTAACATAGTTCAATTTGAATAACTTTAAACTTAAAATAAGATCGTTTTCAATCTGTTCAACAGTTATTAAGTCAACTTACGCCCTATTACTTTAATCTACCAGAACATTGAATGATACTCATTTACATATCGACTATCATAGTTATTCATAGCTCGCATCACTGACAACAATACGTTTATACTATAAAAACAGCATTAATAAAATAACAGCACTGAAAATATAATACACATATATTTGAAGGTTTGTATATATTTATTTGGAGAGAACATAGGACGTATAGTGCATCTATCTATAAGCCGAGTGATAGCTGTCAGCGTATATGTTGTATTAATAGTTGTATTATTAACCTTGGCGTTTTATTCTTGACTCGAGATCGCCAAGCAGGGCCTGAATGGTGTAAATACCTGTTTCATATTAAACCAGTTAACGGAACTAACAAGTACTAACGTATTGAATGACATATAGTTATATTGTGTATGGAGATATAGATACGTACATTAGCTTATGGGCTTTGTAATATGTATATAGTCAGCTGAAATTATATAGCGTCGTTCGACATTCAAAACAAATAAATTATTCATAATTTAAATACGCCAGAAACATGTTTGTTGTTATAAAATGTTAACGTCGTGGTTTGAATGAAGAACGAAATTATTTGCAACCTGTAATATAACTAATATAATTGTTATACCTATGGTTTTACCATGAGTTGTTCTAAAGTAGGTAGGCTAATATACAATACGATAACAAATAATATTGTCTATAGTTATTAAGCAATATAATTTTGCTCGCAGTCATACCTATTCATTGTTTTATGTATTAATATATACCGTAACAAATCATAGTAAAGCTATAAAAATAGAAATAAGATTACGCAACTTTATTTAAATACTTTATATATAATAAAAGTGTAGTGGGTTAAAAGCATTCTTGGTAACTTTCACACAAGCTATTATATGATATGGTGACTATAATTTTTTTTATAATGTTATTGGTATATTATATTACAGGTTGTAAATATAATTATTATAACGTAACAGAAATAAACATGATATCGATAACGTAAATGCGTAAATAAAATAATATATATACTACGGTTATTATTATTGTTCTGGTAACGAATAGTTGAGAACTATGTTCGTGGCAGGCGTAAGGACATGCTACTCATGTAAATATATGTCATACAATGACAATTATTTACAAAATTAATAATTTAGTTGGATATACATACTGATATATTATTGAATACTGACTAAAATAGAATGGTAAATTACAGAATTTTACTTATTTTCGTTCTTCGCTGTCAACAATTTTTAATAGTAATCATGCGAATATTTTCTCCAATTTGATAATGAATATGTTAAACAATAAGATCTCTAAGATATGTAAACATAATAATTTGCTATGACCGGTACGGGCCGTTAAACTGACGGGTTGGCGCCAAAAGTGAATAGAGCCGTGCGAGGGTGTTCACCAGGCACGACTTTCCTTCCCTAACCGCCACGAACATAGCCACAACTATATTTCTCTGTATTATATTAACAAAACTAACAATCCTATATCGCGGCTGACTTTGCAAACAAAAACACCTAGACCCAAATCAGCTATCTATCGATCACACAAACTCACTTCGACACAGTAGAGTACACAAAGTTCACTTACTTCGACGGACTGCCTGTACTGTTCCATCATATTCTTGCTGGCGTCCAACTCGGCTAGCTTTTTCACTACCACATCGGCTACGTTCTTTTCTGTCAAATCTATTTTGTCTCTGGAAATAGCCATATGGGGATATGTTAGGGGATTTACTAGTACTTGATAATTAGCATTGATAATGAGCATGGGATTACACAATTTTGGGCAAAAATTTTATAGCAAAAATAAGCTTTTTGAATTTCGCCGTTGATATATCATCACAAACTTAAGGGTGACTATGTTTTTACGCCTTAAGTGTAGATCTTAGATTTAAAATACCGGGTGACGTTTTAATTAGCTGCAACATTTCAGTATGTTGTAGAATTGGCATAAATAAAATATCTATATAAATTATTTTCATAATTGTATCGGTAAAAACACGGGGTAATATAATTTAGTATTCATACCAAACGGAGGTAGATAAGGTGCGTTTCCATTGAAGCGAAGCGGAGCAAATCGGAGCGGGTCGGAGTGAAGCTGAGCAGACCAGAGCTGCAATGATCTTGTAATCCGGTGTCTTTCACTATGATTGCCCACGCCATATGTTGCGGATTACTTTAGTTTTATTGCACTACACATTGTATGTTGTCAGTCGTGTATTCCATAAACATATATTTTTTTGACACTCACTATTAGTTTGTCATCCATTTTGATTCACATACAATTTTGATGACGTGTAAAGTGTATGACGTAATATCGCTAACTAAACTAAAATGCAGCGCACGAGTCCTTTCCTGACAAGCCTACACACCTCCCTCAGTTTCGTGCGCTCCGCTCGGCACCACAGCCTGCTCGACTCCGTTCTGTACGGCTCGGGGCCGCATGTTCATATATTTTATTTGAAAGTCCGCTCAACTCCGCTCCTCTCCACTGATGCGGAGTGGAGATATCGATCACTGTGATTGGCAAGTTCACGGACTGCTCCTCTCCACTCCGCCCAGCTCCGAGTCAGTGGAAACGCACACTAATTGTATTTGTATATTGATCCAATGCATCGTACTTGTGCTGTTACTGCACTTGAGTTACCGTATAACAGGCGCGGATCGTGCCCGTGTATTTTCAAAATCGATTGCGTATTAGAAAATTAAATATGTAATTCGATAAATCGGCACCCTGTTTATTAATCGTTATGTTCATCATTTTATATTAACAAAGGACATTTTTATGTATACGTGATATGGATAATTATTTTATCGTAGCGTTTTGTGCAACTAAATAGCATTTACGGAGGAACTATGTTTTGAATGCGTCTATTTTACAGCTAGATGTCGCTACTGTGTAATGTGTATCCTTATATGTGTCATTACCGTATATACTTATGTGCAGCAGGCGCGACAGGCGCGCGTCCAGCGCGAGCGCTCTAGTGTTGTAAGCTTACCGTAGCGCAGCAGCGAGGCGGCTGGAGTCGGGGTCGCCGCGCGCGGCGGCGGCGGCGGCAGCGAGGCGCAGCGCGTGCAGCAGGCGCGAAAGGCGCGCGTCCAGCGCGAGCGCTCTAGTGTTGTAAGCTTACCGTAGCGCAGCAGCGAGGCGGCTGGAGTCGGGGTCGCCGCGCGCGGCGGCGGCGGCGGCAGCGAGGCGCAGCGCGTGCAGCAGGCGCGAAAGGCGCGCGTCCAGCGCGAGCGCTCTAGTGTTGTAAGCTTACCGTAGCGCAGCAGCGAGGCGGCTGGAGTCGGGGTCGCCGCGCGCGGCGGCGGCGGCGGCAGCGAGGCGCAGCGCGTGCAGCAGGCGCGAAAGGCGCGCGTCCAGCGCGAGCGCGCGCGCCAGCACACCGCCGCGCTCCGCGTCGAGCGCGTCGCACGCGTCAGCCTCGGCCTCGGAGCGTTGGCGCTGCGCGATGGCGGCCGACAGCGTGCGCAGCGACTCGCGCTCTGACACCGACGCCGACTCGCCGTCTGGTTACCAAGTTTACGATTGTTGACTAATTATTATTTACGCATCTACTGTCGTATAACTTGCTCTTCAGTAAATCTTAAACATTATCTGTATAAAAAGTAAAACAAGACAAAAAGTAGTAGGTATCTTTAAAAATTTATTATACGAAATAAATACCTTTATCATCTACATAGAAGTCCCTCTCAGGCGAAAGTTCGTCCCCGCTCCAAGCGCCGGCGCCTTCTGCACCAGACCACCACTCCTCCGCACATTCTAACAATAAATCATGAGTTTAAGTTTACACTACAATTATTGTTCTTGTAATTTAGCACCAACTTTATTTATTTCTTTACTAAAGGTAGCAATTTAGCATATGGCTTGATTGCCAAAGATTACCATCACTTATGATCGCTTGATTACCTACGATATCGGCTCTCATATTGTTAACGCTTGGAAAAAAGAATTAACGATGGGAAAGGCATGGTAGTTACTGGCACATGAGCCTTCGACACTTACATCACAGGTCGTTCGTCTGATAGCTTACCGGGATCAGTGACGAGACACGGCTCGGTCTCGGAGTCGAGTAGATCGGCGGAGTTGTCGTTGTCGTCGGAGACGTGCGAGCGGTCGTCTTCGCGCGGCGGCGCATGCGCAGGCGGTGCGGCGCGCAGCGCGCGCGCCACCGTGGCGAGCAGCCCGCCTGCCGCCTCCTCCTCCGGGGACAGCGCCTCGCCGCTGTCGCTGCGACTATAACACAAGACAATATTACTAACTAGGTTTTGCTCGCGGCTTTGCGCAAATGTAGATTAGGTTGGGTTAGCAACAATATTTTTTTCTACATGAAAATGTAGGCACATTGCAACAATGTCACCTTAATATTTTAGATGTACTTACGATCTCAATTAGTGTGCTTAATTATTATTTTATGTTTTTACTTAGTCATACATATTTCTGTTTCTATGTGTGTATATGTATGTGTATGCTTATTGCTCACACATGCTTAATATTGTATTATACTCTCATGATGATCAAGTAAACAAGCATTCTGAACACGTAATCGTAATTTTCACTACAAAGGTACCCTATGACCCTTCTGTATTTTGTAACCCTGACAATGTGTATACGAGCAAAGCCTCGTTGTCACTTAGCAAAAACCCTTACCACCGCTCAAGATATCGGGATAATTGGAATTATGAAAACATGCCGAGTAGGCAGATTTTTTATTGACATAACAATATATTCCATAAAAAGAAGTTTTTGATTATAATCTTACTTGATTATGGTCGATGGTACGATGTGATCGATGATAGGGCACAACTTCTTATACGGCACACTTGTCGAAATGGTACGTCCTTTCACTCTCAACTTGACATCCTGATTTATCAGGCGACATGAATTAAAACAAAGTAGGTACGTGAATTTTTTAACGATACCGGAAGGGTATTAGAGAAGTGTATGCAACGCGCTATAGGAGCAATCTCTATTATGGATGTTGACCTGTTCTGATCATCATCCCGTATTTATTTTGAGGTAGTATCAAAAGGTAGCTTGGATTATCTGTATAGGTCGTAGTTGTGGTTACCCGTAGAGGTGGTTGTAGTGGTTACCTGTAGAGGTCGTTGTGGTAGTGATCTGTATAGGTGGTTGTGGTGGTTGCCTATGGAGGTGGTTCTTACCTATAGAAGTCGTAGTGATGGTTACCCATACAGGCCGTAGTGGTGGTTACCTGTAGAGGTCGTTGTGGTAGTGATCTGTATAGGTGGTTGTGGTGGTTGCCTATGGAGGTGATTCTTACCTATAGAAGTCGTAGTGATAGTTACCCGTACAAGCCGTAGTGGTAGTGATCTGTATAGGTGGTTGCCTATAGAGGTGGTTGCCTATAGAAGACGTTGTAGTGGTTACCTGTAGAAGACGTTGTAGTGGTTACCCGTAGAGGTGGTTGTAGTGGTTACCTGTAGAGGTGGTTGTAGTGGTTACCTATAGAAGTCGTTGTAGTGGTTACCTGTAGAGGTGGTTGTAGTGGTTACCTGTAGAGGTCGTTGTGGTAGTGATCTGTATAGGTGGTTGTGGTGGTTGCCTATGGAGGTGGTTCTTACCTATAGAAGTCGTAGTGATAGTTACCCGTACAAGCCGTAGTGGTGGTTACCTGTAGAGGTCGTAGTGGTAGTGATCTGTATAGGTGGTTGCCTATAGAGGTGGTTGCCTATAGAAGACGTTGTAGTGGTTACCTGTAGAGGTGGTTGTAGTGGTTACCTATAGAAGTCGTTGTAGTGGTTACCTGTAGAGGTGGTTGTAGTGGTTACCTGTAGAGGTCGTTGTGGTAGACGGTGGGCTCGAGCGCGTCGTGCGGCAGGCGGTAGGCGAGGTGCACGGAGCGCGTGAGTCGCGCGAGGCGCGCGGCGAGCGCGTCCAGCGCCGCCACGCCGCGCGCTCCGCCGCGCCCGCGCGCCGCCGCTGCCGCCGACAGCGCCTCCTGCCGCCGCTGCTCGCACATGCGCACCAGCTGACGACACTCCGCGCGTCTGACAACATACAACTACATTTATTATACAGTTCAAACAATGGTGTGTCGGGCACCGAACGTCATCGGCGGGAAGAGGACGGTGTGGGGAGACGGCTCTCTCCACACGGTTCCTCAAATGGCGCAGCGACTCCACCCGCGACACACGTTACTATCCATAATGGTTGAAATCAGACAATATACTAGTTTTGTCGTATACAGTCCGCTTTTAATTTATATACCCTAACAGACAAATTAACAGGTTTTAATAAAATAGATCAACGTAATCTATAAAGTTTATTAACTTCATATAACCACTAGCTCAGGCACCGAATAGCAACGTGCAACTGCTACCAATATAGCAATCCTGATATTTGAAAAATGTATGCTAATGCAATGCAAATGCATCCAAATGTTGACCATTTCGTTGTCACTGAATATAATTCAAATCATAAGCAAGAATTCAAACTCTGTTTTGATGATTGGACGATTCGAATGTATGGGCCGTGATCGAGCGAACAATACCGCATTTTTATTGGCGTTAAGTTAATTGATAAGTAATTTAAAAAATATATTTAATGCATTTGAATATATGTCAAAGGTTAAAATATTGTATTGAACATTCAAAGAATTTTAAAATATTAAAATAGCCCATCACTAGACCCAAGTAACATAGAAATTGTTTCCTCCAAGGTAATATGCTGAAGCAAGGATAATATGAAAATGAAAATGTGCGGATAATTATGGTAGAAAATCACGCTAAAAAATCAGATGTTGTCACGGAGGTAGTATAATGTGCGCTTATGATTAGGGTAAATTTTCATGAAATGTATCCGGTAGACGACTAAAAGCTCTCACCCCATAAAACATAAAAAATGGATATAAGTTTTAAACTCCCTAAATAAATGTAAGATCACATCTATGTATAATTATACTCCTTCGAAGTCATACATGCACATATGTACCTATGTCAAGATCTTTCAAATCTATAATATGAACAAACCTCCTGTCCAAGTCAGCGTTGACTCTCGCCAGTTCGGCCTCGGCATCCCGCAGCGAGTCGCTGAGCGCGCCGGTCTCGGCCGCGAGGAAGTCGTGCATCTCGGCCGCCTCGCGCTCCGCCTCGCCCAGCCGCGCCTCAGCCAGGCGAGCCGCCTCACGAGCACTGGACGCCTCCTGGGACAATACACACTCGATATAAAATATATTTTAGACCAACGCAGTTGACATACGAGTCTACAAATCAAGCCGAGCATAGATTTGTTTGCGGACACTGTACAATAGAATTGTAATTGTTCTAATGTTTACCTAGGTCCTAAGAACTTTACAAAGATTTAAATAAAATATATGACAACGCATAGAATTAACACAGCTACTTGTGGATCACATAAATATTTGTCCCGTGTAGTATCGAAACCACAACACTCGGCGCAGAGCAGTGGTGAGGCGACCATATGAACAACTACACCATCCATACAGGATAAAACAATACAACTGTAGTCTAGTCTATAAATAGTAGGACTATGGCCTAAGGCTGAGGCTACATTAGTCCGCGACACGACCTGCGATACGTAAGCGATAAAAACATAGTTCATATTCACGTTTATGGCTACACCGTACGCCATATATCGCTATTAATCTTTGATTTTTTATGCGATAGAAACAACATTAGTGTAATTACGGCATCGGCTACATCAACTTGTCAGCGAAATTGAAGCGAATTCATTAAAAAATTTCGCTTATAATGTATCCATTCCATGTTTATATCGTTTCGCTTTCACAGTCGCATCGCGAATCGCTGCCTACTGTAGCCTCAGCCTAACCGTTCTCACACTGAGAAGAGGCCAGTACCTAGCAGTGGGACAGATTAATACACGGCCTGATATAATTATTTATAAAAACGGTTATATAGACAAAGAATAATACTAACCACATGCAGTTTGTTACACTGGTCGCGTAGAGCGTCGATTTCAGTTCGCTGTTTAGCTGCGAGCTCGCCTGCAGACCGGAGTTGCTCCTCCAAAGCACGAAGACACCCATCTGCACCAGCGCCAGCGCCTATAACAATATTTATATTATTTATTATTAACGAGATTTTGTCTACGGCTTTGGTCGCGTAAATTTCTTGTTAAGGTAGGTTTATTTAAATTTTCAATCGCTCGAAAACAGTATTATTCTGAATTTAAGCTATCCCTATAGGTAAGTACCTTATATCGTTTTCTGTACCTCTGATAACGTGTGTGCGTAATTTAATGATAATTGATTTCGTAGGGTAGTTACGGCGTGAAAGCGGAACAAACAAACAACTCAGATTCGCATTTATAATATAAGTTAGGAAGTTAGAATGGGTAACGACCATTTACAAATATCTTAGTTTTCTTTTAGCAAGTAAAGAAACAGTGATGTATATAACACTGGCTGGTTGTAATTAATACACTTTTTACAAGTCATAAGAACATTACATATTCAAAACCGCACTTCACGTTTACGGCAATATAAATAATGTGAAGTATTCCTTTTGTAATAAAGGATCGATTGGAAAATATTGATTTAAAACTAGCAGGCAGGCAATAACTACGACTAACTCGTAGGTAATTCGGATAACATTTATTTCGATAGATACCTATTGATACCAAACTGCGCGGTAGCAGTGAGGAGATAAACATTTGAACCGTTGTTTAAAATATTAGGCTACATATACATACAGGTTGTCCGATAATTAATGGATAACATTGAAATGTCTTATAGTAGAACTGATGGCCGTTCAGGAAAAAAATTAAAAAAAGAAAAATTTATTAAATGTGCAATAGTTCGTCATTCTTTTGACTGTCTATCTAATATCATTATTAGTGTATAATAATAAAACAACAAAAAACTGATGGAATTAATTTATTTATGGTCGTAGTGTACAAGAAATGCTAATTAAAAACAAAATCATATCTCAAGTAGCGGTTAGGATATATCTCTTTTTACAATATTTTTCTGAATGACCATCTGTTCTACTATAAGACATTCTAAGGTTATCCATTAATTACCGGACTTCCTGTATATAAGGTATGAATGCACGGATGCTACCGTGCCGAGTGTTGTGGGTTCGAATCCCACATAAGACAAAAAATTGTGTGATCCATAAATGTTTGTCCCGAGTCTGGATGTTCTTGGTGTCCGTTGTTGGTATATTTGTAAAGTCCCCCGCGATACAGGAACCATTCCTAGAGCAGGGGTAGTCTTTAAAAAAAATATATGTATCATTACTTAAAACTTAAAGTAAAATTAAATACTTGAATCACCTAGCAAGGTTTACTTTGTGTAATCTCTATTATTCTTTGGTACTGTTTAACTTATTCAACATTTCAAAGCTGACGACAAGCTTGTTTGACATGTCAATGTCATACATAAATATGAGACCTTTGTAGAGAATAACAAAGCATATTTTTTGCTGTTACATGAATACGAGTACGAAAATGCATTCTGTAAAAATGTATACGGGATTGTGGGTAGAGGGACTTTCGTTAAAATAAATAGAAGAGGTAAGCTCTTGACTCAGAATAGTAACTAAAAACACAGCTAATTTTTTAATATTTTTTTTGACAAAAAACTGAATTACAAACACTCGAATTTTCGCGAGAATATAAGATGTATCTATTTTACGTTATGCACATACATATAATAGCAGTGTAGTTAAAGTTTATCGTTCACACTAAAACGATCGTGCGAGGAATGGAGCAAAACAGTGGAGGAACGTACCGGCTAACCGCTAGACTAGTCGCTACGTACGACTAGTGGTACATATCTGTCAAAGTTCGTTGACAGCTGTTAGTTAACATTTATATCATAACAACAGCCAGTTGGCTGTATGGCCAAGCTGGGCTATGGTAAATAGAACGTGATGGTTGACCACACTGACGCAGACCAACTCATGAGACCTATAGGTTCATTGACTTGCTTAAAACTCGCCTGGGCTTCTCCCAAGCCCTCGAATCGTGACAGACTATAAATCATTGAATAAAAACAAGGATGACGAAATCGCGGTCACTGCTAGTTCTTATACACGATCGATACTTATTTACAACAATTATTGGTACATTTGTATGCTCACACAGTGATACACAGATCATGCCGCCGTTCAGCCGAGTGCCAAGTTTTGCATCGATGTTTATAAATTGTATGTTTGTCTTTATTCTGCATCGTTCTTGGCATACATAGGGAAATTTTTGCTTCGTTTGAGCTAAGGTCCGCCATGCTATGAATTTAACGTAGGTGTAGTCTAATATTATTAAAAGGAAAGATTTTTATTTTTGTTTGTAATAAACTCAAAAATTATAAGACCGTTTTTTTATTATTTCATTATTTTAAAGATATTTTGTTCAGAAGTAACATAGGCTATTTAACATCGCGCTACAAGCTACGTGAGCGAAGCAGTCATCATAAAGGTAGGTGAAACCGCGCGGGACTGCTTATTAAATCATGAATTAATGTTTATAAACGCACAGTGACAAATCTTTGTTGCAGAACAAAGTAAAATAAAAAGGTTAGGAATAAAGAAGTCCTGTGGCCTCAATAGCGTAGTGGTTAGTGTAACCGACTGCCACGCCTGAGGTTGTGGGTTCGATTCCCGCACAAGTCAAACATTTGTGTGCATGAACATGGATGTTTGTCTTGGTCTGGGTGTTTCTATATATAATATGTAAGTATTTAAAAAAAAAAAAAAAAGGTATATATGTATGTTTATCCATTGTCTAGTACCCATATTACAAGCTCTGCTTAGTTTGGACTAGATGGTGTTGTGTGTATGTGGTAGAATATTATATTATAATATTAAAACTCTTATTCAATTGCACTAGTTGAGTGGGCAATGCGTCGTAGTTCCCTCTCTAACCAATTATTATTTTAATATAGATGCGAAGGTGCACCATAATTCGATCAATATACACTAGCTATGAACAAAATTGCATTCCCATCATTATACATAGTATAGAGAACACTACAAGACGTACAACACGTACAGACGTACTACAAGTTGTACATAATTGTATTCGAATATCATTCGGAAACATTTCTACGCATCATTGATATACATAAATGTTGACGGATATTTATGGATCACACATTATCCTTCTCTAAGGGGGGAGAAGGGGCATCATATACGAATATATATCATATAGATAACACTACAAATACATATAACATAAGTGCATTAATTGCGTCCTTTGTCACAGTAGGTAATCGCGTTGTGCACAATTGTATTCGAATACAATTATACGCATCATTGTTAATCGTAAATTTAAACGGATTTTTTATATTCATACATCTGTAGTCTGATGTCTACTTCGGCAAGGGGAAGAAGCGGCTGACGCCGTGCTATTACTAAGCATTTCTTGATAGAAAAACCTTAATTACGCGTTGCCCAATCCGGGAATTGAACGCGACACCTCATGTACAGCAATCGTGTACACTACCGCTGCACCACCGATGGTATTATTAAGTAAATTAGTACCTAGTATATTTTTGCTATTTGTAATTATTCGGTGACATCATCAGACTTGTTAAACGCCCATTCATTAAAGTATCTACAAATGTATGCAAGTACTCAAACGTGACCTTTACAGTGTTAAGAAGATAATACAAACGCATTCTCCTTTCCGTCAATAACAAATAACTATATTTTTAATAGCAAGGTATCAATAACTATTAATCAACGAAACTATTATCTTGCTTGAAGCGGTTATAACCTTTAACAGAAGTTAAGAGTAAACTGCTTTTAAAGCTATTTTCATACAGTAATTATATTTTGTAAAATCCACAGCCGTGACATATAAATTGGTTGTGTCGGTTATCGAGAACTGGACCGGTATTGATCACAAATGGGACGATTATAATTAGCCAGGTGTTGACCCAATGACCTTATGGGATGGAGGATTCGCTAATTGCTTGCGTCATTGGAATGATTGTCTTGTTGATACCGTAACATAATTTTGCGGCCGATCGTGATGTCTCGTGTCCAATATTCGGGCAAATTGGTATTGGAAATTGTACCTGATAGATGTAAATAGGCTAGTTTCCTACTTCGTGCTTGGTGCTAAAGTAGGAGCTATGCTTAAAAGCATAGCTGGTGAAATATAGTTGTAAGTATACTGCCTACAAATAATCTACTTATACATAAAAACCAGTAAGCACAAATAAAATTATCATACACACCGATTTGCAAACTAGCTATCAACTAAACTCAGGCCAATTTTTTTTCTTAACTCGTATGCTATCATTGTGTGGATTTGCAGAACTATCATTCACGTTACAAACCCTTTGAAAAAGGAGTCACTATGACAGTGCAAGGAGCAAAGACCATATTGAGACCTTGTTAAAAGCACATCGTCTCCCAAACGCGCCTGGATACCTTACTCACCGCAGGACAACACGAGGTTGTTTGGCTACGATCTTCAGTTAGGTTGAAAATAAATTACTTAAAACGGATTTAATCACAGCTTATTAAAATTACAACTATCAGTGTTGTGGAGAAAGACACGGTATTCTCCCTATTTATTTATTTATTTACTTAATTAGAACGGCCGCAGGCCACTTATACTAATTAAGGACGCAACTATCATACTAACTTTTCACAATATTCCTTACACACTGACAGTATCTTCTTCCATTCATCCGCAAACATATCACATTGAGTGTTGTCCACAAGGAGAGCGTTGAGTGTGGCGAGAGACCGAGGTATGGGTGAATTAGCACGGGCTACTGTGCGACAAGCTGGTAAGGCAAACAGTTTGTGCTTTCTGCCACGGCGGTAATTATCAGGGACAAATATCCTCAATAGCACGTCATGAACTTCTGGTGCCTCAATTATGCCACGAAGGATTTTGCACATAGTTCCAATCTGATCTGACTGCCTTCTTACCTCCAGAGAATTATATCCTAAGTTACCCAACAGAACCTTTGTCGGATACAGAAATGGATAATAGCCATATAAGCGCTTGTAAAGGAATCTCAAGAAAGCCTTTTGAACCTTTTCTACACTCGCGTGCAAGTAAATCGACTCAAGGCTCAAGTGCGCATAAAAAGTGATATAACTTAAAAATGCCTTATTTTACCTCTATATAATGTTTTACATAATTATAGCCTAGTAATTAGGCTTTAAAATGGTAGCATAATTTCAGTAATTTAAATAAACACCTGTCCTTAGAATGCAACTGAACGCAACCTCCCATAAACTGCTCTGCGCTCTATACACAACTTGCGCGACACAACCCGCTATAAAAACCCCCTGTAATCGTTTTTTCTTATCAGTCGCTCACTAGACGTTGACCTGAACACATCTCTGCAAATTGAAGCCGTCATTTGAAGAAAATTATGGATACAACACCTGAAGAAGCCGCTCAAGTCGTTGCCCTGTTGCAAGAAGGGTTGAACTAGCGAGAAGTCGCTCGTCGGTTGAATATGAGTCAGTCTGCTGTCTCGAGAGTGTACAGGAGGTTTCAAGAGAGTGGTGCCTTCACTCGGCGGCCTAATACCAGCCGACGCCGGTGCACCTCGGAGCGTGACGACCGGTTTTTGGTCTCGACCTCTCTCCGAAATCGACACCTTACCGGCGTGGATGTGCAGCAGGAGCTACGTCAAGTTTGCGGAGTAACTGTCAGTCAGTGGACAGTTAGAAGAAGGTTGAAGGAAGCTAACCTTACTCCGAAAAGACCCGCTACAGGCCCGAAGTTGACCACAGCCCACCGTCAAGCACGCCTTCACTTTGCTCGAGAGCACTTGGATTGGAGCATAGAGCAATGGCAGTCGGTCCTGTTCACAGATGAGACGAGGATGTGTCTCCATGGCAGCGACAGGAGAGGTCGGGTGTACCGGCGTCCTGGTGAACGGTTTTCACAGTGCTGCTTTGTTGAAACCGTTGCATATGGTGGCGGTTCTTGCATGATGTGGGCTGGAATTTCCTTAGAAGCAAAAACGGACCTTGTTTTCGTTCCTGGGGGAGGCCGGAGAGGAGGTCTGACCAGTGATCGTTACATTGAAAATGTTCTACTGGATCAAGTTGTCCCTTATCAAGGCTTTATTGGGGATAATTTCATCTTGATGCATGACAATGCCCGATGTCACACTGCTCGGGCCACACGTGAGTTCCTGAGTGAAGTTGGAATTCACACTATGGATTGGCCAGCGCTCAGCCCCGATTTAAATCCCATTGAGCACATATGGGACGAGCTCAAAAGTAAAGTTAGGGCGAGGAATCCAGCTCCGACAAACATCAATGAGCTCAAGACTGCGTTGGTAGAAGAGTGGGGCCGAATACCACAATCATGAATTAAAAAGTTGATAAGGTCGATGAAGAATCGCTTGAGAGCAGTGATCAGGGCTAGAGGAGGGAACACCAAATATTGACACGAATAAATTTTTTATCTTATGCACATTTTGTTTCATTTATACCCAATAACCCCCATACTGTAAAATTGTATGAATTTCAAAATTTTTTACAATATCTTTGACATTCACCTTTTTTACTAACCTACTGAATCGATTTTCATGCAACTTACATAATTTTAAAGCTCAATTACTAGGCTTTAATTATGTAAAACATTATATAGAGGTAAAATAAGGCATTTTTAAGTTATATCACTTTTTATGCGCACTTGAGGCTTGAGTCGATTTACTTGCACGCGAGTGTAATAGCAACGTATATTTTTTTTCATGAGGATTCCATACACAAGCACTTGTCTCGATTTTGCTGCGTACAAGCGAATTATAGATGATCCTGACTACATCGTTATTGCTGAAGTTCTTCACATTTCTCGAAATGAATCCAAGCCGACTGAAAGAGTCTTTCGCCGTTGCAATGATATGGTCGTGAAAAGTGAGGCCAGTATCAAACACTACACCTAAATCTTTGATACGGGTACATCTAGAAATGGCAACACCGTTTAGCTGATAGTCAAAGTGAAATGGACTTCTGACACGTCCAAACGTCATCGCTAGGCACTTGGAAGAATTGAATTCCAATTTGTTATCAAGAGCCCACTTATGTAGGGCGTCGATGTCACTCTGAAGTAGCACACAATCAGTATGAGACCTTACAGCACAGTATTTGTCTTACGTTTACATTCGCGTAAACGTAAGACAATATTTAGTAAGGTTGTACTCAATTCAAAATCTCGTATAAGATTTTGCTCTAAGTTTTTCAGCGCATTCCCAGAAATATATGTATATATCATCATCATCATAATCAGGCTATAATAGTCCATTGCTGGACATAGCCCTCCCCCAAAGAGTATAAATATATGTATGCTTCGGTTAACTTATAGATACTAGAATAATATTATATTAATGCATGTGTCATGATAAACGTTCGCAAATCATGAATCCATTAATACAACTGTCTGAGTCGAACGTGAATGAATGAGGTCGGATTTCGTCCGCCATAAACACGCCACTGAGTCTATTTCTGAACGTAATAATAGTGGATACTGGGTGGTTCATCGTTTTATGGTACTAAACCGTTTTACCGTTTTTTAGAGGTAAAAGTGAAACAAGTATCAAATTAAATTTGTGTCTAAGATCGTTTAGATCTGTAAGTGTCCAACATCCAACGACGAATTCAAAATCTATACAAATACATAAAATTGAAGTGTCTGTTTGTAATGTCAAAATAACAGCTTTTTATCTAATGCATATGAAAGTATATAAGGCACCTATACGCAAACATCTATTTTTAAAATTTTTGTCTGTCTGTCTGTTTGTTCCGGGTAATCTCCGAAACAGCTGAACCGATTTTGACGGGACTTTTACTGACAGATAGCTGATGTTATAAGGAGTAACTTTAGGCTACTTTGATTTTAGAAAAAAAAAATAGGGTTCCGCGGAGACATACACTTTTTAGTTAAAATCTACGCGGACGAAGTCGCAGCTAGTCTTATATAAGTAGAGATACACATTAACAATATCTCAATGTCAAAGTATCTAGTTAATAGTATGTATTTTATATTTTCAACTATTATTGCAGTTACCCGAATTGGAATTTATAATCATTTTTTATAACGTTTATTATTATTTAGTGTTACCAATGCAATACTTGCAAAAATTTACATAAAATAGTACATCATACTTACTTTCAGCTAGGACTCGGTGTTGTAAATACAATCTACGTAGTATCACAATTTATGTGCTCTTTAGATTCGATCGGAATGAGTCCCGGTGTTTTTGTATCAGTTGTTTCGATATTTTTAAACCATGAATCTCTTCTTCGGCAATTCCTTTACTTAATTTACTACTATAAAATGACTCTATAAAATATATCTACTTGCAAACTACCCTCTCTAGCCTCTTACTACTATTTAGCTATGCAATGTTGAGTACATTACATACCAGCACCAGCAAGATCCAACAGCCTTTGTGAATTTCTGTCCAGTTCAGCGATGGCTGCGAGCCTGGCGGCTCTCTCAGCGGCCAGCTGCGCTTCGGCGCGTTGTCTTCGCTCCCTCTCCTCAGCAGCCGCGGCCAAAGCACTGGCCAGCCGAGCAGCCTCCGCGTCCCGCGCGCTGGCCTGCACCCCGCGGTGGCACCGAGATACTTCTACACGACTGGAAATAGTTTTGGTTATGTAGAAACAACCATAATATTAGGCTTGCATAGGTATAAAGCAGCAATAGCGTAGTGGGAGACCGTTGGCTTGACACGCAGAGGTCTCGAGTTCGATCCCAAGGCGAACATCTCTGACTTTTAGTTGTGTGCGTATCAAATAGTTTTACATCGCTCGCTTTAACGGCGAAGGAAGACATTACGAGGAAACGTGCATATCTAAGAGTTTTATATAATGTCCTCGAGAATATGTAAAGTCTGCCAACCCGCACTAAGCTAACGTGGTGGACTATGGCCTAACCCTTCTCGCGCTGGGACGAGGCTCATGTATTATATAGGTAATTATAGAGATCTGGAAATGAACTCGAAACAAAACGAAATAATTATATAACATAATATATGTGCGCTGAAGTTTTAGGGTAAGGCAATTACGTGTATTGCCGGCTATGTTTTCAATGCTACATAAGAGCTTATTACCATCACCGGGCTAATAGTGCCGTACTACTAATTGGAATTTGCTAACAGAACTAAAAAGTATTCAAGCCGATTCCGGAAATCAAACCCGGGACAATCGATATTTAGCGCCGATCTTAAGTAGCCGTAAGTGAGTAAGGAGACAAACTATATAAACTGTATTTGAGAAATTAAATAAGGAGTTTCATACTTTTCAATATTTGGCACAATCCCTGCCAGAGCAGACTCGATGTCTGTTCCGAGCAGCACTGTCTGTGAGGTCTTCTCTGCGTAGATGCGAACCCTTGTTTTAATAGTAGACCGTGAAGAGGCTGACCGGGTCACGGTAGGACGTCGTGAAGACGGCGGGGTGCCTTCATGTCGAGGCGAACCTTCGCTGTCCGCATCACGTCTTCTTCGCGGCAATGTCGCATACTTATCAGCCGTCACCCTGGTAGCATTGGCATCTGCAACTGTAGTCAGCCGAGGCCCGTTAGATGGCCATCTCTTCTCCTCACTCGGTGAGTTTGGCGTTCGACACCGAGCTGTCGATGTCTTGGTGGGTTTGGCACGAAGAGCGGGACTCTCACGAACGAGATTTGGCAGGTCTGCAGTTGGTCGAATCCGTGGCTTCGGTGTGAGCGGGCGCGGCTTCTCTGGTGGGGTTGGCTTCTCTCGACTTCTAGCGCGCTCACGTGTGGCTAAGTTTGGACCGCGAGGTGCGGTTACTGGTCGTACCGTAGATGTGCCGACGGGCGAACTACGCTTCGGCTCGGCTACATTGACGTTGACACGACGTCTTGGGCGTGGAGGCGCACCCGCTAGAGAAGAACTCTCAGAGCCGCAACCGGAGCCACAAGATACAACACTGGAAGCGCACGATCGAGATCCACCACCGCTGCTGAGGGCACGTCCACATCCTTCCACTCCACTGTCGCTGCCCGCAGCGCCCAGGGCAAGTTCATCTCCAGCCGGCAAGCTGTCAAGATCGCCCAGCGATCTAGCATCGTCATTAGTTTCACACGGTTCGTGCTCCACAAACGGCTCCTTAACGACTGGTGCAGCACTCTTAGTATCGCCATTCACCATTTGCATAACCACACTTTCTTCTTGTTTATCACTTTCATTTTTATTATCACAATTATCCTTATTACCACTATCTTCTTTAATATTTATGTTTGCAATATTGTTGGCGAGGTTTTCTACTTCGGACTTTGTTTCATTCATAGGAACATGTTCAACGGACTGTGCCTCGGCCGTCGGCGGGGTCGCCTCGGCGGCGCAGGCTGTGCTCTCTTCTTCCATGGCGGGTAAAATTACATGTTCTGTAACAAGACAAAAGACATTGTTTGAGTACTGAATGTTAGTTAGTGCAGTGATCGGTGCGCAGTAATCAGTTCAGTGCAGCGGTATTGTGGACCGACCGGCTATTGTGCGGCCGGCCCTCGGGCACGGCTGCACTGGCGCAATCTCCCGGGAGCGCATCGTTATTGTCCCGGGTGTCATCTATTCAAATAATAGTTATGGCAGGATAACTGTACAATGAACAATTCAATATCTCATACTAATGTTACATAACAGTGTTGTAAGTCGCAAATATTACACAAACAACGTGATATGTTTTTATATGACAAGGTTCACGGCTGCGACACAGGTTTATGGTTTCACTTTGCGTTCACGTCCGTAAAATACTTGTCTGACTGCGTTTTAATACTAGTACAAGGCATTCAACAACATAAAAGCTGCTGAGCGAAGTAAAAAGTTAGGTATCACGATATCAAATGGTGAAACGGGGCACAACGAGCAAAACCTATCGAGGTATTGTGTGGCTGGCGCAACTATGCGCTACAATGAATAGTTCTCATGAATCGGAGGCCTCCCGTCGGCCTCGCTCCGTCTATTCATACCTAGCTCGGCCTAGCTGCAATCAAACATGGTTGTTAAAAAAATATAGCTTCTCGGTATAAAAGCGACCCAAGTAATAAAAGTCGGTGAAATTAATAAAGTCATTGATGGTCGTGTAGCTCGTCAATTATAACAAGAATAGGAACATTATGGCTATGAGCATTAAAGTATTTGAAACGTCGACCGATAAGACAGGATTGATTGCTCACTTATATAAGTCATATTGAATAGAAATAAATACTTGGACTCGATATGTTATCGCTTAGAGATTTAGCAAGAAAGCAACATAAGTATACCAGAACTTGGTACATAGAGGTGCAATCTGAATCATATCAAAACAACAAGTGGGTACTCCAGATTGGTTCCGCCCGTTGAGTTATGTTTATTTCCATTGTTCAATATTATTGACGTAATCGTATAAAATATTGCGTTTTACTCATCAAAATGTCATAATTAGGCAATATATCTGTGGAAAGGCAAACAGAGTCAGGTATTTATATGAAGCGCTATAAATATCGATAAGGCGGATTGCACAACTAGATAGGAAATGCATTACATTCATTCTTACCCGTACCTATGTGAGTCAGTATAGGTGTTTTATGGTTTAGTACGTCTATACTTAACATACTACCCCTATAGGATTGGTTGTATGTAGTACACAATTTGTAAACATCCATTATCTAAAAAGCATCACTGGATGCGGATTTTCAAGAATGAGAGTATTTATCCATTATGCCGAACAAGTGTAGTAGGGAAACATTATGAAGAATCAGACATGCGATTAGCAAACGATAATGTGTTAATGTTAATTAAATATTTAATACGCACATACTTGAGAAAAGTCGTGTCTCACTTATACATCGGATTCACGGTCAAAACTAGTCTCCGCATTAAGCTATGATGGCCTACAAATGTATGGAGTAATACAGACGTATCAAGAGGAAAAATATTAAATGCTAAGGTCTATGACCTCATAGTTCTGTAAAAAATTCAAGCTTTTAGCTAGAGTGCAATTACAATAGATGGCGTTCAAACACCTATTTTGTTAAAATCTAGTGTTAACTAGTGTTGTCTGGTCTTCGTGGCTCCGCGTTGACTTTAGATCTTAAAGTCTGACATGTAGTTAGGTCTTAAGGTACAAGTAAAGAGTTAAATCGAAAAAAAAAAACAACGGGTTGCACTCCGGGAGTGCCGGCAGAAGTGAAAAACTTGAATATTAACGTTGTGCATTTTTGATATTTTAGAATGGTTAGAGTATAATTTCGCACGAATTGCTTTAATTATCAGTATAAAAGTACTATCATTTAAGTGGTAAAATACAATATTCATTTATTGCGCTATCGTACACAAACATGACAATTCTCCCTCCGTCTTACGAATTTTCGATCAGGTCACGTGTCCTGACGCGAGTTTAACATTTTTTACCCATCACAAAAAAGTGCACAACGCCGCTAAAGAAGTTTTCACTTCAAAAATTGACCGATTTAAAAATAACTATTTAATAATATTGTGCCAGAGCTATTCCTAGTTAATCATATAACATCCATCTACGTACAGAATAGGTATTTCAAGTTCAAGTAACACCACAATGTTATCCAATCCGTGCTATATCAACAATCTACGTATCGATAGGGGTAACCCATTGGACATACGGGAAACAGGGTCATTGTACCGCGAGATACTAGGGGGGCAACAGCCAACAACGCGAACTATACAGATACTATATAGCCAAATAATAATGTGTGTTCCCCCATTCAATTTGTCACGGCAGTCATGTAAGACGTGTCGACGACGCGCCGTCTGCGCACGCGTCGCGTACTAAACATGTGGTTTATTTTTACCGGCGATAGTCTTGCCGTTAATTAAACAAGCTGAAAAGGCCACGGCGAAGGTCTAAAGTCGTTGCCTCCGATTACTCTTTAGAAAAACGTGAGGTAAACAGATGAGTAATAAAACTGGTATGAATAAAACAGAGCTCTTATTTAAGCGTTATGTAGATGATTGCGATATAACAGACGCGGGTATAGCGAGGCTTACTTTATTTAATAGCTTACTATATTTAGCTTATAAAACGTGCTTAGTATTAAATAAATTCTTTACATAATCATGTAATACCGGGTCTAATAAATTAGATAGAAGAGTATTAATAATTACATTAGAGATTAAACAAATAGTTTTTTGAGATTTAGGAACACACATCAATTTTACAAACGTTCTAATATTTACAATAACATAAAGCTGCCTTTATCGTTGTTCCATGCAGAATGCATTTAGTGGAAAGGAGAAAAAATATTTTTTCAAACAATGGCAAGTTGCCAACTTATTTTCTCATCAATACTGTTATTCAAGTGTTTTATTTATGTTTTATGCAATATCGACATTTTTACCAAATGTTTTCTACTTAATTTCCATTTTCGCGACTTTCTCGATGTACGTTTAAACTACAAATAAGTTATCTACTGCTTTACTTGATATTCTATAGAGGGCTGATTACGACATGTAAGAAACAGAGCACGTAGCCGTCACGTTTTTTCATCGAGAAACCATTAGATTTCTTTTACTAGCGAAGGTAAAAGTACTTTTATTTTGTGCCATCAACATTTTATGAGACCTTAGTACGAAGTATGATACGTTATTATTTGATGCACCTATCTGACCATAAATTTATAAAGATAGAACGCCAAACGTCATATATTGGCGTTGTAAAAACGAAAATAATCTATATAGTTGACCAAAGACACTTACTTTCACTGCAATCTAATAACACAATCGTTTGATGTGAATAAGTTACCCAGAATTTTTATAATCTAAAAAGCAGTTTATAGTCTGTTCAAAGGATATTGAACTACGGACAAGACTGTTTATGTTAAATACATTAACTATTTTTATGCCATTTTCAGTCTGTTTACGATAGTGGATAGAAATATAAATAAGCGAACTCATAATGTTATTCAGATACGTAAATAATGGCTATAGTGGTGACTTAGACCAGAACACGAACGAGTAAACTGAACATTGAGTATAGTATAAAATTTGACGATCTTCCATCGTAATAAAGAACCATAATCGTTAAGTTACATGTCTCAGGTACGAGTATGGCCGAGACGATAATCGATACATCTCGATATCATTTGAAAGCCTTTACGCATTCGAGCACGTGCCAGACCTAAGCTCGGCTTTTATAGCTATACAAGGATCTATAGAACATGTTATCCTGCACGCATTTCTACTCGAGATGAAAGTAATAATAATATTCGAGTGTAGGACGGAGTCGAGTGCAGGCAGCATCACCCGTTCGACAGCATAAGCTTCATATTTGTATCGCTTGTGTAGTTGTCACTGACACGCTTGGGTATAGAACATGACAAGCGAGGTGTCTCTAGTAGGAAGCTAGCGTGTTCCATGCTTTATGCCTGACACGAATCATTTTATTTACTGACAGTAACAGGCGTGACTTAATACTGTTTTTTTAACATAAATGATGGAGTCTGATGGATATTGTTATATACTGTCTTCATATAAAAAGTTTACGGACCGTTATTGCTAGCTCTGTCATCTGTTACCATCAAGGCATTGGTAATTTATTTTGACAGTTATAATTCTTAATAAAAACTATTTTGAATTACTGGCCAGTTTTAACATTTGAAATCAATTCTTTTTAGGAACGAACGGTAAATGGTTTTAGTCAATACAATTTAAAAAAAAACCACCCGTAATGTAAATAAGAAAAATGGCTCTCTGACGAATGACAGGTTTAGTTAATAGAGATCCGTACGTGTCTTGCATGTAAATTACAGCTATTAATAATATTTAACAGTTAGCATACGAGTATTTCTGTGTTAAAAGTGAGCAATACTCTTTCTTACGGTTTTTAACTTAATCGATTCATTTTAGAATTATAGAAATTAACAGTTTTCCATGTACCCAATAGGTATAGGTGAACAATAACTATTTTAGGTTTTATTTAGTAATAGTAACCAAGTTTGTATCTTTATTAACGCACGGTTTAGAAAAAGGCTATAAATAAAATTCGCGGTGACTATTTTTATATTTATTATTTTATTTGCTACTAGATGTTCCCGCGGTTTCACCCGCGTTTATCGTTACTGCGCCGCCTCCGTTGGGTCGTAGCGTGATGTTATATAACCTATAGCCTTCCTCGATAAATAGGCTATCCAACACTAAAAGAATTTTTCAAATCGAACCAGTAGTAATCACGCAGAATAAACCAGGAGAAACATCGTTTGTACTATGTCTGTAATGGGTAATTATTTTGCTGCGATGTTATTTTAAAACTGCTATATCTCCTAAGATATTCATTGAAATCGAATGATGTAAAGGGCAATTTTGTTTTAAATTAAATACTTGTGATGAATAACGTATTTATTTGGATAAGGATTAATATCATGTTTATAAAAATACCTTCGCAAATAATGCATTATTTTAGAACAAATTTCGTTTGCATAAAAATGGTTATAGTGAGCCAACCTTAAAAGATAGACATATGCTGTCGCGGACTTTTTTTTAGAACTTTTAAAGGGGAACAATTCTGTCATACATGATTTTTGCGAAACTTTAACTGTTTACGCAGCGCACGCAGCAGAAGCTCTCAAAAGGAAAAAATACTCTCCGATTTTGAAACATTCTTCATTGGTGCTCCGCTCCTATTGATCTTAGCGTGATGATATATAGCCTATAGCCTTCCTCGATAAATGGGCTAACTAACACTGAAAGAATTTTTCAAATCGGGCCAGTAGTTCCTGAGATTAGCGCGTTCAAGTAAGTAAACAAACAAACAAACAAACAAACTCTTCAGCTTTATAATATTAGTATAGATTTATTTACATTTGAGGCAACGTAATGTTCGCAACATACATTCGTTATTAGTATTTAGAACACAAATTCATATCGACTATAATTTATGCCCAAGCGGAGAGATGTATTACCTCCCACGTAATAGAGGATGAGCTTAATGCCGCCTACCGAACACATTTCCAGACCGCGCGGCTACTATATCAATGCGGATAAGGTTCAAAAAGAAAACTTAACAAAACTTTGCTCGAATTAAGTCTAAAACCACACGATCGACCGCAAACTTATGCCATGGAGTCCAAGGATCCCTGCCTAATCCCTGTACTCCTCCTATATTTCCGTATAGTTATAGAAATATATCATCAAATGTTCTAAAGGTTCGAAATCCAGACGTTACAGTCAGTCAGTATTTGGCTACATTCCATCTCTAGGCGTCGATTCGCCGACACAGTTCAATTACTGTAACTTAAATCTAGGCTAATGCTTGCAATTTATAAACGCATATATGACTAAACCTAGCGTGTGTAATTCGCAATATACCTATTTTGTTGGTAATGAGGCAGGTACAATAGAAAAATGTTGAATGTTGCATGGGAACGGTCCCTAGAGTCACATTCAATTATATGGCTGTCTTACCTCTGAAGAAAGACGTATCTCCAGTGGAATAAATCTTATAAGTGTTTACTTTAACTGAAAATGAAACGCGGAAATCGTATAAAGCCTTAAAAGCGTATAAGTTTATGACGTAATCAGAATAATCTATGGCGAAATAACAAATAAAGACGTTTTAAAGCTTTGATTGCTACATATCTTTATAGTAATAACTAGTACTTAAGATATCCGTTTAAGGTACCGCTGTTGGTAATTAAAAACTTGTTTGAGAATAATACCAAAGTTTTGGTAAAGGAAGTCAGTCACCGCAAAAATGCTGTGCCTAATTACTGTAGAAGAACCAACATAGATGACGCAATAGTCAAATTAGTTGGCTTGTCACTGCTAATTAGCGGTTTAGGGTTACATCGCCGCAGTAAGCAAACGTTTTTGTAATCTGTGTATAGTTGTTGCGTTTCTGGGCGGTTTGCGGTATTTCAATCTTTCTAAAGCTCCTAGACCAAGTTACTGAATCATAAAGTCAAACATTTTTCTGACAAACGTGCACCCAATCTTTTCAAGCCCAAGTATTAAACGTAATCTACGTAAGCATTGTTTTTATTCTATATAATCATCAACGTATTCATAAAACCCACGTCTGTTTATCTCGGAATGTGTAGAAAGAGATGTATTGCGCCGACATTTCGCCAGTCCTGTGTATTTCACATCCAACTTAATAAGGGGTGCTTATCCCCTTATTGCCGTCTACCGGGCACAGTTCCAGCTCGCGCTGCTAAGAACTCCAGAACAGAGAAATCTAATAGCACAAAGGTGCAGCACGTGAAAAATGCATCTAGATTATCAACACAACTATCTCTCAGATTTTCATAGCAGAATATTATATGACCTAGGTAAACAAGTACTTTAGCGAATCGGAGACTAAACAAACAGCGCACTGATGTCTGCCGCTGACACATTGACAAGCTTCGGTAGTACCAATGAGCCAGTAAACATTCTCTCGGCGATTGACAAACAGTAAACACACGCTGTCGCGTATCAATCATGTCACGTTACTCCAACGGAGAGCTTCACACAAGCTTAGCATAAAAAGCCGTGTAGTGCCTTAATATCTGCACAACGCAACAACAGTATTGAATGAGAATATATGTGATTCGAATACATCCAGTATGCTTTCTTTATACACGTTATCTTCTTGGCTCTAGTGACGCAAAAATGTGCTCGAAACTATTTAAAACTTGGATGAATTCAGTTTTTGTTGAACGTTGAAATGTACTAGTAATCTTCCCTCCAGTTAAGCTTAAATGCTTTGGTTAAGAGTGGGTGGCATTTGAACCCGATGACCTCTTGATCGTAAGTCCATTGGGTTACTGCCGCTTACGACTAGATCAAAAGCTTTTTTTAAATTATAGGTAAAATCAAACTAGAAACATAATTGGAAAGCGCAATATATAAAGTTAGGTCGTCCTTCATCGGATAATTTTTATAGATTTTTAAATAAGGGCCCCATAATTTAGGCCCTAATTATCTATAGACGGTGGACTTATATTTTATAATAATATTCATTTTATAAAGTAACGTAATAGTTTAACTTTCCAACCCTAGTAGTTTCTAACTTGAATCATTATTGCCACCTGTGATATAAATTTACCACACATTAGGCAAACTCATATATCAAATCTACATTTGGGCATAATTTCTGCCGAAACGTACCTATACAGTATAATTAACTAGCAAAGATAAATTATAGTTTAGCGTGCGTGGTGAGGCAAAAACGTCAAAATGAGATCAACAAATCGTGCTAGCAACATAACACAGGCCTTGCTTAATAAAAAGACTTGTTTAACTTGATTGCAGCCATGGCTTACAAGTTATAACTCTGTCATTTGTTGATTTGAATCACAGATATCTACTGGAACAGGTGTCGATAAAAACTGACTTACGTTGGAAAAAGTTTTGTACCAAGTTTAAGGCGCCTGAAACCTTGTTCCGCTAATAGCACATGCTAGCGTATATGCGAATTATTGTAAGTACTCGGATTGGATACGATAGATTGAATGATAGATTGAATTAATGAGTTCTTGTGGTTTTTGTTAGTAAATTCTCAGTTGCAAAACAATCTGCGACAGGTACACAGCAATAGGATCGCACTTATTACGTGGGTTGCAAAGTCTGCTGACAAAACATGAGTGCATACATATAAGCCTAATTTTAAAATTTATCTCTTAAATAAGGTACAATTTTACATTTTAAACACAAAAAAGGCGCCTATTTGTGTAATATATAAAACTTTGTCCTATGCAAGATCTAGCTTATAACAGTATCATAGTGTTCCTAAAGAGGTGGAATGGAGGAAACCACTTAAATCACAAACACATTTGTTCTTTTCTCGTTTCAAAACGCAACACAAGAGTGGATTGGCGGCCATTTTGAACGTGTGCAATTGGCACGTCCTTCCGTGTCATAGGTGGATGAGGCAAGGTCGTTACACCGGCTTTTGATGTGTCGGACGCGTGACTTGGCAAACTTTTTATAAACTATGGAACCGGAGCCGACGAATATAGTGAAACCATCGCCTAAAATATCGACTCCGAGAAGTCAATAACTGTACAAACGAATGAATAAATATGGCGGTCTTGCAGTAATTATTATGACCAAATAAATTAAGGAAACCGTGCTTCAGAAATGCATTCGTCATTGTGTGTGCTACAAATGATTTTGGTGTTCGTTGTTTTGGTAACCTTTCCTCCTTGCAATTATAAAATATGGAATATACTTCAGCTAGGTAGGTAACCTTACTAAACTTGGAATGAATTAATACTATTATGTTCTGTTAACTGTTCAATATTTACCTATGCTGATGACACCGCTTTACTTATACATGGTCATGATTGGGACGAGACATTAAAATACGCAGAAGAAGCCTTTAAAACGATAATGTGTTGGTTATCTAAAAATCTTTTAACTTTGAATCTAGAAAAAACAGTATATTTGCCTTTTTCTTTAAAATCTACTTCACTTCCTGATCCAGATTCAGAAGTACTTAAAGCCCATATATGCAGCCATAACTTGTCCAATTCACAGTGTAATTGCCCACAGTTAAAAAGATTGGCCACTATAAAATATCTTGGGGTCGAAATAGATAACTTACTGAACTGGAAGCACTATCTTGCAAATCTCATCTCACGGGTTCGTAAGCTAATCTACATCTTTAAAAAACTAAGACACTCTGTTGATTATAACACTTTGCAAATGGTGTATTTTGCACTATGACAGTCCTTGTTGACATATTGCATCACAGCATGGGGTGGGGCCCATAAGACACATTTTCTGCAATTGGAACGAGCACGAAGAGCTGTCTTGAAGGTTATGACATTTAAGCCTTTTAGATATCCCACAGCAGTCCTCTATAATAATTGTCAAGTCCTTACGGTAAGACAACTTTTTGTTCTCCAAACAACTCTCCGAAAACACCGCTTCCTCCCTTTTGATGCAAGTGTTATCAATAGACGTACATCTTACAGATTATGTCCTTTTCTCAATTTTAGAACAACTCTAGCTCATCGACATTTTCGGATTATTAGTGGTCACATTTACAATATGATTAATAAAAATTGCAAAATTTATTCCCTCACTTTAAAAGAATGCAAGGCAAAAGTTTTAAAATGGTTACAGACACAAAATTATGATGAGACAGAAAGTTTAATAAAGTAAAATATATATGTATGTACTGATATATATGCACACGCTAAAGACTTCACAACATATACGCACCACACACACGCACATACACACACACACCCTCACACACATACACACCTTTGTCATTGCCAATTGAATATGCCATATTGTATGACGTGTTACTGAAGAGCGCTGGTACCCATAACACAAGTTAGATCTTACATTGGGTACCAGAGTTCAACAAAAACACTTACTTTTATTGTTTATAAAATATTATTGTTTCACCAATATCATTTGTAAGTGTACTAAATTGTAATTTTTTGGTAAATAAATTATTATTATTATTTATTATTATTATTATCTATACTAATATTATAAAGCTGAAAAGTTTGTTTGTTTGTTTGCTTGAACGCGCTAATCTCAGGAACTACTGGTCCGATTTGAAAAATTCTTTCAGTGTTAGATAGCCCATTTATCGAGGAAGGCTATAGGCTATATATCATGACGCTAAGATCAATAGGAGCTAAGCACCAATGAAGAATGTTTCAAAATCGGAGGGTATTTTTTCCTTTTGAGAGCTTCCGCTGCGTGCGCTTCGTAAACAGTTAAAGTTTCGCAAAAATCATGTATGACAGAATTGTTCCCCTTTAAAAGTTCTAAAAAAAAGTCCGCGACAGCATATGTCTATCTTTTAAGGTTGGCTCACTATAACCATTTTTATGCTAACCAAATTTGTTCTAAAATAATGCATTATTTGCGAAGGTATTATTATAAACATGATATTAATCCTTATCCAAATAAATACGTTATTCATCACAAGTATTTAATTTAAAACAAAATTGCCCTGTACATCATTCGATTTCAATGAATATCTTAGGAGATATCGCAGTTTTAAAATAACATTGCAGCAAAATAATTACCCATTACAGACATAGTACAAACGATGTTTCTCCTGGTTTATTCTGCGTGATTACTACTGGTTCGATTTGAAAAATTCGTTTAGTGTTGGATAGCCTATTTATCGAGGAAGGCTATAGGTTATATAACATCACGCTACGACCCACGGGGGCGGCGCAGTAACGATAAACGCGGGTGAAACCGCGGGAACATCTAGTTATTTATAAAGGCAAACATACCTCTCTGTCTGCTTGGTATATTTTTACGATCATATGGCTGAACCAACTTTAACAAATTTTGGAATAGACATAATTGAAAAACCTGAGGCACATTGGTTACTTTAAAAAGCCTGGTCAGCCAAATAATGTAGTCCTTGTATCAAAAGGAGATTACTAAAATTATCTGAGCAACGTAGCTATTGCCCTATATTGGTATGAAATCTCTAACACTGTGTGTATAGTAATATCCACAGAAACCAGAGCACCACACATATTTTTTAAAACATAATTTTGTACGAGTATATAATAAAATTGATCTTTAGATTAACCAATAAGTTTTGTGAAAACAAAAGCCATATAAGTTAGACAAATAGAATTGTTTATTGACTGAAAATATTGACTTGTGACTTTGCCAAAACTGTGAATAAATGTTTAGAAAGAAATATAATATTAGCTCTGGGTCGCAAACATCTGAGGAGGTCAATTGAATGTTACCTATTAAACAATATACAAATATTTCCATATTTTATAGTAAAATGTAAGATGCTAAGGACGTTTGAAATTATATATAACGGACAAATTAAAATTTACATAAAACCTCATTAAGTCTTCAACAAAAGGTGCGCTTACTTAATAATAAAAATATAAATATATTTTCTGCAATATTGTACCCTTTAGCTTGACAGTACAAAAAGGATTCTACTGTTAATCTTGCAAGAATTATGTGATTACTATTAGTAAGAATATTTTATTCATCTAATATAAACAGACATATTTGTTGTTTATAACATTGAATTTTCTCTAAGCGTTTATCTCGTCCCGATTTGTTTCAAAAGGTGCGTTTACTTAATAATAAAACTATAAATATTTTTTTGCAATATTGTACCCTTAAGCTTGACAGTACGAAAAGGATTCTACTGTTAATCTTGCAAGAATTATGTGTTTACTAATAGTAAGAAAATTTTTAATTCGTCCAATATAAACAGACATATATTTATAGTTTATAACATTGAATTTGCTCTAAGCGTTTATCTCGTCCTGATTTGCTTCAAGAAACTCGAAATAGTTGCCACGAATCATAATGGCTTTCGGAAGCCCTGTCAGCTTTACTGACAGTTCATTTTATTAACGGCGGCTGTTGGCGCGCATAAAATTATTATGTCGGCCATAACAGGACTCAGGGCTTGGTCGCCGACCGTCCCTTAGGCCTCGGCACGTACCGCTGGGTACGCTGTCTTTATTAACTAACATAGAACTATACGTACATTAGTATAAAGAGGCTTAGTAAGTTGTTTTCAATTTTAATTCGGTATAAAATTATACAAAAAATGGTTCGACTGTAGGTAGGTTTCGAACCAGTGGTCAGCAGTGGGTTTAATCCTAGTAAGAAGATAATGACAAATTTAATGCTAACAACACATATACCAGCAGACTATAGCTTATAATTTATAAGTACCTACATACTTTATTATTTAATGTAGACAGTATATCGAGATAAAAAAGCATACTTACAAATTGCATGCACGATTTATAGCGATTCATTTGGTTAATTCCTTTAATTTGCATTTATGTCGATGATTTAAATAATTCTTGCCATTTTTTTAGGTAGCAGGCGGAAAAATTTAGATAAAATATTTTAAAAAAGACACCACACTGTGTACTACGATAAGACTCCACTGTCCATAATTAAAATTAAATACCTGCTGTGAACTAACTGATGAAACGCAATTACAGAACATGTATGTGTACTAACGTGCAATGCAACGTCATAATTATATTAATTATACGTACGAAGAATTCTTAACTCAATAGAAACAATCAAGAGTCAAAGAGTATTTTAATAATGAGACGATACTATTGTTGATCGAAAAATGAAACAATATATCTTTTACAAACGAAACAAATGCATACCTGTATCAGAAATTATAAACAAGTGAGGGTAAAACAAGTGTATAGGTGGTTCAGTCGTGGTGTATAACAATAGGTCGATTGCTATAACCCTTTCGCCATTAGCGGATCAGACAGGGCGCGACCGGATGCCGAGGGCACGGTGCTCGGTGTAGCCTAGACGACCATTACACGGGCAAATACCTGAATTAATGTTACTTTTTGTACGAGACAAGTAATGGCAAACGCGCTGTGAATTTCTGTTCTCGACATTTTTGACGAGGTTTGTCCTCCTGTCTCTAAGTACATGTCGCGCAGTGGTCGAAATTTAGGCGCCATTCAAGTGTTTATTTTTGTTAATTGAAACTTTTAACAATCTTCTCCATATAAAGTTTTACTATAATGCCAAATCTCATATTCCTCCGCGTGCGTATAAAATAATAATAATATCAACCCTGTATTAAACTGTCCTACTGCTGGGCACGGGCCTCTTCTCAGTGTGAGAAGGGTTAGGCCACAGTCCACCACGCTGGCCTAGTGCGGGTTAGCAGACTTCACATATCTTCGAGAACATTATGGTGAACTCTCAGACATGCAGGATTCCTCACGATGTTTTTTCTTCACCGTTACAGCAAGCGATAATTAACGATTTAATACGCATATAAGTTCGAAGAGTCAGAGATGCGCGCCTTGGGTTCGAACTCGAAACCTCTGCGTGGCAGTCCAACGGTTTCCCATTAGGCAATCGCTGTCCGTGTGCGTAATAAACTTAAAAGAGGGTTTGTTTTTACGTAATCGCCCAAAAGACGTTGCCCCGTCATAATTTCAATGAAAACAGCACCTTTAGTTTGCTGAAAAAATCTTCATCAGTAAGTAATAAAATAAGATAGATTATAAAACTAAAACATGGTTATGGTACGTTCGATCGCGCCAATCTCGGTGACCATTATTCCTATTTAAGCATTTATTTTTGCGTTTGATTTAATGGGGATACTGCAGTAGTAACTATATATATGTCATTTAACGCAGCTGAAACTTGCCATTTTTTATTTTCTTTTCAGTTTTCAATAATTGTATTTCTTGCTGTTGATCTTCCGAAAATAATAATAAAATCAAACTTTAAGCTCGGACCTCAATGATGCAAAAGTATAACTAAGCAGAATAGAATTATCAAATACGGCATAATTGCATATAATGGGTCTACATAAACGAGCGATAATTTCATAATATTTTATAAGTAATTAATGTAAAGTGGGCACGAACCAAGCAGCTCAATACATAAAATCTCGTTTTCTTTACAAATGTTCCAACTTGAAATGTAATGATGTTTAAAGACACCTTTTTAGTCCATTTGGTTTGCAAGTTTATTTTGGTACTTTTAGTTCGTAGAGTGAAATACTTATAGCAGACCAGTTCTGCCCGCAGATTACCCTGGGTGAAACTCACTGCTAAAGTCTACACCAAATGTCATAATCTTTTAAGCTATTTAATGACTTCTAGATACGTAATAAATATATTGTGACTTACACAAGTATTACATTGCTTTTGATATGCGTTACAAATATGTTAATATAAGCGATCGTTTCGATTATAAACACTACGCTATGCGCTATACAAAAATGTTAGGCACAATAAATGAACAAATCTATACTAATATTATAAAGCTGAAGAGTTTGTTTGTTTGTTTGTTTGAACGCGCTAATCTCAAGAACTCCTGGTTCGATTTGAAAAATTCTTTTAGTGTTGGATAGCCTATTTACCGAGGAAGGCTACATAACATCACGCTACGACCCACGGGGACCGCACAGTAATCATAAACGCGGGTGAAACTGCGGGCACATCTAGTAAAAGAGAAATCATCGTTTTGATATACACACACAACGCTCTATACAAAACTTTAGGCATAATAAATAAAACAAATAAAAATGTGAAATAGGTAGATAAATATATGTATAATTGTGCATGTTAAAACAAACAAAACACTTGTTCGCAAATCAATTAATCTAATAAAACTAAGTGTTTGACAGTATTTATCGTCACTTAACATGATAAACGGTGAATTATTTAACACTAGTTTTCACCCGCGGCTTCGCTCACATAAATGTAGGTTAGGTTAGGTTTGCAACAGTTCTTTTTTCTGGATGAAAAGTATCCTATGTCCTATTCAATACCTCTGACAACGTGTATGCAAAATTTCATGTTGATCGGTTGAGTAGTTAAGGCGTGAAAACGTAACAAACAAACAAATAAACAAACTCATTTTCGCATTTATAATATTAGTAAGTATTACAATTTATTAGCAATACATTAGCTATCTTTTTGTAATCTGGAACCCGAATATTACTTTCAAATGAAACCGTGAAAGGCCTTTACTTCAAACTAATATAATAACTTATTGTTGCATGATTATATTATTTATGTGTTTAATCACTAGTCACAAAAGGTTTTCTTTACAAATACATTTAATATACGTAAATAGGTATTTAACGTGAAAACTAGCTTTAACAACTAGATTTGAAGAGCTATAAAATTGCTTAGTAGCGGGTAACATATAGTTATTATCATACCTAATGCTTCTTAGCGCAAAGATCACAGCAGGCGAATAACTATTGCAATAGGTGAGTACTACATAATCATGTAAGGCGCCTGTAAGAGTCGACTGACTACATAATTACTGTATTTACATAGCTACATTTTCAAGGGAGTGGCTCATGACAGGTTGCCGCTAACATAATCAACGCTGGTAACAAAATACACCAAGGCGACACAACCGAATTATGAACAGAGTAGTAAACATAGCAAATCCTGACTAATATTATAAATATGTGAGCTTGTTTGTTACGTTTTTACGCCTTAACTACTTGACCGATTATCATGAAATTTCGCATACACTGAGAGTACTGAATAGTACATAGGCTATCTTTCATCGAAAAAAAGGCATTGTTCCCGAGAAATCGAACATAATTGACGAAACTTAGATTACCGTAGGCGAAGCTGCGAGCAAAATCTACACTAATATTATAAAGCTGAAGAGTTTGTTTGTTTATTTGTTTGGTTGAACGCGATAATCTCAGAAACTACTGGTTCGAATTGAATAAGGCTATAGGCTATATAACATCACGCTACGACCCACAGGGGCGACGCAGTAACCATAAACGCAGGTGAAACCGCGGGCATGGCTAGTTTAGTATATATGTAAACATATTCATATAGGGATAGGTAGAAATGGATTACATTTCTCTAAACATGGTTTAGGTCCCACGTTATAGGAGAGAGAGTAATGTCGTCCACTGCACGTTTCCAGACTTCGTATTGGTATTGACAATTTCCTTGTAGGAAAATCCAATAATACTTTGATTAGATTCTATCACCGGATTCGATTCTAAGATCGAGCAAATCCGACTTTACAATCGAATCATCATCAAATTTAAGCGTAAGTTTATGCTATACGAGCAACGATGCTCATTTTTAATAACAAATGTGTTGAATTTATTTTTCTAGTTGGCAAGTCGAAAATTAAAATAAGCTGAGAAAAATACATAATTTGCCTCGCTAGCAGTGCAGCTGCTGTGCACCATGTGTAAGTTCAAATTCCAAGTCGTTCAAAGTTAAAATGGATTTTCAATAGCACGAGAGTCTGGAACTGTGCTCGGTGGACGACTCCGCTCTCTATATCTTGGACCCAAAAACATAGCTAGCGAAACGTCTGCCTACCTTTGATGATATTGGTGTGAGGCTATACAAATGAAGTTGAAAAATTTAGGATAAATTATTAATTTTTCTATAAGTAGTCATTCCTATAGAAAAATTAATAATTTATCCTAATTTTTAGAACTTCATTATGTGTAGTATAATATCATCTTCCAAAATTAATTAGTTTCAAAGCCTTACGTCACCTATAAATATTAATTGGTGCGTTACTATTATCGATAAAAATTGTGAAGATTAGATTAATGTTAATAGATTTACATAGATTAATAATCTACGTTATCGTTTCTAGTTTATATTTATGTGACGGTATTATAAGTCGATAATAATGCCATCACTAAAAGCATTTAAAAAACATATAAGGTCATATCTGTGCATAAATGAATTATATGAACTTGATATTATACATTTGAAACTATATTTGAGAGGTTATGAGTTTTTATAGACCTCGATACATTTCATACGTTTTTTAAGATTTATTGTAATATGGGTTTCAAAGTTCTATCTTGTTTTAGGGAATCTACCGTAGGGATTAGGCCTTGTGTCGGGGGACTTGACAACCATACAACCAACGGACACAAATAACAGCCAGCCTCAGAACATTAATTTGCGGATCCCACACTTTTAAACAACACTCATGGTAGCAAAACGAATGGGCTACATTCTGTTTGCTTTTGATAATTGGTCCATTCGACGCAATAACTATTGGTACATGGAAAGTAAAAATCCCGAGAACAACTAGAATAATTTCTTTAAAACGCCTAAAAATTAGATCAATGTTAGGTTAGGTTAGTACAGTCACGTCTATATGTTTGTATAAATCTTGTTTAACTGAATATAAAGGTTTAATTACATAATTGTGAAATACGATATTTGAAACAGGCAGCTTATACATATTAATGAAGATGGTTTTACGAGGCGAAGACGACAGCGGAGAGAGAAATATATATTATGGGTCCTGCTTTATATGATAACTCGAATGTCGAACTCTATGTTATAAATGACAGAAGATGAAGACTGTGCTTAATTTAATTCCGTGTTAGTCCATACTTATATCACAGAGATTTGTTTGTTTGTAATCGATGAACTCTGCACTTCGTAACCGATTAATAATTCTTCCAGCATTAGAAAGCTACTTTATCCAGAAGTAACATAGGCTAAATAACATCACGCTACGAGCTACGGCAGCATAAACGTGTTTGAAATCGCAAAGGACAGCTAGTTAGCTAAATAATATAAAGTTGGCTTTACGAAAGTAATAATAACTCAAATTAACAGCGAAATTTTAGGTTGTCAGTACCAGAGAGCCAGAAAGAGCCACATTGAACAAGACAGTATACAGGTTGTCCGGTAATTGATTGAAAAAGAAAAAACTATCCTAACTTTTTTAATATTTTTTCTGTACGGCCATCAGTTCTACTATAAGACATTTCAAGGTTATCCATTAATTACTAGTACACCCTGTATACCATAATTATAAGGAACAAGCAAGAATAAAACACTCGAGACAGTTTCGGAACACAGAAATAATGCCGATACAAGAAAATGGATGTGCCTATATATCTTGCTGATTTAATTCCTTCTCCGACATCTTTCGCTTACGACATCCGCGTGAAGTGACAGTTTGATCTATTCCAACGCGAGGCCATCGTAAAACCGTATACCGTACCTTAATAGTTTTTACACACGAGCAGAAGCATATTGCGAATTGCCTGGCGACAATAATCGTCCTACATTGTGCGGCGATCCGCCCCTGTGTGTTGCCAAGCCCCTGTTACTTCCCTGAAATACGGCCAGTGTCATTTTAACGATCCCCTATAATTTTATTAGCTGTACGACACGACCCTCATAAATATTTAGTTTAATTATTGGATTTTAAATACTATTAAAGTAATATTTTGCTTTTAGATATAGTATTAGTTATGGGCTGGCTTGGTGGTGCAATGGTAGTAAATGAGGTTTCGGGTCTGATTGTCAAATCGGGCAGTTATTGTAGAGTACTTTAGTCAAGAAATTATACTCAGTAGCAACCCGAAGTCTGAAACTGAGTCAGGTAGACTGCTGTAGGCTCACTCCCTATGACATGGGACCTAAAACTAGCCGATAAATGAGTGTAATAGACCTCTGCCTACGCTTTTAGAGATACAGGTTTGAGATTAAATATGTATGCAAGTATTTAGATAATGCCATTAGAGTAAAAAGCAAGCAATGCGTGTCATTTGAATAAATTATTTTAGTCGCGAAATTATACATCGCCGCCTGCCTTTGTGTTTTGTGTGTTTCAGAATGATATGTGAGCTTTAATTAAGCATTTATAAAGGACTTCCAATGAATCACACAGTCTGTCGTCTGGGAGGCGACAGAAAAACGAGTAAAACATTTTACGCACAGTCATTTACAATAATTACAGCATTTATCCTGCGATACATATTATTCATGTGGACTATTGCAATAACTTTAAGAACTAATGTTTCACTTCTTGTGCATTGCGTTCGGTTTAAATTCCGGAAAACGTGGTTTGTAGGAGCTCTAGTAGGTATGTATGATTTCCGTCTGGCGAAGTCCGAATATGTCACTTCGAGGCCCGCTTGTAGGTACAATACATAATATTATAATGTACAAACCATAATTTATCTACAATCAAAAAATGAACATTGTGCAATGACTATGCAACACAACAAGTGAGTAAACCGATTCGGATTTTTGGTTCGATCAACAATGTATAAAATGCCATCGGAGTTTGGCCAGCGATGTCCTGCTTCTTTTTGAATTCGGTTTGGAATTATTGCAAGGGCATGCTTAACACAATGTAACAAAATAGGTACAAAATTATTATCAATGGGGATTCACATAAACATATCGAAATAATGACGTGACGTATTGATAAATAGGCCTTCGTGATTTGTGGTTACAACTTTTATGTACCATGAATATGTTTGTATTATTCTTACTAACAGGTATTATAAATGCGAATGTTACTTGTTTTTTTGTTTGTCACGCCTTGACTACTAGACCGATCATCATGCAATTTCGCATACACGTTCTCAGGGAAACAGAAAAGGACATAAGGTACCTTTTATTTACAAAAAAGTACTGTTACCAATAACCTACATTTACGCGAGTGAATCCGTGGGCAAAATCTAGTATTTTCATAATTCCTTAAACAGTAATTGCTGTAATTCAGTAATACGTTAAAAGTAGCTAATGTATTTGGACAAATTAAAATATCCAATTACTAAGAAAATATAAATGAAAATGTCTGAGCGAAGTGACGTAATTACTGTGACGTACATTTCACTAGACTGCGGTACTGAGTTACTGGCTATATTTATGGTTGTCCGTTACCTTTAACGAATATTCTGTTGTCTTCAGTGCAGATTGTATGCTTAATTTTAGATTATTAAGAAGGAACTTTTATATAAGTTTTTTTTAAGTGGCAATATATAAATTTGACATTTAATATGATATGTTACAAGTTAGATCCAATAACATGCGGCCAATGCCCTGTTTAAAAAATGGGGATAAGGCAGGACTTTAAAGAGCACACTGCATAAAAATTAAAACCATCCCTTTGTATCGCTTGAAAGTTACACTTGGAGTATATTTTAGTGCAAGGGGTAATTTATATACAGCAAGTTATTTAGGTACTTGAAGTTTATGCTAAAAAGACTAGCGACGACAAGCTAAGAATATATTCAACTCGAAGACGATAAAATGTGAAGAAATACAGCAGCCATGCAAATGGCGCTTATCCATAAAGAAAGTGAACTATTGCATAAAGTGTAAGACAAGGTGAAGGCTAAATCGGTGAAATGATGGCGTGTTAGGCTCAAATATTTGTGTATTTGTTGCGGCACGAGCCGCTGTTGTCATAGCCAACATCGCCAACGTTTTTATTATACCAATAAACACCAGTCACCCCATGTTAGCCACCCTCTTGCACTACACACTGCGAATGCTAAATTACTCGCATTGATTTTTGGGAAAACACCAGTTTTGTGTAAAGTTGTACCGCGAATGGTGCATCCAAGTTCAATCACATGAACCGAATGAATCGAAGCTTCAAAGTACTTACTTTAATCCGATTGGGATTCAACTTTGTCTTCTTTTATGTACTTAGTATTAATGGTCTCAGAACTTTTAAGTAATAAAAAGACTTCCAATATGCAACGTTGTAGTCGGCAAATATGTAGTGCATATTTTAGGTATAAGTAACTTAAATAACGACTTCGCACAGTACCTAAGAATAATTGTTTTTACAATTCTTACTGTATAAATACGTGTCAAGTAACAATAAGAAAATAAAAGTATTTTGAAGAAAAATAAACACACATTCATGTTCAAATATTACCATTATTTTTTGTTTACATTGTAAACACGAGTATTATAACAGCAGGTACTTGGTATCAGATGTTATTAAACATAAATGTTCAAAAACATTTTGTTTTAAACCTCTAAAGTTGCATATCGAAAGTCATAATGACTGACCTTCAAACTTAATATGGACATGTATTCATAATAAATTTGATAAACGAATATTTTATCTGATAACATTATTTTTTATGGCGTGTTGTACTTAATTGCTTTGGTTATTAAAAATAAAAACATATTTTGTATATTAGTGATTGCAGTAATTTTATAAACAAAAATGAATGTCTGTGAATTCATAAAAAAAATATTAAGTGTTTAAGTAAGATCGTTAAAAATAAATAAAACTTAAACGCAACTTACCTGAAAGTTTATAGAACAGAAGCGGTGTAGTCAAGACTATTGACTAAACTATGAAATCAAACAGTTCTGAACAAACAAACAAACAACTGCACAATTGTTCACAGTGAAGTTTCAAGAAGTAAACTGAAGCAAGTTCGAAGAAAAACCTTTATCGTAAACACGTCAATATCCGAGACGGGCGCGGATGGAACTACCAAATAAACGGCGAGCGGTGGCGACGACCGGAGGGGCGCGGCGCGGCAGTGGCGACTCACCATGTGGAGCCGATGTTAAAAACCCAACAAAACACATGTGCCTTTCTCTATCACCATTTACAAACGAGCAGAATGCAGCCTCTACATGGCAAGATTATAATTGCACGCCCCACACATGATTATCAGCCCGCAGCTGTGGAGTGGATATACAATTCAAATAAAAACATACCGAGGAACATAGCCGAGGAATGGCAAAGTAGACGAGACTTGATTCGATTATTATTAGTATGATGTCTCATACTGCAAGTTATAATACAGTTTTAAAAGAGATTAGTCTGACTGATAGCTGTATCTATAAGATGAAGATAAAGCGATAAAAGTTACCGAAAATACTTGAAAAAGTATTGAAACTTTGAGTATTGAAACGATCGTTTTTCAAACTTAAGATCTCGAAGGAAGTTAATGGGCACTAACCTTGTTCACATTGTTACGTAAAGAAGTAATTCTATTCAATGCATAATGGTCTTAAATTGGCAATCCGTTGTGCTTGGATGATTCAATTGCGTGCTACACAATAAAACAAGGATTGATCGGAGGCGCAGAACCATACAGAGTCAACCATCTATGCAGATGCAATAACTGACTTGCCGCTACATTTATTTTCATGTAATATTGTAGTTATTTGAACCATGCAAAACACTTTACAGGATTGAAATAAAGGAGATAGGTTTGGCTTGTTTTCATTGCGACAAAATTAAATCTAAGACATAATCATAACTTTATCGTTTATGCTCAGACTACTTACTTTGTAAGTAATTTTGGAACAAAAATATCTGAGATAAATGAATAAAAGACTTTTGTTGAATGAATATGTACTCTCTTGAATGAGCTAATCATATTAATCAATGTTGCTTTTTTATATTACGATTGTTACCAGACATTTAAAGTTGCGAATTACTAGAAAAAGCTCTTTAACTCCTGCATCTTGTAGGTAGATTTTATGTTAGGAATTGGATAAAGTCTGTAGTACAATCGCTAGCAATTGAGCCCACAACCTCTTGATCGCAAGGCAAATGCTTTATCCATTCGGTGACCGCCGCTACAAATCCCACCGCTTATGTTTAATTATTTTATACAAAATTGCGATTCATTCGATAAAGCTAGTGATACGTGGTATAAAATAAACATCAATTAGGTACTAAGAAAGTAAGCCGTCAATTTGTTCTTGCACATAAAAACAGAAGCATTATGCTAAATAAATAGCTCAGCCGTGGGAATAAGATGCACCATAAATGATAATATGCTTAAACAGTCAACTGTTTCGATGTCTAAATATGCTTCTTAAGAGGCTTTTAGAAAGTTAAACATTTTCCTTAATGTGTGAAACTAACGCTTTTTGTTAATACAAAAAGAGATACCACGGTTAATACAACTCTTAATTAATAAACTGCTATAGCTTCACAGTCGTGTGATAAATTAATTCCCTGCTGCAACACTGTTAACTAAAATCAACGTTAAAACAAGTCCACTAAGTGGTTTAGACGGCAATATCCTGTCCAGTGGAACCTACGCAAATACGTTCACCGGTAATCTCATTTTCCTTGCCTATCACGACCGTCAGAAGCTCAGTATGACACGATTGAATTTGGATCCCGCGAGCGCTGTGAGCTTATTGAACTCGTTAATAAGCGGGAAATCAAACCACCGGTGAGGCAGCTGTTACTTTGAAATCAATCACAAACAGCTTTCCAATCATCTGCAGCGATTGGAAAAATTATAAGAATTTCACAAACATTTCGTATAAACTTACACACGAATTAAATATCACCTCATAGGAGACCTTAATAGAGCTATATACGTAACTGTTTAACGATCAAGAAATGCTCTGTGCGCCATTTAATGCAGTTTCATTGGCAGTTTTATTGGCAATCTGGGTCGCAGCGTTTACAAGAGACTATTTATCAAAGCAGATAATTTTCCTTTGAACTCTTGAAGTGATCGATGTCCTTGACCGGTGTATGCGGCCATATGGCGTATGTATACGCTTTGAATCTCGAGTGGTGAGACCAGTGCCGTAGATGGTAGCCCGTGATCATCCAGTACGACCTTGCTGGCACGTCAAGTGTTAAACCGGAATGAAAATAAGGTCAGATGTCGATGAGAGTTATTTTAGAATGCAATCAAAAACGGTATTCGTGAAGTAGCTGCGTTAATAGTGGACTTTCAATTTACTCTTGAATAGGCAGATATAAGAGTCGTTTAACATTCAAGGTTTGCTTTAAGGGCTACCCGTTTAGCGAAACGATATAATCTGCATAAAGAATATTTAAATAGTAGTTTAATAACATCGCCTTGCGACTTCTTTTTTAACGACTAAGTGAACACTGGCAATTTTTCCAGCAGGTTTAGAAGATAAATAAATTGATAAAAAACTATGTCAACTTAATAGAAAAGTGCAGTTGCACCTGAACATTCTTGACTATGTCGTAAGAAGACGTGCATTTGATAACCGTTATTACAAAAGCTAATTATCTGCCCACCTTACATAACGGTGAGCATCTGTGTTAATAGAACGTTTTGTATTTTAAATACTACGCATTCTATACAAACTAAGAATGATGCTATTGCATTATTTATAATCAGCATCAACCATATCTTGCAATTATTATGCCTATATAGAAACGACCCTAATAGGTTTGGCCGCAAGAACGGTTTGACCTCTATAGAAGAATTTATCGCGAATATGTTGTTACAGTAGTTTCATATTTTAATGTCTATAACATTATAATATGTTACTTACATATCCTTTCAAGGCACAATTTGTTTGGAATGAAGCATATAAATTTATGATCGTAGAAAAGTTAGAGACGATATTAAAGAAATGCGAGACGAGCTAGAACACTTCCATAAAGATTGGTATTGTCACGCGATAAACAAAAATAAGCCGAATAAAACTAGTGAGGTCTTTGCCCTGCAATAGGATAATACAGACTGGATATAACAATAATTTGTACAGTTTGAAACGTGATCTATTGCAAAAGAAAAAAAGAATAACCGAGGAAAGCAAAATGGCAACCGTTGTTCCATTTCTTTGCTACCATTTTATTATAAATATCAGGTTGTGTTGTAAGCTATATAATAACATATAGCTAAAGTATATATTTGCAGTGAGTCACTCGTGTATCCATGCAAGCGGAAAGCGTGCGTCGATTCGTATGGACTCGATACGACACGACATCCAGTGATTGGTCCAGTTGTACTGACACTGCATCCGTGTCATTGTGTGTAGTGACCTGATCGAAGCTTCTGCAATCAGATCCTCGGTGCAAGCCTGCGGAACGTTCGCTCCACGGGTATCGAGTTCGAATAACTTCTATTGATATACTCAACTATACATTGGTCACTTCACACGGGAACTCCATGGTAGCAGAGATAAAGGAAAATTACACGTACTACAAATTTTATGCCAGTAACGGTGTTTGGACGTTTGCGTGTTGTGTTACAGAGATGCAATTCGACAAAACGTATACCAGTATTATAATTGTGTATCTTAAAGTAACGAGTACAGAAATAAATGGAACTAGTGATTGTAAAGTTGTTTCTAGCGCGGTAGAAGAGTTAATTTCTGAGATATATGATCGGTCGAATAACGGCTGAAATTAATTAGCAATCTAATCGACGATATTTCCAGATAGAACATATTATGTTTGTTATTGAGAACACTGTTTTTATGGTGCTTGTACACGATGCCAGTCGCTAATGCGGTCTATATAAGCGAACTACTCGCGAGGGCTACTTCTTGCTACAACCCGAGAAGTGCCATAATTTGCAAATATTACATACACCGTGTACAAAAGCCATTAAGGCTCATATTAGGTATATTTCAACAGAAAACATAATAGCGCTTTGCCCGATTCCACAATCGAGAATCTCAAGACCGCTTGAACATAGTTCAAGCGATCACACTTATGTCACTTGGCGAAGATGGCATTCGTGGTTGAAATATAATGTTAATTATTTATATAATTTGCCGTAGTTACACCTAGAAATACTAACTGGTAGACGACCGCACCTTTATTTGTTAAGCTTATTAGCCGATGACTAGTATTTCCTTTATACAAAACTAGAAATGAAATGCCAATTTAAACCCGTTTCCTTTAGCTAATGGTCCTATAATAGCTAACGATCGACCTTACACATAATCTATCGTCATTCTGTAAGGACAGTTGGAATCGCGACATTTTACTTAAACGACCTTAAATGCCAGAAACACAAATGGAGTGAGACATTTACTTGTATTGGAACAAAAAAATGGTTAATTAAGGCCAACAATGTTTATATAAGCAACCCTTTTGTGAGGCTTGTAACCTCGAGTGTTCTCAAAGACGCCAGTCTACGCACGAAGAAGCCTCTCGTATGCGACTTTGTATTTTATATAAACAACGTCTCGGGTTAATGCTATAACTGTGATGAATTACATTAAATTGTATATCTCACTCCACAAATCGAATAACATCGTAACACAATATGCGAGGTTTTTAGCAGGGCAAATATCGGATTTGCGCTCCATACATGAAGGTAATACAAAGGCTCCATACGGATTGTTTTGGCTGTTTTTGGGTTGCGTAACAAAAACAGATTTTAAGTACCTACCGGTAAAGCATTATGGGTGTATTTTTTTTTTGAAAAATCTCTTATTTTTGTTACGGGTATTGTACGATTCCTATGTGTATTACGTCGATTCATTATAATTCTGTTCTTAAATTGAACCTACGCTAAAATCCTAGGCGTGATCAAGATAGTAATACGGAATAGTTAATCATAATAAGGTTTTCACGAAGAACCGAATGAATGTAAAAGTATTAAAATGAAGAATGCATGGCTAACATAGGTATTACTTTACCTTCATGTATCTTAATTCAAATGTGAGGAATTTAATAATATCATAATTATTTTATCATATTATTATAACCTGGCTTACAATTACAATAATTCTTGTGATTTAGTCAAGATCTGTGATCTTTCATTATCTTAATACATAAATATGCAAACTCTGTAAGCCTCAGGGCTTCGCTCCACAACGAAATTGGAACATCGAGCCTCTCGTATCCACACTGGAAAACTTCGACGCTTATTAAAAATAATTAATTTATTTGAAGTTGTCCAATTAATTCATTATCTTCACAATTATGTTGCAAGTCAAATACCTACTGTATAATAACTCATCATTATAAATTCGAAACTATATAACGTATTCAATTTTTTAATAACAAAATTAACGGCGAAGTTGTATCAAATATGATATAACTGTTAGCTTGTTGGTCTAGTGGTTCAAATGTGATCAGTTAGGCACTAGCTGGTTGTTAGCACACGAGTTCGATTTTTAGATCAAGCGAAGTGTTATTAAACCTGTTACTATTGGTGGTGTTCATCTTTTAGTTCTAGCACGAAGTGTGCCACTGATTCATTGAGTTTACAAACGCCCAAAGTATTTATTTATTTATTTAATAAAGGTACATAGTAGTTCTTACAATTTAACACTAAGTCCAACAAAACTATATGTACATAGTTTGTCTGTTGGATCGATTATCCCATGATATCTGAACCTTAACAAAAAAAATGTGATTGTTATAAACCTCTGCCTAATCCTTTGAGGCATAGCGCTATGTTGTTCCGAGAAGATATTCTGTGCGCGTATTTGAAATTTCCGTACAAAATGTTATTTTCTACAGCAAAACAGAGCATCTGAAAGGAGTAGGGTTTACAGGAACGGATGGGTCTAATTATATCCCAAGTAGCGTCGCGTGCCTAGCGTGCCGATCCTGACGAAAGCGACGGGACACTCGCATGTGTATTAAAATATATACAGGCTGTCCGGAATTAATGGATAACCTTGAAATGTCTTATAGTAGAAGGTATTAAAAAAGTGCAATATCTAGTCATGCTTTTGACTGTCTATCTAATATAATTATTAGTGTTTAATAATAAAACAACAAAAAACCGATTTAATTCATTCATTTATGGTCGTAGTGTACAAGAAAGGTAAATATGGTAATTAAAAAAAGATCAGGTAGTTAGGATAGATTTTTTTCATTTCTTTTTCTGAACGGTCATCAGTTCTACTATAAGACATTTCAAGGTTATCCATTAATTATCCGACACCCTGTGTAAAACGTCTGGCCGATGTAAATAAGGAAACTAACCTATAAAGGGTGAATTTGAACTCTATGATGTACTGTATAAGCCCGTGAAATTCTACAATTTTTTTTTAATATGCTTTATAATGTAAAGATTGATTATAAATTTCCATAGTTGACTAATTGTTGGCAGTTATTTAAATCTTTACTAATTTGTTTTACGATTTATTGCAAAAGCAATTATAGAGCCTTTATAATTGCTGATTTAGCGATAAGGTATTATTATAACAATCATAGGATCACAACCGCATCTCAGCGGAAAAGATACGAATCCTGTTAATTAATACCATTCTTTTCTGACTTTAAATCCTTATAGCATTTTGTCGGAGTCATAGCTGTAAGTATAAGTGCAAACATATGTCATAGTACCAATGAGGAAAAGATATGCCGAGAATACAAAATCTCGCTGTATTTTATTCTAATTGGGAGATGTATAAAGTCCGCAATGCCGTCTAAAGTTGCCTGTTAACTTTACTATTCAATTTTAATCCGGGTTTCAAGTTCTTAACTTTAAAATTTCAGCCCTACCTGCATTCTGAAGTGAAACAATCTAGCTACGTAACACAGCGTTGAAACAGTCAATTGAGAAAGATTGGTTGGCGCGCTCTTCACAAGCAAAGGCGCATAGCGAGCTATCATTATATATTATCACACAATGCTCTATTATTGCATGAACCATAAGGCACAGTTATCACATAAAATATCGAGCGAATTTTGGTCACAATAAGAAAAATGTACAATACAATAGATATTTAAAGTTGCTGGACCAGCAGTGTGTAATATACATGTTTAAATAAGGACAGTGACCGACACTGCCACCAAATCGTTGTAACGCAAACTTGGCGCTGTCCCTAGCTTTACTAGGACAAACAAATAAGGGAACTAATAAAATATAAATATTACGGCACGTCGGATACGAGGATTTCGGTCCGACCGATATTTCATTTCGGCATGTTTGGACTGGACTTTAAAAAGTCTATGTTCAAACATGATGAAGGCGGGCGCATTTCCGCATGCCGCTCTATATCGAAAACCGTCGTGTTATATGATGATTTACAACTGGCTTTAATATTTCAACTAGCCATTTGCCTTAAAGTTAAATGAGTGTTATATATTAGTAGCGAGCATGAAAGTCAAGCAGGTCACATGGCACTGCGATAGCAATTTTATCAAAGAGGCGAATTAATTTGTTTTGTAAATTTGTCACGGCTTTAATATACACTTACATTAACACTTCATTCATCATACTTCTTACATATACAGAATCTTGATATCAAGGCAGTTAATAATGAATTTAATTAGCAGTTTCCGACAGCTGGTGCGCCGCGCTCCAACCAGCAAGATTATAAACTACGTAGAAAATATTTTTCGCAAAAACACTTCTTTAGTAAATTGTTGTGTACACAGTTAACGATAAATGATCACGGCTCGGGGCAAAAACTTGTGTGCTCGTAATATGTGATCCACACAAAGAAACGCCAATCCAGAATAAAGTAGTACTGATATTGAACGTTTATCGTGTCCTTAATTTCAATATTTATAAAGTCTCCCGCGATGCCATATTTTAAAGCAAGAATTGTTTACGTAAACAGATACTTCAATCATCAGATCCATAAAGCGTACAAAATATTTGCTAGATAACAAAACACGCTTTAGTAAATCGCCTAATTTTATCCATTATGACTAGATAGATTGGTAAACTTGCTCGGTAATGGGACAATGGGTTTTGACCACGGCGGTCGGGTGAAGGCCGATCTCCCGTCGAGTACATAAATATACTCGGTGCGATACATCTAACGTATGATTCGCTAAACAACCGACTTCCGTTGGCGGACCGACCGGCCGCACCATCATTAGGAATTGATCTCACTGGTGGCGAGAAGTGTGAACCGAGTAAATTCGTGTTGATTCGATATCTCGATAGCCGATTAAAAGCATTTAACCGATCGAATGGTAAAAGTGGTAAAAATTATTGTTCTAATATCAGAAAATTGTTACAAGCAATGTGACTAGCAAAGCGATTTTTAAACATTATTAGGTTATATGTACCATATAGTAATCATTTAAAAAAGACAGTCAGATAAAATATATATGTGTACAACATAAGTAAGTGTTGCAAAACGATACAAATACTTTAGTTCGTATTGAATCGGATCGACACTAATATTAGCATCTTTACTTGATTTTGGTTACTTATTTTACGCCACTTGCACACGTTTTATTTATTGTGAATTTATATCAGCTCAAACCGAGCTGATAAAAGACATACAATAAATAATCCTGCAGAAGAAATTCTTTCCACTCGCTCATCCGCTTGCTAAGAGACCAGTGCCATACCGACCACACGCGAATGTCTATTCATTACGAACGCTTAACAGATATTACACGTTAAGAGAGCGTAAATCGTCACGTGCAAATGCAATTGTTTACTATCAGTTTTGTTAACGGCTATGTGGTTTACAAATCCGGGTTTAGACGCCAAACAGTGCACTGCTGTACCACCCACGTAATCTATATTATTTGAGTTGTTGGTTAGTTCGGACCTCCAGAGACGAAGCAAGTTCTAAATAGCTTATTGTAAAAAGCAATAGAATATTATTAACAAAATAAAAGTAAACAGGAATAGTTATTTAAAATTGATGATATTTACTGTAGTTTAACCTGTCAGCTTAACTATATTCTACGTATTAAGGAAACTTATTTAAGGAAAATTTTAATACTGCGGATTTCTCTCAAACTACAGTTAATACAACCAATTTTTTATTTGAAGCTTCCAATACACTATATCGTCAGTATCGCCAGGCACTATCGTAAACAAAACAACCAATGCCCTTGCAACTGTTTGTTGATTAGATAATTTCGGGCATTTAAACCACTGCCTGACCTGAGCTGACTGAAAATTTACTTATAAGGATTATATTTTTAGTATTTTGGTTGATTTAGTTATAAAGTGTAGAATAGACCACTACCACATTGATAACATGGAGTGGTCCTGTACTGATCAGGCAAACCGATAGCAAAAGCGATCGTTGACATTTTAAAGCTTGTAAAATTTTCGAAACTAGTAATCTACTATAGAAAAAAATCAACGGGATGCACTCCGCGAGTGCCGGCAGAAGTGAAAACTTGAATATTAACGTTGTGCATTTTTGATATTTTGGAATGGTTAGGGAATAATTTTGCACGAATTGCTTTAATTATCAGTATAAAAGTACTATCATTTATGTGGTAAAATACAATATTCATTTATTGCGCTATTGTGCACAAACATGACAATTCTCCCTCCGTCTTGCGAATTTTCGATCAGGTCACGTGTCCTGACGCGAGTTTAACCTTTTTTACCCATCACAAAAAAGTGCACAACGCCGCTAAAGAAGTTTTCACTTCAATAAGATTGACTGGCGTAAATATTAAAGACAAAATATGAATTTGAGTTGATCAAAAGTCGAACAGTTTATATATAAATTGCTACCATTATTTCATCAAATTTTAACGGCTATACTTATCGTTAATAATTTAATGAGTTAAACATATAACTAGCGTTGACTTGTACAAACAGGAAAGTCAAAATGTTTGCAATGAATTCCTTTTACATACATATTCCATACATGCCAGGAATATTTAATTTTATTAGTTGCTGCTAGCATGTTACAATGTTGTATTATTCTTTTTATGCGTTCCTTCTCTTGCCCTTTACATTCCACGGGATTCCTTTCGGCATGCAACCCGATTCCAGCAGGCAATGTTATACTATCCTAAAGCTGTTTAAAGGCCTATGATTTTCCTGAACGCATAGACCAGTCATTGGATTGTATAATTTGTGGACTGGCGCTAAGACAGTAGTAATTCGCATAATTGCATTCCGAAATAGTCTTGTTGTTGAAAGTCGGCAACTGTCTTGGACCTTTTGACCGACCATGTAACACTGCCCCTGATTTAGTAAATCGAATCTGGTTCTTTACGAATGGTAGCCGCGCACGCAATATCGTCACAACACCAACCAAACCTACCAACCACGTGAAGTAAGTAGCAATTACTTTTAATATTATTTGCATTAACGTGAATGAAACTATATAATAGATATAGCTAGTACAGGATAAATGTTATTGAATGCATCGTTATTATTATAACTGCCTTCGTGGCGCAGAGGTAGTGAATGCGACTGCTGTGCATGAGGTCTCGGGTTCGAATCCCGGGTCGGGCCAACAAAAAGTTATTGGGGTTTTCAGTTAAGAAATCTCAATAGCAGCCCGGAGTTAGGAAGTTGGCGGTGTTAGACATCCCCGTGCCTCGGAAAGCACGTAAAGCCGTTGGTCCTGCGCCTGATCTCTCTCCGGTCGTGTAGGATTACCATCCCATCGGGTCATTAGAGTTAGGAAACAGAGAGTGCACTTGTGTTTGCGCAGACACTTGTGCACTATAATATCTCCTGCGCAGATAGCCAGTCTCCGTTAAGACTGGACGCCGTGGCCGAAATTCGGTCTGTAGGACATTATTATTATTGATAAATAACCTAGAATGAAATTTCAAATTTCAGCTAGAAAGATTAGCTAATACGCACCAATTATAGTCAAAATTTGTAGTGAAATACCATATTTATAGTTTAATAACATAGCAAACAATGAAAACAAATAGCGCCTTATAATTAGTAAAGGACTAAATAAACAATTTTATAATGAGCTGTCCATAGCAAGTTAAAATAATTCAAGATGACCCAGTTTGATTGCGCTTGTGAGGGGAAAACTCATTAAATCGCAGGTCAATATTTTTATTATAACCTTATTCCTGTTTCAAGCAGCCACTGTTAATTATTTTGTATAACACATTTTATTATAATGAAGGTTTAGATTGAAGTAGATTAAATTGAGCCGAGCCTATTGTCGCTTGTCTGCCTTAGTTAGACACATTGGTGAGCCCTGCGCAAAGCCATTTATGGAACATAAATATTTTGTGCTATGTGCAGCTCTTAAAACGCTAACGTCACTGGAAAACTTAATTGACTGCGCCTTTAGTAAAATTATAGCAAATAAATATTTTTAATTAGTTGACCAGGTACATCAACTAATCAGTTCAACATATAAAGGCCGCGAGAAAAAGAAATGTGGAATTTCTCCACTTTAAATTACGACCTCGTACGTTGCATCACAAACTAATAAAAGTTTCGTCCAATACTAGCTGCGAAACGAATTCTATAAAAACGTTACAAATTACACAACTCAATTAATAAATAATATACATACATAGTCGTTTGTGATTGCCAGAATTACGCACGCAACATATAAAACGAAATAATAAAATGCCAGAAATGCAGTTACGACGAAATTTGTACATACTACTTACTATTCAGCATGCCTCTATAATGTCAACCTTTAGAGACACAAGACAATAAGAAGAGACAACTTCTCTGATGAAATGTGGGTATACTTCTGGCTAGTCTTTGTTTAGGACCCGCATAATCAGAACAAGCCTACTGCTGTTTGCTACTGTTTGTTGGTGATGCGTGTCTTTTGTCATTAGTTTCGACTAACATTTTTGAACAGGAAAGGCAAAAATCTCTTGAGTCAGTGTAGTTCATAAACATATAAAGTGTTAAGTTCTACACATTTCGCTCTCAGAAAAACTACAAAACATCTTATTCCATTTTAGATTCGGATCAACTATTTGTGGATGACACAATTTACACATCAGATCTCTCGTGGTGATCTTACTCAAAATAATTGGTGGACTGGCAAAGGGGAAGTGTCCACTTAAACCACAACGCGACTCGTGCATTTTCGTCTTTGTACAGTTTATAATATTAACAAAATATTTATTCAGTCCGAAACCTAAATAAAAAGCATCGATAAACCGTCGCGTCCACCGCTATAATGTACATAAGTTATTCACGAGAAGAAAAAGCTCATTTCATGGCACCAAAATAGATGGAGGCAGCTGTGTCAAGAGCACGTGTTTTTTGTAAACAGGGCACACGTGTGACCCTAGATAAAACATAAACGAGAAAACCGGTGGCCGAAACTTTTGTACACAAACCGGTAGAAAATATTTTATTATTGAGAGCTAACTTTTCCCGCAGTGGAATTTATGTTGGCAAAGTTATTTAAACAATGGACATTGGAATTGTTTACGTTAACGGACTGTTTTAATCACAACTTTGTGACATGAAAGCGAGAGGGTTCATATCTGAGCAACATTTTTAAACAGAAGTGCAAACATTCTACTCTATAAGCCGTGAGAGTTAATTTAAGAGGATCTTAGCATCCTCATTAACAGATTCGTTGCTGCAGCATAGAACAGCTTAGTCAAGCTGCCTTAAGTAAAACGTGGCTTGAAGCAAGTTATTTGTCTCGAAAATGGTATACCTACTACAAATTGGGCAACATACCCGTTGTCTATTTCTGAATACAGTCCAGTATGCCATATCCCTAACGCTTTCTATCTATACTAATATTATAAAGCTGAAGAGTTTGTTTGTTTGAACGCGCTAATCTTAGGAACTACTGATCCGAATTGAAAAATTATTTTAGTGTTGGATAGCTCATTTATCTAGGAAGGTCATAGGCTATATAGCATCACGCTACGATCCACGGGGGCGTCGCAGTAATCATAAACGCGGGTGAAACCGCGGGCACATCTAGTCTAATTATAGCTATAAGCTTATAAGAAATAAAACAGTCTGGCCTCCTCTATTGTTTAATACAGATATATATATATATATATATATATATATATATATATATGTGACTTAAACAACATTGGAGTTCTGTATTGACAACATTTTCTTTTAGAAGCATTGAGGTTGACAAATAGTGTGGTGAAAGTTTATTTTCTCCGTTACTTATTTTAGGAATACCATCGCTAGAATGATTTTCATTTCAGTAATACTTACTAAGAGATATAATAAATAACACAATTATTGATTCAACAAGCCACAGGCGTAGATATAAACCATTTATCGTATAGATATATGATGTGTGCTGCAGCTATTTAGTCAATAAAGTCGGACAGATCGTGCCATTACTGCACAGGAAGTTGGGGAGCGAGATCTATTCCCAGCTATAAACAGTACTCATTTCTAAAGCCCTACGGCTCCACACAGCTCATACGAGGCCATAAGGTCTCAAGCCTCAAGGTTCTGTTAAGTATGCTTGTAGTATGTATAAACATACTACAAGCATACTTAACAGAACCTTGTTCCATAATCAGGCTAACGGGCCATACTATATGTGAATAAGAAGAAATATGGTCCCATTTATCACGCTTAACAGAGCAAATTGTCTGTGATAGTGTAGTCGCAATTTGTTGGACAAGTTTTGGTTTATTTCTAGCCAAGGAATTTATAGCATAGAGATCAAAGAATGTTATTTCTAGAAGCCTAATTTATGAAAGAATACTATATTACTATTCGAATCGCTCGAACGACAATGATGTAACCGTTCTTTAGTCATTAATACCCGAAATAGTATATCTGTCATGTGAATCACTTTCCGACTGTTCGAATATGGTCCTAGAGTATCGTTTATGGCAAGAACTCTTCCTCCAAGTTCGTTGCTCCTTTGTTTTGCATTGTATTGCGACCGCGTCTGCATATTGATCAGTTACACGAGTATTATTTCTTTCTGCAGGGCTCAGCCAGTTGCAGCATGCACCATATCTACCGCAATATACTTATGTAATTGACGTTTTTTATTCTTATATACGGAATACTCAAGCGATCATTAACCGGTAATGTACCGCTATTACTGACCAAGCATCCGGCTGCAATACCATAAAGACATTTATATGCTATCCAAAATAATCATTTAGTTTCGAAGTCTATTTGCTTCTAAATTGCCACCTAAGCTCGTTATATGTTACATCATCACAACGATCACAGCGATTGGCGGTTGATGGCTGCATACAATGGAAGCGCCGAAGGCGCAAAATAGTCGACTACATCCGGGAAAGTTTAGTTGACTGGGAAACGATTCAATCGACCAGCCGCAAACGTCTCTATCGCTCATAGTATATCGCAACAAGGCAAAAGAAAAACAATAGATAATAGCCAAATTGGAATGACGGACGGCGTGGGACGTGGTTCATTTAACGTGCACGTTTGAAGCCTAAATATACATATGTGCGTATTTATACAAAGAAGCAACCGAGCGTGTCACTAAATACGAACTAATAGAGTCATAAATATCAGCCATGAATAACGGACCTGTGCCTTTGTCGTCGCATAAAGGTTACCTAAAATGGATCCTCCCATGAGGACCGACATAAAAGGTCGTGTAACAATAACCTATTTTGAGGTAAGGATTTTCGCAATGAGCTTCGACAGTCGCGACAATCTGGCGCCGTCGACTTTGCCTTCGTGGTGTATAAATTGTAGTAATATGTCATATGAACAGCGGTCTCGCAGTGGCTAACACTGAAGCGACCCGAAAAAACGGTTTATCTATAAAACACACGGATACCGCACAAGTAAACATGCCCAAAGTTCGACCGTAAACCGCTAACGTTTTACGATCTGGCTTCTATTGCTAGACGATAAACATGCCCGCGCGTCTGGAAACAAGATGCAGCACAGAAATACACGCAAACAAATAAACGTTTACAGCGAACAGACTGATTGGACACACTACTTTCTATTCGATATTGACATAAAAAAACTTAGTCTAACATCACATCATCACATCATGAATTCAGCGAGTTGGCAAAAATCCAATACACAGTGCAAGTAGGAAACCGATAATCTATTAATCAAACGAGCACTGAGATGGTGCATATTATTCACTACTACTAGATTGAGTGTAGTATGTAAATAGAAACATAGGCACATTCATTCTAATGAATATTCCAATGGCTTTCCACAGACAAAGTTCAAACAATGAGCCAGACGCATAAAAGAATAACGGAGTAACTTATGTGTTATGCAGTTTTAAGTTATTTATTGTCAGGCAACGCAAACGATAGAAAAAAAAGGATTATTGTCTAAAACGAAGCATCATTAACTATGAGATGGAAAGAAAACAACTCTGGCAGTCTGTAATGAAAATATATCTGAAAATCTGTTAACTATCTGGTATACAAATTGCGTCGCCATGATATTTAAAAACACGGCATTGAACGGAGAGTGGATGTTGACGCTTTAAAAAGCGTGGAACAAGCCTTCAGACTCTTTGGCGACGGCTGTGTGCCGTAGCCAGCGACAACACTTCAATAGAAAATAGGCCACCGCGAACCGCGAGAACACTTCGCTGCAGGAAATTGTGAGGAAAAAAGCTCGGAAATATACTACGTTATGTGAATGTTAATATATGCAGATATGTTATCTCTCTTCCGTCTATATAATAATACGTTTCCACTTATTTATAAGATCATCATACAGTTAAAATACACTAGTGCAATTAGCGAATCTTACCGCCAGTTAGGTCTTCCTTGATTTATTACTAATTAAACGTTTACTCCACATGCTTAGTAAAAAAACTTATCGACACTAAATCTAGACTCGGGCACAGAATGGCGTTATCACAATATGGCTGACTAGCAGATGATTAAGATGAATGATAATCACATTGATTTTCTCTTGAGATGCTTTCGTTGTGTTGAATCAAGTGAAGCTGGCTTTAACGGAATTATATTTGAACAAGAAATGTGGTTCATTAAGTTTGCTCTTTGGAACTTAGGTTTCACTTAAATCGTATAGTCTAAGCTACAAATCTAAGCTAAGTCTTACAAGGTCGTTGCTCTAAAAACGATCTAACGGGTTCGACGTCCGATCGCCAATGTTGAATTTATTCATTTACAAACTTCTTGCTCACTGTAAAAATAAACAATGCCACTCTTCGCTATAAAATACCTGAAGATGTGCTCGACTCGAAAGGTTTACAAAAAAGCATTTCAATATGTTAAACAAACGGGTCCTTTTCGTCCAAACTGTTTACAACTTCTGAATTAGATTTTCAGGGGGTACACAATTTGGTTTAAGGAAAACGGAATACTTAAATATATAATTTAAGTGCAAGCGTACTTTATACGAGGATCGTTTAGAGCTATGATCTAACAGTAAATTATTTCCTCATCATTTCTATATTGAGCAACGTAAGATGACAGAGTTTAACGTGTTTATCTATGTGCACCAGACCATTGTTTAGCAGATGCAGGGTTCCATTATGTTTGTAATTATTTACCGATCCGGTTTCGTCAACAAAACACTCACTTTCGAACCGGTCTCAAAACTGGCGCCGCACGTCTACTAGTACCGGCAACGAAATCGTAGATATTGCAAACCTTTTGTGTTGTGTGTAAACTAGCAGAAACACTATTATTATCCAATTAAAAACTAGTTCTAGCTAATTTGATGGAGATTAAAAAATCATCCTTAGCACATTCTAACTTAAACACAATATAAATAGAAAATAACTCACACGACAGATGTAGAAGAAAACGAAGTATTCAGTCCAAATCCGGTAATCACTTTATTATAAAGTCACAAGGGTAGCTGATCTAGTACTTCAGAACATGAAGTGAACAGCGGAAAAACTATAAACATTAGGTGGAAGTAAGAACCACTACGCACGCGTCCAGCTTTGACGCGAGGGTGAACGTGACTGTGACTGCATGCTCGCGCGCGAACTAACGATGCAACCGAAACAATTAGACTGCAACTGTGACACGGACTTGGAATCGGTTCGAATTTAGAACTTTTTAAGATTGTGTCTATGGTTTATGAGTAGTAAACTGTGATTTATTGGTGCCTCAGAATGATTAGTGCGAAGCTTTTTATTAATTTCAAGGAAGCCGAAACAAATTCGAATAAAAGTGTACTTTCATAAATAAATGATTGTTTATATTCGGTGTGTAGCTCACAGAGTCAATAAATGGGCTTCTACAACTGTTAATCACCGCGGAATTAAATCAGCAAATTACGATTTATTGTATTATTATTTTTACATATTATATTTTTACAGTTTGTTACGCAAAACAGCAGAGGTACTAGATAAAATCTCCCATATACTTAATACCTGTGATTAGTTAACATTGAGTGTTCATGTGACCTTATAGCCACATTATCCTGCTGTACGTAATCATATCGAAGGAGCAAGAGCACTGATCGTTTGAATTATAAAGATGTCGAAACAGTACCAAGGAGTAAGTTCCAATTGCTACAAGCTAATTTTACCGGGACTTGTGACGGATGGACAGTATCGATATTGAATGTCGGCTCGCACTCCGCTGATAAACACAACCGCTTATATTGCTTCCTTCGCATGATTATTACATAACGTTATCCCCAGGAAAAGCTTACCTTCGATTTCATATGAAATATAGTGTTTAATTAGAAAAATTTAAGCCAATTTACTTAATTGGTACCATTTAGTCATTTATTCACGCGACAGGAACCGATCGCGTTCTTTTGCAAAGCTTGTTCTGGTTTCCTTTCGTTCAGACTATTTGAAAGTTCCAAAACCTGATCTTACCCGACTTTCATGCAAACCATGCGAGCTTCAATATCGATACGTAATATAGCGCCTATATGTTACAATCGAATCGCGGCCGCAAAAACCAATATGATTTCGATGAATCTTGTAGGACGCTTAAAAAAGTAATTGCTTTGCTTTAGAACCACCAGTTTTTTTTCAATTACGTCAGAGTTTTAAAACCTCCACGCGAAGCCTGTACACGCTAGTTTAAAAATCTTGTTGTCGTATGATTAATATTGAAAGAAGTTTGAGCTAATTACCCTTTCTTATACATAAATACTAAACTAGAATAAAGTATGAATAAATATATAGTGAGTAACCAAGCCAGAAACACGTGGCTCGTGACTTTGCAACAGGAAATTACTAAGGCGTCAGCCTGAGTAAATGGGCGCATTGTAAGTTTGTGACGAATTCACGCCACATTGGATGCAATCCGATATTATTATAATAATATACGTACGAAGCATCATAAGATCGACGTTGTAACGCAATATTACTGAACATTTACGAATCATGACAACACGTTTGACTGGTTGTTTGCCTAATATTGTACATAACTAATAATATCGCTAAATTCGGCAATTGTAGGGCGGAGAAAATGACAAATACAAATCATAAGAAATCGTACATTTGTCTTGTATGCTCACAAGGAAAGGCCCGGGAATCGAGATAAGAGTGACATTTTCGGGTGGCGCCAGCGGTCGAGTGACCCAGTTCGGGGTCTGCGGCGGGCTGCGGAGCCTGCGTACACCGCGAGAGGTCACTGTATTGCACGCAGTACAGTCCGTGACACCAAAACACGCGTAATACGTATATCGAAACACTGCATGTGGTGCATAGAGGTTGTTGAACGATCCCAGTGTCGTAAATATTACTTGAGTATGCAACTTTTTAAAAAGAATACAAAGATAGATAACTATTGTTATAAATGTCTTAAAAATTCCGCGCATAGTAAATTAATTGCCATAGTCACATATTTCCTTTAAAATTACGTGATGCGCACTCCTTGAATAAAGACATTCTCACGTAGTCTAAAAAATCGATATTCCGCCTTCATACTTTGTTACGCAGGTCCCATTGTACGGGTGAAAGTTCATAACAAGAAATAATTTGTTCCGCGTATAAATTAATTCTTCCGTAACACTCAATTACATAGTGCACGATCTATAATTGTATAGAAGATAGCATCTCGACATTATATTGAAATTTTAATAAATGACTGTGCAGCATATCCCTGTGAGCTAGCTAAGATTTAAGAATAAACAACAATACAATACCAATTTTACTCTTTCATTTTGCACTTACACTTTGTTGTTGCTAATGATAACCGCGTTATAAAATACAGCGAGAAATATAAATATCTGGTTATTAAGCATCATATAAAAGACTATAAATAACTCCGTGTAAAAAGCATTATAAATAATATATAGAAAATTGATATAACAAACGCGATTTTTCTAGATATTGCGAATATCTTTTCAAACAGGACAATTGAAGTAAATTAACAATAGGCAATAAAAATAGCGGATGTCGATAAATCATCACCATGAAATGATTATGTAACACCATGAATAATGTGATTGAAAATAACATTAACATATTAATTAAGTTTTTTGTATCGTCGTATAAAAGGGAAATCTTCCTATGTTTATTTTTGAAAGAGGTTACGTAATATACTTATTTTTATAGATGTCTTTGACATGATGTATCATAAATGCGACAACATTGTTCTTTTACGGACTGTATATCAACCTATTTGCCTACTTAATACAAATGCATGAATGATAGTCTAACAGCGTTGAACGGGGAACGATAGCTAAGTGTATCATTCGGTAGCTTTCACTGAGTGCAATTTGATGCGTACAATCAGTAATCACCGGGTACAGATTGTGGAGCAATTAGTATTGCGGATATGCTTATACATATGTGCCTATGTTTATGGCACATCTTCCTGCCATCGAGGAAACGCGTTTCGTTGGCAAACTCGTTAACAGGAGGCGAATACAAATTTATGCTCTGTGTAAGATGTGATGAATAGTCAATTAGTAATTTTATAACGATCATACTGGAAAATTTGTAGGACTGATGGAGAAAAGGCGGATAGAAGAGTAGGCATTTTATTGTAACAAACGTGGAGATATTAGCGGAGTATATGTATCAAAGAAGGATGGCGATATCATCACGCACTTACGAAAGACCTCAATGATTAAAAGATGGGGCTAATTAAAAATTAAATCGTTAATATTAAATATAACTTAAACAAAAAAGAACGTTATCCTTACTAATATTATAAATTCCAAAGTAACTCTGTCTATCTGTCTGTCTGTTACCTTTTCACGGCTAAACCACTCAACCGAATTAGATCAAATTTGGTACAGATATAGTTTAAAACCTGGGGAAGGACATATGCTACTTTTTATTGATGTAGGTACCACGCGGGCGGAGCCGTGCGCAAAAGCTAGTTTTATATATATTAAAGGGGGAATGAAATAACAGTAGCTACCTAGATAATCGAATAGAACGTATCACTAAAATTTACGTTCAAGTTTAAAATAAGTCTTGCTTTACAGGTGTGCTGAAATATCACTCAAATAAAATTAATAAATACAAAACTATCTGTTCATAAAACATTAATTAAAATTTGTTTGAGAAATATTCTCCAAGTTTTAAAAGCAATATTAGCGTTTCATTTTGAGTTCATTCTTAGTTTCATTAAAATAACTAAATAATATTAGTTGAATAAATCATCCGGTTTACAGTTAGTGTTTGGAATTCGGTTTATTAGACACAACTTATCTGAAGTTTGGTGTAACTTTACCAATCAGTTGAGTAGTTTATTCAATGTAACTTTGTGTCGATGTAGATAACAAACTTCTGTTATCTCTGGTTCCGACCACAAGTTTGTAATTTTACACAACACAATACTATATTATGGATACTGTTTGGTGGTAATAAACTTGGTACGGCCTGTTTTGTTGATACGCAGGCGTAAGTTACAGTGAGTTTAATTCATTGCTGATGGTGAGGGGTAGGCTTTTAGTAACGTCTAATAAGCATTATCAAATGACGTTTTTAATAAGTCATTACGTCTGGAACTATGTTTAATGGCCTCAATAACACCTTAAAATTACCAACTGGTGGATTACTGCATATCATTTTAGAGATATACAGACATCATGATGTAAAGTCGGCAACATAAGTCGAAACACATAGCTAGCACACGCTAGATTTTGATTCGCCTTATCATTGAAGATTATTAAAGGTAGTCGATTTAATACAGAATTACAATTTATAATTAATTAAATACTCTATAGAAAATTTCTTCATGTTTAATTGGTTATGTTGCACTTTTGTACACCATGATGTTAAGTCAACGCATGTTTAGTCCCTAGAAACACACAGGTGCAAAAATAAACAGAGAAAGTGCTTATAAGAAATGTTGTTGCTGTTTTCTCATAGACATAAAAACGTGCGTATAAAGTACTTTCCATTATAAAACACTAGTTTCTGGCTTCGGCTATTACTGCGTGAATCCCCCGTGAACAGGTTAACTGAGTAAAATATTCTATGTGTTAATCCAAACCATGGTCTCTCTGTGTGCTAGGTTTCGTACGGTTTATAAGTAACTAGTTTTTGCGCGCGGCTCCGCCCGCGTGGTACCTAATCAATAAATAGCCTACGTCCTTCCACAGGTTCTAAACTATATCTGTACCAAATTTCATCTAAATCGGTTGAATGGTTTAGCCGTGAAAAGGTAAGAGACAGACAGACAGAGTTACTTTCGAATTTATAATATTAGTAAGGCAGTAAGGATTGAGTACCAAACATGAAAATATTCATAAATCTTCACAAATTACATTTATGATATTAGCAGGATTTATTTATAAATCGCGTATGATATGAAAGAGTTTAGATTTTAAGCGTAACAGATTACAGTGGAATTTTGTATGGTACACCAAAACAATTTGTTTCGTGTCCTTGGGTAGCCAGAATGTTAATAATAAATTCTTGAAACATATACGTGACATGAGGTACATATACATACGTACGTCAAATGCAAATCAAGTAAATAAATAAACGAACTGTGTATACAAAATGTTTCACACGTATAATTTAACGTCGTTTAGTATGCTTAAAGTATTTATTTATTGTTATATTTATCATCTGTATTCCATCATCCGTTTCAGATGCGAATGGTCGATGGCAAAATTCAGTACATTTATTGCCTATATGTATGTATTTAACGCTTATATAAAAGGTAAATGATAAATGTTATTATAATATTATAAACTGTCATACACATAAAAAATATTGGGGATTCGTTTTAGTTTGAAAATAAAGATTGAAATAATTTATTAATTTAGATCACAATGTTCGCAATATTATTTAAATGTTAAATTATATTTACGATAGCAAGCTTGCAGGATGCTAAGAAATAAGCATTTATGAAGCAGAAAACGGACTTATAAAATCACAATTGAGTTACAGTTTGTACCAATCATATTACATAGAAAGTCTTGCGACAATGGTCGAACACTTTCTTTTATGATTCATCCCGTAATATACACCACAGAATAAATCGAAGTATTCGTAGTACTAATTGTATTACACTATATACTACTAAATTCATTTCAGGGTTATTGTATGGAACGGTTTGGCCTCCGTTGGGTATGACTACAGGAACTAAAAAAAAATATTTTGATGTGATAACACTTTGTGACAGATATGAATGCACGTTACATTCTAATGAAGCATACAAAAAGTAGAATGATTTAAAATGTATTGGATAAGTATAGGTTTTTGAGCAACATGGCCTTGAAACGCCGATAGCCTTGAGATAAGGGGATCGGAGAACAGAAATGCGGCATCATTGCGCAAGTTGAAATTCGTCGAATATTGTTATAGATTGCTGAGATCGCAATAGATAACGCCTATTTTAGACACAAACACGAATTGTCCTATATACAGAGTGTGAATGAATAATTCGGCTAAAAAAGGATGTAGAGCCTATTTTGAACTTCACAAGCTCCCGCTTCCTTGCGGCTTCTGAATCGTACCTGTTTGTCGAATGAAAGAATGGCTACAATGATCTTGTCTCCACTTAAAATGTCATGGGATGTAGGTACGTTTTTGTACATACATACATAAATTCACGCCTGTTTCCCAGAGCGGTAGGAAGAGACTACGGATTTCCATTTGCTACGATCCTGACACACTTCTCTGGCTTCATTCACTTTCATCATGAATCGTATGAGGAATGCCTCATACACGCCCGTCGGTTCAAGGAGCTCTTAACCTGGCCTTTGTCCAGAACGCCTCCGATCTGATCGAGAAACGTTCGCCTAGGTTTTCCTCTTGCGACTGTCCCATTCACACTAGCCTTATAAACTTTCTTAGTCAGTCTTTCCTCGTCCTCGTCTTTTGTAATTGTACATAATATGTATATGTTCATATACGATACAAGTCTCCACTACGTTCTAGACATTTTTGAGTTTAGGTAATGCCTAATAGAAATTCTATAGAAATACACGTGGTCCATGCATTAGGTGCCAAAACGTAACAAACAGAGTTACTGTCGCATTTATAATATTAGTATGGATAGTATTAAGTGAGATCTAAATGGAATTTTCATGGCTTAAGAATTTTGCGAGTCCTTTTCATGTTGAAGACTATTAGAAGCAGTAGTGTTAAACAAATACTCGATAATCACTGTTATATTGAACACAACGTGTTGGCGTAATCAAGGACCATGCGAGTATCCCCAAAGGGTCAGATAGAGGTGCAGAATATCGTCATTTAACCACCTATGTTAAGGCCTCACGTAGAAGACGCGAACGTTTTATCGTCTCCGGGTACGTTTTCATTGCTATTACCTGAATATGGCGAGGAATCGAATGGCAACCTCATGACCGGTACTAATCATAAGCACAATGTGAATAAACAAAATTCTCTTAATAACCGTACAAGTAAGCTTCTAATGCGCTATCATCAATAAAATATGAATTCCTTCGTAGTCATTTCTTCGAGGAAACAATTTCGAAAATTGTCGCTCACATTTAGTTTGTCATCATAAGCGGCTTCATATTCCAGGAACATCGTAGAAAGTGCATGGAGCAAGAGGCAGCTTTGCTAATTATAAACCGAGGCGGACGACATGCCGCACATACCTGGTCCCTCGAGCGACCGACAGACAGACAACAAAACATCAAAATAGAGATCTATTCACGTCAGATCAACTTTCAAATCAAGCGAGCTGTAAATGAACTATCAATCTTAGTGCCTCTTTAGGCGATAGGTCGTGGGCAGAATGGTTTAAATCAATTGACTCACGGCTTAAAAGCTTCTATTACGATTAATAGGTGTTTGGCTATTAAGATAGACTTACGTGCTATTTTCGACACTGGCACTATTTTCTTCTAAGTATAGCATTAACGGTATTAAACGTAGGTTTCCGGGTTCGACGTCCGGTATTCGACTTTTTTAAGGCTCACACTGTCCAGTCGATGACAATTCTCGCAAATAATAGTTCGCCTATTATGTATGTGCTTATGTAAAAACCTACCTAACTCCTTGAGCACAAGAAGTCGTGATTTTACAGCGTGTTTTTCACGCTGTCCTCGTTTCCAGAGAGTTTGTTAAGAGACGTCCGTGAACTTTATAAATAGCCAAGGATTTTCCAGATGCTTCTACGTATATCAAGAAGTTGCGTTTTTGTTTATGTTTTTAGTTGCAGATATAAAATGATCGAAGAATAATGATAGTCGACTTGGGATTACCGCATCGTACGATATTTCAGGAAATGGAATATTAATCTATGCTTTATCTGGTGTGATCGGATTGCTGGTTTTATTTGTAAACTAGCTGAGCCCGCGTTATTTGTCAACCGTTTTAAAGATATACACTAAGTAAGCTCAAGCTTATCATATGCATCACAGCAAACCAATCCGAATTGGCGCAGCCATTTTAGAGATTAGCGTGCAGACACGCAGACAAAATTCTGGTATTATAAAGTTTGTTGGTAAGTTTATTCTAAATACAATACCTACGATGTATACTCGTAGATATGCCTTCGACAAAATTATTGATGACGCGGCCTATCCAAGAGATTAATCGGATTTATGCCGACGCATAAAGTTATTTATGAGTGCGTGATTTATACGATATAATGCATCTATATTCAGAAACATCGGATTGCACCAAGGCTACCACAATTATCGGCACGTCGAGTTTCATCTAACTTATACGTTTATGTTTACGTTCTTGTTGTTAACGTACGTGATTCGGACTTGTTATTTAAGTGAAACAGTGATAAGGTTACTGTTGGTAATAAAATCTAATTTAAATACATACATAATTATGCAATACCAGAGGTCTATCCTGATCTAAACCTGTTCGGTTACAATACGGTTACGCGACCCTGGTTTCTTCCTCATCCTTGGCAATGGTACAAAAGTACACCTACTGACTGAAGCTAGACTAGTTTTGTTGGTGCACTATTAAACATGTGAATACGTTTGTAATTGAATCCGATAATGTGTTTTTTTATGAAGTTTACTGCAATCGCAGTAAACTGGAAAAAGAAACTCATGAAAAAACTAATTTGCAGTAAGCTGCCTAACCATTTATTATAATATATGGGCTATACTTATACATATCATGTCAAATATGAATATGGTATTCCTCTGCCCAACCCGTTAGGGATATACTGGCGTAATGTTCTTATGAATCGCTTGACGTTGCATATAACTATTTCTAGAGGAAACAGAAACACATGGAGTGCCATTAGAAAATGTCAGAGCGCGCGTGCATTACTTGGGGCGACGACCCTATAAATTTTATGGTCTCTAACAATAAGCTGTAAATTTAGGTCGACAATGGTGCAACAGTCTGGTGATAGCTAGCACACAGGAAAAGGTCCCAGGTTACGCAAGAATTTCACAAGTCAAGTAACAAGTAGAACTGTTCGTGAGTTCCAAAACTAGAACATTACTCAATCATGATACGACTTTATTTTGAGAAACAGCTAACTATTTACTTTTTAACCCGTTCAATGTTGGCGGACAAATCCATAACCTGAGGGGTCATGATCTTTTTATTATACGCGCCTTTTCAGACCAAACTCAACGCTTGAGAATTTTAAGTACACGACCCGTGTTGTTGCTTGCTAGTCAAGAGGTAAAAATTGTTTTATATAGAGTGTACCAGAAAGATATAAAGCTTCAGGGTCGGACGGATACAAACAAAAAACACATCAAATTTCTTTGTTGTTACAAGGAACCCGTACGTTTTTGGTAGATTCAGTTTTGCCAAATATTGAATAGAATAGGTAGAATTCATATTTAAATTAACTCACGTTTTATACGTAATGGATTTGAAAATTCTATTATATACTTTTCAAATCTATTACGTAGGTAGGTAACAAGAAAGTCGAGAAAATAAAATTTCGTTTAAGTTCTTTTGGATCAGCCATCTTATTTCAACGTCACTGCATCCCAATCCGACTACGTTATAATCACTTATCTGTTCCACGTTGCTTTTTTAATTCGTCATGTGCATACTGATGACATGAAGACACGAAAGGTTTACCATGAGAATAAGCTTTCTTTGAATACCGTGTAACATGACGTTCCACTTCAAGGTCGCGAGAAATTGTGCTCTATCATGCATAATCTATTGAGGGCAACTATCTCTATGACCATCTCGTAAAAAAAAAGAAACAAGAACCACAGACGTTAAACCAGCTTAAAATGCTTCGAGGTTTATTTTTGTGGCAAGGAACACAGATAATATAATATCGTGATTAAGATTGAGCTCGTGTAGAAAGTGCATCTGTCATTACGGTGCCTTTAGGAGGCGAGGTACTTGGTATACGGCCGGCCCACGCCAACAACGAGCTTGGAGCAAGCCTAATTTGGGAACAATAGAATGGCAATTTCTACAGTTAGATATTTTTACAAAAGGATTTACCACACGGTTCAAATAACATCGTAATTTATAATGAAAGTTATTTTGAATAGCGGCAAAACACATTACACTGTGGGTATTATTCTTATTTCTTAAAACATTCTAAATAGGTACATGTCAGCATAACATATCGCTTATGCTTAAGACTTTTTAAAGGCGAAGATAGCATTTTATCTGAGCTTTTAACGACATACAATTATCGACGTATTTAAAAATATTATATTTACGTATTTTAATCCGTAGTCTCTGCCTACCCTGTATGTTAAAAGCGCTAAGCAGCTCGTGTTTCTTTTGAGTATAAAAAAATTATTCTCTTACACCGTAGGTCCTTAGAGTACCTATGTTTAATTTATTTATTTGGATCGCCTACAAATTATACACGTTTATTACATCTAAATAATAATTTACAAACATGCTTTATGCTCATCTACTTACAACTACATCTAACAAAAATAAAATGTTTAGTTAACAACGAACTATAAAGGACCTAAATTATGCAATCGAGTAAAATTATTTACCCACTTACAAAACCTTGCCTTTAAGCGTAATATCTAGTTAGCACTTTTAACACATAATATTATGTGTGCCTTACGTGACTCTTAATAAAGCTCTTAATAAAAACACCCAAAACATACATGTATATGACAAGATGTACAAAAGCAAATTGTTAAATATTGACTCACAATATTATCGATATAAAAATAGATATAAAACGTTCGCGTTTTAAATTTGCACACGTATACATATTAGTAATAGATCTGGTGTAATTGTTTTATTCACTCAGTGCTTTGAACTCGTGGCGTCGGATATAAATTCTCCGTGGACTAGAACGTCCATGACAGGCGACCTCGAATTTGCCGCGCTTCGTCAGTGTAAGCAAACGTGACGAATGGCGAGAGGTTAAATGGATAAACGTGAATAGCTGACGTAAGCATTGTGTTGTTTCGGCAGAATCCGCTGAAAGCTTGTGCGAGTTGGATTTGTCGCACAATTGTGCGTTTATTCTAAGCGTATGTTGTCGGAAATGACGTTTGACGGATCGTGTAGAAACTTACCGGATTGCGATTAGTGTTTAAATTAACGGATTTTAGACAAATAGCTTGAGCACCATTTGTTTGAGAACCCCAATTTTTCTGACACCCTGTAAGGTAAAGTGTAATAGTCGAAACTCGAAATCGTAAAATTGTTCTTCAAAGCCTTTGACCTGTTGATATGGAACCATTTAGTAGATTTGCGATGCCTCTGAGGGATAACATTCGACTTGATGATTATGAAGACCGTCTAAAGATTGATATGTCGCTTGGTTCGTAAGTAGTGTACCTACATTTGTTGTGTAGAATTACATCGACCATAACACCTATGGAAGTTATTAGGTGAATTGGCTATCGTCTCTTTTATACCACTTTCAATATACGCATCATTTCAATCTTGCAAAACGTACGACTTTTACGGGTTAAAGAATCGCACATGTATGTATAACATCAAACCTTTAACCCTAAACGTGTCGCGTAAAGTATTACAAAACGTAATCGTATTTTGAGTGCACAAGTTAATTTACGAAATACCTTTGAATTGATTGCATTGCTTACGCCACTGAGGCACTGATGAAGCTGTTGCGTCTGTCACGTAACGTTAAAAGTCGCACCGTGTCTAATGTCGCGTGTAATTACGGCGCAACATCATATACATCACGACTTTCAGGGTACCGTATCTCTATATGTTTAAATGGAATGTCTAGAAGATTACGTTTGCTGTCTGCCTGTACGCCAGTCTGTCCGTTTGTATTTTCCACAGTATACCAAGAACCCAGCCATGTATCTTCTTCTGTATAATTATTATATAGTCTACTTAGGTACTTAAAATAACAATTGGATTTGGATTTTCTAACTAGCGTACCAAATTGGAATTAAATTTTGCATACACATCATGTTTCAGAAAAGGACATAGGGTACTTACATCCAGAAAAGAAGTACTGTGCCCGAGGGAAATTAACTGTCGAAATAAAGATTAACGGGAGCGAAGCCGCGGTCAAAGGCTTGTTATTCATAAAAATGCATATAAATGGTAAATTACCCATTAAGTTATAACGATGCTGTAGATAATGAAGGTTTACAGAAAGTTAATGATTCTCACAGAACAGTAATTAGACTGATTATTACATTTCTAACTATTAAACGAATTGAGCCTTCAGTAAGGATTGTTTATGGATAAGGCCGATATAACTGGTATCTTGCCGACATGAGGTCGAGTTTAAGATATTAAAGGAATATTTAAAGAAACATAAAATTTTTTGTATGAATCTACTGTCTTCCAACTGTAAGGAATCGCAATGTGCTAGTCGCATTCGTGCTTATCCGTTTTTTCTACAACATATCTTCGAGCGAATACAAGACAGAGCGTAAATGCCACGGCAAGTACTTCAATGCAGTTTCGTTGTTCATCTGTTCAATGTGACGAGGTTCAACGTCGACTGTCTATTTCAATTCATTGCACGCTTCTTCACTTTATTGCAGACTAAATATAAGGCATCATATTTTTTATTTTCGTCTACTTACACAATTTCATGTGAATGCGTTGTTGGAATACAAAATGTATTTGCATTTCTTTTCAAATGAAATTATTTTTAAGACGAGCCTATTATACAAAAGGGTATATTTAATATACTATACTGTAATGCACATTATATTTACCAATGTGCATTTTACAAATAGTCCAGTTTGATACAACTTTAGTCTAGACTAGTAGACAATCTATACGATCGCGATAAAATATAAATTCCAATTAAAATAGATGGAAACAAATGTCAAATTTCATAGCTACCATAGACGCTCATCTTTATCTTGTCTAGACCTCTTGAACCTGATTTATATCAAAATTTGGCACAGAGACCCTTTAAAGATGAAGAAGAAAAAGGTATTTTGCGTTTTTTACACTTTATGACTTACTATTAAATAAATCTTAAACATTCCAAATACCATTCTGGATCAAATGAAAATGAATTTTAGTTACTTTGTACATTGATTAGTGTATTATATGAAACCATAGTCGAAATTACATGTCTCTAACATTTTCTTTTTTTTTTCATGATAATTTAAAACTTACTATAATACCTCGAAAATTAATGTAATCCTTATTCATATATACCTGTAGGCAGGACTTAGTATGTGTGTTATTTATAAGCTACACCTGTAATTACCTATATTCGCAAAATAAAGAATTTGATTTGATTTAGCTGGCTTAATAAAACCAGACAAACCCCAGTTAATAGTATTATCCTACCCTCCATTTTACTGTTTATTACCCTCTTTTTTATTTTACTCATTTACTAGATTTTGCGTCGCTTTTGTAAATCTAGGTTAGAAACAGTACTTTTTCTGGATGAAAGGTAACCTTTGTCCTTTTCTGTACAGGGGTACAACACATATGCGAAATTTCATATTAGTCGGTAGCATAGTTAAACAAACAAACACACATTCGCATTTATAATATTTAGTAAAGATTTCTACTCTGATATCATACCTAACAATTTCCATGTTTCTATGTTCATAACATAACATAGGTATACCTACATTTAGAGAAATTATACCATCTAACTTCAACGAATAGAAAGCTAAAAAGTTGTGAGATAAATCTAAACAATAATGGGCATAATACACAAGCTGTCTTCAATTCTCATACACTTACAGCGACAGAGGAATATAAATGACGTTTCAATAACGGCAGTTTTGTAATATATTCATACGAGGGCTTTATAATGTCAATAAAAGCCATAAATCTGAGACAAACGGGTTCTCTTGTGAATAGTAGGCGATTTTCTTAGTTTAGTTACTACGTTTTACTACTAAAACTACACTATGTAAATTATGCGTATGTTTAAGGAATTATTTAAAACCGATACAATCTTCGCTTCTTATGGCATTTAATAAAATAGTAGGTATAAATGCAAATGTGTGTTTGTTTGTTTGTTACGCTTTTACGCCTTAACTACTCGATCGATCACAATGAAATTTTGCATACACTTTGTCAGAGGTACAGAAAATAATATAGGGTACCTTTCATCCGGAAAGTACTAAGCCCGAGGAATAGAAACTTGTTGACAAAATCTATTAATGCGAGCGAAGCCGCTGGCAAAGACGTAATATGCACATATGATATGACGTAATATGCCTAATGCACAGAAAGCCTATTGCCGTTCGTTGAACACAGTTCCAAATTTTATGCAGCTGAGTTTCTTGTTTCATGAGTTTCTGAATTTCATAAGCGGCAGTTGCACATTCACCACCAGCTAGACAATTTACTTACTAATGCTTCAGAATAGATAATATCTAAAATGTGAATAATACAGTGCAGCGTGTAACACAAAAGTGTGGTCTCATTAACTCATTAAGGGTCATATAGTACTAGCAATAAATAACTTTGTGAGCTAAAATATAATTTTTGGTAAGTGCTTCCAAAAATTCTACAATTAACATTTTTTTTGAGGTCCAAAACACTTCACAGTTTATTTCGTTTGGATTTTTTGCATATCAGTAATGAAGCTATAATTTTATACTCGGCTATTTTATGCCACCAGCCTCCTCGTGAGTGCCTACAGTTTATTCTAATCTTTCTGTTAAGAAATTAACTATATGGATATTTTCAAATCTATAGATATACATATAATGATTGTTCCTGTATAAAAATTACGATTTCCATAAAAAACTTGAGTCACGTTAGTCAAAAAGTCAACTTAAAATTTGGCCGTCTTTACGTTGGATACTGTATATTTCCTTTTACATCCGTTACAGAAACGTCTCATTAGCAAAAAATTGCTTTACTCCCGGACCTGGCCCAGTCAAAAGCAATTTCTAAAAGGTTATTAGGGTTTTGGTCAGGCAATTTCAAATTTTCTATAGTAGCTTTATGTGTACAGCTCAGACAATAGGCTGACACGCTATTAGCTGTAAATTAAACTGTAGTGAAACAATAAACCAAGTGAGGGTGTAATACACCCCACACCTAACCCTTCAGCCTTGCCGTGTTGGCATTTTGCTTTCGAAATATAAACATGCATCGGTTCATTAGCCACAGTAAACGTTGATTCTATTATTAATAACAGAAGATACAAGAGCATTAGCCGACCTAAAAATTAGAATAGCGATTGCAAAACAGACCTTCCACAAGAAACTAAATCTATTCACTTAAAAAATTAGTGTAAAGATATCCGGAAAAACTAATTAAGTCTTATATCTGGAGCATTGCCCTATACGCTTGCGTAACGTGGACCTTAAGACAGACAGACCGGAAAATGTTGGATGCTTTTGAGATGTGGAGCTGGCGTCGAATGAAGAAAGTGTCCTGGACAGAAAAAGTTACTAATACAGGAATATTGAAAAGAGTAAATGAAAAACGTGAAATTTTGAAACATAGATAACAAAAGGGGTAAAATGATAGGACACTTAATTCGACATGATAATTTTATCACGAACATAATGGAAGGGAAGACAGAAGCAAGAAGGAAGAGGGTAAGACCAAGAATTGCGCCATCCGTGCAATTTATAAATCTTAATCACACAATAGAGAAATAACGTTTCTGTTCTGTGATCCTAATAGCTAAATGCAATAGTTTCGCCTATAACAAAGTTTGGGATTGTCTAGTTTGTTCGTAAAACGTACAATTAAGATATTCCTAGAATTTACAGAACATTTTGGCAAGTTAGTGATCTTGGAATAAACGTCCAAGAAATTCGAATAGCTACTGTGCACGATCCGCGTACACTGTTTGTGAATGCGGAAGAAGAAATTATGCGTGACCTTTAAGTAAGTTACTTCGGTCAACTTATTCGGCCTTAGAAGTTTTCGCACTAAACCAACTAAACCATAATCAGCCATGAACTTGCAAATACACGCTAAGCAATTTATGGCTATAATCGTAATATCATTCCGTTAGCGATTGAAAACAAAAGCTTTCCTTTTCTATTTTGCTTATAAAATCGGACTGTTCTTTATAATATTTTAAGTATTATGGCGAAAGAGAATATTTTAGAGCTCACTATTCACCATCCAATTTGCATGTGTAAGAGAATTCCGTCGAGTTCTCGCAGATGTGCGAAGCCGGCTGTTGTAATTTAACCAATGTAGGTATAACTGTAAGTTTCTATAATAAATTTAACTACACGCTGTTAGATGGCTTTATATTTAAACGTATTCAATAAGTCAACTTGCTTGCACCTTGTCCTGTCACAAATGATTAAGAAAGTTTGAAATTATGGACAAAGTAAATCAAGACCCGGGACGACTATTAAGTGAAATATTGAGCCTGTGGTGAACAGGACGAGTCCATATCGCACCTACTGTGTGAATGCGACGCGTTGGCTGGACTTAGGTTGGGTCTGATGGGATTGGCATATCCAAACCCTAGACTTCAGGCTTTTCCCTCTGAATTGTACACTGCGGCTAATGCAGTACATTCATAAGGAGATAGCTAAGGGATGAATCTTGGGGCTGACACAAAAGATCCCACTGGGTCGAAGTGTCACCGGTCTGTACTGACTGGCCTCCACACACAAAATAAGATAAGATAAGTGAAATATTCGTAATTACACAATCACAGTGTAGACAATTAACTATACTTGCAGGCAACTGGCTAAAATGTATAAGTTTACTTCTTCAGCTTGTGAGCTAGAGCTAAAATAGAACAAGGTTGACTGTACCGAGATTCTTCTTGTTTTACAGAAATTCCCGGGACGGCATTGTGTCAAATGACCTCATTAGCTGCCAAGTCGTCCTGAGCTCAAGTGGCTATAATAGAGAAGTTTCCTTGACCCTGATACTATTGCAAGTTGATGAGCAATGATAGGAAAACAAAAGCAACGAGTCATGGATGACCAGGTCAATGATTAGAGCAACATTGAGAAAGTAACACTTGCCAAATAAGACCTCGCCTACCGTAACTCGTATTGGCAAAGCAAACCTTTTTTGAAATACTCCTCCAATATTTTAAGTTATGATAAATTGCGGTCTGAATGAGCCTTAAATATAGGTCTTCTGTATCAATACTTCGCATTCTTAAGTACCTTTTGACAGGTTAGGTGACAATGATGGATGGAATTATAAGCGAGTAGATATAAAGCAACATAATTATGTAATAATTATGTGAAAAGTTTCTAGCAAGTAAATTATAGATACTTAGGAAATAAGTATAATAAGCACTAAATATTTAGTTTTATTAGTATTGTTTAGTGTAGACACACTGGCTAATCACCTATTTCATAAGATTTAGTGACAGGTCTCCCAAACTTTACAAATAGCCAGATAAAGCAAAGATGTAGCAGGTCTAAGCAATAATCTCAATATTTATGCCAATCTCTTCACAAATTAACTTTGCCGATATAATTATATCCCACTTCTTAATGAACTCGTCTCGAACACCAAAGACCATAAAAATCGTTCAGAAGTCCAAAACAGGAGCACTTCTGGGAAAACTCAAAATAACACATCAGCTATAGACTAAGCCAGCAGTACGTGTACGTCCATATGCCTTTAAATTTATTGGCGTTCTGGATTGTTAACAAATTTCTTAGAGATGTAAACGCTGAACGCACCGGGAAACGCAATAAAGTGCTTTTATAAGTTACTCGTAAATACTCTATACTTATTTGTGTAATAAAACAATTATAACTATAGTAGGCATAGCTCAATCAGCAACGTCGCCGAACGTAGAACCAACCCTCTGGGATAAAACGTTGCATCTTTGGATTGTGGATTAACTTGTACCTCATCAGTTGAAATGTAGCCATAAAGATCGTCTACGCTTATTTTAATACTTTGTGATATACGTTTTGTTCTAGCAGAGGACTTATGAGGCCAATGAGCAAAACTAATTATCAGCCATTACAGTAATAGCTGACAAATAGACATCTCTATTAAATTTAGTAAAAATTACAACTTGTCCAAATTGCCTAGGTTTGAGCTACAAGTAATCACAAAAAATAACAAGCCACATAAAATATAATTGTAGCTTAACATTTTATAGTTATTAAAACTGATATAATTAATGAAAAAAAAATTGACATTTTCTAATGTTGGCAGCCATAATCGAGCGTCGGTTTTCAGCGCGACCGTTATGGACGAAATACGTTACATTGGCGCCGAAAATAATCGCGTTGCGTCACATAACTATTGCCCTTAATCACGCACAACACGCGGAAACCACACATACGAATATAGTTTGAAACTTATCATTTCAGCCAGTTGCTCAGTGGCTTGCCGTTTTTACGACTTCCCACTTAGTACAAAATGGTAATATATGTACAATTATGGTAATCAGATAACGTTGTTTTATGTTAGTTAATTGGAGGTGGGTTGGCAATTGTCTTTATTAATCTACTATTCTCAAAATTTCCTTTACTTTAAAGAATTATTATCCTTCTTACGAACATTTTTCTTGGAGAATTTATGTAAAATAGGCCGCCCCACTTACTCCTTTGTATAGAACTTATTTCTAAGGAGCAACACGATAACGTTTCCAACACAAATGTAGAATGGAAAAGAAAACACCCAAAAACAATTTTATGCAATAGTGACAGAAAAAGAGGCATACCTGTCGTCTCAAGAGATAAAAATAAACGCTTAAATAGAGAACAGTGGATATTGCTCCACTAACAAGAGCAAAGCTCTTAAATGAAGAAGCGGCGTGTTAAAGTGTTACATATTATTATAATGTAATGAATCATGTAATAGGAGAGCAGGTTTAGACGCGCGGGCGGTCGCGGTTGAAACGAGGTGATAGTTACTCGTAATGCCGTCCACGCGAATAAATTAACATAATGGTGCTCTACAAATTGATTCGTACTACACTTCGTTAGGGCAACGTCGTGATTCTGCTATGACATAGTTCTATGTCGGCTTTTTGTTGAGTTTTTCATCGCAGCCCTTCACTTATTTACGACTGAAACAGATGTCGTCGTAATGTACTGAACAGTTATTCCTCTCGGCAATGCTTATAGGAATAGATTGTCATAGTATAATACTAAAATCATATCCAATGATGATAATCTATTTATTCATTACAAATTGTTGTAATGCATAAATAGATTGTCTTCATTGGTTGGCATTTTAAATGAGTAAACGGATACTGACACCTACTTACCCATATAAGCTAAGAAAATGCATATAAATATACATAGGAAATTAATACAAATAATAAAAATTTCATACATACATAGATTCACGCCAGTTTCCCAAAGGGGTAGGCAGAGACTACGGATTGCCATTTGCTACGATCCTGACACACTTCTCTGGCTTCATTCACATTCATAACATTCCTCATGCACGCTCGGCGGTTTAAGGTGCTCTTAACCTGGCCTTTATCCAGAACGTTTCCGATCTGATCAAGAAACGTTCGCCTAGGTCTTCCCTTTGCGACTGTTCCATTCACACTAGCCTTATAAACTTTCTTAGTCAGTCTTTTCTCGTCCATTCTTTCTATATGCCGAAACCAGCTTAACATACCTTTTTCTATTCTCGTCAATATATCCACTTTCATGCCACATCTCTCTCTAATCACATTATTCCTTATTCTATCTTTCAGAGTCACACCAAATACCTATGTTTCTCAATGCTCTCATTTCTACAGCATTTATGCTGATCTCATGCTTCTTTTGCCATACCCAACTTTCACTTCCATGGTCCATGCATAAGTGTAGGCACTAATAATCCTCTATGAACAGCCAAACGTGCCTTTTCGGATACATTTCGACTAAATATTAAACGAATAAAAATTATAAGTATGTAATCTGGTGCAAACAGTATTTTTGACATGGAAAGTACTTATAACGAGGATTCGGTTACTGAGCCTGAACTGGCCGTCCTGTTTTCGACTATGTGGGAATTTTAATAGCTTTAAAATTGTTTTTGTCCCCGTCTTTGTCTACGTTAATCCCACGATACCGTATACTAGGATAAAAGTATTATATTGTAATCCGGAAAATGGTTTATTTTTGTGGCAAGTTTCTTTTAAATCCGTTCATCGTTTTACGCGTGATTGAGTAACAAACGTCAAAACATTATTTACATTTTTAATATTAGTACCTACGTAGGATTTATATGCCTTTTAGGTTTATGCTTTATATATAAATATGTAGTGAGTCTTTACTGCTGATATTTGCAACTATGATCAAGAAAATCATCTAATTATGTAAACAACAATTACAACATTGCGGTATGTTGCATGACGCACCATGTGGTTCTGACGTAAACACCATTTCTTAATAAGTCCGTACGCCCGTAAATTTTTCACACAAGAGCGCATACTTTTCTAAAATGAGACAATTTTGCTTACACGAGTAATTTTGTTTGCCCTATAATTTGTATCTTATTCACGGATTTGGCATTTTACTATTATAAATGTCGTTTTTGATGGTCCACTAATTATAATAACCATGTGGGCATTTTACTATTATAAATGTCGTTTTTAATGGTCCACTAAACCATGTTACTGCCCGATAAAATATTATTTAAATAATTATATTATAATTATTTATCAAGATGACTATTAACGAGGTAGATGCAATGTTTTAGGCGAGAACGCTTGCGCAATCGTGAAATTCGTTAGGCAGGTATTTTCTCGGGTCGGTTCAGTGACGTTCGGTTTTTGTCAGAAAAAAAGATACCAGATATGCTCGGTAGATAGCAAAATTCTGGGCCATTATTACATGAAACCTGAACACGTGTTTCATACATTAATTCGAGGATGATTACGATATTCATTAATACAATATTCGAAATGGTTGACTTGTTTATTTATTTGTTTTAAGACTTAAAAGATCGCGGCTTTAGTGTAGAAAGTAAAGTCTATATTCGACGTTTTACTATAGTATACATATTATGTGAATGTCAAGCTATTTATAATAATATGTAATTAAATAAATATACGTACACTATACCTTTTCTATATGGTTGTTATCACACAAGGAAGTGGTTAGCATATACTGTAAGCCAATTTATTTCAAAACATCCATAACTAGTCACGTTTTCCTACATAAGGTAGTTTCATTACTTCCATGATTTACTTTAAAAAGTCCTTATAGTTATTTTAATTGTTCCTTTAGACCTAATTAAGAATAAAGTCAGATGGCAAGCAAGTTATAAAAATTAGCCAGTTTGGTAAATTTTATGGCGCGAGTAGCTGGTGTGGTCTACACCCGCAAGTTAATGACGGAAGCTTCATGTGCTAGTTTGTTGGCAGTTTATACTTTATACGATACATACAACATGTGCAAATGCCTCAACTTGTATCTACATGGTAACCGCGTCCTTTGGTGGGTATTTTAGGCCTACACACCACTCTAGAATATTGGAGTAGGCATCTGACAATTCTGGGGTGGGCAGGCCTCAGGACCCACCTGGCTGCCAACAAATGCAGGCGTGTAATTTTTTCTCATGTAATTACATGAGCAACTTTATTGAAATGGTGCATAAGCAAACATAGTACTTGTAGATATTTTAAAATAGATTTTTTAGAACAATGTCATTATGTCATTGCACTGACCCTACTGCTCATTGCGAGGAGAGAGATTCTTAGTAAATCTATGTATTCTGCTAACTTATTATTACATGTGACTTAAATGTAAGCCTTGAAGTACCCATTCATAAATGATAGATATCTATTTATTCTAGGCAGGGAATAATATTAATGATTGTTAAGAAAATCATCTTATTTTTAACCAACTTCATGTTGCTCCTTTTTGTGGTAAAGAAAGGTAATATACCTACATTTATATCTATAGTGAAGGTTTCAACACATCAGTGCAATTGGTATAGAAGTGGAACAGTAGCAATTATATTGTTAACATCAAATTAAAGGAAATAACACTCAATCAATGAATAAACAGTGATGAGTTAATTGTTTTAACATTGGTCTTGAGTGAGCCATTCAAATGTATAAATATACAATTGTAAAGTGGATAATTTATCATATATTTTATATGTTGCAATTTTGAATAATGCTTTATGCATTTTCTTAATATACATACATACATACATAGATTCACACCTGTTTCCCAGAGGGGTTGGCAGAGACTACAGATTTCGAATTTTGTTTTATATAGACCTATATAAATTATGTATTGCAGGGAAAAGCTTCCTTTTTTAAGTAATGAGGTGTTTGATAGAAGTTCAATACAATCAAACAAGCAAAGTAATAATCATAATATTTTTATATATACAGCAAAGTAATAATAATCATAATATTTTTATATATGGTTTCATCATGATCATCACATAATACCTACTTGGAGATTTGTTTTAATTACTTTAGAATGGGACACACACTTCTTAATTTATATTAATGTTAACAATAATTTACAGGGTTGAGACTCAGTAAAAAGTTATCAAGTGAATTAATATTTTATAATAACTAAAATACACTTTTTCCCTAGACAATGCCAACATGCCAACTGAATGAACTGAATTCAGGGATGCTATCAAGTTAAATACTATGATTAGTTTATTAGTATGAAAATTGCTTGCGAAATTAAAATGCATTGCAACAAATTATGTCATTTCGAATTATGTTGTAGATACATTTATTTTTAAACTGTGAAACAAATATATATAGCTTTAAATAAAATTCATCTCAACATACATGAATGTTAATAAAATTAGCTATAAAAGTATTGATTTTTTATGTTATGCTCAACTATGAGAAAATATATACCCGAGTCCTACATATTATTATTGTATGCACTTTGTGGCTTTTTCAACATTTATAATTATTATTTTATATGGGGAGATATTTGAATTGCAATGTTTGTAAAAACTGGTAGTTTGGGTTTACTAAATCCCACCCATTACATTTTACGAAAGATAAAAAACATTAATATTGACAGAATAATACTAAGAAAATTACAAGAACTTACATGTTTCACGAGCTCTTCTTGATACATGGTAAAATATGAATTTCTGACACGTTATTATAACATAAATAGTAAAAAATAAAACGCACGGTGTGTACAAAAACTTTAAAACCCAAGCAACATTGACACTACTTTGACAGAATCAGAGAAACGAACGCGCTAGCGCTAGGTAGGAAATAGTAGGAATGTATCGATAGATATGTTTAATAGGTAGGTAAATCGATACTATTAGACGATATAAATTTATATAGTTACAAACGTGTAAACGCAAAATCATATTATCAAATATTAAAAAAGTCATTAAATATTTTAATGAAATAATAATATATTATGCGATAACAAGTTTTAATTAGTATAAAAAAATGATGCTAAAATCTTACGGTCGTGTCTGCGATTTTAGAAATGGTTTATCTGTGGTGTTTAAATTATAATCTGGCCAATCAATCTGTCACAAGATTCTGAAGCTGTGATGTAAATATTTTCCATGTGTTATTATTTAAATTCTCCCCATAAATGGCCATATATTGTGAATGTTAACATGTGTTTTATTAAATAATCTACCAGTAGCAATATTAAAAAGATTAAATGAAATTCTCACAAATATATTGTGTCTAAGTTAGACATGACAGACTGGTATAGACCAACTTCGAAAAGTTAAAATATAATACTTTCCGTAAAAATGGAAGCAGATTCTACTACTTACGATAGCAGTACTAAAACAGAGGTAGCTGAACCAGGTCTACCATTTAACACATGTCCTGGGTAAGTTATTCAAAGTTTATAATCTATATCCAAAATTCAAGACATTGCGAAGAGGCTGCAATCTAAGAAGATGTTAATAATGTTAATTCTACTTGATCATTGAAATTATATTATAATAATATCTGTATGGGGTTTCCTTTACTATTTTTATTTGAAATGTAAAATTGCAGGAACTTTCAACTATACAAGGATTTTATAAATAATACTGGTGATCAAAGGCTAGAATGTAAGTTGGTAGAGCGACTACAAGCATTTGGATTGTTGCCCAGCAGTATAAAATGTGCCACAAACAAACCAGAATGCAAAGTAGTTTGTAGAACAGCTAGAGTTATAGACAGGTAAGTTAAATATTTAATATTATGTTGTATACCTTTTATTGTTCTCTTGTTTTTATATCCTGATAATTAATAAGAATTTAAATACATGCTCCTTAATTACTCTTTATTAATTACCCTTGGCATAATATGTTGAGACTTAGTTTGCATCCAATTGCGAGGTTCTAGATGAGAGTCCTGGTTCAGGCTTAATGTTATAAATTTTCTTTCATATTTTACAATAGCAGATAACATTAATCTGAGAATATTTTTGCTGATTCAACTTCTATTACATGTTACCTAAAACATGGCTGGTATAATGTTAATTTAATATACTTGTGCCTAGTTTGTTGGCATGTTATAATCAGTTTGTTGAATAAGTCCTTGTTTCTATCAAGTAGTATTATTGCATGTGACAAAGGATACCTAATTATCTAACTACAAAATTGTTTCATAATTTTTTAATTCTTTAGATTTTTATACTCATATAATACCTAAACAGAGAGACAAATATTTTTATATATGTAATAAAATTGTATTCACCACACACTTATTTTACATTTACCAAGTACCTGTAAAATAGTATACTGTCCAACTATAAACTAATACCAGTTGCAAATATTTCAGGGTGCAGTGGGTATGTGAAGGTTGTGGTAAGAGGCAGCCGATCAGGGCGGGCTCTTTCTTCTTCAGACTGCAGTGCTCTATATTACAAGCTATGCAGATCATGTTGGCATGGTGCGAGGATGCGGACTTGGAGGTTGCTACAGAACATTTTGGTAGCCTTTTTTTTACATTTGTCTGAACAGCACTAACTTTTACATACTGAAGCAATTGAGAACATTTCTGCTATGTTTTCAAAATATATAAACAACATTTTTCCAAATTTGTAATTGTGTAATATAACTTTTGTATCATAAAATAATTACTTTCTATATTATAATTTGTTATGAGTGTTCCTAATAATGATATACACTATGTAATAGAATAATAAAACAGTGAAGTCCATACCTATACCGCTGGTTACTATTCTCCACTGTTACTAACAATACTTATATTTTACATGCTATCATTTCAGTATTGAGGTAAGTTAGATGTGATGTAATGTGAACATTTGATATTGTCATATTTTCAGTCAGTCCTCCCTTATATTTTCATTGCACACTGTGAATGTAAACTCTCAAGCCTATAAGTGTACTGTATCTTTAAAATTCGCCTCTAAAGTTAGCAATGTGGTGCATGTGAGTTACAATATTTGTTAATTACTGCTGGCAGAACATGAATCTTTGACACTAGGCTTGACATGCTACAGCCTGTATGCCTGTATGCATGTAGCAAGCATAATATGGTAGTGCTTTCTTCGGTACTGCTACATAAGTTACATACCAGCTGCAATAAAAACATGTAACTTATAAAATTATCTATATTTGAACCTCTACCATATAGATTCCTAAACAAACTATGTGTTTTTTTAACCTCCCAAACATGCTGATATAGCTTATATTTTCACATTTCAGGTGTGAAACCCAAAGTGGCTACCTTAATATATGACAGGCTGGATGACCTGGCTATAAAAGAGCAAATGAAGCGGAAAGTAGGCGGAGCGAACAGTGTCGTGTTAGCAGAGATGTACCCAGATTGTGTAAACCGATTATCACCAGACACCACGGACCAGCCCCATGCACACAGGATACTGATGCTTGCTGACACTAATGTATGTTCCTCCATATATTTTATATGTAACATCTTGTCAAAGATCTATAATCACCATAGAGCTGGAGCTTAGTCCGGGCGACATTGATTACTGTTTATCTAATATCCATTTACTGAGTATATTTGCCATACATGTTAGTGACTGTTGGAAACAGACAGTGTCACTGTGGTGACTCTTTAACCAAACAATAGCGACGGGCACAGTTCCCTGCTAAACAAACTCTAGGGCTTTTTATGATCATGGGATTGTCATGAGACAGTCCATAAGAGTGGATCTGATCGAAAGTTCCTTTAAACACTTGTGTTGTTAGTCAGGCAAACTCATTACTCATCCAAGTATTTTTAATTACTTGTCAGTGAGAGTTTAATTAATAATATGAGCTCAGTGTAAAACTGTCCCACTACTATGCTTGGGCCCCTGATGCTATAAGAAAATTTGAACTTAGATCACCACTAGCAGACCTGCCAGACTTCACATGTCTTAATCCTAATCCTAACTTCCTAACTAATATTATGTAAGCGAAAATGAGTTTGTTTGTTACCTTTTCACGCCTAAACCACTGAACCGATAATCCTGAAATTTTGCATATACGTTGTCAGGTGTACAGAAACGGACATAGGCTACCTTTCATCCCGAAAAAAATTACTGTTCCCGAGGAAAACAACAATAATGTTCTTATGATAATAGATGGCGCCACGTGTCTTTCGATTCATGATAGAATTATATTATTACAAGCAGAGTACAACCCGAATTGATTGTCAAATTCTAAATTAACGCGAGCAAAACCGCGGGCAAAAGCTAGTAAGATTATTTTATTTTATTTTGAATCTCCAACAAGAAATACACTTTTAATACAAGGCACGTGCACACTTAAATAGGACATGTGTTTCCTCAATAACAGGAGATCACAGCATGCAATATAAAGAACAATAATATAATTATAACGAAAATACAACAATGTCAATTATAGTAATTACAAGTATACATCGATTAAAAGAAAATTAATAGAAAATTATATAAAATTTACAATACTTAAAATACTGTGAAAGTCAATGAAATAATTAAATTATGAAAGTAATGGATAAGAAAATTAATAATTACGTAGAAAATATAATTATAATAAAATATATTAAAAATTGAAATAATTAATCAAAATATATAATAAAATTTAAACACAAAATTATATCAAGTGTCAAATGTATACCTACTTAATAAATAATGAATAATAATTAATAATTAAGGCGCATTAATAATTAAGGGATCTTCGAACCTTCTTGTAAAATAATTAAGAGCTAGATGTTTGAAAGTTGCAAGTGAATTGCTAAAGATGTCTATGTCTGCCGAGGCACCTGATACTTCGTTATACTGATCAACCATCCTAACAACCGGTGAATGTTTCCCAAGATTAGTTCGCTGTCGAGGAGCTCTGAACAACGAGCACGGATAACGAGGGAGTCTAGAGGGTACATTGACACATATTTTTTCCAACAAATGTGAACAGTCAATTTTGTTGTTGAGCAACTTATATAAAAATAGCAAATCAGAAATATTACGACGTGTTTCTAAAGAAATCATTTTAAAAAATTTGAGTCGTTCGACATAAGAGCTTGTGGACCTCATAACACCTGTCCGAAACGCTAGATGACGCAGCAGACCCTTCTGAGTGCGCTCTATTCTACTAATGTGCACGTGGTAGCTAGGATTCCAAACAGTGCTACAATACTCTAACTTAGTCCTAACAAAGCTGTTATATAATATAATTGTGGTTGATGGTTTTTTAAATTCTCTCGAACAACGAAGAACGAACCCAAGTGCTCGGTAAGCTGAAGCCAGTATATTGTCATAATGTTCGATAAAACGTAGCTCACTATCCAGATAGACACCCAAATCTCGGATAATAGTCACTTCGGTTAAAGCACTTCCGCCTATACTATAACTTGACTGAATCTTGTTGCGTTTCCGTGTGAATTTTATGTGATAACATTTGGTACAGTTAAGTTGCATCATATTATGATGGCACCATTGATTTAATTTATCAATATCAGACTGTAGCTTATTAATATCTGATTATTATATTATAAAGAACTTTAATAGAACACACAATAGAATTATATTTAAACTAGTTTTCACCCGCGGCTTCGCTTGCGTAAATATAGTTTAGGTTAGGTTTGCAACAGTTATTTTTTCTGGATGACAGGTACCCTATGTCCTATTCCGTAACCCTGACAACGTGTATGCAAAATTTCATGTTGATCGGTTAAGTACTTAAGGCGTGAAAGCGTAACAAACAAACAAACTCATTTTCGCATTTATAATATTAGTTAGGATTCTATTGTATATTGATATTACATTCCTCTTACTATATTATTATTGTAATTGTTACAGCACATTCCTACATCATATTGGCTGCATGTCTTAAAGGAAGACAATAAGAAGATGACAGGGGATGACACTGATAACCAGGTTTGTTAATTCTTCCACAGACATAACGGCAGATATTTAAACACAAGCATATTATAATACACACTATGCACACTGCGGGAAAGCAGAATGCGACGACACGACTTTCGACCGCAGGAACAAAAGACATCTTGAACATTGTTACCAATCTAATAATGCAGTTATTCCAACATGGCCAGTGATGATTACATGTTCACTTTTTGAGATGAGCTTCTCTATGTCTATGTTAAGTGATGGAAATTCAGAAACAAGATGCTTATATAGCATTTAACAAACCTAAAACTTGAACACAAAAGGATACAGCTGCTTTTGCCTTTTGTGATAAAGAAATTTAAATATTCTGGCAGTGTAAATGATGTGATACATGTAGCATACAGATAAGCTTAGAAAATACGGTATACACTCGACAATATAATTCTTTGAATTATATATCTGTTTTTTAAATTTCCACAGGCTTTAAAATCCGAAATCCAAGAGGTAGTGCGCAATGCTGTGATCCCAAACTCCCTGGTGGTGACTGGTAACAACGTGCCTCCGATAGAAGATGCCTCTTCTATACAGCAACTGTTCCAACACTGCGATGTCGAAATGCAACACTTTTGTATGTACAACTACTCCAGTCATTCTTCTTCTTGCCAGTCCACTGAACAAATTGGTATAAGAAGTCTCTATGGCTTTGACAACACTTGCGCGGATCTAGGTGGAGGATAATAATAATATTCTATTCTATCACATACACACAACACCATCTAGCTCAAACTAAGCAGAGCTTGTACTATGGGTACTGGACAATGGATAAACATACATACATACTTTTTTTTTGTAAATACATACTTATTGTACATAGAAACACCCAGACCAAGACAAACATCCATGTTCATGCACACAAATGTTTGACTTGTGCGGGAATCGAACCCGCGACCTCAGGCGAGGCAGTCGGTTACACTAACCACTACGCCATCGAGGCCGCCGGTAGTCATGACCAGTTCAAAGTGAAATGTATTATTTGAAGTAAAATGTTAGATCCTTAATTATATGTACGATTTTTATTTATTTTCGCTACCTTTACTTTTCATTATCATAAAAAACTATTTATATAATTATTTTTTATAATACGTATGTTTGATGTTAAGTCGCCGCGACGCTTGAGCCTATGCTCCCGCGTGTATTTCCTTGGCATTGCTTCTGCGATAATAAGAAAACACAACCATATCTATGAGCTAGCAGTTATTATCAGGTGGGCCTGGCTGGTCTGCTACTAATAGTAATAAAATAAACACACCTACATAGGTACATACATCTGAACCTTACAAATCTTCTTTATTTTTTCGTTATTTATTAGAAGTACCTAAGGGATTTTTGTACAAAATAATGACAAGGTCAATGCCATCGTAGGTGCCTTATTCTAAAAAAACAACTTAGAACTTATCTTGTAACATTTAATTACATTGTGTTAAAACATAAGTGATTTGATTATAAAAGCTTCAGCCGTGAACTTCAACAGTTAACGTAATAGTCGTCGCGAATCCTTTTTTATAAGTGTTTAAGTAATTCTGCATGACCTTATCGTTTAGTTAACAAACTGTTTAGGTATAATGAGTTAATACTTCATGATGGAAAGTAAGAGTGTGCCAAGTGAATTTGAATGTTTTCTGTTTTGTTACAATGTTTACGGAATTTCTTATGAAAAAAGTACCGTCTCCAAATTGTTCAGAATGTGGTATTATAGAGAACGTACATCATGCCATGGTAGAATGTGTCCGGAATGAGGCTCTCAGGGTGTCTTTATTTAGCAACATGATAGAAAAATCTTATAATGTCGGTGTTTGCAACAGCATACTGTCTCAACCAGACTCTGAGGCTGCCCAAATATTGTATAAATTAGCGAAATGTATTTTAAAATCTAGGCGTTAAGTGTTAAGTGAATAATAATTGTAATGTAGTAATACGAGAACGACATGGTCGCTTTTTTGTGAACCAAGTTCTTTAAAAATAAAGATTAAAAAAAAAAAAATGTTTACGGAAGAAGTAAAATGATTTGCATGTGTGGTCTGCTCAGCAAGATATTTATTTTTAAAGGACTTATTTCGCACTGATAAATACATGTTGTATCGTAAGGAACTTTACAACTTTATAAACAACGGACACTAAAAGGACACTCACACTCTGAACAGTCGGCACAATTATTTGCAAATTATACTATTTAAGTTCTATGTGTGAGATTCAATAATATTATGTATGTACCTATGGTTAAATAATATGTGGAAAATTTCTGTTAAGCTGCTATAGCAATTATGTGACTATTTTAGATCCCTTTATATTTATACATAGACTAGCTGTCTCGACAGACATTGTCATGTACAAAAGAGAAAAAAAAAGCGTATCTAAACCATCCTCGAATCCACTTGAACACACAAAAAGTTTCATTCAAATCGGTCCAGCCGTTTAGGAGGAGTTCACTGTCAACACACGTACAGAAGAATTATATATATAAAGATAGCTAGACCGATTAGAAGGGCTTAGGCAACAAAATAGATAGTGACATACTTTGAAACTAGCGAATATGACGCATACATTATTTACCTACATTCTACACATAACTGTAGTAATCTCACGTTTACTAAATTGATGTAAGATTGACAGCTCTAAAATCTTGTACTACCATCAACTCAAGTAGTATCTTAAACCTTTATAATATTGTTTGATTTCAGTGAGCTCTCGTATATGGCGGCAGGCAGTATCGTTATGCTGTGCATCTCGTTCCGTGTGCGCGGACGCCAATCCCTCGTGTGGCGCCGCGGCACAACGCTACCTCAGCACGGCGCTATACCGCCTCAGCCACGATGATGGCTTCTACCGACACATACTGCAACTCGTTGCTGCCGACTTCACTGATAACTCACATACTTAATACCCTGTTGTTTTTAATGAGACTTGTAAACACGTCTTTTAAATAAGACCCCGTATAATGTAATGTCCTCCAGACAGAATTTCTGTCACGGCGATCTTACCAGAGACTGGCTATCTGCGCTGGAGATATTATAGTGCACAAGTGTGCGTGCAATCACAAGTGCACTCTCTGTTCCCTAACTCTAATGATCCGATGGGACGGTAATCCGACACGACTGGAGATACATTAAGCGCAGGATCAACGATTTTACGTGCTTTTCGAGGCACTTCCTAACCCCGGGCTGCTATTGAGATTTCTTAACAAAAAAACCAACAACTCTTGACTCCTGACCCGGGATTCGAACCCGAGACTTCATGCACAGCAAGCGCATTCACTACCGCTGCGCTACGGAGCAATGTCAGATCCCATATATAGTAATACTATGGGTATTATATGACTGAACTACAGTGCAGTTGTGCTGTATCATCACGGTAGTGTGAATTTGAATTGTTAGTGTTACTCAGCTTACTAAACTAAAAATAGACAAGCTCTACAAGTCTATAACAGATGGTATACATCGAAGACGCTTCGTCTTTAAAAAAAAACACTTCAATCAATTGGTCCTATCGTTCCAAACTGCTATGCTTTGCATGGAATTTCTAAACATGAATATAGTTAAGCATTTTCCAATTAAACTGAACAATTCTAATTGAAAAATAACTCATCGTTAATTAGATATTAGTGCCTACTGTACTCAGTAAGATATTGTTGTAAGTTATTAATATGATAATATTAGAAACTTGTGCCTTTTTTAATGTAAGTCTTCCTATGTGCCTTACGGTTGAAATGTTGATATTGTTATCCTTTTATTTACCATGTTTAAATATGTAATTGTGTTCATTTTTAATTTCTCAGTTGTTTGTATGTATAATATGTTCATACTTCTGTACTCTGCGACCAATGATACGAAAAGGGAAGAGAATTTACTCTTCGTCACCCTTTATTACCGCGAATGGGACAGACGTGGCATTAATGGCCCGAGATGCTGGTAACGTGGAGATCTACTATGAATTTTGACACACTCGGAACTTTTGGCATATCTATACAGTAATAACCCGAAACTACGCGATAGGTGGGCCTGGGCGATAACCGCGTAAATCGAATTCGCGTAAGTCGAGGTATACATATGGGATTTTGCAAATTAATATAAAATCGCCAACTGCCGTTATTGTGATGTACCTAGAAGGCTTTATAAAATCTAAGAAAGTAGTTTGACGACTCAAGGACTATATCTCCCGCAGAATTCCCTCAATTTCTGAACAATAGTGTGGGGATAGTAAGTCTAAAATCGAGAATCTCGAGTTGTGCGATGATCAAACAAAAGACGAATCGACGAGATTTGAAAATCGCGTAACTCCGAGTTCGCGTACGTCGGGGTAGCGTAAGTCGAGGTATTACTGTATATACATTTTGATTATTTTATCAACGTTATGCGCTACGTGACACGAGGTTGGCTACGAAAATTCATCGTAGGTCGTTGGTATTGTAACCAGACATAACCGTGCCTTTAATATGATGATGATATTTTGTTTGTGATGATTTAGGTTAAAATAATTAAAGTTTTACGATTTGGAGAAGCATAGATTTGTTTTGGTAATGCGCACAGAGCATTCAGGCAAATCACGGTTGTATGCTCTGTCCAAACCTATACATTTTACTATGTCCTTATCAATATAGCTTATTTAGTGATAGTGTTTAGTTTATTATGTAGACCGCGCAGTATGCAAACCGTTTTAGTTATATGAAATAGTTAAGTAGCCGTGTCTTTGGCTAGCCCAAATGATCACGATTTTATGACGTCATTAAACATGAACATGAACCGGAAGACGCAGCAGGGGTAGGCCCTCCACAAGGTAGACCAACGACCTGGTAAGGGTCGCGGAAAGCGTTTGGATGCGGGTGGCCCAAGACCGGTCTGTGTGGAAGACCTTGGGGGAGGCCTATGTTCAGCAGTGGACGTCTTTCGGCTGAGATGATGATGATGATGATGAAGAAACATGAACTTATTTTCTGTTATTGATTACTATTATGTTTTTAAGCTATGTTATTGTTGTTATTTTCATACGGTCTCTTACTACTCTGATTTAAACCTAAACAATTGGATGAATATTTCTGCCTTAGAACTGCCTCATTGCAAAACTTCGACAGCCGCTCGTGTAGTCCTGGTTTCGTTTCTTATTTCGGTCAGTTTTATTCATAACTGCTGTGTTCTATGAGGCAGTGGAACTACTAATAGCATAATGAAAACTGTAAATTGTCCATGTGGATGATAGCAGGGTCACTCCAGTTACGTCTAAAACAGCTAGCAGAATATGTTTTCTTTGTAAATATTTGTTTATGTCGACAATGACAAATATTTTTTCTTTATTCTAAGTGATTGGGAAGTAGCTTCTACTTCAGAAGTATGGTCTATAATTATGTTTATTTTTCTTTTATGCAACATTAGATTAGAAGAAATGCCTGTTCATTTAGTAAGATACAATGGATAATTAAATTTAATTTCTTTTTATTTACCAAAATAATATTGTCCGATTGTTGTAATTAACTGTTGTTGTTTAGCATTGCTTATTAGTACATATTTGCGCACATGAAAGTCTTCCCAAGAATGTGAAAATTCGTCATTATCGAGGAGATACTGCGAAAATATTGACTACCTGTTTGTAAAATTGGAATAAATAAGGTTCTTAATAAATATTTTGAAGTTTTGACCATGTTTTATTGTTTTACCGTTATTTAAGATTTTTTAAATGCATAGGCCGCACTAGGATTTATTCCTGTATCGCCGGGGACTTTACAAACATTCAAACGGACACAGATATCCAGACTCGGAACAACCATTTATGGATCCCACAAAATTTTTGTCCCGTGTGGTATTTGAACCTACAACAACCGGGGCAGTGGCAGTGGTGAGGCAACCACTACGCCATCCTTGCAACCTGGTTGGCGCATTAGTTATTACTAGCTTTTGCCCGCGGCTTCGCTCGCGTTAATTTAGAATTTGACGATCAATTCGGGTTGTACTCTGCTTGTAATAATATAATTCAATCATGATTCGAAAGACACGTGGCGCCATCTATTATCATAAGAACGTTATTGTTGTTTTCCTCGGGAACAGTATTTTTTTTGGGATGAAAGGTAGCCTATGTCCGTTTCTGTACATCTGACAACGTATATGCAAAATTTCAGGATGATAGGTTCAGTGGTTCAGGCGTGAAAAGGTAACAAACAAACTCATTTTCGCTTTTATAATATTAGTTAGGATTAGGATTTGAGATAGCCAAACATGGATTTACCTAAATAAGAATAGGCGTTGATCCTAAACAGTTCAGATCTGTATCTATACTCCATTTGGCCTAACCAATCACACATTATATAGTGTAATACAATGCCTGAAATCTGCATGTCGACATGAGCAAAACCAAAATGATACAATTTCAGACTTATAATAGCAATCGTCCACAAATACAAGTAAATTATGAAAATTATACGGTAGAAGAAGTTGAGAGTTCTTGACATTACCATAGACAAACATTGCAACTGGAAAGCACACATTAACGAACTATGCGCTAAGATACAATGATTTGTTTTCGTACTTAGCAAACTTACTCGCGCAGCTGGTGTTGACGCAGCACTAAATGCATATCATGGGTATGTGTCCTCAATTTTACGCTATGGCCTTATAATATGGTGTAATTCAGTTGACATTATAAATGTTTTCCGTGTTCAAAAAAGTGTACTATTCGTGCTATAGCACAGCCTTTAGACAGTTGCCCTTCCTTAAAAAATTAAAAATACTACCAGCATTGTATGTATATGAAATTTGTGTCTTTGTCAGTTTCATAATAATGTTGTAATAAGGAAAAGTAGGAAGATTCATAAGTTGTATGTACCCCAACAAAGAATTCAACTATTCTCAAATAATGTCTTCTGTATGGCAATACGTATTTATAATAAATTACCAGACAATTTTAAAACATTGAATTTTATGACATTTAAAAATAAATTAATCTATTTTCTTTTAGACAAATGTTAGGTACCTACTATTCAACGTATGACTTCCTAAATTAAACTTTGACATCCTATAATTAAATTACTTTATACATTTGACATCTTCTTAATTATCTTAACATTATTTTTCATATTTTTCTGACATATAGTTTTTATTATTTTTTATTATTCCCAATCATTATTGTACCTATCTGAATATTTGTATACTGGAAACGGCAGGATATTATGAACATATACATTTTTGTAACAGCATTGTAATTACAATATTCTGACAAATAAATTTTATTATTATTATTTGTTTTTCTTTCACGGGTACTTCCCTCATCATGTCAGCCAAAAGACGTCCACTGCTGGACATAGGCCTCCCCCAAGGTTTTCCACACAGACCGGTCTTGGGCCACCCGCATCCAACCGCTTCCCGCGACCCTTACCAGGTCGTCGGTCCACCTTATGGGAGGCCTACCCCTGCTGCGTGTTCCGGTGCGTGGCCGCCACTCTAGAACCTTTTTGCCCCAACGGCCATCGGTTCTGCGTGCTATGTGCCCTGCCCAGTGCCACTTCATCTTGGCTATCCGGAGAGCTATGTCGGCAACTTTAGTTTTCCTGCGGATCTCTTCATTTCTGATTCCATCCCGCAGGGAAACCCCGAGCATAGCTCTCTCCATCGCCCTTTGCGTGACCTTGAGCCTTCTGATAAGGCCCATAGTGAGCGACCACGTCTCTGAGCCGTAAGTTATCACTGGCAACACACACTGGTCAAAGACTTTCGTCTTGAGACACTGCGGTATATTGGACGAGAAGATATGTCGTAGCTTCCCGAACGCTGCCCAGCCGAGTTGGATTCGACGATTGACCTCCTTCTCAAAGTTGGACTTACCTAACTGGATCGTTTGTCCCAGGTATACAACTTGTCGACAACTTCGAGAGTAGAGTTCCCAACCTTAATAGGAGCAGGTGTAACATGGACGTTGGACATGATTTTCGTCTTGTCCATGTTCATCTTAAGACCTACTTGTCGGGAAACTCTACAGAGGCCATCGAGCATTATGCTGAGGTCTTCCATGATCTCAGCCATGACCACGATATCGTCGGCAAATCGAAGGTGAGTGATGTACTCGCCGTTGATGTTGATGCCGAGTCCTTTCCAATCCAAAAGCTTGAAAACATCTTCCAACGCGGCGGTGAACAGTTTCGGAGATATAACATCTCCCTGTCTCACCCCTCGCTGTAGTTTTATTGGTTTCGAGCTCTGGTCTTGGAGACGGACTAGCATGGTGGCGTTTTCATACAAACACTTCAGCACTTCGACATACCGGTAGTCAATTTGGCACCGTTTGAGAGACTGCAGCACTGCCCAGGTTTCAATCGAATCAAAGGCTTTCTCATAGTCCACAAACGCCACGCACAAGGGCTGGTTATATTCTTCAGTTTTTTGTATAACCTGCCGCAGCGTATGTGTGTGGTCTATGGTACTGTAGTCTTTACGGAAACCGGCTTGTTCGGGAGGCTGGAAGTCGTCTAAGCTACTCTCGACACGATTTGTGATGACCCTTGAAAACAGCTTGTAGACGTGACTCAGAAGTGAGATGGGTCTATAGTTCTTTAACAAGGTTTTATCGCCCTTCTTAAAGAAAAGCACCACCATACCTCTGTGCCATGCCTGTGGCGTTTTACCCTCGAGTATGACGGAATTAAAAAGCCTCCGTAGAACTGCCATAGCGGTTTCGCCGCCAGCTTTCAGAAGCTCAGTCGTAATTCCGTCATCACCCGGCGCCTTGTTGTTCTTGAGCTGTTTAAGGGCCATGCTAATCTCATGCAGGCTGACGTCCGGGATATCTTCGGTGTAGTGTCGGGTCAAACCAGCTCTAGGGTCTGTTGCTGGAGTGGTAACAGGCGATCTTGTAGTCGCGTATAACTGTCCATAGAAGATCTCGATCTCCTTCATGAGTTCAGGTTTGGATGATACTGTTCTACCATCCTCCGTCTTCAGCTTTGACAGCTGGCTTTTCCCAATAGACAGATCTTTCGCGAACACTTTGGAGCCTTTGTTCCGCTCGATCGCCTCACGGACACAATTTGTGTTGTATTGGCGAAGATCGCGAGTCAAAAACTTGGAGATCTGTCTATTGAGGCGCCGGTATTCTGGCATATCCTCGGAGGATTGCAGAAGCATCTTACGCCTTTCCTCTAAAAGCTCACGAGTTGGACCTGTGATCTTATTTGATCCTTTGGTCTTTTGGGGCTTAAAGAATTTAGATCCCACTCTATGGACAGCATCCACGAACCTGTTGTTGTAGTCGTCCACATCTACGCACTCGTCCAGGCATTCAAAACAGTTTCGGAGTTCGAGCTGAAAGCTCTCGGGGTTTTGGATATGAACTGGTGATGGTCGGAGCGTGGACTTCATCAATTTAGACCGTTCTAGGCGTGTATTAATATTCAATGTGCCCCTAACCATCCGGTGATCGCTTCCAGCTTTCACCGAATTGATTACGGTGACGTCATTGAATATTTGCCTCTTCGTCGACATGATGAAGTCTATCTCGTTTCTGGTCGCACCGTCAGGACTAATCCAGGTCCACTTGCGGCATTCTCGCTTTTTGAAGAAAGAGTTCATCATGTAGAGTCCTTCCTTCTCCATGAAGCTAGCCAGCAGGTGGCCCCGTGAGTTACGATGTCCATATCCAAATTGCTCCACTCTCTGCTCATCAACGCCTTGTTTGCCCAGTTTCGCGTTGAAATCTCCCATGACAACGGTGTAATAGGTTTCGGTGCTATGTATAGCCCGAGATATGGCCTCGTACATAGCTTCTACCTCTTCATCGGGATGCGCCGAGGTCGGGGCGTAAACCTGTATGACCTGCAACGAATACCGTTTAGATACTCTGAGTATAAGGTACGCTACCCTGCTCGACACACTCGCGATATTTACCACGTTGTTCACGAGAGATTTGTGGACGATGAACCCGACACCACCTTGGGACTGTTGGTCGCCTTCCCGGTAGAAGAGCAAGTTACCGGATTTGAGAATTATCGAGTCCTCCCCCTGTCTTCGGACTTCCGATAAGCCTATAATATCCCATCGTAACTTGCTCAGTTCTTCTTCCAGCTCAAAAATCTTCTCGTCGGTCCGCAGTGTGCGCCTGTTAAATGTTGACAGGGCCAATTGTCGTCGTTGGTGGTAGCACGATCTCTGACGGAGATTCTTAGCACCCCCTGCCCCGCCGTTACCATAGCCGCTACCTTAGCCAGGACTAGCGGGGCCGCCGGGGACTAGGGGCCGTTTTTTATAAGTGTGGCTCATCTGGGGGGGTTTTGCCATAATCGCCACGCTTGGCAGGCGGATTGGCGATCGCAGTGGCGGAAGTCTTCGACACTAGGCGCTGCTGCCCACCTAGCAACTTTGTATTTCCTTCCGCCTATTTTTAGGATGGTTTGACCGCCATCTAACGGTTGACTAGCTGCACTGGAGTAGATGATCTGCCAGTGGGCGGTGGGGTCGTCACGTCCCGACGCCGTACTTCCCTAATATGTTATTATTAGAATAAAAATATTATTAATATACATAGGTACATCGTAGGCTCCTAGTGTAATAGAAACCATATTGACTTCTGTATCAAGACTAGAATGTACGAAGCTAGAGCGACATGGCAAGATCGTTGCAAGTGAAAATCTCTAGTCTCGGTCTACAATATCAGGTGTTTTATTTATTGACGCACTGTCGAATACCTACTAAAGTAGAGTATGGAGCTCTTGTCTTAAGCGGTCATACCTAAGCGTAACTTTAAGCTACGAAACCAAAGAGAGAATAACTAAAATAGCTTGTTTTTTAAACTACCATAGTTAGTTAGTTACTGTAATTACTAAAGCACAATATTAATGCTAAAACAACAAATACAAAATGCGGTGAAAACAAAAGTAGGTAGCTTCGCATTAGCAAAAAGTAGTCCAAGCTGCAATATTTTAATTTTTAAATCTTTTGTTTGTGTTGTATAATAATAAAAAAATAAAAATCCTTTATTACCAAAAGAATCCGTATGGTATGGTATGTTCCGATATACCGACACTGTCCTAAAAACTTGCTGGACAAGCTCCAAATTTGGCCGTCCATATGGACTGGACGGGATCGATCGCTGATTTTAAGCCTTCTCACACGAACCAGTGTAAAACTGTGCGATTTTTATGAAACCAGGTAGGTATGGTTTTATACTGACGCAATCTCATCTAGACACAATGGCAAAAGTATTGTGTTTATACTGCGAGGTACAAATGTCGACAGAGAAATCATTAGAGACGTTTATTATTATTAAATAAAAGGCTAGTTGCATTGCATGACATAAAGTGTTTAATAAAATACGTTACTATAAAATAGTAATGAGAAGGTATCGTACTGATTCTAAAAGCAATAAAATTATACCTATCACTAACCACTAAATGTAAACATTATGATTTTATAAGGCAGAACTAAGTACCGTCGTGGAAGGTCAGCATACGCGGCGTAAACCCATTGATATAAGATAGCAATAGGCGCTCATAAGTTGAGTTCAAAACTACACAGGATGGCCGAATGCTGCTTCTGATGGCTCACCATTTGAAAAGTAGAGCGAATGCACAACCATGGTTAGAACTTTAAAGCGTCCAAACTTGTAATGACTACATCATCTATAGACGCACAGTAAGTAAGTATGCTAAGAAGCGCTCCCAAATATTATTCTAAACGACATAAACAAAATTTTAACAAACACCGACACCGACTCCAAAAATAACAATAATTAAATTATTTACAAGAATATGCAATTATTTATTAACCTTTTAGTGCATTTTGCAAGTTTTAGAATATTCTTGCTAGAAGTCGGTTTTCTTCTTTATTAAAATTTTGTTTATTTCTCGGTTTTTAGTGAACCTTGCCAAAAACGAGAACATCATCAATGTAGCCAAATACGCATTATTAAGGATAACTCGAAAACGAATTATCAAATCTTGATTAAAATGAAATGGGACCACACGGGAAGCACCAGCTTTCAAATAAAAAAATAATCATCAAAATCGGTTCACCCAGTCGAAAGTTGAGGTAACAAACATAAAAAAAAATTCAGACGAATTGATAACCTCCCCCTTTTTTTGAAGTCGGTTAATAAAGGTGACTTTAAAGATTTTATAGGTAGGTACCTATTGCATCACCAACATGGCCCCGTCAAAATTAAATTTTAAAAGAAACCTAGATAAACGAGCAGTCATTTAATAAGAAATCATTTTTTATTAGTCGTAATTTATTCTCTTATACATTTTAATCAACTGAAAATAACAAGGATAGTTTACTTGGTAAAAAATATTTTCTAAGTTCCACCATCGTTACAACGGTTCCGTATTCATGAGCCATTAAATCATTTTACGTTTTCAATGTCCCACTGTTAACAAGCGGTTCGCAGGTGGCAATCTGGTAGGAATCTAACAAGAAGATTACTTGTTGTTGGGCGAGCCAACCGCACAGTACCGTTGCCCGTAGCGTCCAGTTATCCGAGACAGCTGGGCGATTTGCATGGGAATGCATTAGTGATAAAAAACTAATTAAGTTTTGTATTAACCTACTTTAAAAGCGGTTTCCATGCTCATTATATACGCCTACCGCTATTAACGGAACAAAAGTTGAAATAATCACCTACGATTCATCACCATTGATAATAATATCACCTACTAGGAAGGTATAGGTACCTACACGCTTTCTGGGATTTATATCACTAGATTTATTTCGAGCCTTTATTTGATTAGCTTCTAGAAGGTTAAAGGGTTTTATTTACGACCATAAGCCTGTCAAAGACATTTCATAAAACTATTACCGTAAATAAGGTATTATATAAACAAAACTACTCTAAAGTGACATACAGGTTAACAAAAAAAAAAGGATTGTAGTCACAGTAGGTCAGAACTAATTTATAATAGAATCATTTTACCCCACTACGACTAAACCAAGAGGAAGGGTCATGTTTATTAAAAAGACTACAACAACCCATACACAATGCCTGGATCCTTGATTCTGTTATCTGAGACCTGAATATATAGCTTTGCTAGCGGCAAGGTTTAGTCATTGATGCCAAAATAAGAGAGAAATGACCTAATACCATAGTCTAAGCTTCTTCTAAACATCCTGTTTTTAAAAGCAATAAATATAATATAATAATAATATAATATTCTATCACATACACACAACACCATCTAGCCCAAACTAAGCAGAGCTTATACGATGGGTACTAGACAATGGATAAACATACATATATACTTTTTTTTTTTGTAAATACATACATATTATACATAGAAACTCCAGACCAAGACAAACATGCATGTTTATGCACACAAATGTTTGACTTGTACGGGAATCGAACCCGCGACCTCAGGCGTGGCAGTCGGTTACACTAGCCGCTACGCCATCGAGGCCGATGTTTTCACGAAGCTTGTGAATGGTCATAAAACAAGCTTTAACTTTCTAGCGCACGAGACTCCGACGCCGACACCTGTTAGTGATTTCACTAACACTAGACCAGAGCTATTGACATTCGTGAACAGTTCTATTCTAGTGTTAGAAATTCGCCGCGCCTGTCGTTAAACTATGTAAAGCCAACAGTATTACAGTTAACTCGACAAGTAGCAAACGATTTACATAAGATTTTTATTTAAATGTCAAAGGATAGCTAGTTAGACGTATAAACGAAATAGATGTTTTTATTACTCGACTGCTTCATTGGAATTGGCACAAGTTTGCTCTTGCTAGCATTCGAGCGTGATGTCCCGTTGTCGAACAACACACACACATCTTGGGCATAGATTAATCTTGGGTTCGTTTCTTCGCTCGAAGCTCGGAGTGTATCTATGTATAATTTTGTCAAATGATAGAATGAGTTTTAGAAATGATATGAATGCTAGTCATTCAATTACCTTTTATAGACATTTCTGTTTTATATAGATACACCGATTCTAAATTTACTGTTGTTCTTTGTAAGTTTTTGTTTATCTCTGAGTTTATTTTAGTAAAACTTCAATAAACATTTTGCTCCAAATGATGTCGCAGTCCGTCGGTTTCCCACTAAGCTATCGCTACTTCTATTGTATCTATATGAAAATAATAAAATAAACTTGATGTAATCTACTAGTTGTCCTTGTATAAGTTAAAAGAGCCCAGCGATACTTATTATAAGAACCACAGTCATGTGTATTATATTGCATTGCATTCATAATTATGCTCAGTTCTCGTATTAAAATCCTACTTAATAACTTATTTATGAATGAATGTTTTATTCATACATTCATTCATAAGTGAGACCGCATACTTATGTCATAGCAACAACGGCACAATCATACGAGGTATATTCATTTAATCTAGACTGTAATGGTTTTTAAGCTTGTTACTAAATTGGTTTACAAAATATAGGAGGTTCACACTTCCAAATAAACTAACGGCCATATTCATAAAACTTACCTACAAGACAGTTATAACCTCGGTATGAGTAAAATACAAAAAAGTATCATTTACAATAAGATTGCTTGTCTAATAACGATCCATACAGGATCGTTATTACACAAACGTTATTACGTTATTAGACAAGCTAGCATTCTATAATAAAGGTATACAGATAATTAATGAATAAAGTATTTTACGATAAATTTATTTAACAAACTCAGTATTTTCATTAAATAAGTATATAGTTTTTATGAATATGATGTTCTTGTATGTTCGTAAAGGTTGCGGATCGAACTCAACTATTAGGCTAGCTGATACTATATTAATCCTATGTCACGGTCATCTTTACAAACGTTTAAACAATGGACCAAGGAACACATAAACTCGGAACAACTATTCCTGGATCACACAATTTTGGGGATCGAACCTACAACACTCAGCGCTGACGATGGCGCAGGCGGGGCGACCACATAGTCTTGAAGTTATAAGTAGCTAATACCTTTTCCAAATATTTTCTTTTATGTTCAGACAAAGCATCAATATTTGTGGCTGTTCTAAATTTTGTCCATAGATGTCGCTAACCCAGTACCATGTTGGACCGTTATGTATTCCATTTACTAATACATATGTATGAAAGCTCACATCACTTACCCAAAACACTTACATACCGTAACAATAAACAAATTATACAAATTAATTATTTTATTTTATACAAATTTTTGCCCGCAGTTTCGTCCACGTGATACATAGTTTATGTAAGCCAATATTTGTGTGTATCTTTAATGTAAACTGTGACCGACGTATTTTACGTAAATGACAATATACATAAATTCTCTAGTTCTACGCAACGGAATAAAATAAAAAAGGGGAGAAAATATATATTATACTAGCTGTCCCGACAGACGTTGTCCTGTACAAAAGAGAAAAGAAATAAAGAAAAGCATATCTAGATCATCCTCGAATCTACTTGATCACAGAAAAAGTTTCATTCAAATCGGTCCAGCCGTTTAAGAGGAGTTCACTGTCAACACACGTACAGAAGAATTATATATGATTATATATAATGATTATATTATAAATATATATATATATGAGTTAAGTTGTAAATTAAGATTGTTGCATTTTTACATGTAAATAATAGAAAATATAAAATAGTTTATAAGTTTAACTCGAACCAAACCAACTGTGAAAGTCGCATCAAAAACCGTTCAGTTGTCTTTACGTGATACTGGAAAAATAGACAGACGAGTAGGTATTTTAAAAACACACACAACATACAACTAACAACATATTGAGTTCAGACGACTCCAAATATTAATTATTTTTTAATAAGGTGACTCCCAAACTTCCTATTATTCTTGTATTGCGGGACTAATTTTACAATAACTAAAACTACACAAATAACATACAGACCCGGAACAGCTATTTGTGGGCCATACAATTTTTAGAACAGATAATAAGTACATACAGACCCCCGTTGCAGTTTTATAATACTACTAGCTTTTGGGCGCGGCTGCGCCCCCATGGTACTTACATCAATAAAAAGTAACCTATGTGCTTCCCCAGGTTTTAAACTATATCTATACAAAGTTTCATCCAAATCGGTTGAGTGGTTTAGCCGTGAAAAGATAACAGACAGACAGACAGACAGACAGATAGACAGACATTTACTTTCGAATTTATAATATTAGTAAGGATAAATATAAATATTGTTCCGTAAACGCATTTTACCAGATTTTAGTGTAAGTACAGGTTTTGATTGGTCCACAATCCACAAGTAAGCCAGATAAGGGCAAATAAAATAAAATGTAATCGATTTACCGTTTATAGATGGGCACAAGTAGGTGGTAAATACAGTTAGTCGAAAGCTGGTCGACTTCAACAACAGGTTGTTACGAGCGCACCCGAACTATGCCACCGGCCACCGGCTGAACGTAGCCTGACCGCCTATAACCTTAGTAATTAATTGGTATATTTAGTTAAATTGAATACCTGCGCAGATCTAGTAAATATCATGGCTGGAAATCGATACTTTCGATAGCGAAATGCATGCTAGAAATTGTAATTGAATTTAAAGATACATTGAAATTAAACTACTTTATTCGAATTTTACTGCGTTGTTTATTTAAAAAAAACCGTATAAAGTAGTATAATTTTAATATATAACAGTTATAACTTTAGAGAATTAGATTATCAATAATAAATTATTGATAAAGAGAGTATAAGAGAGTAGAACTTATTATAAAGTTCAATATAATCATAGACATATGACATAAACTGACGCCTATAGGTATACTATACCCGAAGGATAAGGTAGAGGTTTCGCTCACATTTCCTAAGCTATGTTATTTTACAACAACAACAAACAAACTGTTGTTCAATAAAAAGTCAAGAATAAAGATAAATAATAACAATTTAAAAATAAATGAAGTACACTTCAAAGAGATGAGTGAGTGTCAAAATTAGCCCGATGGTTAATGTTTGTGTTCTTGTTTGATTGTACAGGTTAGCGGGTTACTGGGTCGAGTCGATGACCTTAAGCTCTTTGATACCTATTGCTCTTGAAATATAAACATTTTAAGTAATTTCAAGCTTTTCATATATCTAATTACGAACCTACAAAAAGTCGTTGCCCTATTTATGTTCCGAGTTATCAACTAGAAAAATCTTATAGATTAACATAACGGCTGAACCTGAGTATACTGTACTTATTACACAATTCTGTTGTGTTAATACCAGTTTAACTACGACGAGTCGTGCGGTTAGTCTGAGCGTCTGGCTGTACCGCTATCTGGGCAAATAAATAAAAGATGCAGCGGAGAATGGATACATAGCGGGTCCCACAGCCGCAGCCGAAGTTCAGTTCGCCTACAGACATCTTCCGCGATGGTCAACTACAGACGGGTGGTATGTGAGGTGGTGCTGCTGGCCGCGCTCGTGGCGTTTACGACTGCCGCTCCTACACCTGACTGCGGGCATACACACTACGATCAAAGACAGAATGGCTCTGAAAACTACAGGCTCAATATCGACGGCGTCGTTATTGCCGTTGCTCCCGCAGAGTCCCTGTTCTCTGCGCTAGGAGACATGGACGATCTCATGGATATCCTGTCTCTCGAAGACTTTGGCGGCGACTTCAAACCTAAGCCACCACCGAGTTCATCGTCATCAACTCCTGATATCCAGATAGTGCCAGTGTCGATTGAAGGTGACAAGCCTAAGCCTGTAGAAAAGCCTGCTGAAGAAAAACCTGTCGAAGAGAAACCTGCGGCAGAAAAATCTCAGGAGGAAAAACATGTTGTCCCTGCGAAGCCTGCTGAACTCGCGCCGCTCAATGACGTCAGCTTGGGTGATGATTTCAAAATCCAAAAGAAAGAAGTATCCAAGAAACAGGAAAAAGCTAAAAGGTAATGTTTCACAATTATTACCACTTATTTAAGTTCCTGTAATTAAAAAAGATCTAAGCTCTCGATAAAGCACCTGTTTATAATTGTGTTGGTACCATGAGGTCGTTGACCTGTCACCACCGAGCCGTATCACTCGCTCAGTGGAATCGAATCATCACTCGATGAGAAGCAATTGATACATTTTATGTTTTTCTCTTATCCCCAGGTCACCATGAAAAAGTTACAGGTAAAAACCTCTCTTTATATAATCAAATAGATTAGGCCCTAACACAATGGAAAACCTTATTTTAATATGGTGTAAGGGACATGGATATGGGGATAGACAGGGCAAAAAATAAACATTAATTTAATCTCCAAATCGTATATTCTAAATTTAAATTTAATCCTGTTAGAGTAAAATTCTTTTTTTAAATTACTATTATTCATGATGTGTTTCTTTCTTTCACAGACTGAAGAATCGCCTTGCAGCCTTCTTGCTGCCACTTTTGAGGAAAACCCGCCATCATTAGTGAACAAAATGTGATCAAACAATATGTTAACGATTATTAGGTATAGACTAAAAGTTCATCTTAATTAACACTACATAGGTAGTAGTTTAATTATAATTACGATAATTGAGAAATGGTCGTAATATAGCCATGAACGGATGCATTTATTAGTTTGTAAGTTTAGTATTAAGTAAGTTGTACATTGTTTCGTTGAAAATAAAACATAAATTCTTATTGAAAAATCCCTAAAACCTCGTTTAATTTTCCTTTGTAAAAAGCAAAAGCTGTCGATTGTTTGTTTGAACGCGCTAATCTTAGGAACTACTGGTTTGATTTAAAAAAATATTTTAGTATTGAATAGCCTATTCATCGAGGAAGGCTATAGGCTATATAACATCACGCTACGACCCACGGGGGCGGTGCAATAACGATAAACGCGGGTGAAACCGCGGGAACATCTATGTTATATATATGTATAGCCTATGTTACTTCTGGATAAAGTAGCTTTCTAATGAAGAAAGAACTTTTAAAATCATTCATTATAATCTAAGATCCGGCTGCAAGATTGCTACATGAATCGAGTATGTAATAAAAATCTATTTTTTATGTATAATTATAAATAGGGTAATATATTCTTGCCAAGGTGCCAATCAAAATATGGCCGCTAGTATTTTTAATTAAAATGTTATTAATCAACTTTTTCCAAAAAATTACCTGCACGTATATATAAAATAAACTATAATCCACTGCACAGTAATATATGTACAGAACTTGAAAAGTTATGGTTGCCGTTGCGCACTCGGCCGCAACCTATTCGCTGCCAGGTGTAAACAGGTAATACTTTGTTACATTTATACGTTCATGACGTATATTCATCATTTATATCTTAAATTGAAGCAAATTTTTTTTGTCCATGACATAATATCTCTGCTCATGTAAAAGTGGCAGCAAGTAGGGGTTTCCAGCTGTTAAAGATAGATTAAAGTGAAAGAGAGTTATCGCGTTTCATCGGTCGTCAGACGAGGATACCGTATGTCTCCTTTTTGTTAAAAAAATTTAATGACTATCGATTGAGTCGCATTGAGCAGTTAAGGCGTAAAAGCGTAATAAACGAACAAACCCACGTTCACATTTATAATTTAGTTGAGATAAAAAAATACAAATCTTTCTTCTTTATAATATTAGTATAGAAAAGCCTGGCTTGTCTTACTAGAATACTCAGTCCTTAATATGAACCTATTTCATTCAATCTAGTTCTAGCAATGTGCTTGGGTGAGCTCATCTATGACATAATATATGGAATATTGAAGAATAAAGTGGGAAGAGAATGGAATTTTATTAGGAACTAGATTTTGCCCGCAGCTTCGCTCGCTTTATAGTCAATAAATTTTCATCTCTCTGGAACAGTACCTTATTCTGGATGAAATCTTATGCTCTATGTACTTTTCTGTATCCCTGGTAAAGTGTATGCTAAATTTCATGATGATCTGTACAGGAGTAAAGGCGTGAGCTTAGCATAGGTACAAACAGAAAACACTCATTCGCATTTATAATATTAGTACCTAAGGATTTTACTATTATTATGAACCATGTCGAAATGGCTTTATTCTGTAACGTGATGCAGGTTGCTGAGTGCAACGACTTTATCTCATATTTCAGTTCATCAACCATGAAAGTGCCACTAATTTTGACTAACAAATCAATAAATTGTATCATAACTTTTCGTCAGATTTCTTAGAATAGTCATAGTATTGATCGTAATAAAAGTTGAAACGAAATAAATTTACGAATTCATTGTCCAAATAACGGTCAATGTAATTGCGATGTTATACATTTTAATAATGTAATGCAATCATCGGCAAATATTGTCGTCAGGCACCACCCAGTACCACGTTAATCCAATCGTCAGACCTGGCAGAACTACCTATGGATTATAATACATACTCTATATATTTAAAAATGAATCCGTGTTTCCCTTGGTCACGCCATAACGCGAGAACGACTTTATCGATCTCATTCATCTTTTTTTTGAAGTTTGCTTTACAAAGGAAAGTTGAGAAAATTGCACAGAAAATTGAATAATTTCAGAAAATCGAACGACTATTTTAACCTCTCATCAAACTCTCTCGTCCTGCTCCATGCAGTGCATTCGTAATAAATAACGGGATGATCACTTACGCACGCAATTAATAAATGATTTAAAATTCGCTTCTGATGGCAACATTTAAGATTTAATTTTAAATATATAAAAGAAGTTTTTATTTTACTTTTTGTTGCCTTTGCGCAACAGTTGTAACTGTGACGTACAACAGTAATAACGGGTTCGATTCCCGGATCGCCAATCTATAACCTCAAACTACGTGCTACTACTGAGAATTTCGTGACAGAATAGTCCATAATGTATGTTTTCCTTTTTTCGTCTAATTATTAATTTCAATAATGTTTACTAAAAAAATATCTATAGAGTGACAAGATTCATAAAGGGAATTGATTGGAAATTCTCAGGGAATATAAAAAAATTCTCTTAACATTAATTTTCTTCAAAACGTCTAGTGAACTCCATACTTAATCATTTTTGGACACGGTAATTATTCATCGCTTTCATCTATGTTCATTTTTTGTGCACGACTGTGGCCCTGCCAATTTAAATTTGGAGCCATATTTTTGTGTTTCTACCTATGTTGAAGTAGGCAACCCACATAAAACTGGAACAGACTAACTTCAGTATATGTCCTTATTTTAGAAACCAGCAATGCGGTGTACCAAATGGTTAATTAATATGTACTGCTCCAAGGCTGGCAAAAACTGGTTCATACCTGCAGTATGGCATTTAATGATTTTATTTGAAATGAAGATAATGAAGTTGAAATGAAGATTTTATAAGAAAACCAGATAAAAAGAACACGTATTGTTGTAATAAATTTAATCCAAGTTAGGAATAGGTTCTATCCAATTAGACAACAGTATACCTACATTGATTACTGAATATACTGTAGCAACAGTGTAATCGGATTCACTGGTAGAACAATGGAAAATATTTCCTTTTATAAAACATCTCGCCCGCACTAAGCATAATTCATGTGCGAGAAACTTTACAAACATTCAAACATCGGATACAAAGAAAACCCAGATTCGAGAATCACAAAATATTTTGTCCTGTGTGGGATTCGAACCCACAACGCTGGGCGTCGTCGTGGCAGTGGCATGGCAAACAATTAAACCAGTACGCTATCCGGATCTTAGAACCTGCAACTAATTTAATGAGAAGTATTTCGGAGGAGATGGAATAAGAATGTTCTATTTACAACCGAAGCAAAGCGGATAACATAAAGAATTACTATAAAGAAAATATAATATTCTAACATGGTACAGACAAAACACGCGATGCACCATAGTTACGCGAGACTTGGTTTTATTTTTTACAAGAAGTACTGTTAGATAGACATAAACAAAAAGGAAAGATGCACGCGTTAACTTAAAATTTTTGTTGGAACCAATTTTCGTCAGTCTAGAGCTTCAGTCTACACTTTCACTTGTCGCAATTAGCAATATCTAAACACAGATCGATTGATTTAATTATTTTATAGAATTAAAGCGTTTTGTGTGCTTTATACATTGAAAGCAATGAAGGCTTAAGATCCAAAATAAATACGAGTTTCTACATACGACATCGACTGCGTACTGTATCTCACATAAAAGCAATTAAAATAACTATAGAAAATAATCCTAAGCGTCTTTGTCAAAGTGTTATTATTTATATTGATTGTTCGTGCGTAAGAGAGGCAGGGTAGAGTTGCAACTAAAGCACTCCGGCTGGGGCTGACTGCAGAAGGTGCCTAACAGGGTCCGTGATTGTTACTTACTTATACCCTACTAAGAAATTTGTATTGATTTTGAATCGCTGCCGAACAATCTTGTGTTGTTCCTATGATGAGTAAGTTTTTTAGGTTCCTCAAGAAGGTGCTCTGTACTTTTAACAAAGGTAGCACAGCAACTTATTTTTGACCTGGTAAGCATGTTAATGTTGCAAGCATGCATTGGATATGTCAAACGTTTCCCGTCAGCTTTAAATTCTTTTTTAACACCTAAATTAAATAAAAATCAGCCCTAAGATAAAAGTAGCGTACTTCCATATTGTATGCTCTGTTTTTTATTTGTTTTCACTCTGTATGCTAAGTGAGAAATGAAGAGAAAGAAGAATTTTTAAATCTCATTCTGCATATTGCCCATGAACTAGAAACAATCTTACATTGAATGAATTAAAGTGATGGTATTATGATTGACATATTTTATCTATCAATAGCTCTAAACTGAATTTAAATATCAAATTAACAGTTCAAACAAATATTTGATGACAAACAGGCGACAGAATGTGTAAGATATCTTTGTTTTTTTAAATAATAGGTACTTAAGTTAAGTCTAACACATAATATGTTGGTACAGGGCAGTAATCGACGACAAGCTAGTCATTTTAGATCGAATTACGCTATTACGATAACGGAATAAAAATGCAGGACGAATTCCGACCTCAAGTAACTGTTTCCTACATAATTTGATTATCGTCTGCCCGGACGCTTTGCGCAGTAAACCATACTACATGCGTTCGTCTTAAGATGCTATATCTGTATGTATAGGTACATGGAGTGCGCACGCGAAACTCGGTTATCGTATCGATGACCGCCGGTCACTGTCACACGCGACCCATGCCCCTCGGCTCCACCATCACTCCCGGCACGACATTCATTACTTTCTTTTTTATTTTGACGGATATATTCGTGCCGTCTGCTAATCTAGGAGGTCATCCTACTAATAGTAGGATAACGACCTAGATTCTGCACCGTGACCGCGATATTACCATCGAAAACATTCACTCTATGACATTCACTAACATTAGAAAATAAAAACAACTTATGCAATAGTAACAACCGGTATTGTAACAATAGTGCACGAAGTTTGGATGAGTCCGAACTTCACCTGAGAAGTTAAGCGAACTTAGTAAACACAGTGTCTGTCACGGTCATTACATTCTTAACAGTCAATTAACACATAGGGCCATAGGCGTCATTCGTCGAATAAAATCCACACAATATTCATGTCGTGTTCACCGTTACAGTGTGCTCGTTTCGGACGTCGGACTGGTTCGCGGGTGGCTGGTAAAAGCGGCGCGGGAGCAGGCGGCGCGCAGTCAGCGCATCGGAGATCTATCGGGCGCACGCACCATGCTCCTAGCTATCGCATGTTTGTTCGCGACCGCGGCCGCCGGGCCCGTCCTCTACGACCAGCGCCAGGAAGGCGAAATCAATGCGCAAGTTGATATCTCAAACATCTTATTCGTCATCGCTATACCGCCTAAACATACAAGCCTATTCGACATCTTCTCAAAGAATGATAAGCCGTTTGATAGAGACCATGACATCCAGGAAAGAGCTGATGTGCGCGTGATGGAAGCGTTTGTGGAGCCCAACACACCTTACCGTGTCGAAATCGGATCGAATGAGAGGACTGAGGGTGACGGACGCGCCGTGGAAGTGGTGATCGCAGGTAGGCGCCGCCTGGAGTCTGACTTGCCTGCTGAGTCTCAGGAACAAGATGAGTTGAAGCTTCTGGGTGCAACGGAAAACTGTGGTCCCGACCGCGTACGCGACTCTGTGACTCTCATGTGCAAGGATGTAGAACCAGCTGAAGCCGTTGCCGAGCCCGATACACAAACAAGCCAAAAGGAAATTAAAGTGGATTCTGAGCCTACACCTGAAGTAGTTTCTTCATAGTTGCCGATCTCTGTCTTTCTGTAGTTAATTTATTTGTTAATAAGTTCGCCATGTAATTAATTAATTTATTTGTATAATAAGTAAACTTTATACTTTTACATCGTTTTCTTTTTTATTGTGTGGACTTCGATGAATACGTAGGTAACGCAAGTATTATCTATTCAAATATATTATAAGAAGGATAGAAATGTTTAGAACTAAGTATTGCTGATCACAGTGATCACTAATAATACTTTTGAATTATTTTAATATTCATTAACAGATTTAAAAAAATGAGGATGTTCTATATTCGATGCGTATGTTCAATCATTTTATGTACCTATATGTGTCTTATTTCTTATCTTACGTATCTCAAATTTTCACCATGACTTACCTAGTTAAATATATTCTAGCAGCTTTGGAATAAATAGTACATTTAATTTGTATACAATCTAAGAACAGCATCTGATCTGTTGTATTATTTACACGTGTCAATAATACCACATTAAGGAACAAGTACGTACCAATAACACAAATAACGCGGTGAGTGGTGAGTATATTGCACATAAGTGCACACTTCCATAACAGTATCATACAAATATGACCGATAACACTGCGATATAATATTATCATTGTTTGATCGTCTATTTATTGCGTTTCACATGACAGTTCATAAACATGTTTTAAAACTAGGTAAAGCATTTGGTTCCAGTCGAAATCATTATTTGTGTTTTTACGTTGCAGGCTCTTAGTCAAAACATCTCTGACTGACATTGATATTTATATTTTGGTAAGTAAATAATCGAGAGATGACGTCACTGCATAAGTTATTAAATATAAGAAGTACTGCAAGAAGATTCTAAAAAGTAACCTTTCTATTACGCAGCCATTAGATAATGGCTGCGTAATAAAAAGGTAATTACTTTTTTTTGGAAATTAAATAATGAGATCTCTGAGTAGAATGGATCTGCCTTTTTGGATAGGTACCTATTTATTACTATACAAGCGAAGGTGCAGTTGTCGAAGGTTACTACTAGGAATAAATAAGTATTCAGACCATTTTATAGAATGGGTGACTTAACTTTTTAAACTAATACCTATCTATTTCTACATATTCTCTGTACCAGTCTCTATGACAACTATTATCTAAATATACCTAAGTGTTTACTGAATAAACCCTTCAAATCGTAGGTTAATATTTGTCTTGAATTATCAGATCACGCATTTGTACTAGAGAACGCACTGCAGATTTATTTATAATACTCCAACGCCACATATTGTGTGCGTCGTTTGTACCACAAAGTAAAAACAATAATGGAATCAAATAATTTTCCTTGGGAAATACGGGATGTTAAACCCGAACTGATCCAGGAACTCAAAAAGTATTTCAAAAGTAAGTTTACATTTTGCTCTTATACTATGAATATGACAAAATATTTATAAAAATGAAATTAAAGCATATTAAAGAAATTTGAGTTATTTAATTATTCCTAATAAATAATTGAATGGAAATGAGCATTATAAATAAATAAAAGTTTAATTAGTTTGGTTTATAAAGGTTAACCGAACAGTTGTCTTCGTTTATCATCAATTTATATCCAGAACTAACTGTGTTAATTTAAAAGAAATAATAATCATAAATATTTTTTTGTAATATTAATTTTAAAGCAAGATTGTAAAGCGGTTTCGTCCCCCAGGAGGTTCTTTAAGTAACCTGTATATATAGATATTGACAAGTCACTCTCTCAGTTTTTATAGTTCGAAAAATTCATATAGAACAGCTTTGTCCGTCCGTCCGCCCGTCTGTTATACAACTTTCAACTCAAGAACCGTAAGAGTTAGAGACTCGCGCTCAACGCCATTCGACTCAGCATAGTCGATATACCCCCGAAATGACTATGCCAAGGTCACATGGTTTGTGACCTTTGCATATTACTTGAACCATTTTTGCGAACTCTAAGATTTACGGCATTTCGTTGCCGTTTCTCACTTGTTTAAATTACAGATGTTAAAATAGTATGTATTAGTAAGTTCGGCGTTTAAAAACTGATCAATGCGTTTCTTAACAGCGGTAATTAATCTTCGATTCCCATTACTTGCTGAAATAAAAAAATTACGGTCGATTTGAAATTGGTAATAATTATGGAATGTGTATTCAAAATGACTCTAGGTATGACTGTTTGGTAAGCCACACAGTTATACACCTAATTACGTTCAAACTTCGATAACTTATTATTTTATTATATCTGTATACAACTCCAAATAGCTCCCGATAAACAGGCAAAAAAAAAAACGGTATGCGGTCGATGTTTTAGTTTTACTTTTCTTGTTTCAGTGTTCGGACCTCAGAACAATAACAAATTTTTGGTCTGCGGTGTAAACTGTAAATAGCCTTAAAATTCCGGCAAGCCTTACTTACAAAGTTCTGGAAAGTACCAGAAATAACAAATACTTTACGATTTTATTAAAATACAATATTCAAATCATTGGCTAGAAGGTTTAAACTTTAGGAAAAAGGATGTGTGAGAGCTTTACACACATGCGGTACTCAAATAAGTCGTAGCATTTTTAATGAGTATGCACAGTGAAAGTTTTCAAGACTAGCGAAAAAGTAGACTAGACCGTCTAGTTTATAGCTAATTTTGTTCTACGAAACCCGGTTTTAGGTGGGAACATAACTAAATTTACAAAGCGTATGTATACGAAAACAAGACGAGTGCATTTTTAAAATGTATCTGTTAAACGGTACGGTATAAAAATTCTGGATAAGTACTTAGAATAATATTGTGTTTGATGCTCATTTATGATATATAATATCTATTATTATTATATATTATAAATGAGCAACAAACAATATTATTCTAAGTACTTATCTAGAACCGTATTTACAGTTGTAGAAAAAGAATATCGCCTTGGCATACCTTGATTATTGTAGTATGAGTCGGATGATGATTTTTGAGTCAATTATTTGTATTATTAATACTAAAAACTAGTAATTAATTATAGCTACAACTTACTCGTCACGTAGCTACCGTATTGTGGTACATCTTTTAAATTAAGTTGAACTATGGACTAGTGAAGAAATACTACCAATAATTAGTTCTCTATTTTACCTTCTGATATAAGCAGTTTAGCTTCTTGAAAATAATAATAATAATAAATGTACCTAATGCTTTCGAAAGATATAACTGATCCTACCCTGTGTCTACCTCAGTCCTCAAAGATAAATAAGCTTTCATGGCACTGCCACAGTTAATTTTAAAGGTTGTAAACGTTTGTCACACTTAGAAGAGGTCCGTGTGCCCGTGCGCAGCAGTGGGACAGTTTAATACAGCGCCGACATTATAGAAATGTTTATTATAAAATGAGCAAGGAGCTTTGATTTTTAGAACTTTTAGGATTTAAATCAAAGTATTCGAATTAATTTTAACTTTATGAATACCTGAGCGATAGACAGGACAAGATACAGGTTTCTACCTGAATCCTGTCATCATCACCTTTCAAGTTAAAAATGGAATCGTTTTAGGGTCGGTGTAATAACCTTGTGATGATGAAACCGACCCATCCATTTTTGAAATTCAATACTTTTGTGTTATTGTAATAAAAAGTTATATTGTTACTTAAATAGTTTTGTTGTATATTTATAAAATATACAACAAAAGACTAATAAACCGATCTTAAAATTTAATAGTGACTATATTACATTCAAATTCAAATTTATTCAATGGCCTATTTGACCTCAAGTATTATGTTATTCTTGTAACAAAAGTGACCGAAATAGTTTTCTGAGATTTACAATAACAATCTGAACCATATTGTACTTTATTTCATATAAATTGTATTTGCTCTGTGTTAATGTAATGTAAAATCAAGACACTCCTTGACTATCTAATTAATCATGAGCAAATGCATGGTCAATAGAATAAAAATAGTTGAAATTAATATTTAAAGATGGCTTTAAACTGCATTAAACATGTAGTAGTATTACCGATTACATCGATAGAGCGTCTTTTTATACCTACATGAGATCGTCCTTAGCCTGCATACTGTATGAATGGCTAAAATATTTGCTGTGTTTACTTGTCGATCGATGTTCGTCGTAATTATATGTTATACTATATGTACATCGGTATCAGACGATTAGTGGTTTAGAACTCCTAGCTTAACTACGAATATGGCTTTAAAATTCGTTTGTGAATAATCCCAGTATAAATAGACACCCAAAGATGTCTAATTAGCATTGTTTTGTATTTAGACTCCTCTATATAGTCGACCATCATTTGTTTTTAAATTTTATCTCTAATATACAGACAAGACTTTCGTTACAGTTTAGTACCATTTACTATAATTATTATCTGTGGGAGAAAATGACTATCACTTTTCTAGCCGTTCTTTGACACCCGCGATGTAAGATCACTTTCTTTTTGTGGCTACGTGATTTTTTATCTTATTATATACATTTTATGTTATTACCTAACGGTATAAAACAATATAAAAGCAGCAAATATAAGACGCTGACAAGGTGTCGTATCTTTTTTAAATATTACCCTAACCTTTCAAAGCCCTTTTCTTGGAGTACCTACCTACTTATAATAAAATAAACAACCAATCAGTAGAGTTGCATGAGCAAAGAAGATCTACGGACTTGTGTTGCTTAAAAGGCTACTGATAAATATGTATATCGTACTATATTCCGACCCAAGATTTGCTGTTTAAAGGTCTCTACATATTATAAGCCGTCCGTTTTTAAGGTCATACCAAAGTAGAAGGCGATTAAAGAAACCTTTTGGCTATTAGTGAGGCGTTCACGTAGCTACTTATTATAATTATTATACTTAATAGAAAAAGGGACTTCACAGCTATTTAATATAACTAGCAGTCGCCTAGTGCTCGAAATTCGACCAAAGTTTGCCTGTAAGATATTGCTGATGTATATGTCATTATATATTGATATATGTAACCATAGTTATGCGCTTCGACTGCGTGTGTCAAATGCATTGTTGTGTGCGTGTAATGTTTTTTCATTAATTTAATGTATTTCTAATGCATATTTCATATAAATATTAGGATTCGTCACTTCTTCTCTGTATAAACTATAAGTGTGCGAAATTTCATACTCCTCCGTCCACCCAAATTTCGTAAAAAGGGATCCAAAGTTTTCGCTTCACGTATTAATATATAGATTATAACTTTCTGAGTCTAATTTAGTTAGTAGATTTACATTATTGTACAGTGCCATTGCTTATCGATCCCTCCTTATCATATTCATTTTATTTAAACATAGAATTGATGGATTGGCAGATGAACACACAAACTACGTGCGCGTCGGACCTAAGGGCTACTTCTTCCCGGAGACATACAAGAAAGAGGCTGCGAACATTTATAATATGAAGATAAGATCCAGCGATGTTTTTGTGAACAGTTACCCAAGATCAGGTTAGTCCTAGGTATCGATAAGACAAAAGAAGTAAAACCTTATCATTGAGTGTAGGACCCACCACTATTAATAATAATTATACAACCTTTTTATAAACATTTTTATTTTACATCTTGAATTTTATTCAATTAGATTTTTCGACTTTCATTTTATTTAATTTTTTTTAATTCTCTGTTCAAATCAAAACAATATATGGCAGGAATGATGTATTAATGACTTACATAAGAACATTATTGATGACACCTTTTGGTTCTTTGCTTGATTTTATTATGCATATATTGAAATTTTAAAATGGTCTAGCGTGAGAGTCTGGCGATCTGTAACACAGCGATAACGCTAGCACAGACGCCAAGTCTCTCACAAAGGTATAATAAAGATAATATATACATGTATTTAAATTTTAAGGTCAAATGTTTGTTAGCCTTTATAAATTGTGCAGTTTGCAGTTAAACAAAAATATATGATACTGATGATTACTGTAGGGTTAAGGTTAAGCGTTACTATGGCCTTCAAAACATTCTATCTCTGGCCTAAACTCTACCTTTGGCAAAACCTCTGCTTTTGTAAAAAAGCAGAGGTTTTGCCTCGACAGCCGTCCTACATATTACGTGACATCCTGAAGGCAATTAAAAGTCCTAAGCAGTATTTAAGGCTTTAAAATCTGCAGCACAGGGGCACTATTCTATTTATGACATTAGCAACTTGCGAAGGATACCTCTTGTGAGAAATGCGTGCCACAATAATCGCTATAGGCAAGGCGTATACGTGTTTGCCTTAACAGTACCTATTAAAAAATATGTTCCGACTTAACTATTTCCAAAGCGTGATATCTTTGAGAAAATATGTTGTTCAACTACTGTTACAAAACCGCTAAGAATAAATAACGTACTAGCTTGCTGCTTATTAATGAGAGAACGTTATTATTAATTAACCAATGTTACCAATAAACACGATATAATCAGATAGCAAAAAATTGCATGATGTACGATAATTGGCTATTTACCTTGTTGGTCATGCCTGTCTGGATGGTCTAACTAAGTTTTTAGACTATCCAGTCAGTCATAATTTAGACTGCACAGATAGCGTATCGGGCAAGAGGTCATATCGCCACTGCCACCGCTGTGAGTGTTATGACCTTGTATCCCCCACGAAACAATTTGAGTCATACATTAATAATTGATCTGAGTCTGCATAAATTTTGTATCCTTTAAGTTTTTTCGGTTTCAATTATGTTAAACGTTATTGGGGTTCTCTGCTAACCGATCGCCCTCAATTTCTTGAAACCTACACAATAAACTATTGAATACATCTCACAATGTTCATGATAAATGTTATATTTTTGTTTTCGCCAAACAGTCAACGTTCTTTGACATGAAAAGGCAACATGAAAAGGCCTTCATTTCAACAATTGCCTCCTTTATATCATTTTGTGGAGATATCTAAGGTCTCTCTATTATTTTCAGGTTCAACATGGACCCGCGAGTTGGTTTGGATTGTGGCCAACGATTGGAACTTTGCCAAATCAGAGTCAATACCACTGGTCGACAGATTTATGTTTTTGGAGTAAGAGGCCTTTTTCATACAACGTGCGTTTCGTCAAGTTGCTAAGCGTCTTGTACTTGAAAGTGCAAACAACGTGTGCGCCTTGCATTAAAATAATTTATTTTAAATAGTTACTTTAGGAATACCTTTGACGGTATTACTTAGACATCTTTGCGTCTATCTTTACAAGGTCTGAGGTACTGGGAATGACAGGCACAGTATTATCATTGAGCATGTTTTCGAGTAGTTTCTCTTTATTGTTTCAGTAGTACCTTGGAGGAACTACTGAGTAAAACTGACTCAGTAAGGCACAAATCAGATCATGTAAAAAATCGTTAGTCATGTTTTAGCAATTAACTATCGAACCTATTGCTATGGTATACAGAGCAATAGATTTGATCTCTATTACCATATGATTTAAAATATAACAGGCGAGATGTGGGTAATACATTGTATTATACCTGGTGGAGTACCATTTACGCATTCTTCTCCACGAGAAAAGGAGAGCCTTCGCTCTTATATGTCGGTATATCAGGCTCAGCCTGAAAAAGATGGAAAGACCCGGATCCTACGGACTAAACCTACCACGGTGAGGCAACTCCTGCCTTGAATGATGGGTGGCTGGCTGGAACTGGAACTACTTCAACGACGGGTTTTATACACCTTAGTTAACTTCTTCATAGGGTAAAAGCGTGAGTCCTATACAAACACACATATGAACATGCCTGTATACAAACTATATGTTTGTTGATGCGATCGTGTTAAGAAAGTTAGGTCCGTACATACTGCGGCTATATCATCAAAATACTTCATTATTCGGTCGTTATGTGCGGTAAGTGTGTAAGTACCTTAGCTGTGGATGTTAGATCTCTTTGGAGATGTATTTGGTAACTAACCATTGATGTCCAATGCCGAATGGAATTGAAATACACAATTACATAATGAGCGTTTTGAATGTATACACACAGCAATTTATTTTGTTTGTTGTTTGTGTACTGTAATTTATGCTGCTGGAATCTTCAAAAACACCGCAGAAGCTGAATTTTCATGCTAAATGTATTCTGTATTATGTAGTAATACGACTCATTCAAGTATTTAATCAGCATTCTTTACATTATTCTCAAATGGTAAACAGATATTTCGTTTTTTTGTTTGCACTTTTGTATTTTTGTCTGCGTTTTTGATTTTGACAATAAATATAGGTATATTGAGATACCAAAGCGCAGATTTACATTTAGTTAGTTTTTATTTTGTTTTGTTGATCGGCATCTAAAAATATATAACGTCCATTTTAAAGTAAGCGCTTACGAAATCGTGGGATATGTATAGACTTGGGTATTATAATATCTATACTAATATAAAGCTGAAGATTTTGTTTGTTTGGTTGAACGCGCCAATCTCAGGAATTACTAGTACGAATTAAAAAAATCTTTTAGTGTCGGATAGCCCATCTATTGAGGAAGGCTACAGGCTATATAACATCAAAATTCTCTTATGTGAAGAAGACATATGCGCGGGTCACCAAGTATTTTAATATTACTAGCAATTCTCATACATTTACATTTATTTTTCTAGATTTCCCACACTCATCCATCCAGCGCTGAAAACTCGAATCATGAACGAAACTACGAACGAGAGCAAGACTAAACTATTGGACTTAATAACCACTCCTGGCACTCAGCGGCTAGAAGCAGCAGAGTCACCTCGCTTCGCATACACTCACTTGCCACTATCGCTTCTTCCACCTTCTCTGCTTACGACAGCTAAAGTGGTGTACGTAGCGCGAGACCCAAGAGATGTCGTTGTATCCTTCTATCACATGAACAGGCTGCACAGACTCCTCGGATACGATGGCGATTTCAAAACATTCTGGATTTTCTTCGTTAGTAATTCAAGTGAGTTTCCCTGTGAAGTAATAATAATAATATAATAATATTCTACCACATACACACAACACCATCTAGCCCAAACTAAGCAGAGCTTGTACTATGAGTACTAGACAATGGATAAACATACATATATACTTTCTTTTTTGTAAATACATACATATTATACATAGAAAAATCCAGACCAAAACAAACATCCATGTTCATGCACACAATTATTTGACTTGTGCGGGAATCGAACCCGCGACCTCAGGCGTGGCAGTCGGTTATACTAACCACTACGCCATCGAGGCCGAAGTAAAGAAAGGACTGTTCGGATGGCGTAGTGGTTTACAGGTCGCCGCGTAAATGACTTCGCCTAGTGTAGTGGGTTCGAACCCCACACGAGTTAAAAATTTGTATCCTTCTTAAGTTGTGCCGAGTGTCTTTTGTGTCCGTTATTTTAATGTCTATGTAAATATCTCCGTGAAACAGGATTTATTCCAAGCCCGGGAAATGTCTTTGAAAAAAAACTAAAGATATATTATTGAACCTAATGATTGCTTATTATTATTATTTAAACATACGTAGCGGTAAGATTAAGAAATAAAAGTTGCAGACTGCCTTGTCCGGCCCCGTGGTATATTAAGGTTGTAATTGTGACGTCCCGGTTTCGAAGCACGGGTCAAGCAAGTATCATTTGAGTTTTCTGATTGGAAATTCGCAGTATTGAGTCTGGCAACGTGCCCGCTAGAAGACAATAGCCCTCGGCCCTCTTACGTGGGACCTAAAAACATAGTTAGCGAAATAATACTGTGTACCTAATATAACTTTGCTGTACCCTTTGTGTATAAATATAGAGATGTGAGAAACTAAAACAGCTATATCAGCTATAGTGATTATATATTTATAAAAATAATGACGGGTTAGCTTGTCTTCTAATACATAGGACTAGGGCTGCCACCTTTATTTTGAATAGAGTATATTTACCATCTAAGGTAAAAAAAAATAAGTACAAAATCTGAAAATAAAGTATTATTTTATTAACTTGCCTTTTTGCTACCATATTTTTGTTGATGCTAGTGACATCTAACAAATATTTATTATCAAGGAACGTCGTAACCGGATCTTTACAATATATGTTTATATTAAGATAGATAAACAAAGACTTTTATTCGATTTAGGGAATCTCTATAGCGTTGTTTTAAGTAAACAATTAAATAAAACCGGGTAAAGTTGAAATATTATGTAAAATAAAGTATTGTGGCGTACTTTACTTTCCTAATAAAGTACGTTTACCCGAAATAACGTACAATACTTTATTATAAAGTACGGTTGGCAGCCCTACATGAGACCTAAAACCGTAGCTGGCGAGATGTTAGTGTAAAGCCAAGAATACACTAGGGGGCAAATGGAGCAACATGTTGCGGAACATGTTCCTCAACAACTACGTAGAACATGCCGAAGTAAATGTCGCGGAACATTGTGTAGGCCACACTAATCAGTGTTTAAAGAAATGTCGCCCGAGGAGGTTGTGGCTATTAGTTCTGCATACATAGTAATTATATATCGAGTGTGTTGAAACGTAAGAGAAAGAGAAGGTGGTGGATGCGGAATTTCTTACTACAACGAAGAAGAAGAGTTAATATTCTAAGTGATCTCGCGACTACACTCGGTGACAAATGGCGAGACACTGACACGGGACACGTGCGCTCGCTCTCGAGGCGAGAGCAAGCAACATGCCCCGCGTCACGTACAATGTTGCGGGGCATGTTGCGGGACACTATGCAACGTTGCAGCGTCACGTATATTAAGTGTTGCGCGTCATGTTGCGGGACAAAATGTTCCCTAGTGTATCCGGCGCGTTATACACTTTTAGAGATAATTATAGTTCTTGCAACTCATGAAGGCGAGTGGGCTATGTATGTGTGTGTGTAAGTGTCGCTTGCAACTGACCGCTCGCTCTGTCAAACACGCATACTACCGCAATGTGCATGTACACGTAAAGCCCACTCGCCTTCGTGAGTTGCAAGAACTGTTGCGTGAGACTATAGGATGTATGTATAAAACTTCTGATAATTGAACATTTTGCTAAACAAAGAATCTGTTTTAGTTTACTGGACGCCTTACTTCGATAACGTCAAAGAAGCGTGGGAGATGAGGCACCATCCTAACATGTTGTTCTATTTCTATGAAGACATGTCCAAGGTAAGATGCTCAGGCATAACATAAAGAAAACAGAAAAACATTCGCAATGAATGGTCCACGGTAAACTAAATACACAAAAGGAACTTTCAAATATCTTAATGGCGGATATATTTAAAAAAAATCTTTCCTGAATGTAAATAGGTACGTGGCTAGTAGATTCTGATATGAAGTGTGTATAGGTTATGGATTTTAAAAGGGAACCAGAGGGACAACTTTCGTAACAAAACCTGTTCAATATAGAGTGCCGCTCTAGTCTGAGTCATAGATAGATGTTATAAAATGGCGCAATATCAAAGTGCAACATGCTCCTTGATTTAAATAAACGTCAAATATAAACATAAAATGCATGTTCACATTGGACGATTTGGTTATTACGAAGCTTTGTGTAATTTCAGAGAGAACATGGTTTATCGGTATCCTAATCCTAATCTATACTTCTTTACTAATATTATAAAGCTGAAGAGTTTGTTTGTTTATTTGTTTGTTTGGTTGAACGCTCTAATCTCAAGAACTACTGGCAAGTTTTGCATACACGATGTCAGGTTTACAGAATAGGACATAGGGTACCTTACATCCAAAAAAAGAACTGTTTTTAACCTAATCTAACTTACATTTACGCGAGCGAAGCCGCGGGCAAAATCTACTCATTTATAAGTTTTAACCAAAGCTGTTTTACTGTTTACGGCTAATTGAGCAACAAACATTCAAATATGTAGTATTTTCAAACATATTACTTCTATCTTCACTCTAATAAAGCTGTATAGAGGTCAAACATTTTGTATATTCAAATGTTGTGATGACAATGCGATACAAAATGTAGAAAAAGCTAATAAGTAGATACGTTTTAATATTTTTTTCTCATTTGTGTCTGTGTGTATGTTTATTCTCTAAAACTGCGGATGGATGGATAGAATTTAATAAAATTTATACTAATGTAGGTACAACTGCTAACTTAAGAACTGAGGCATGTTACGTCTCAATCAGTTGAGTAACTAGTTCCTGAGATACAACTTTATCTCATGTTGTGGGTACAGCTACATAGTTATATATGTACTAGCTGTTACCTGCGACTTCGTCCGCGTAGATTTTAACTAAAATGTGTTTGTCTCCGCGGAACCCTATTTTTTTCTAAAATCAAAGTAGCCTATTGTACTCCTTATAACATCAGCGAAAGTCCCGTCAAAATCGGTTCAGCCCACAGAAATCTTAATAACAAGGCAATTCTGTGGTTCAGCCGTTTCGGGGATTACCCGGAACAAACAGAAAGACAGACAAAAATTTTAAAAATTTATGTTTTCGTATAGGTACCTTATATACTTTCATATGCATTTGATAAAAAGCTGTTATTTTGAAATTACAAACAGACACTTCAATTTTATTTATTTGCATAGATATATAGATATGCTTTCTCAATTTAGTCGAATTTCATTTCGAAACCACTGGACGATCATAAGTAATACAAGTTAGGAAATATGAAAAATAAACAAGTAAGTATACGGTTCTAGTACTGCACATTCACAGTACAATAATCTTTTGACATAAACGAAGATAAACTTGGAGCTGGTCTCCGGATGTGCGCCATTTCGTACGTTATCTAATAACAGAATATGCGACTTTAGCGCAATCGGTTTGTATGACTCGACGAATAAATAATTAGCTTGTTAAATGTCTGAATGTTGACATCATAAAATTAACTTTTGTGAGTAGGTATTATAATGTAATATTCATTGTGTAGGTAATCTAGAAAATAGTTAGACTGTACCTATTGTTCGGGTTTGCTTGACTAGTTTCAAACACGAGGGGTGACCTTAGCCATTTTTAAGTTATTTAAAATAGTTTTCTATGTTCATGACTGTGAATAAAACATCCTGGTGCAAAGAAAACGGATTAGACGTTATTAAGCAGTTCTACCTTATCGACATTAGGCAAAATCAAAATATCGTTATTCATTGAAATTAAACAAATTTATACGGATTTTATCGCGTTGTTTATTTTTTATAAAACACTATTAATGCATAATTTTGAAACTTTAAACTACTATTGTAAAACAGTTTTACTAGATACTGTTTACTTCTAATTAAGCTATTTAAATTATAAAACTAATTAGATCGGGTCTCCCCGTGAACATGGCTGCTGAAAAGCAACCGAAACGTCGGGAAAGTATAAAATTAAATAGTGTTTTACTACTTACATTCAGCCATGCAGATTTTCTCACGTTGTTTATTTTTATTATTAAAGCTAGTGGAAAGTTACTGGTGGTGGTGAAAATTCTAATAATAGTCTGACATTCTTTTAATACTAAGTGAATAACAAATCCTGTCAATAGGTCCCGTTTATAGAATGTGTAAATATGTGCAAATGAGAAACTGCTCATCGTCAGGACTCCTTATCCGACGTTATCCGGCTTAAGAACTACATCTAAATTCAAAAGAATACCTTTCTTACAGAATCGCCTTATTGGGTACATTTTTATATTTTTTTTGCTCGTCAAAATGGCCACACTCCACCTGATGGTAAGCAATCGTGTGGTCTAAGAGCAGTGGTCTCTACACCGCCCTCATAGCAGCCGAGGCGATGTTGAGGTCTCTAGTTTGACGGCCTGAAAAGGTGCTTTTTCACGCCCCGCTTATAGGACCCAGGATTGAAGGAAGAAGGAAACACGTGCCTTAGTAGAGAATTCCATGCCTTGGTCGTTCGGCAGAGGTATGAGGACCCAAACTTGTTGGTACGCGCTCTAGTCGACTCTACTGTGCAAGGATGGCATCTGAGCCCAGATAGGTACATGGGTACATTACCAGATAGCCATTAATTTATAAAGTCTTGTTCTATGACGTGGTCTTGAACATTACTGACTAAACGTGTGGGTGTTAAACGTTTGACCTCTTTTATAATAGTTAGGCATGATGCTATATATCTTATTTTTAAGGTAAAGAATTAAGTGCAGCGTCGCAAGGTCAAATGATTGTAAACAAAGTGATACATATAAAGGTTTTCTTTTTATGCCATTAAATTTGATGGGCTTATCTAAATTAATAATAAAACGGCATAAAATAAAATATCCCAAAGCACAAATAATATATACTATACACTAGTATAGTATATATTATTTGTGAAAAAATCAATAAAACTTACTTTGAGTACTAACTCAAAGTAAGTTTTATTGATTTTTTTATCGACCAGCAACATTTTTAAGACAAGAAATCGGTTTGATGTCTTAATAAAATTAGAACAACGAAAGCTAGTATTTTATGGCAATGCTTATAAGTTAAAGAGCGGCTTTCGATTATTTAATAATAGATTTTTCCTGCGGCTTCGCTCGCGTAATTGTAGGTTAGGTTAGTAACAGTACATTTTCTAAATGAAAGGTACCCTATGTCCTTCTCTGTCCCCCTGACGTGTATGCAAAATTCTATGATGATCGGTCTAGTAGTAAAGGCGTGACAGCGTAACAAACAAATAATCTGACATTAGCTTTTATAATACATATTATTATAAGTTAAAGTGTCCGGTAATTAATGGATAACCTTGAAATGTCTTATAGTAGAACTGATGGCCGTTCAGGGATATAATGAAAAAAATCTATCCTAACTACACCTGAGATATGATTTTTTTTAAATACCTTTTTTAAATTTCTTGTACACTACGACTATAAATGAATGAATTCCATCGTTTTTTGTTGTTTTCTTATTAAACACTAATTATGCTAATAGATAGACAGTCAAAAGTATGACTAGCTATTGCACTTTTTTAATATTTTTTTTTTGTTTTCAGTTTTTTTCTGAACGTCCATCAGTTCTAATATAATACATTTCAAAGTTATCCATTAATTACCGGACAGCCTGTATAAATATTTGGCACCGTAACGACACAAACAGCCTGGTTCTCCCGGTAAAGTCCCACCCTTTTACAGGAAGCTTGCGTAGAAGTTCCTACTGCTACAATGCTTTGTTACTGCGTAGTAAAAGTACTGGAGGCTCACATTACGTACATCCATTATTTTTCTTTAATTCCGTTTCGTGTAGGGTGGACAGCGTGTCAGTGTTGGTATATTAGTGCAAGATTGAATGTAATAATAATAAGGTATAATATAGTTCGGATCAAGTATTTTATAAAGAAAAGCTGGGCTTTTGGGTTTCTAAGAAACTATTACTATAACTAAATATCATTTCCTCAGGATCTGCCGACAGTAATTCGTCAAGTGGCGTCATTCCTCAACAAACCGTGCAGTGAGGAGCAGGTCGCCCGCCTGTGTGAACACCTCAGCATAAACAGCTTCAGGAAGAACAAGTCTGTCAACTATGACGTCATGGACGAGCTAGGATTACTCGTGCATGGAGAACAACCGTACATCAGAAAAGGTAGGTAATAATAACTTTTGGTGATCAGTCTGCCTAGGTGGCGCGGCAGTAGTGTGCGATGGGTTATCGATTTTCGGATCAAGCAGTGTTATTTGATTTTTCTGTCATTTAGGTCTTAGTAGGACTTCAGTTTCGGCTTTCGGAAGCTCGACCCTTAACTGGAATATGAATAGTTGCCAATAGTTTGTGCAATACACCTCTGCGTGGCTCTTCAGATATATGCTTGAGACTGTGTATGTATGTATATACTCCACTATGGCCAAATCTCCATAATCATCAAGATATTTGCCATGAGCAGTGAACAATAAAGCTCAATTCTATTAAATGCCGTACGATATAAGTCTGAACATGTTAGGCTGATTTTAGAGTCACGCTGACCGCGTGCTGATCGTCGGCGCTGACAGATCAATATGTATGTAATTAAAGCAATCGTTCCTGAGTCACGCTGATGGCTCAGCGCTGACATTACATACATTTCAACTGTTAGCGCCGACGGTCAGCGCGCGGTCAGCGTGACGCTAAAATCAGCCTTAGACAAGATGTCCCAGCTCCCTTGACCGACTGTGAGTTTATTAGTATAGTTTGTCAGCTGGAACCAACATTACAGAAGGTTGTAATTTTTAGTAAATGATCAGATTTATTATAGTAGCCAGTTTTAGAAAATTTAAATTGTTGTACTTTATCAGGCAAGACAGGCGGCTGGCGTGATTATTTCGACGAAGAGATGACGCAGCAGGCGGAACGATGGATCGCAGATAATTTGAATGACACGGATCTGCGCTTTCCTAACATGTAGAACCAACTGTTAAGCATCAAATATAAACAATTAAACAGATATTTATAAATAAGATCAGCATATTACAATGTCGTTTAGGCTCAGTCTTGGTGATTATAATTATTATATTTTACTAAAGCATAATCACATTATTCTTCTACAATATACAAAATTGTAAGTTACGCGTTCAATGTTTACGTATCACGTCAAAGATACTTGATTGTTTAACATGAATTAGTAATAAAGCATAGCGAGTAAAGCATTATAATATGTTTGTTTTTTGTTAATACAATCTGTTTTGTATATTATAAGATTTAGCTTCACCTTTCCTTAGTATGAGCTTTCATACAAATCGTTATTGAACGTTGTTGGTTATATCTATCTACGTACTTTGAAATACATATATAATTTTACTTACAAATTAGAACAGTTTTTATTGTTCTAATGTCGCCGACGGCACTTATGAAATTGTAATTAATATTTTAATATTATCAATAAACAAGAATTTACGCCATAATTTGCGCCATCTACCGCCCAGAGTGCCTAGTGCGAGTTTGTCAACACTTATGACGTTCGGCACTCGTATTGGCCCGCTTCAAGCTCTTAACCAATCAGAAAGCCAAACGCGGTAAACGTTTTGATCGTGTTAACGTAAAAACAACTCACACTAGGCATCCAGAACAACATCTCCCAAGTCAGCTAACATGGTATGTTATTTCTGACTATAATAGCTGTATACCAAGATAATAATGGTACTTGCATATCAATTATATTAGGTATTGATTTACTGAATTATGAATTATTCATTTTGATGATTAATCTGACAATGTTGTTACTCGTTTTAAAGTAAGAATGTCTTACCTTATAAACATATTTTAAAGCAGGTAGGTAGATTAAATGCATTTATTTATTACTAGCTGACCTGCGCAACTTCGTCTGCCTCACATAAGAGAATTTGCCCCGTTTATGCAACATTTTTCATTGATGCTCCGCTTCTATTGGTCGTAGCGTGATGTTATAATAGCCTTCCTCGGTAAATGGGCTATCCAATACTAAAATAATTTTTCAATTCGATCCAGTAGTGTCTGACATTAGCGCGTTCAACCAAACAAACTCTTCAGTTTTATAATATTAGTATAGATTTAGAAAACACCAATAATATCCAAACATGAATTGTAACAATCTAAATATGCCTATTTTATGACTAACGTCACAAATACAAGTATTTCCTTAATATCGACCATGGAATAATTGGCACTGTGGTTTATTATTCAATAATAAATATTCGCTTAATACATTAATTGGAACCAAAACCTAATATCAATTTAAATATATAAGGTTCAATTTTAGTACAATATATCGTTATATACCTATTCTAAGAATTAATATTGAACAGAAACAAAATGATTTCAAACACTGTTTGTTTTTGCGGTAATTATCCTAATATTACCTGCTGTGACCTCCTTATAATAACACGCTTAATTATAATTATTAATAGCTTATCATCACTTGAATATGTCCGTGAAGAGTAACGCAGAGGTAAACATAATTTTAACAAATGTTGGGTCTCATAACATACACGGAGAGCTCAGTCTTTAGTAAAATTCGTTTCTAATGCCACGTTGTGCCTAAGAATCTACGCTAATATAAAAAAGAGGTAACATTTGTTTGTATGTAAGTGTAACCTCTAAAACTATTGAATTGATACTGATAAAAATATTGCGCTAATACAAAGCTTGCACTATGCTAGCTTTTATGAACATTCAAATGTTCACTCGATAATCAAAAGGTTAAATAATAATTTTCAAGAATAATTGTATGCACATTTACTAATTAGTTTGTCATAATTAGTATTACACTTATTTTCCACGCAGAATTCCCCCAAGGGTACTTAAAGACGTATTTTATGAGACGACTAGATGTTCCCGCGGTTTCACCCGCGTTTATCGTTACTGCGCCGCCCCCGTGGGTCGTAGCGTGATGTTATATAGCCTGTAGCCTTCCTCGATAAATAGGCTATCCAACACTAAAATAATTTTTTAAATCGAACCAGTAGTAATCACGCAGAATAAACCAGGAGAAACATCGTTTGTACTATGTCTGTAATGGGTAATTATTTTGCTGCGATGTTATTTTAAAACTGCTATATCTCCTAAGATATTCATTGAAATCGAATGATGTAAAGGGCAATTTTGTTTTAAATTAAATACTTGTGATGAATAACATATTTATTTGGATAAGGATTAATATCATGTTTATAAAAATACCTTCGCAAATAATGCATTATTTTAGAACAAATTTCGTTAGCATAAAAATGGTTATAGTGAGCCAACCTTAAAGGATAGACATATGCTGTAGCGGACTTTTTTTTAGAACTTTTAAAGGGGAACAATTCTGTCATACATGATTTTTGCGAAACTTTAACTGTTTACGCAGCGCACGCAGCGGAAGCTCTCAAAAGGAAAAAATACTCTCCGATTTTTAAACATTCTTCATTGGTGCTCCGCTCCTATTGATCTTAGCGTGATGATATATAGCTTATAGCCTTCCTCGATAAATAGGCTATCTAACACTGAAAGAATTTTTCAAATCGGACCAGTAGTTCCTGAGATTAGCGCGTTCAAGTAAACAAACAGACAAACAAACAAACTCTTCAGCTTTATAATATTAGTAGGTATAGATACCTCTGGGGACCTCTGCATGTTGGACCCATGTCCCCGTGTTAGCCGCTCAAAGGGCCGGAATTTTCCTAACGTATTAGGAAAATAACCGTGAAAGAGAAACAAATAATAATAAGTAATTATGTTTAAATAGTTACAAATATCACAATTTGATGCCCCAGACCAGAATTACACAAGGAATCACAGTGTCTTGGGATCTAGTCTCTTACAATCCTAGACACATTTATTTTAAACAAACTTATGATTCTATTAAATTTTTTATATAATCGAAGAAAAGAAAAGTAAGAAAAGAAAAATTAAAGGAAACAACTGATAATATAAAAAAACGCTAATCAGTAGCATGTCAATAATTAAACTACATGCAATTGGGCGCATAAGATACGCTGGCATACTACCGTTATATTACTGGGTAATGCCATAATGATGTCTGTCTGTTTCTGTGTGATCTCATGCATGCGTGCTTGCATGCGTGCGTATGTGTTTGTACATAAGTGTTTAAAATAGTGTTTGCTAACTTTGATAAATGTCGAAATATATATAATAGTTTCCTTACCCTACTACAGAGCACGTCTTCATGTTTAAGCCACGCTAGTATAGTCTAAGTAAACACCTAGGTATTTAATATCTGTATGTTGACTGTTGAACAAAATTACAGCTAGAAGAATCAGAACATAATTTAACATTGGTTCTGTAGGACTTGTTTTGTTTAGATACACTAACATAAATAAATAGCCTTGGTTTTGGCCACATTGAGGGTAAGGAGATTATGACTTAGCCAATGTAGAACAGTTTGCAAGCCATTTATGGCTAGACATTGTACCTCCCTCCAAGTGTTGCCATGGAAGATAATCGCAGTGTCATCAGGGTACGTATAAACTGTAAAGTTATGCTAATATATTACTTACTGCTTCATTCAGCGACATGTAGGTATTGATTACGCAGGCCATCTAACTCTACAGTATTTTTCCTGATTAGACTAGTAGTTTTTGAGGAGATTACCGCGATCAAAAAAACAGAGACACTTTCCAGGTTTAAAATTTTAGTGGAATTTTTTGAGTCTTTTATAAAACAAACTTTACTAAGTAAGGAAGATGTAACTTAAATATTCATTAAATTTATGTCTTTGAGTTAGTTGATTATTTTATTCAATTCAAATTCAAATTATTTATTTTTGCAGAAAACACTGTTACAATGATGTTATTAAAAGTTCATGTTTCAAGTGATTCTACCGTAAGGCATGCAAAATGTATACAATCATGGTTCAATTTATTTATTAGCATACTTGCATTTATATGTTAAACTAGCTATTCCCTGCGACTTCGTCCGCGTAGATTTCAACTAAAAAGTATTTGTCTCCGCCGAACCCTAGTTTTTTCTAACATCCAAGTAGCCTAAGTTACTCCTTTAACATCAGCTATCTGCCAGTGAAAGTCCCGTCAAAATCGGTTCAGCCGTTTCGGAGATTAGCCGGAACAAACAGACAGACAGACAAAATTTTTTAAAATAGTTGCTTTCTTATAGGCGCCTTATATACTTTTATATATGTATTACATAAAAAGCTGTTATTTTGACATTACAAACAGACACTTAAATTTTATTTATTTGCATAGATGTATAGATGTGTGCGTCATCTTATGACAAGTAAACGATTGTTCGTTCGTACCTTCTGACTTATATAAGTAGCTGCAAACAGTAAATAGCAACTTCGATATAAACGAATGTTGTTTTTAATCTGTAGGTTGGCGAGACTACTTTGATAGTGAGATGACATTTGAGACTGAACGCTGGATAGAAGATGTAGATGTATATCGATGTAGAACATGAAACTGATTAAAATAAATGATAGCTTTTAAGATCAGATAGATCAGATACCTACACTTTTATTAATATTTTATACATTTATTTCTTAACGATTGTCTGCAAAACTTATTGTTTGACAATCGTCGAGCTATCCTAAGAGTAAACGTTACAAGTGCTAAAGTTGGCCATATCCATATGGCAGTGGTCCGACCGCCAACGATGAACGAGAAACGAGTACTTAAAACTAGAAACTATAAACGAGTTGACGATCAGCGGGAAGCGAGTGTGTAGTTTCGATAGTTTTGTCGCCGAGCTATAAGCGAGTGTGCAAGTGCGACGAGCGATTACTCGCGCCACTCGCCCGCGGTCGCTCAGTCCTGTGCAAACCTGCGCGCGCACCCACAAATTTTGCATCCCAAATCGTCTTTTTTTCCCTCTCATCTTCCTCCGTTTTGTCATAGTTGCCGCTGCCACTACACAAACACTATCGTAAAATACATCGTCGTCGTCGTCTGAACTAGATAACAATGAGAGTTGCAATGATTTGTTGATATCCATACGTCTACTTTCAAAGCCGCACTGTTTAGAAATTATCATGAAAACAAATGATCAAGCGAGCGAGCATCGCTGAACGAGTATCGCTGAGCGAGTTTATTTTTAAAAGCTCTTGTCGCTCAGCGACAAAACTAGTAAAGCGAGTCGTCGCCGGCAGTGTGAACAGTCAGGGAGCAACTTTTAATATATGCATCTCTTTCGTTTACACGGAATGTATATTATTTGTGCGTTTCTTGAGAGAGAAAATCGCCGATAGTTAGTCGTTTTCTCGCCGGCGCACAATGGTCTGAAAATGGAGCTCCATACTCATAGAACCTTAAAGTAAGGAATTCAAAAATTAAAAATTGTAATGTGTCTGGTATGCCTCTCTTGACGTAATATTAACGTATGGATGGTATTAGTAGCTCCAAGCATGAGAAAAAAAGTTTTGTGTTTTTTTTTGTATGGGAGAAAACACTTAAAGTACAGTTTTTTGAAACTGAATGGAACTGAAGGGCTGGTGCTCATAAGAGCTATTGTACCATACACGGCGATCAAGATGACATACAATTCATGCACCTTTAGGCGCCGCTTTGCGCGTAGCAAATATTTGAAATATTGAATTTTCGATATGTGATTTTTCAAATCAATGACATGGTTAAATGAAGTTGCCGATCGATTTATTTATACTATTGTTAGTGTATAGCTTGTTAATGACCTTCATGACGGCAGTAATAAAAAAAAAACGATTTTATACCTTTTTATTTTACACAATTGCATTCCAAGAACTAAGTAACTCATTTGTTAATCACCGAGATTATGTTTGAGTTACAATTTAGGTATTTTTGTTTTGTTATAGGTTCGGGAACTACAAATGATGGGAATACACCTAGGAAATTTTTTAGTGATCCTGCAAAAACTGCAGCTAGGATTAGATTCCGGTTTGATCCGAAGATTTTCAACGCTTTTGCGTGTAGTAGCCAGTGGGGAGCCTATAAATACTGACGCGTTTGCAAACTTTGCACGCCTTACTGCAGAAATGTACGTGGAGCTTTATGGCTGGTATTACATGCCTTCGAGTGTCCACAAACTTTTACTGCATGGTGCTGAAGTTATCAAACACTTCAATATTATGCCGATTGGCAAATTATCTGAACAGGCAACGGAAGCCAGAAACAAAGATTTCAAACAAATCCGAGAACACCATTCGCGCAAATTTTGTCGTAAAGCGACAAACGAAGACATTTTCAATGGTCTCCTTGTATCATCAGATCCCTACCTTTCGAGCATAAGACCTGTGCTGAGAAAGTCTCGAAAAACAGCTGTCACTGATGATATGAGACCTCTTCTCATTAGTGACGATTCAGGTATAGGCAAAGAGAACATTGAATTTGTCGATGTTATTAGTGCGTCAAAGTTGGACTCTGATTTAGAGGACTCTGATGAGGGCGAAGATACTTTCTGTTAACAAAAGTTTTTATGTGTAAAGAATTTTATTGTGACTAGGGCCCATTCGGCCTGCTAGGGCTTAACTGGTTAATGCTCAATTATCATTAATATCTAATTGTAACTCAAACATAATCACGGTGATTAACAATGAGTTACTTAGTTCTTGAAATGCAATTGTGTAAAATAAAAAGGTATAAAATCAATATTGTTTTTAATTACTGCCATCATGAAGGTCATTAGCAAGATATACACTAACAATAGTATAAGTAAATCGATCGGCAACTTCATTTAACCACGTCATTGATTTGAAAAATCACATATCGAAAATTCAATATTTCAAATATTTGCTACGCGCAAAGCGGCGCCTAAAGGTGCATGAATTGTATGCCATCTTGATCGCCGTGTATGGTACAATAGCTCGTAGGAGAACCAGCCCTTCAGTTCCATTCAATTTAAAAAAACTGTACTTTAAGTGTTTTCTCCCATACAAAAAAAACACAAAACTTTTTTTTCACATGCGTGGAGCTACTAATACCATCCATACGTTAATATTACGTCAAGAAAGGCATACCAGACACATTACAATTTTTTATTTTTGAATTCCTTACTTTACGATTCTATGAGTATGGAGCTCCATTCTCAGATCACTGTGCGGCGCGGGCGGTCGGACCACTGCATATACTCCGAGGCGCAGCGGTAGTGAATGCGACTGCTGTACAAAAAGTCATTCGGTATTTCTGTTAAGAAATCTCCATTCGAGCCTGGAGTCAGGAAGTTGGCGGTGTTAGACAGCCCCGTGCCTCGGAAAGCACGTCAAGCCGTTGGTCTTACGCTTGATCTCTCTCCGGTCGTGCCAAAGTTTCGTCCCATCGGATCATGAGAGTTAAGGCACAGAGTGTGCACTTGTGTTTGCGTACATACTTGTGCACTATAATATCTCCTGCGCAGATGGCCGGTCTCCGTTAAGATTGGCCGCCGTGACCGAAATTCAGTCTGGAGGATATTATTATTATATTAAAGTAAGTAATAATAAATAATATGTATTAATTTAGTTATTTTAATTTATTTAGTTATAGTTTATTTACTAGTAAGACAATATCTAAATTCTTCTGCCGGACGGCAAAAAAAACCTAATCCTAACTATCCTAACTTCCTAACCCTAATCCTAATCCTAACTTCCTAATCCTAACTAATATTATAAAAGCGAAAATGATTTTGTTTGTTTGTTACGTTTTCACGCCTAAACCACTGAACTGATCATCCTGAAATTTTGCATATACGTTGACAGGTGTACAGAAACGCACATAGGCTACCTTTCATCCCGAAAAAAATTACTGTTCCCGATGAAAACAATAATAACGTTCTTATGATAATAGATGGCGCCACGTGTCATTCGAATCATGATTGAATTATATTATTACAAGCAGAGTACAACCCGAATTGATCGTCAAATTCTAAATTAACGCGAGCGAAGCCGCGGGCCAAAGGGCCTAGTAATTATATAATTTAACATAGTAATGAAAAAATTGTTGCTGCATAACGATCTAGAATTATTTAATTTATTGTAATCAGTTACTACATAATACTAAACATCGGACTGTTGACAACAAACTTTTCACAAAGCAAAACAGCAGAGCGCTGGTGTGTAGAGAACCTGAAGGACTCGGATCTACGCTTCCCAGACATCATTCTACAGTGTTTCTACATATTACATTTTCTTTTTTGTGTAGAGTCCATTCTGACAAAGACATTTTTAATGCATGATACACATGTGTTGTGCTGCGCCTGCAAGAACTGAGAGGCAATTTATTTTATGGCGATTATAGTCTGGTATGTAATATATTATTTAGGCATTTCCTGTACAAGAAGTAATTCGATATCGCAGGGAATTTTACAAAGATTCATACAGCGGACTTAAAGAATAAAGTGGGATTCGAATTTTATTATTTTATGATTTGATTATCCGATAAACTTGAAACAGTTATCACCTGTACAAAGTTTGTTATTGGAATTCATGAGAATGTTTCAAACATAGTATGATCAACGTTCAATATAGATATGGCGCGGTCGTCGGATTTGGTAATAAATGTAACTTTTACCGAAACACGAACGATTTCACTAAATACACAAAAGTTTGGCTGTAACTACTTTGATGACTCAATATTTTTGTCTTACTTATTGCATACGATGAACGTCTAGGGGTAGGGGAAATTGGTGAAAACAGATCATTTACCATGAACAAACACATTAGATTAAAATAAAAGTCTTTAAGCTTAGTATCAATGCCTCGATGGCGTAGTGGTTAGTGTAACCAACTGCCACGCCTGAGGTCGCGGGTTCGTTTCCCGCACAAGTCAAACATTGTGTGCATGAACATGATGTTTGTCTTGGTCTGGGTGTTTCTATGTATAATATGTATGTATTTACACTATATATATATATATATATATATATATATATATATATATATATATATATATATATATATATATATATATATATATATAACATACTTACATACAAACATACTTATATATGTATTGTCTAGTACCCATAGTACAAGCTCTGCTTAGTTTGGGCTAGATGGTGTTGTGTGCATGTGGTAAAATATTATTATTATTAGTATCAATACATAGATATTTTACCAGTCCATCATTGGTGATTGTGTATTTTTATTAGGACGATCGACAAAACCTATGTTTATGCCATTAGAGATGGCGTATAGGGCTTTTCTTAAGGGAGATCCCCCATTTGTCCTACATCTTTGGGCCCACTTGTTATAGTCATAAAATTGGTGGCATTTGTTATTGGCAATTACAATAATGAGATTTTTTTATTCGAATTTGTAACTAGGTTAGGTTAAGAAATGGATGTTTGACCTGTGGGTGGCGGGTTTGTGGGCCTGCCCGCCATCCGTTCAGCACCAGGTCCGAGAGGCAGCGTGCGTGTTCCCACGCGCGCCTCTGTGTCGTGTCCGTCTCCCCTCCAGGGGGGGGGGGACAGTAGGGATTTTTGTGGGTAGGTCTTTTCGTGTAATGGCCTGCCGTTTCATACGGCGGGCCGAAACCTCGGCGGGGTCGCGACCGCATGTGAAAGTGATTTGCGCGGCCCCGCCGATAGTGGTTTGTCGAGGAACACCGTGGTAGGTTTAGTCGGTATTCCGGGAGGTACATTAATGTTTCAACATCTTTCTTTTACCCCAGCGCGTCCGACCTAGTACAAAAAAAAAGTGTTGGAAATAGATAAGGTTACAAGTTGCGGTACATTAAAAAAAACTCAACGGTTTGCACTCCGGGAGTGCTGGCAGAAGTGAAAACTTCGGGCACGCCACGATCGTGGCAGTAAGTCCCGTGTTTGAGGAGTGGCTGGAGAGGCGGCATGGTGCCCTCACCTTCCGGCTGACACAGGTAATGACCGGCCATGGTTGTTTTGGCCAGTTCCTGTGTCGTATAGGCCGGCAAGAGACGCCCGGTTGTCACTACTGCGGCGACTGCCGCGACGTTGTTGAGGACACGGCGCTGCACACTTTGGCGGTTTGCCCCGCCTGGGCATCGCAGCGCCGTGAGTTGATCGCGGCAGTCGGATCGGTTGCGCTCTCGCTCCCGGCCGTAGTGCAGTCTATGGTCCGGAGTGAGAGATCGTGGAATGCCGTCGCCTCCTTCTGTGAGGAAGTGATTTCCATCAAGGAGGCGGCGGAGCGGGAGAGGGAGCGTTTAAACCCTCTCCCCAACCGCAGAGCCGGGCGCCGGAGGGCGCGAGACGACCTCCAGCCACCCTGAGGTTTGACCTGGGGGTGGCGGGCTTTGTGTCCCTGCCCGCCATCCGTTCGGCACCAGGTCCGAGAGGCGGCGTGCGTGTTCCCACGCGCGCCTCTGTGTCGTGTCCGTCTCCCCTCTAGGGGGGTTACAGTAGGGACTTTTTAAGAGGATACCATATTGGGTAGATCTTTTCGTGTAGTGGCCTGCCGTTTCATACGGCGGGCCGAAACCTCGGCGGGGTCGCGACTGCATGTGAAAGTGATTCGCGCGGCCCCGCCGATAGTGGTTTGTCGAGGAACACCGTGGTAGGTTTAGTCGGTATTCCGGAAGGTCCATTTTATTGTTTTAACATCTTTCTTTTACCCAGACGAGTCCGACATGACCCCTCCGCCCGCCCCTGCGGAGGGGTATGCGGCAATGCAATCGCCCACGTAAAAAAAAAAAATTGGAAACTTGGATATTAACGTTGTGCATTTTTGATATTTTGGAATGGTTAGGGAATAATTTTGCACGAATTGCTTTAATTATCAGTAGAAAAGTACTATCGTTTATGTGATAAAATACAATATTCATTTATTGCGCTATCGTACACAAAGATGACCATTCTCCCTCCGTCTTACGAATTTTCGATCAGGTCACGTGTCCTGACGCGAGTTTAACATTTTTTACCCATCACAAAAAAAGTGCACAACGCCGCTAAAGAAGTTTTCACTTCAATAGTTATTATTTCAGCTGATTTGTAATGAGAAATTAAACAGGAACCAAATAGCACCAATATACCAATATATATACCTCGTATTTGTTTGGATTTAGGTACTTTTAAGTTGACAGAACAGGGACTTCATTCGATAAGTAAAACATTGGTGGAACAGCCTTTTAGAGAACTTTTATTAAAATATTGGGATAGAACAGGGATGGATCAGTTCAGTCCCATTATCGTCAATATCAATAGCATTTTGTTTTGATAATACTGCGATTATCGAACGCGGTTCAATCGAATGCTTGTGAAACAGAGGGCTGTTTATTTCTGCGCCCTGTGCCAGGGCCCTCGTTACAACATTGTTTATGTGCAGGTAATAGGTTGTTTAAAATAAAAACACATTACTTTATTTATTTATTTTAATTTCTATCTAGATTGTTAAAATGTTAACCAGGAATAGAAATATTTTCATACACACATAATAGATCAACCTAAAACAGAATGCCGATATGCGTGCAAAAGAACAAAATCATACTTTGTCAATATAATTGTTTATCTAGCACATGTACAGGAATTCATTAAAATATATAAGAAAAACTATGTTACTCTTCTTCATAGGTTATTAAAATATCGTCGAGAAACTGTGCAGGAGGAGAAATATTTTCTTGATACCTAGCCCAACTCAAAAACCAGATTATCGACATTACATGGGTACAACAGCCTACTGTACGTCTGCCAACAATGCAGTTACAATAATATTGTAAAATATTATTTTATCATCGTAAATTGAATATAGTTCTTTGTGATTTTGTGTATTGATAAAATAACAAACACTTTACATTAAAAATATTGATTGTAGCACATGACTTTAACTACAAATTAAGTCGTAATTAATTAACATAAAATATTTTTTTTCTCCAATTAACCATTGTAAATTCAATTTATTTCTTGTGACTTTGTTTAGTGATGAAATTACGCTATTTTTGCAGTAAAAATGTTGGCTATAACACATGGGCCCAGAAATGGGCATGCTCCTTTTATTATACAGCACAATAGCAGCGTGGAGTCTGGAAATTTCCTTGGTAGACGATAATAGCCGAACCCATTATTACGTGGAAGTTGGAACTTAATAACATAGCTGGTGTATGTGGCTGTAATACTGGTTATCGGACGTACGCAAGCACGACTTTATATTTATTCACTCAGTACGCTTATTGCAATTACTGCGTCAAGTATTATTCCAGTAAAAGCATATTTTATACTTTGTGTGAATAGTTAAAAACATTTGTTTAGTGATAGCTGTTATCTGATTGCTTTAATAGGATTTCAAGTCTATTGATAAATATACCTATATTATATAAATTGTTGTTATCTATTGTTAAATGTGCGGTTGTTTATCTATACTCTATACAAATACAAATAAATCAAATTGAAGTGTCCGTTTGTAATGTCAAAATAACAGCTTTTTATCTAATGCATATGAAAGTATATAAGGTACCTATACGAAAACATCTATTTTTTTAAATTTTTGTCTGTCTGTCTGTCTGTTTGTACCGGCTAATCTCCGAAACGGCTGACCCGATTTTGACGGGACTTTCACTGGCAAATAGCTGATGTTATAACGAGTAGCATAGGCTACTTAGATTTTAGAAAAAAAATAGGGTTCCGCGGAGACCAACACTTTTTAGTTAAAATCTACGCGGACGAAGTCGCAGGTAACAGCTAGTAAATTATATAAATCTGCCATTAGGTACTTATTTAGGAGTTATTTTTATTTTATGTTTGTAGATGGTAAGTTTTATTCAAAGATTGCGTTTTACTAAATGTAGCGATAGGCTAGTTTGAGACCATAAGACTGCCTCGTGTTCGATCGCGATTCTGACTTTTCGAAGTTATGTTTGTATTAAATAATTAACTATCGCTAGTTTTAACGCTATACGATAACATCGTAAAGACACCTGCAAGTCTAAGAGTTTTCTATAATGTTCTAGAAGATGTGTGAAGTCTGCCAACCCACCCTGGGCCATCGTGGAGGACTGTGACCTTATCCTTATCACGTAGAGAAGCGACCCGTGCTCAGTATTAGGGCAGCTTATATAGGTCCAAGGCTGATATTATTTTTATATTTTACCTAACTTTGTAATAATATAGCTCTTAATATTAGATAAATAACGCAGATAACTGAACTATTAAAATGCGAGGAAACATCATTACGGGAGGAGGCTTGTAATTTGGAATGGCAGATTTAAAATAGAGATGAAGTATTCACTAGTTAAAGTTTAGAAGAGAATATATACTCGCTCGTCATTACTCATTACTGTAGTTTAATAGTAAGGGTTTAGAATAAGATGTTCTTGTACTAGATGATCTTCTAAATATTTCTGCAATAGCTGCGTCAAGCACACACTAGAGTCTGAAAGAGATCAACGACGTCCTAAAAGAAAACTTTTATCAAGTGATTGGCTGCCACTATTCAGTCAGCCAATCCTAGCAGTTGAAATGTGTTTGATAGTCTGTTAACTATTTGTGTCTTTCTGAAAGGCCTCACGAATGGCGAGTCTACCTGTATTTTCTACGTCAAAGTTCCTATTTTAGTCAATTTAAGCGTATTCAACACAAAACGTATCCGGAAATCATCTTCGTTTATGCGTTTTATTTTGTCTGCCAATAATTATGGATGCCGATAATTATCAGAAACGTTATTATAATAACAAGTAATAAGTTGTGTGAACACAATGAACTAGTGATAAATTCATATTTATGTTGCTACATAAATGTGAATGTTACAATGCACACGGTTGAAAAACAACTTAGTATAACAATGATTTGTTATACTAAGTTGTTTTTCAACCTACAAATAACTTTTGCTATTAAAATAAACTTGTACAAAAACTTAAAAGAGTCAAAAGATAAAATCACTTTAGTAGTTATAAACCCCTCTGGGACAGTCGTTATCTCCTCATGAGACTAACGCGATATTATGCGAGGGCATAGTATACTAGCTTTTAAACTACCACCTTCACCTTGTGATATAAACAAAAATGTATCACCAGGTTAAATAAAAGCGGACAAACCGCAGGGTAGCTTGTGGCGAGCCGAATGTGAGTGGCGACACTGCTGTCCTGAATGCCTCAGAGAGTCGGTGAGGGCCTCGTCCCCAGCTTGCCGTTACTGGTTGGCTGGGGTGGAACTTCAAGAGCGCCCGTAGGACTCTCAACTCTAGCTTGCCTTGATCGGCCGGTTAAAGGGGGGCCGCTAGAGCTACATGCTTGGGGGTGGGAGTGTCATTTTCAAGGGCATAACTACGGGAAAACCCGCTCCGGGTCTCCGTTTTCACGAGACCCGTGATGGTGAAACCGACACCGCACCGCTCGACGCCCCTAGCAGCTCGCACCGGTGTTGCCTTCTGCTGCTGGCTTGTATGCCTATAGTGGCTATTCAGGGGGCCCATCTAGTGAGTTGGCGAGTCACCGTCTGTCCATTCGATTGATGCTATTAGAGTATTCAGGGCAGACGCCGTTTTATCATCCATAGTTACCAATATACCAGTCCATCAAACACCCATACCCATAGCCCATATATTAGAATCCATAGATAGCAATAGTCCTACGCCTGCTGCGGCTAGTGCCGCTATAGGTGTTCTATCCCACCTTTGATTAAAACTCTCGAAGGGCCTCTTCACGTTGGACCCATGTCACCGTGTAAGCCTCCCAAAGGGCCGGGTATTTTCCTAACGTATTAGTGATATACCCGTGAAAGAGAAACAAATAATAATAATAATTTATTTACCAAAAAATTACAATTTAGTACACTTACAAATGATATTGGTGAAACAATAATATTTTATAAACAATAAAAGTAAGTGTTTTTGTTGAACTCTGGTACCCAATGTAAGATCTAACTTGTGTTATGGGTACCAGCGCTCTTCAGTAACACGTCATACATGGCATATTCCATTGGCAATGACAAAGGCGTGTGTGTGTATGTGTGTTAGGGTGTGTATGTGCGTGTGTGCGGTGCGTGTATGTTGTGAAGTGTTTAGCGTGTGCATATACAGGGTGTGTCGTAAATAGTGGTCCAGAGTAAAGGAGTCGATACACTGTATTCTTATGTATCACATACCGAAATTTTAAGCATTTTCAGTTAAGGGTCTCCTAACAAAAAATAAAAGTTCTTTTTTAAAATTTCTGCACCTTGCTTCACGAATTTGGCTGTCATTTCAACAAATATCAATATTTTTTAATTCTGTTTTTTTATTATTACTCTTGAATATGTGTACTATCATATCCAAACCCTTTTTTATGTTTTAAAGTCAAAGGTACTTAAAGAAATTAATCTGTTTCCAATTTCAATACTCATCTTCAGCAAATCATATGACTTTAGGGGCATAAAAAAAATGGTTAAAATTTCGGTATGTGATACATAAGAATACAGTGTATCGACTCCTTTACTCTGGACCACTATTTACGACACACCCTGTATATCAGTACATACATATATCTTTTAATTTATTAAACATGTTATGTCATCAAAACTAACAATAAACCAAAGTGATGGATTTATTATAATATATATTTGTAAGTGATAATGATAATAGATAATTTGAATAAAATGTAGCTTGATATTCCAATTCTTTAAAAATCATCTTAATCGCTTAGCGTATTGTAGTGTTTTCTGCGTCCGCGCCGTGGCACAATAAAGATGCTAGGCAAGATTGACTAATTTGCGACTTGATTAAAACAGAGTCTTATTGTTCATGGCGAGACATTAATAAATGACCTATCTAGAACCGTGTGCATTGTAACCCTAGTGTGTGAGCATTAACATCTAACTCAGTATCATTATAAGTGCAGTCCAACGTACACGGTGAATCCTGCTTGTCAATTCAGTTACAGCTTATACAATCAGGTATTTATTATTATTTAAATAACCATTACGTTAATGTGATGCGCAATAATTATTATCAGTCTTTACTTTGAAGACAACAAGAGTTAATGTTTTATTCTTCCTTCCAAGCGCCCGTCTCTTTGGACGACTTGCGTATTCATTATTTTAATTAACCAAATTTGTCTAGAACTATCCTCTATTGTTAAAATTATATAGATTTCTCAATCACCCGACAACTTCTTGATAACCCGTAAGTGAAAAATTTATACCGTGTACCTTTTGACAGTTTTTGTAAAATAAATGTTTCAACGTTTTCACTGACATAACCGATCGCTAGTCTTTAATTGCATTAAAGCATTTCCATAACCTTTTAAAACATTATTAACCTATTGAGTCACAAGGACACACCGGTGGCCAGACACCATTTCTTTTTATAATTTCTGGTAAGTATACTAAGAATAAAATAGACTACTTACTATTACTAGACTGTTGTGGCGTAAAATGGGAGAGGCCTATGTCCAGCAGTGGACTGCGGTGGGCTGATTGATTGATACTAAGACTTTGCAGATTACGAAATAAATAAAGTATACAAAGGTATACGTTATATATTTCTTAGATACGACCAAATTACAACTTTGTATCGGTCAGTAGGCAGTAATCTTTAGTTTTGTTATCTAACTAGGTGTGCCCGCGGCTACGTCCGCGTGCAATTCTTTATTTATTATTAATTTGTTTTATGACACGGAACGTATAGTGGTGACACCGCGGATACTAAACATTAAATAACGTCAACGTAAAGCTTCCGCATAAACTATGTTGAAAGTTGACCCTTCCGGTACGTAGACATAAAGATTTTTGGAGCTGCTTAATCGGGAAAGAGCGACGTACAACTGACCATGCGAAAAACAACTGACACTGAGATCTACTCCAGCAACGCGAAAAGTCTGACCCTGAGCTTTATTAATTGTCATTGCATAACACGCCGATACTGGGAATTGCGTTCTTTTAAACTGAAATGGAAAATTATTTGGTATTATAGGAATTCTAGGAATAAAATTGGTTGTCTGTAAAGTCGGTTTACGGACGATAGTTTAACGTGACTCCGTCATAACAAAATTTCTTTCCCGTAACGTTACAATGAGCGTAACGGGACAATGACCGTAACGGGACAATGAACGTAACGGGACAATGAGCGTAACAGGATAATGAGTCATCCTTTTTCGTGCGTGCAGCCAGCGTTCATCGATTTATAAGACGATGTCACGTCAAAAACAATTTCGCCTGCACCGCAACCTGTTAAAATTTGAGCCTCAATTATGTTTTGTTGTACATGTATTACTTTTAGACGGGTTCCATTGCATAGTTGTGGTGGTCTTAAATTTCGAAGTAGAATAATCGGAAAGCAAATTTTTTAATATATTTCATCATACAAAAATATATAAATTTCATTAAATAAATTTCAATTCTTTAAATATGGACTTCTAGTTAGGACATATAAAAATAATTTAAAAAATTTATCAGATAATTAGTGGCTTCTTGTTGATCGACCATTCTGTTTATAGAATAATATATGTACTTTGCTCTCTCCTTGTATAATCGACAAAATAATATTATTAATCTCAGATGCCTGGTTATTGCGAGGGGATAGATCTTTCGCATAACCACGAATTGTCCCTATTAAATATATCTGTTAAGTCGCCGTATACCGAAGATATAAGATCTTGCTGTGATTGCACTATGCAACATAAGGTAGATGACAAAATAAGTTTTCCTTCGTGTGGTTGTGGATAGGTACCTTCACCAATTTTAAGTAATGTATCAGAAAATTGTTGATCCGGATTATCTCCAGTTCTCACTCGCATGTTTATTGTTAAATGCACCGACTGTATATCTCGCCACAAATTAGAGCTTTTCAGGCAAGCTCTAATGACGTCAGCTCTGGTGGTTTTACAGGCAAAGTTTGTCTGAAATCACCGCAAAATAAAACTGTGACACCGCCCATTGGCCGATCATTTTGTCTTATATCCCTTAAAGTTCTGTCAACTGCTTCTACTCCTTTTCGATGAGCCATCGTACATTCATCCCATATTATTAAATGACACTATCGTAAAACCTTAGGTTTGTCACTATTTCTGGAAATACTACAGGTTGTACTTTCTGTGCGAGCAATGTTGCTGCTATCCCCGATGAAGCCACGGTAAGAGCTATTTTACGCTGATTTCGGACATTGGCTAATATTAATTTGGTCAAAAATGTTTTCCCGGTTCCTCCGGGTGCATTTCAAACCAAATTGTTCCCAAATTATTCTGAACGCTCTCACAGACACGACCATATTATACCAAGCGTTGCTCTGCCGTCATAATTAGGACACAGTTTTCTTAAATGGCCAACAGCTCCATTGAGTTATAACTAATCTCTGCAAGGTATTCTCTATTGGTATGCTGTCCAACTGCAGTTGGTGTCGGCATACCATATTCACTGAGAGATTTATTGCCTAATGTTGTTAACGCCTCTTGAAGAGCTAATAAACATTGATTTAAGGCAAACTCACGGAAATTGTCATTTCTTGCGCCTTGAATATTATGGGATATATTCTGAGGGAAGTCTTCTGCAATAAATGTATGAAGGTCGCGCTTTTAACGCCCTGCTCTTTTATATGTTTCGCCGAGGCCCCGTCGTGAGTTATACAAAAACCAACCGTATAGCATACGGTATTGTACGTTGACTTGTTTTATTTCATGTATATCTTCTGTGTTTCTGTATACCGATTTCTATAATTATTTTTTTATTAGATAGATATTAAAGTCTACTTTTTGACCATGAGAGTATTATAAATATACATCCAGGTATAATACGATTTTTTGAAATTTTTACATTTTGAACGAATACCTCTATTTCCAATTATTTTTTTGGTATGCAAAGTATCCTATAACCTGCCCAGGAATAAGAACTATTAATGTACCAATTTTGATTAAAATCCCTTTAGTGGTTTTTGATCCCTGCGACAGACGGATAGAAAGACAGACAAAAAATCTGATTGCATTTTTGCTATCAGAATCGATTACCAATCACCCCTAATAATTATTTTGAAAATATATTTAATGTACAGAATTTACCTCTCTACAATTTTATTATAAGTATAGATAAGTATTTATCTGAAGATCATTAATGAGATATAAAGTTTACGCACAACATTTATTATCTAAGATTAAATGAACTGAATTTTTAGCAGTCTATCTGCTGTTGTTAAACGGATCAGTAGCTTTTGTCAATAAATAATTGTTTTCTCTTGTAGATATCTGAGATGGGAGATCAAAATGCTGCGCATTTTCCTTACGAGTTCATAGAGCTAGAAGATGAAGAAAAAGAAGCCATAGAAAAATTATATAATGGTATGTATTAATAATATTTTTTTCATGGATTTATACAATTTTTTTTTTTATCTTATTTGAATGCCATTTACGCTTACGCTGCCGCGGATAAGGCAGAGGCGTAAATGTCCCCGTGCGTAATTACCCCGGAAATGTCTGCATTCCGGGTCCTACCGACTAAACCTGCCACAGTGTGCTTCTCACAATCTATGGCCGGGGCGCAGGGATCGTTTGCACATGCATAGCCTAAAGCCTCGTCATCCTAACTGTAGCCTGCGTGGTTGGAATACATGTGATACGGGCAACGTATTCCCAACCGTTCTACTATTACTAATAATTAAATGCTGGCACGTGGTTTGCAATATTGTTGGGATTACCTATAATTAATAATTATGCTTTTTCTAGTCAAGATTTTTATAAGTAGTGCTCATACATGTCTATTTTATTTTATTTCCGATCATTATTTAGGGACGATTCTTAGCTTAGAAGAATATACACCCTATTTATTAGAAAAAACCGGCTGTAAGTTAACTGGTGCTGATTGATGCCTAAGGTTGTTTTAATCATCAAACGACTCACCGCTCGCGCAAACGAACAATACTACAGACAACTCCCCTAACAGTTTGAAAACAAAATGGTCGCACAAAAATTACATGAAATGGTTCTGACATATTTACTTTTCCTAGTTATCAATTCAGTCAGTCCTGCACTAGTAAGGATTGCGATTATTACAAACTAGATATTGCCTGCGGTTTCGTTCATGTCAATGTAGATTTTGTCTATGCATTTCTTTCCTTTTAGAACAGTGCTATCCCTCAAAAACAGTTTTTTTTTCGATGGAAGAAAGGTATGGTATGGTATCCTTTTCTGTACGCCTGACAGCGTGTATGTGAAATTTCATGACGATCAGTCAAATATTTCAGGTGTGAGAGCGTAACAATCAAACAAACACACATGCGCATTTATAACATTAGCTTCCTAGCTAATAGCTAAAAACAATTTGCCTTCATCGACTTCTGTTTGACAAAATTATGTAAATAATAATTAATGTATCGTATGTTTCGAAGACTTTGACTCGAAATGTCTGATTTGACCCTTGTATTGTCAATAAATCCTAACTAATATGAGTTTGTTTATTTCTTACGCTTTCACGCCTTTACTACTTGACTGATCATCATAAAGGAGACCGACCACCTTATATGGGACTCTGGCCTGGGCGTGAACAATTTTATATTGTAATAACAATATTAATTTTCAGCAGCCTATACTAAGTAGAAAACATTATACTATGAAGTTTAGTATCAAGTTCGTTAAATAATAAAATAAAACAAATTGTTTAAAATAAATATTTAATTTCATGTGATTATCATCTTCATAAGTTATTAAAATATTTTCCAAAAACTGGACTGGTGGAGTGATATTTTCATATCTTGTCCAGCTTAGGTACCATATTACAGACATTATGTGAGCACAGCAACCAACAGTCCTTCGGCCGACTATGCAGTTGCAGTAATACTGCCTTATTGCTTATTGAAAATCATTTTTATTATACGTCAATTTCATACTACTGGATAGTAACTAATATTTATTATATATTAAAACAAAACTTTTAATATTTTACTTTGTTTATAAGACGATTGTCCACGTTAAAGCCGAATATGGACGGTCTCTTTTCGCATGCCCGTTATCAGGGCTACAGAAAAAGACATAGGGTACCTTTCATTCAGAAAACAGTACTGTTCCCGAGGAATACAAAATTGATATAACTTACATTTACGCAAGCAAAACTTCGGGCAAAATCTAGTTAATATTGTCTTCTGTTTACGCGAATGTTATTCATTGAAATTAAACTACTATATACGGATTTTATCGCGTTGTTTATTTAGACACTGTTACAAAATTTTTTGAAAAACTGTTACACTACTATAATCACTATTAAACTTTACAAATTTTTAAGCTAATTAAATTATTGAAACTATTAAAACTATTTATACTATTACTATACTATTATACTATTTAGATTTATTTTTACACTTTCCCCGACGTTTCGGTTGCTTTTCAGCAGCCATGGTCACGGGGAGACCCCCGTGTCCATGTGAGTCTCCCCGTGACCATGGCTGCTGAAAAGCAACCGAAACGTCGGGGAAAGTGTAAAAATAAATCTAAATAGTATAATAGTACAGTAATAGTATAAATAGTTTTAATAGTTTCAATAATTTAATTAGCTTAAAAATTTGTAAAGTTTAATAGTGATTATAGTAGTATAACAGTTTTTCAAAAAAATTTGTAACAGTGTCAAATAAACAACGCGATAAAATCCGTATATAGTAGTTTAATTTAAAAAAAAAAATCTAGTTAGTTTACATATAAAGTAAGTTTGAGATTACCGCATATCAATAGATTGTACTTAGCAATAAACTTGTAATTGCCACGTTTCGACATGTGTGATTATTTTATTCATTCGTAACTTATTTTGTTTAAATAAAGCGATATCAGTGCAACCGACTCTCCGATAAATAACCATAAACAGTACCGTTATATTTTTAATACTAGCTTTTGCCCGCGGCTTCGCTCGTGTTATTTTAGAATTTGACAATCAATTCGGGTCGTATTTGGCTTGTAATAATATAATTCAATCATGATTCGAAAGACACGTGGTGCCATCTATTATTATAAGAACGTTATTGTTGTTTGCGTCGGGAACAGTAGTTTTTTTCGGGATGAAAGGTAGCCTATGTCCGTTTCTGTACACCTGACAACGTATATGCAAAATTTCAGGATGATCGGTTTAGTGATTTAGGCGTGAAAAGGTAACAAACAAACAAACTCATTTTCGCTTTTATAATATTAGTTAGGATTATTAAAAAACTGTAACAAGACTGTGTCTGTAAATTGCAGATATTGTTGAATAACTAATTAGGATGGGTTACACAGATAGCGTAATAGTTTTAGTGATAGCCTCAGTATTGCCACTACGCCCATGTGGGTTCGATCCCCGCACGAGTCAAAAATCTGCGTGTTTCACAAATAGTTTGTATTGTATTCTGTGAATAACGCGTGCAGTTGTTAGTATAAGATTACTTCATACACGATGTATTATTTACTGTGTAACTGTTTGGTGTTCCAAATAAAAAAATTAAAAAAATATATATATAGGCAGTTGATCTTTGTGCCCGTTGCTTAAATGTTAGAAAAGCCACTCACACACAGACACTTTATCTTTATAACTAGCTGATCCGCCCAACTTCGCCTGCTCACATAAGAGTATTTTCCCGTATTTGCAATATTTTTAATTAATGCTCTGCTCCTATTGGTCGTAGCGTGATGTTTTATAGCCTATCTGACGCTAAAAGAATTTTCAATTAGAACATGTAGTTCCTGAGATTAGCGCGTTCAACCAAACAAACAAATAAGCAAACAAACTCTTCAGCTTTATAATATTAATATAGATAGTAATCTAAATAAAGCAAGCCGGTAATCGACTTTAATTATTATAGAAAATTTATAAGAATATCTATTTAATTATAATAATTAAGAATATTTATTTAATATCTCTTCTTTAATCTATACTAATATACATACTTACATAATAAGGTTGAAGAAATTGACGTGTTTTTTGAACGCGCTAATCTCTGGAACTGTCTGTCGGCTTTGTAAAATTGCTCATTCGTTGCCAAACGGACCTGAAGATGCCTCCCGCTGAGGCGAAACACGTGTCGACTCATATTTTGTGCTCAAAGCGGAATACTGCCAGTTGAAGTACGCCCGGGTCCCACGTCGTGGCTGTCCCTATCCAGAGGAGTGCGGTATTGACATTGTCAACCTTCTATTGCAATGGTTGGGGTGTGGGCAATCCGAGGATGCGTGGCGGGTTCCTCTCTTCCCAATAATTTTATTACCTTTTGCATTTGACAGCGCACTTTATCTGGAAGCTTGAATAATATCACGCTACGAACCAAGGTAGCGAAGCAGTAATCATAAATCATTAACCACCGGAGACAGTTACTTAAAAATATTCATTCATTGTTATTTTTTTAAGCCTAATTGGCGTCCCACTGCTGGGCAAAGGCCTCCCCTTCCGATTTCCATCTATATCATTGATTGTTATACTAACGTTTAAATCTGTTGCGGACAAAATACAATTTCCTTTGCCCAGTTATTATTTGATTTATTTAATTACTAAGATTTTTATTGCTAATAATTTTATCATTTTATGCAATCTCATAATTTAATCTCATAATAAAACCGCATTTAATTTCTGTGTCCATTGTTTAGATAAAGTTATTAATAGCGACTGAATAATGGAGGTATCCTTGGTTTATTATCACCAAAAATTAAGATAAAAGCTGTATACAATTAGGTATATTACAGTTATTTCTCTCCACAGATCATCACAGATGTAATGTTATGTAAATAAATAGGTAGTTGTGTTCACGAATAGACTATAGGTACAGATCGCGCAATCTACGATGGCCGGACTGAACATAGCGTCTCCGAATTGTTGCGCATGTACAGACGCTAAGACGCGTAACGCCCCCGCCCCCTGTCACCAAAGAGACCTAAAACTTGTAACTGCGACGCCACTCGCGCAATGTTCAGACCGGTCATCATACAGTGCGCGATCTGTATCTATACAAATAAATAAAAGTATCTGTTTGTAATGTCAAAATAACAGGTTGTTACTAAATGCATAATAATATGAAAGTTTATACAGTACTTATATGAAAAAATAAATTTTCAAATTGTTGTCTGTCTATTTGTTTCGGCTATTCTCTGAAACGGGCTGGACCTATTTTGTCGTGACTTTTGGTGGTACTCCTTATAACATTGTTACTACTTTTATTTTGGAATAAATTAAAGTCCCGCGAAAAAATAATCCACGCAGACGAAGTAGCTACTAATACATAATGTTCTGATTTTAGTTAAATATTACTTAGGTATCATCATTCCCTTTTTTAAGTTCTGTCAAAAAGATTATAAAGTTTAAAGTAAACCAGCTAAGTTATAGTCAGACAACTTGCTTGTTTTTTTATTCCGTATTCCGTATGGTAGACCAGTGGCCTACCCAATGGTAAGTATAGTAACAGCCGCTCATGCACTTTAGCGATGTCAAGACTCAAGAGTCTAAACGGGTAAGCCATTGCCTAGCGTAATTATAGTACTCTCTTTAAACCTGGTTTGACGCTTATTCCGTCTAGTGGCACACAAGGCGAGTAGCCTACCCGATGGTAACTATGGTAAACGCCGTTACTGGACTTTAGCGATTTTTAGAGTTTAAACGAATATGCCATTGCTTAGCGTAATAATAGCACATACTCCTTCGATCAACAATACAGATAGATATCGGGTCGACGCAAAAAATACGTCTCGGTGAATAACAGCGCACTTGAGACGTGAGCTCTTGTTTTGTTTGGTTCGCTTGAAACACGTCTCACAATGCCACAGTGTGTATTCAAAAGTTGCAAAAATAATGCCCGAAAAAGCAATTTAATGGCCGAAGTATCTTACTTTCAGTAAGTACATGAAAAATCAGTTATATTTTAAGCTTTAAACTAACAAATAATATCAAATTTTGAACAAAATTACCGTTTTTAACGACCGCTACAAATGTTTGGCCAAGGCTCGCCAACAAACGCACAAACTTTTATAATTATAACACAAATAAACGAAACAAAACGTTATAGCTCTCAAGGCAATAACGAAAAAAAGTACTTTATTTGTTGCCGCTTAAGGTTGATTTCACACTAAATATTGTTGTACGTGACGAATGATCGTAAGTATTAGATAATATTTTGAAGATTTGTGACTTTATTACTAGGTGCCATGATTGTAATTAGGTTGAACTTAAAACTGTTTTAAAACTTTTCTCTCCGTTTGTTAGTAAACAAATGTAAATGTATACGTATTGTCACGCGGACAGCATTTAGCTTTGATTTTGTACGTGACCCGATATCTAGTTGTATTGTTGATCGAAGACATACTCACTTTAAACATGGTTTGACGCAGTGTGCTGCGTCATAGTGCTCAGAAGACACCGCTCAGATATTCCTATTTTGATTAAAAGCATGCACGTGGCTACGTGGGTTAAATGATAGTTCACCATGTTGGAAGATCACGTCTCCATGTGGAAAAGATACTGCTGTGGTGTACAGTGGTGCGACGTTAAAACATGTAATAGATTTTAATGTAGTTCTAAACTGTGTTCTACTACGAAAAACAATCTTTAAACCGATAAGATTTTTTATTTCTATATAAGATTTTTATTTCTATATTGTTAACGAATAAGTATAATATATTATAGGTATTAATTTTTAAGGTCTATATCCTAAACATAAGTACAGTTTTTATCTTGTCTTTGTAACATTATTTAAAATTGTATTATTCAAGTTCCTAAAAAAATTTAACACAATTACTTAACAAGCATGCTATGGAAGAGCAGAGTCTTCTAATACAGGCATTGTATGCTTAAAAGGCAGCTCCAATCAGGAACATTATTACACACATTTTTTGGTAACACCTCGACAAAACCTCACCTCAAACAGTATAAAAAAATTCGTTGCAAAATAAGGAACTAAATAATATTTTAAATTTGTATAAGAAAAATGTGGGCGCAGTGGGGATATATCGCTATCTCCCTCGTTCAGCGGTATTTAAATAGCGCTTACGTCATAGTTGTATCGTGCATCTTTATTGTCATTTAATAATAACCCCTCCATTGTCATTTAACAATTACCATTTAATAATTATTTGTGAGTAGATTTTAATATAGGGTTTGGGTAATGTAAATTAATTTAATAATTGTAAATTTAACTCAAATAATACGTAATTGTAAATCAATTACCCAATCATCAGCTCTGCTTAAAAGTGTAATAATAAAGGGTCAATCTACAAAATATTAAAATGAATGAAACGTTACTATTTACGTTGCAGCCCCGAAAGACTTTGTTGGTGTGGGACCGAAAAAATATAAGCTTCTGCGACCATACTGCGACGATGCTGCCAACATCTACAACATGCCAGTGAGAGATAATGACATATTCGTCATCACATATCAAAGATCAGGTAAATACATACACTTTTCTCTATAATATATATTTTCATAATATCGTTGCTGTTAATAAAGTGTTCCATTCACGGACTTTTAATATTTACACGCTAGACTGCCTATTCCATACGAAATGGCAGCAATTTTTTATATCCTATTGACGCAGCATCGAGCGTGCAACGATATTATCTATACTAATATTATAAAGAAGGAAGATTAGATTATTTGTTTGTTTGTTAATCAGAATTGAACTCAAAAACTACTCAACCGATTTAAATAACACCTTTAGGAAACTATGTATATTAGCACCGAGTAACATAGACTATATTTTATTTTAAAAGGTACCTACTGCTACTAACATAACCTAACATAACCTACTATTACGCAAGCGAAGCCGCGAGCAAAAGCTAGTATACAGTAGAGAAGTACATAATATGTTATTACTGCACGTAAAGTGAAGGCTCAAAAAAAGCGACCCAATCTAGCCGTTTTTCCATTGTTCTCAAAACAAAATCGATTCAATAAAATAATAAAAAACAGTCAACGCACAATTATTGTTCGAATGATAGTTTTTTATTTTACGTAAACTCTTTTATTATCTATTAGATTTTGCCCGCGGCTTCACTCGCGTTAATCTAGGTTTGGTCAATAAGGAGTATGGTAGAGAGTAGTTCATGGTTTCGTTTTTCCAACAATCAAATTATTTCAAATTTTTGTTTTTAATTATCGTGCTCCTCTTTATAATACCAGGCCATAACCACCTCGGATATTTACAGTAAAAAAGGGTTTGCCAAGCTATAAGTGAAAACACGTTAAAACGAAAAACATGTTTTGTTTGCATGTGAAAAATAACCTAATTTAACGAGCTTCATAAGCCTTTTGTGCAGTAACCCGTCGAACTAGGGATATATATTTTTTGTAATAGAATATACATTTAAAATCCAATAAATCAAGGTATGTTTCATGAATGGGAAATGTTAAACCATGCTCCATACTTCAATGGGCATTCTCCTTTATCTAGTACTTTTCTTAGATAAAAGGTACCTTATGTTCAATTCTGTACCCCAGACAATGCGAAATTTTATAAGGCGTGAAAGCGTAACAAACATCCAAATTCCCATTCACATTTAAACTTGTTCTGCCAAAAATAAGAACCTTATGAAAAGAAGAATATAGCTAACTTTTGAAGGTATTCAACTTTATAACAGTCTACATATAAGAAATGTTACCAGCTTATTTAAGTCCACATTATCTCGTTATATTATAAGCAATCGCTCATTTCTCACATAAAAGATAGGTATTTATTTTACTCTCATTAAATATTTAAACGTTCTAGACGACTATAGATATAGTTAAAACTAGCTGTTACCTGCGACTTCGTCCGCGTAGATTTTAACTAAAAAGTGTTTGTCTCCGCGGAACCCTATTTTTTTTCTAAAATCAAAGTAGCCTATGTTACTCCTTATAACATCAGCTATCTGCCAGTGAAAGTCCCGTCAAAATCAGTTCAGCCGTTTCGGAGATTACCCGTAACAAACAGACAGACAGACAGACAAAAATTTCAAAAATAGATGTTTTCGTATAGGTACCTTATATACTTTCATATGCATTAGATAAAAAGCTGTTATTTTGACATTACAAACAGACACTTCAATTTTATTTATTTGTATAGATAAGTTCTCATGTAAGTGGCTTATGTGTCTGTTTGAGAATAAATTCTTTAACCCTAATATTAGTTAGGATTGTGCTACTTATTAACAAATTTTCAACATAAGTTAGTTAACAATATTCATAGCAGTTAATAATAACTTATTAGTATAGATCAGATTTTCAACGTCCATTACTATGTAAGTGACATATCTACAATATCATTAGCGTACAATAATTTTTTTAACTGTATATTGATACTATTAGTATATGTCATACACCAGGTTTTAATCTATCTCTGTACTAAATTGCATCCAAATCGGTTAAGTGGTTTAGACGTCTAGAGGTAAAGTACAGACAGAGTTACTTACGAGTTAAAAATATAGGATTGCAAACGGTTGCAAATATTTTAGATGCGTAAGTAACATATGTATATACGCCTTATCGGAATTTAAAGTATTTAATATAATTGTTATCATTATTTTATTATAAAACGATAGTGTTATGATATTATCGCTTTACAACAAAATAAAGACATGCGTTTATAATTATTATTTTCTGGATTATGGCAATCGGTTCAGATAATAATATACATATATTACTATTCATGCATAAATACCTGCTAACTTAATCTACTTTCGACAAATTTATCTTAAAAGTTTTTATCGATATCATCAATCAATTGCAGCCATCTATAATAATAATATTATTTGTGAGTATACTCGCCCTCAGCGCTAAAATAGCGTGATCATTTTGATAACGGTAACCAGTCTATCGTACAAGTGCTGTTATGAAGGTCAGTGGTCTCATTGCTGTGCACAGGCCTCTATATGCTGAATCCCGAATACAGTAGATAGGAAGAAGGGAGAGACATGTTATGCAATAAGCGAGAATTAAGTTCATCTCACTTATTAATTTTATATATGCGAATGTGAGTTTGTTTGTTACGCTTTCGCGCCTGAACTACTCGACTGATCAACATGAAATTTTACATACACGTTGTCGGGACAGAATGGGACATTGGGTACCTTTCATCTAGCTAAAAGTACTGTTACAAACCTAACCTAACCTACATTTACGCAAGCGAAGCCGCGGGCAAAATTTAGTTATAATATAAATTAAAGTAATCACCTATGAAGTAAACAAATTTAAATGATGACTGCAGATAGACCCACTTAATTTTACTCTATTGTTCGACGTTACTACACTTGATAGATCTTTACATGCCTATCTCACACCCCTATCCACCAAAGAGGTAATATTTTCTTACGTTTACGCGAATGTTTATACGTATGTATTTTATCGCGTTGTTTAATTTTTTTTATAATAATAATAGTGTTTTATAAAAAATAAACAACCAAAGAGGTATGTAGGTAATATTACACCCACATTTCTTCCACCATTTCTCTATGATTTTAGATGCAACAAAATACGGAGTTGTAGAAAATGGTGGTACGTAGACCTGTATAGCCTATACTGGTCTACCGACTACTTTACAAGACTCCGTATTTTGTTGCAAGTACTCGGTGCTTCTCCTGAGAAATTCTGGACAGGAAACCCAATAACACTCTGTCCTACCTGAAACCTCATCAGATATGATAAACCAAATACAATAAGCACCAGATGTAAAAATGATTGTATTAAAAAAGGAAAACATCATGGCAAATTCTCTGCCAACTGTACCTGGTAGTAAGCATACCGACAGACAAATAAGACTGCCTGTGGGCATACCAATCCATGAACATATAAATATATATATATATGGCAAAAAGATTTGATTTAAACTACCACGTTGCAGGTACCACTTGGACACAGGAACTTGTGTGGCTAATCGCAAAAGATTTTGACTACGCTACAGCAGAAGCCATAACGCTCACGGAGAGATTCAGATTTTTGGAGTAAGTTTTTATTTTTTAAGTGAAAACTTCTTTAGCGGCGTTGTGCACTTTTTTGCGATGGGAAAAAAATGTTAAACTCGCGTCAGGACAGGACACGTAACCTGATCGAAAATTCGTAAGACGAAGGGAGAATTGTCATGTTTGTGTACGATAGCGCAATAAATGAATATTGTATTTTACCACATACATGATAGTACTTTTATACTGATAATTAAAGCAATTCGTGCAAAATTATTCCCTATTCATTCCAAAATATCTAAAATGCACAACGTTAATATTCAAGTTTTCACTTCAGCCGGCACTCCCGGAGTGCAACGCGTTGATTTTTTTGTTTATAACCCTAGGTATAATTTATGTGTCGCGGGAGACTTTACAAACATTCAAGCAACGGACTCAAGGAACACCCAGACTCGTTACAACCATTTGTTATTCGACACAAAGTTTTGTCCCGGGTAGGATTCGAATCCACAACACTCGGCGTAGTGGCAGTGGCGAGGCAACCACTTCAATCACTACGGGATCCGTGCAGTCATGTCAGTGCGTTATTTTTTGTCTTATGCTGCTTGATATAATTTTCTGTAAGTGGCTGATTTCTTTTACAACCTGGCGATAGAATCTAGCACCGATCCTACATGTTACTGAAGTGTGCCTTTCACATGGGATCTGCGAGATAGCTAAGCGGTGAGCGACAAGTCAAACTTTCGAAACTATGTCTATTTCCACCGAACGTAAATCATGTCAAGAGCTGCTCTTATTAGGGCGATCGCTTGAAATCTAGCGAGTGCATGATTTCGGATTTCAGGTCGGATGAAGTGCTTTTGGCTTTAGGTATTGTCAAGAATTCTCAGTAGCAGCACTCTGTAAGGGTGTGTCCAGATCTGGCGAATGCGCCAGGAATGCGCCGCTCGCGAGCTGCAAGCGTGTACTTCAGGTTTGAGCGACGTTCCTGTGCCGCCCGCGCGTCGCTCGCGCGCTAGCTACTCGCCGGCAGACGCCGTTCGTGAAGGGCGCAAGAGCCGCGTGCGTACGCTCCGCGCGCTGAACGTACTTCCTGACGCAACGACTGACATACATATTATACATTAATCAAAGGGAACGGAACTGCATGCGCGCAAGCTGCGCGCCGCGCGCGCCTACTGTGCAAGGCCTGCGTGAGTTACGTCAAAGAGGCGTACCAAACAATTGCAGTAACTGCACGCGTGCTGCACGCTCTACATACGCTAAATACTGCAATTACGCAACTGCGAGCGGCGTATTTGTAGCGCATTCACGAGATCTGCACGCACCCTTACGTGGTACGAAGAAACATAGTTGACGATATGTGGGTGTGTTACATCTGCATAGCCCTTTGAGGATAGAAACTGTTAATCAAAGTTAGGAAATTATAACGGTTTTATTGGTGTCCTTAGATTCCGCACTCTAAGGCTTTTTACTATAAATTATAGCTTGTATCCTGTGACACTTAATAGTCGAGGGCTGGGGCGATTGAATTAAATACGGTTATAAAATATCGATTAATGTAATTATTATTCTCAATGCCTTTTCTATAATTATTGTAATTTATATATTACATCAAACTAGAGGAATAGTAAATAATGCATTTTTATTAAATTTATATTTAAGAGTAGGCAGTACTTTATACATGTTATTTAAAATAATTAAACCTAGAACTTTTTTTCTTGTTGTTCTTATTATAAATAAGGCGTATCATTCGCATTTATGTTGTGTTATGTTGTTTTAATATTTATGATAAAAAAAAATATCGATTTATTTCACAACCCTGCTCGGTACTTTGTAGGTCGATTAAGAGGACGCACACGCGAGGAACTTTTCTATTGGTGCACTTTTATCAATAAAGTATTATATTGTTTTTAACATTGTATGCCATTATGAAATACGGAATATGCGTCCAAGGTTGGCAAACTCACACTAAGACAAGAAATATTTCGAACCACAGCCGATTGTCCTTTCAATTGCTGTTTCAGACTCGGTACTGCTACTCATCGAGTATCCGAGTCGTATATGCATTCGAATCCATTATACCCTATGTAGTGTTGTTGTGTACTTTGTGTGCATTGTATAGCGCTAAAACACTTGAAACCTTTTCCTCTCATTAGCCTTGTTGTCTTTATCACAAAGAAGGAAAATTATAAATTAACATTTCTGTTATTTTTCAGATTATTTATGTTCTTCAACAAGAAGTGGCAAGAGGATTTAATTAACAGCATCGACAAGGAGACTGCATTGACCGTGATAAAGAAAATAGCTACACCAATTACTAAGGACCTGCTCTCGGTGCCATCACCTCGGTTCATCAAGACTCACTTGCCGTACTCACTGCTGCCTCCAAAACTACTCGACACAGCTAAGGTGGTTTATGTTGCAAGAGATCCCAGGGATGTTGCAGTATCCTCCTACTTTCATTCTCGACTCTTCAAAGTATTGCATTGCCCCAACCCGTTCAAGGACTTCTGGAATCTATTTATCAAAGATTTGTGTAAGTTCTGGTTTTGCATATTCGAGTTCATTGAAATTAAACTTGCAATAAAATCCGTATATAGTAGTTTAATTTCAATGAATAACATTCGCGTAAACAGAAGACAATATTATTCAAGCTCATTTAAATAGCATTTCAGTAGTCTATAGCTTTGTGAGATTGCTACTGGACTTCTAACCGCTACCATACTTAATATTAAAATATTAGTTGTTGAAGTTGAAAATCTCTATAAAAAACTGTTTTTATGGACCCCTGTATCGGTCTTTCTAGCGTATTTTAGTGTCAGTTAAAACTAACCTTGATGCCTTTGGCATATTCGGTAGAATTATCGATAACCTTGTACTGTTACAAGATTGTCCATAAGAATTTTTCTTAGATTAATAGATATTATATTTCTTTCAGTTACACTAACACCATTTTTCGAGCACCTGAAAGAAGCTTGGGCAATGAGGCATCACCCGAACATGCTATTTTTATTCTATGAGGACCTTTCGAAGGTTAGTTTAGAGTATTAGGCTTATTTTAATTTAAGTGGTAAAGCCTACCGTCGAAACATATGGTCATGGTACGAATGAGCCTACTCGAACGGAAAAATACTTCTTTTCTTTTTAAAAAGCCAATTGCTGTAATTCCTGTGTCACGGAGACTTTACAAACATTCAAACAACGGACACAAAGAAATGTTTATATCGTGTGTGAACCGAACCCACAACACTCGGCGCAGCGACCAGAAGCGAGGCGACCACTTAAACCACTACGCCATCCGTATAGTCAAGTCAGGACTACTTACGGGCATAAAAGTAGTAACACTATAACCACAGTATATTGTTAGACTGTGCTATAACTGAGCTTCGCCCGGTAAGTGAGAGTTCAGAAGACTTACAACGTGGTACCGTGCTAGTGGATACCCTTTGTATTGTAAGCGATTCTATGCTAATCGTTTACCATCACACGGGCCGTGTGCTTGTTTGCCATCTTTATTGTACAGAAACAGCCACAGTTTAGCTAACGCTAAATCATAAAGTAAGTCGATGAATCTGATCTGATGAGGGTATTTCATCAACTAAAATGATATTGCCACTTTATGTTACATAGGATCTAATGTTTTTAACATAGATTGATTGTGGATGTAAGTTACAATGGTCGCTTCTGGTATGTACAGTCTTTAGTATATGTTATGTTATATTTTCCAGGATTTACCAGCAACCATACGTCGTGTAGCTGACTTCCTGGGCAAAGAGGTCACACCCGAGCAGATGACTCGCCTGTGCGACCACCTCAGTATCGAAAACTTCAAGAATAATTACTCAGTTAACTTTGAAGAAATCAGAGAATATGGTTTACTTGACTCTGATGAAACTTTTATTAGAAAAGGTATTTTGTTGTTGTTTTAACAAAAAAAAGTGTGATAATATTTAATGGTTGTTGTGTAGGTATAATAGGTACCGTGAATACTCGAAGTACCTATATCAGGTTGTCTGATGTTATGGCATAAAATAAATAAATAACTTACGTAAATTTTATAAACTTTCTTTGTTACGTGGTAGCTAATGCGATTGTTGTGCAGTTGAGGGCTCAGGATCAGGTGAGAAAAGTGTTTGTCTGTCAAGAATATTTTAGTAAGAGCACAGATTACGGAGCCCTCTCGATAGCCTGCTAGCTCGCCTCATTACGTAGAACTTAAACCACTCAGTTTTGTACTTAGGTGAATAATGACAAAATTTTTCATTGAAATGACATTTAATATGACCGTACCTGTTATTTACTTTACAATATACCAGATTTTAATATACAGAAATAAATAATAACAAATGCCTGTTAGTATATAGTGTACTCTACTTTTACACTTGGATTTACAATTTGGATAATCCACGCAAGTTCAGGCACTTGCGCGGGATGTATGCATATAAATCGTGTAAGCAACCGACGCTAGTTATCTACGCATGTAGTCAGCACAAGTAACTTTCGTACGTGGTTGACATGCGCATAGATAAGCCGTTTACATCTTGAACAAACAACAATATAGCAAGCGATTATATTGGTTCAGTTATGAGTTCGGTTACACTCGGCGAAGGAAAAACAACATACTAATTTTAGTTGGCGCTATAATGCTCTACTGCCTTCGATTAAATATACCATAGATGCACATTCTTATACAAAAACCGCGTCAATATGTGGCACTGACCAATACTACTTACTTATAAGTGTCTGCATTTATTATGCAATCCAGGAAATAAACCGGAATAACCATTAAACGCCCACTGAGAAACATTTTGTAATAGTTTAGTTAAAACGCGTCAATGTAAAGCGTCCTAAGTGTGTTACTCGCGATACGCAAGCGTACTAAGTATATGGTACGGTCTCCACCGTAGTAGTGGTGTCGATTCGCTCTCGCTTACGGGCAGCGCACGCAAGAGTGAGTGGGTCAGGTGCATAATATAGCGCATACGACTGATTTATGCACAGTTTTGTTGGGGCCGTTTTTCGAGCGACGATCGTGCATCTATGGTATATTTGATCGATGTCTACTGCTACTGTCTACTGCTTTATATTTTATTTTGCTTGTAATGAATATTGGTGATATGGACAATTTATTTGATTGGATCACAATATTGATGCCAAATCAAAGTTAAATTCAAAAATCATTTATTGATATAGGTCATCAATATTGGTAACATCGATGTTTATGAATTAGTAAGTTTAGTGAATTTTGTAATATTGTCGGTATTTTTCTATTGTTCGTAACTGGGTAACTACATTTGATAACAGGTCAACATGTGCCTATTTGCTTAACATTTTTGCTGTTCTACAGGCAAGGCAGGCGGCTGGCGCGATTATTTCGACGAGGAGATGATGCAGCAGGCGGAGAAATGGATTGCAGATAACCTGAAGGACACGGACCTGCGCTTCCCAAACATCTAGACAAAAAATAAACTGAAATTGAATCATTATAAATAATTATGTATAATAATAAATTAAATTATTTACTGCCAAACAGAATACAGTAGGCCTACCATGAAACGTAAACGCTGAACTTTTGGGTCGTGCTTTTCGTAAAACTCGATACATTACTTCATGCCATGAACGGAGTAATATCATTTGAAATAAAGAAATGTTAAGTATTTTCATGATATTATAATAACCTTCTTAATATTTTGTTCGCGCCAAAGTTACAGGTAAACATTTCCATGATAAACCTAAAGATGTGTATCGATCTAACGAGGCCACTCGAACTAGACCGAAAAAACTAGTGGCAATGCTTTGTTTGTTCAATGTACCTCACGAATTTATTAACAAGATCCAATGTACCTCAATTATTATAGTAGAAATTACAGTAAATCACCTCCAGTGGCGTAGCTAGGCGTGGGCGAGGTGGGCCCCCGCCCATGGCCTCGCACTAAAAGGCCTAGCGAGGCCTCTTTAAATGCGATGCCACCAGACTTAAAATAAAATCCTTACTAGAGGACTTCTGTAAAGCAAAAAGCCGAAGAACATTTTTTTGTGATCTATATGCTTTTCAATATTCTCCCATCGCGCATTTATATTTTTTCACTATCATCAAGTAGGTATGTTGTGTCAAAGCATGTTTAGTAAGATAGATTTATTGGGTAGATCTTGAGAACGAAAGAAAAGGGGCCTTGCTGATGCGACTTTGCCCACGTCTATATTAGTCCACGCTACGCCACTGATCGCCTCATCCATCCAGCAGAGCCCTCGATTATATTACGCTCGGAATACATAAAAATAATACTGATCGTAACTTGTGCCATGTAATTTGAATTCTTAAGTGCAAAAAAAGCACACCGTTCTTATGTGTTACCAATGTCCTATGAATATACCTATAAGTCTTTATAACAACTAGCTAGACCCGTAGATCTTTTGAACTTTCGCAGGTAGGTCAAATATATGTAGAAAATATATCAAATGTATGTAGAAAATTCGCGAAAAATTTGGTAATAGTGAAGAACTCTGCTTTTTTTGCACGTATGAATTCAAATTACAAAGTGCTCTACTAGGCAGACAACATTTTCTTGCTGAATTTCTCCTGTTCTGTTAAAGATTCCTGGGAGTTAATACATGAATCGAGAGGTACCTACATTGGAACAAGTTACGATCAGTATTATTTTTATGTATTCCGAGCGTAATACAACCGAGGGCCCTGCTGGATGGATGAGGCTATTGTAATTTCTACCATAATAATTGAGGTACATTGGATCTTGTTAATAAATTCGTGAGGTACATTTAATAAACAAAGCATTGCCATTAGCTTTTTCGGTCTAGCTCGAGTGGCCCCGCTAGGTCGATTCACATAACATAAAGGTATGGAACAACATTTTATAATAGGTACTTGGTTGTTTGTTAATACAAAATTAATACATAATTAATGATTAAAACGCTTTCTCTAAAGTTTCTTATTTATTTTCTTGCTTCTATGCCGTAGCACCTACGGTATTTTGAACATTTACATCGGTATTTGTAGTCCTGACTAAGTAGCTAGTTATATTCCCTATATCCCTATGCTGCAACAAGTTAGTACAGGTGCATTATCCCATATCTCCCACCCGCTGCATACTGTGAGGTTTGCCAAGGCGTCGCGTCGGCGTCGCTTCGAAGTCATCGCCTGCAGGCCTTTATGCATTGCATTGGGCACTGCTAGGTTGATCGCTGTTTCAGCGATTCACCCAGCAACAAACTGCGAGATGGCACAACGTGGTAGGGTAGGTCAGTAGGATCTGAGGCTTTTCCCAGTGAGCTCCACATACCCTCTCCGCTACTCTTCATCGCGGAGAGGTATGAGTGAATGCATTCACTCACGTTAAAAAGAAGGTTTTAAAGGTAAAAAGAAGGTTGCATTATCCTGTACGCTGCACTTCCTTATTTATTTATTTATAAATCTTTATGCACAATATAGTACATCGGCGGACTTAATGCCGTGGGCATTATCTATCGTATCAAATATACGTTTACATATACTAAGCATATTATTATACTAAAGAATATCATAATAAAAACGATATATTACATAATATATACAAACCAATTAACATATTTTATAATCTAAATAAAATGTATGCAAATATATAACATGTAACATAATAAACGCACATCCTGAAAGTAGTTTGTTCAAAATCGCCTACTGAATCAAATCCAGTAATGTTTAATCCCTTAAATAATTAAAACGAATTAAATTATAGTCACCCATTTATTAAACAACTGAAATAAACGAAAATGTATCATAATTCAAGAAAATAACGTTTTTGATGCAATAAAGGCAATAATGTTAGATTTATTGTAATATACCCATACTATCCGCGCACAATAAGGAGTACTAATTCGTTAAATTAAAATATTCAAGTACATAAAAGTAACATTTTAATGATTATATTATTATTACGATTTAATAATCTAATTGGGGTGTTTGAGGTTGTGGGTTATATCTGTGACATGTTGTATAAAGATACATGCATACATACATACGTATTATATTATAGTTGAGATAAATTTGATAAACTGTCAAGGAGGAGAGCACGAACTTTCACCTTTAGTACAAAGTAGGGTAGTACAAAACCTTAACAAAATAATTTGTTAAGGTTGTACTACCCGCGCAAAGCCGGGGCAGATCACTACTTAAATCATAAAGATAAATATAAATAAATGCAACTATCGAATACTATCTATCAGCTAATGATGCTTCCCTTTAATTAATAATAGTTCAAGTGTCGTAATTCAGCTATCATGGAACTCGGATCGTCTATTTGTCAAGTGACAAGTTAACTAACGTACAGTTAGTGACATAAGTTGATAAACGTCTAATAGGTATTGAATTGTGTTACATTTATATTGCAACGTGTCGATGTCTGTACATGGCAGATATTTAAGAAAATTATATAAACTAGATGTTCCGCGGTTTCACCCGCGTTTATCGTTACTGCGCCGCCCCCGCGGGTCGTAGCGTGATGTTATATAGCCTTTCTCGATAAATAGGTTATCCAACCCTAAAATAATTTTTCAAATCGAACTAGTAGTTCCTGAGATTAGCGCGTTCAAACAAACAAACAAACTCTTCTGCTTTATAATATTAGTATAGATTGGTTTGTTTGTTAGGCTTTCACGCCTTAGCTACTTGACCGATCATCATGAAATTTGACATACACTTTGTCAGGGATACAGAAAAGGACACAGGGTACGATTCATCCAGAAAAATGAACTATTATTAATCTAACCTAGCGAGCGAAGACGCGGGCAAACTCTAGTTGAAAATAAAATAATATTTAACCAGCTGCCATGTTGGAAGTGGTCACGGTATCCTAAAACAAATATTAAAATCAAATCGACTTTTTAACTAAAAATAGTGACTGTAGATTTTACACATGTTTGTTATTCAAATAAATAATATCAAGCTAAGCTAAACAACTCGACATGACTCGTTAAGACCAGACGAGTGCAAAATGTTATAAAAATGCCTACTGGTTACACTTACTAATATTATTTTACCATACTGATAGTATATTTCAGTATATAAATTGTAATAATAATATTCTGTTTTGTAAGAAGAACGTATAATAAGCTTTTTAGGTTAGCTGGAGTGCTGGAGACATGTAACACAGGTTACACCTGGTACAGGCACCAGTCTCCACAGCACATTGTATTTATAAAATTGAACAAAACCCTGTAACTAGTACTTAAGAATATTTGTGGAAAACAATCCATTTTTGTATTTGTAACTAGGAAACAAAAATGATAAAACTTTGTACAATTACCAATTCCTATATAAAGTTTCTTCTCATTTTCTGAAGTAATCTTATATACAGAGGTACCTACTATCAAAAGTGATCCAGAATTTCGTGGGATGCAATGAGAAACGAACATACAAACAGACGAATAACAATTATAATTATAATACAATTTTGAACAGCAATTATTTTAATTCGAAATCTAACAATGTACTGCTGGTCTATCAATACAACCGTAGCAGTCCTATTAATACTTCAATCAACCATATTATTTCCATTGATAAGATACCCGTTTGATAAATAAATAACAGATAAGATTAATTTCAATGAAAATATCACTGACCGTTGTAACTGATCAGTTGATAGTGTATGCTCCTAACTCTCAGAAGTGCCAACAACAATGGAAGAACAGAAATCCTTGCCGTACCCTTATGAATTTAAACCCATTGATCCAGAGGAACAGGCCGAGCTAAACAATTTATATCATGGTAAGTACAATCTATACTAATATTCGCTGTATTTATAATAATATCATATTGTCTCTGATAAATAAAAGGCATTATTGTCTCTGATAAATACAAAGGTGTTACACATTACAATTTTGATTTGCTAGAACATTGTTGTTGTATTTTATTTAAACAACCATATTTGTTTGTCAATAACACAAATCTGACATGTGTACTTATTTAAAGTTTTTAAATTAAGCGAAATCCATCCTATTCCCTCTTTTCTTCAATTTCGATTGACTGAATCTATGCTCGTGGTAGATTGAATGTGAATGAATAAGTATATTAGTAAGACAAGACCGAAATATCTCGTATAAAAGAACCGCCCCTGATCGTAGCAGATATATCTACATCGAATTCATACAATCTGCTATTGATTGTAGCAAAACAAATAGAGGCGTCACCGCGTCGTCAGAAAAAACGCGTGACCCGAGTTCTGGTAAAACGCTTGAATTCACCTTTCTGTCACCTGACAGAAAGTGAATTCAAACGTTTTACCAGAACTCCCTTTGAATTCAATAACAGGTGTTAACTGTCACTAATATACTGTATAATACATACAGTTAGACTGTGCCAATGTTGGCCCTCACTGATTATGAGATTTATCCGTTTTGTTCATTTTCGAACCAAGTGGTCGCATACCAAACGGTTTCTGAGAAACTTCTCTTTTTCGTAATCCTTCTCCTCAATGCTTTAGACCTTAAATTACCTCTGTGTCTTGGTTTTCTAAGTTGGTAGGTCATGATAACAACGCATAACTATAAAGTTAAGCATTTGATTAAATACAGCTTATACCAGATGTTAAATGGTCTAAAGGAAAAATATATGCTTGTTTGGCAGGTTATTATTTAAAAATTTAACAGTAGACAATGTAGATCTACAGATACGTCAAACTTGATCTATAATAATAAGGCTTCTAAGCAGTAGTAAATATTATTCATGAATTGTTAGGTGAATAATATTTAATATATTTAAAATTCGTTAGTACTATTTATAAATCCGATTCTTTACGTCAAACAGACAATTATGAGAAAAGTAAAACAATGCGTTTACAGCCATTTGTTAGTAATAGCCTAAGAAGCAAGTATTTATTTAAAAATATTAAATGCGGGTACTTTTTGGGTTAATTATTATTTTGTTAAAAGTTACCTACTTATAACTAAATTAATAATCATAGAATATTTCAAAAAAGATGTTCGTCCACTAGGTCGTACCTTACGTTACTGCATCGACACAAACATCAATATTAATAAAATTTGAAACAATATCGACCGTAAGATCAAGGCGGCAAGCGTTGCATAACCGGGTCTGACAACAATAAATACGCGATAATAATATTATCTTATTGTAGTAGTAGTAGTAGGCAGGTAGTAGACATTTTAGCGCGGTGATTACCTAATCTTGATATGCTGTGATAAAAGTAGGCAGAAACCATTACATTACTTACCATTTAATCAATAATATAATAATAATATTCTACCACATACAATACCATCTAGCCCAAACTAAGCAGAGCTTGTACTATGGGTACTATACAATGGATAAACATACATATATACTTTTTTGTTTTTGTAAATGCTTACATATTATACATAGAAACACCCAGACCAAGACAAACATCCATGTTCATGCACACAAATGTTTGACTTGTGCGGGAATTGAACTCGCGACCTCAGGCGTGGCACTCGGTTACACTAACCACTACGTCATCAATTGCGATTATTGATTATATATTATACTTATATTTTAAAATATCCATCTATTCTTAACGGACAAAAGAATATAGATCATTCTATAATAAAAGTAAGATAAAAATATTTTAATCTGAATATTTTTCTTTTGTCTGCATATATGTTAAGTATCATAAAATCAGCTTGCCATGACTGAAATAAATTAAATAAATTGTGTTATAACTAATAAATACTTGCTACACAAGTTAAACAAAATATACAGTAACGTACAACGTCTATGACAATATAAACTATAGGATTAGGTTACTTTCAAGATTATCATAAAAATTATCAGATAAGATCCTGACAGATCTAGTCGCTGTAAGCTACAGATACAATAATTTCCTGTATGTAGGTACCTTCTTTTGTTTAATCATAGTTCAACGATTCAATTATGAAATCTCTAAGCAATATAGAAGATTTCCATTATAATCATGCAATCAATACCATCACAATACTCTTGAATAACAGCCAAGTCTTCATATTAAATAAAATAAAATATTATTATTTTATTTCAGGCGTGACAGACATGAAATGCTTCCGTGTTGGACCTAAGGGCTACTTGGTATACCAGCCTTTCAAGAAAGATGCTGCCAACATCTACAACATGCCGCTACGATCTACTGACACATTTGTTGTCAGTTATCAACGATCTGGTAACATATACACTTATTAATAGTATAATATACACAACAAATGCATTATTTTTACTTTTACCTTATGGAAGGGACTCCACGACACAGAGAATCCTAGTGGGAGTGCCAGAGATATATATTTTTTCTTTTAATGTCTAAGTGTACTGCTGTATTATGTGTATATGTATTGTACTAATATTTGACTGAATAAATACATTTATTATTATTATTAGAACATTATCGACAAATATAAAAAACGAATATAACAATTTGGTATTAAATCATAAACCGCAACGAGTACCTATTGTTCGAATCCCGATCGAATCAATTATTTGAGTAATCTATATATGATTGTTTTGAGTCATTGTCTATATTGTGCCCAAAATAATATGTACGAAAATCCTCCATGACAGCGGGCTTTAACCCTAATAAGGGAGTCCTCTAATAAAATTTAACCAATCAGTCTGGTACTGTGCATTGCTGGCGTTTTCTCCTTGACTCAATTATTTATATTTATTAACAGGAACAACGTGGACACAGGAATTAGTTTGGCTCGTGGCTAATGATTTGGATTACGCCAAAGCAGCAGAGATACCTCTTCTTCAAAGATATCCATTTTTGGAGTAAGTATAAACAATACTAGTCTATGATTAAACTACGTTTTAAAAAAGACTTCTTATATATTGAAGTAGGAAGGCTCTGAAAAAACGTATTACGCAAGTCGATGCACGCCAAAAATTACATAAAAGCAGATAAGCTTAACACAAAAAGCTGGACGCACATAGATGCGTGCCTATAGTTGTTTCGGAAAAAGTGCAGTTTCATTGATCGGTCATAATATAAGCCCGACATGAAACAAAAGTGTCGCCTCTGTGTGACAATGCGCCCGTTTTCTCACGTTGAATGAACCGATTATCTTTTTCACTTTCATATTTAAATTGTGCACATTCACACGCATTTCCCTATTCATTCTCTTGATGTAGACTCCAAATTTCATTTTATAAATCTGTTACAGCTGTAATTTTTAATTTTCCTTTTTAAGTTCTCCTGGCGTTGCCTTGGAATTAATATACATTGCCGAGCATTTGTATCCGCTATACAACTTTGCCAATATCATATACAAAATACTAATATTGTGAAACTAATATATATTCATATTATTAATGTGAATGTTTGTGAAGATATTAGGATACAAATGCTGATGAAAAATGTTTGAGTAGCAAACTACTCAAACATTTTTCATCAGCGTACACCGATAAACGGATTTGGATTAAAGTTGCACACCTTTTGTCTCGGTATTCGTTTCCGTAGAATTCACGCGAAGGTGCGAGCAAAGCAGTAGATATACTTCATAATATGTTCACTGCATTCTGTGCCAGTGATGGCCAATATGTGGATACCATAATAATTTATACCACTTATGCTTACCTATATTTTGTAAGTTAATAAGGTTTATACAGTCACGCATATTAAATGGTTAACATAGATAAGACACTACATAAAAAAGTATATATGTATGTATATCCATTGTCTAGTACCCATAGTATAAGCTTTGATTAGTTTGGGCTAGATGATGTGTGTATGTGGTAGAATATTATACCTATTATATAACTGAGATGCTTAGCAGTAATAGCAGCTTTGTAAATTCTAAGATAATACTTAGTCAACATATCTTCTTTCAGTGGTTTCATGTTCTTCGAAGACGACAAGATAGACCAATATATAAAAACAATTAAAGGAAATGACTGCAAGTCAAGTGAAGAACAGTTAAGACAAATATGTACAATGTTGAGCACGCCCGCGAGTGGGATGATTGCTACGATGCCTTCCCCTCGATTTATCAAGACCCACCTGCCACTGTCTCTGCTGAACCCCACACTGCTGGACACTGCGAAGGTGGTGTACGTCGCACGAGACCCGAGAGATGTCGCTGTATCATGTTATCACCACTCCAGATTGTTTAAATTGATGCGCTTCCCAGGTGGATTCAGTGAATTTTGGGATATATTTCGCAAAGGGCTGTGTAAGTAATCGTAACAGATTGGTTTTCTGCGGTACGTTGTATTTAACCAACCCAGAGAATAATCGGAAGCAGAGACCTGTTGTTATTATTTTTTTTTAGTCACGTTGCTGCCTTACTTCGAACACGTCAAAGAAGCATGGGAGCAGAGGAATCACCCGAACATGCTGTTCTTGTTTTATGAAGATCTTTCTAAGGTAATGTCTTCTAGAATTAAAACTCCAATACACACTTTGACTACGCATTTATAAGGCGAAGGTGTACTTCCACCTTTTCCTCAAACTGAGTCTGGGATATTTTGCCAGCTTTAGTTTTAGGTCACTCGTACGGACGAGGACGAGCCTTTTTGACTGAGACATTGCCAGATATCGTACTGCTGAGAATTTCCCAACTGAATAATCCAGTAACATTTTGAAAGCCAAGAATCGAACTCAAAAGCTCACGATCAAACATACATGCAATATGCCACGGGATCATCAAGTCGGATGAACTCAAATAACCCTTCAATATAGCTTATCGCATCTTGCACTGAATATCTGCTAAAAATCCGCTTTAGTACAGTCAGTGGACGTTACATATTTTTAACTTAATTATGATCGAAGAAAATATAATAATATTGTAATAATTTATTAAAAATATTATTCACAGGATTTACCAGCATCAATTCGCCGTGTTGCTGATTTTCTAGGCAAAGAACTGACTCAGGAGCAAATCGATAAACTATGCGACCATCTTAGCATTGAGAACTTCAAAAAGAATACGTCGGTTAACTTTGAGGAGATGAGAGAACATGGCATTCTTGCGAAGGAAGAAACCTTTATAAGAAAAGGTGAGATTACCCAGTGTCCATCAAGAAGATTTTAAATAATATATTATATAAATATATATTCTATATTCTATTCGGTTTAAGTGATCGCCACAGGAAAAAAAATTGTGTGATCCACAAATAGTTGTTTCGAGTCTGGTTGCTACATATGTCCGTTGTTTTAATGTTTGTTGAGGCCTCTGCATAACAGAAATTAAACGGAATGTAGCAGTTGTATTTTTAAATAAAATAAAAAATCACGTTGTTATTAGGCAAGGCGGGTGGCTGGCGCGAGTACTTCGACTATGAGATGACCCTGCAGGCGGAGAAGTGGATCGCAAAAAACTTGAAGGACACAGACTTGCGCTTCCCAAGCATATAGACTATAAATAATATAATGTTCTATATTTATAATGTTAAAACCATAAAACTTCAAAGAAATAAATGAATTATTAACACAACAATGAGTTTAAATAAAATACCTTATATTACGATTACGATTTTGGCCACAGCTGCGTTCGCGTAAGTATAGTTTTGATTATGTTAGTAAAAGTCCCTATTTCTGGGAAAAGGTACCCTATGTCCTTTTTTATTCTTCTCACAACGTGTATGCGATGTTTCATGATGATTAGTTGACTAGTTCAGACGTGAAAGCGTAACAAACAAACAAACTTCCATTCGCATTTATAATATTAGTTAGGATTAGGATATTTTTGTGTTTAATAATATTTTCTTCTTTTAGGATTCAGCTTCTGTGTTTCAAAATCAAAGTTCACAAAGAATTACTTTATAAACATTTAACAGAGTAGCAATTATGAATGTGAGTTTATATGGATCTGTTGACATTATCAGTAAAGCAAGAGCGTAGAATTTATGCGACGAAATGTCAAGAGACACAAACAGCACAGGCGCTTTCTATAATCACCATGTTTACAGTTTCACGAGGAATAAACCATCCTAGGCTAGGATATAGCGCTCCATACTCTAGTATTCGTATTCATACCACTAACGTACACATACATTGAAACGATCAGAACATTCAACTTCTTATGTATTACAAAATAACTGTTAATTGGTATGATAAACAACGTTCGGAAAATTTACTTATGACAGTTGGCCACTCGATCAAAACTGTTTCAGATTTTAACTTTCTAGTCAATACAAGGTCAATAGATAAGTTTTAAACTAAACCTATTAATGCGCCCTACTTCTGTGCAGTCATAGAAATAAACGTTACTTTTTAGCAGAAATTTAATGACATACATAGTTTCACATCGATATTGCTGACTGATTGACTGCCTGTCTTTTCTGCGTCGCACAACAAAACTGTGGAATGAACTGTCGCCTGCGGTATTTCCAGACCAATACGACCTTCAAACCTTCTCCTTTTAAAAAGGCCGGCAACACACTTGTGACTCCTCTGGTGTCGCGGGTGACCATGGGCGGCGGTAATCGCTTACCATCAAATAAATTCCTCCTATCCCATAAAAAGATATCTAATACTGTACCTAATTTCTTACGTACCTATTTTCGCAAATAAACTGAATTGAATAAGCCCCACATAATAGGAGGCGGACCTATTGCCGCTTACGAGGCACAGATCAAGACTGTAATACTACTGAGAATTTCTTATCAGAAAAATCCAATAACATATTGTCACCATTACACACTATTTTATAATCATATCATATTCATGTAGATTAATATCATCAATCAATCAGTACATTGCGGCAATTCGATTTCGTCAGTCGTGTATTAAACAGTACTATGGCAGAAGAAAATCATGTGCCGTTTCCTTACAAATTCGAGAAAGTCAAACCAGAAGAACAAGAAGAGTTAGATAAGTTTTACAAAGGTAAGAATGATATAATATAAGTAGTTTTTATGTCAACGTCTGTCATTGACGCAAGGGACACCTTGTTAACACAGTCAAAATTAGAAATACCCAACATTTTTAAATTTCTTTGGCAATGTTACAGATACCCTAACAAAATTATTATATAAGGATAATCTTTTAGAATCTGATGTTGGATGTCAACAAGGTGACCCTCTTGGACCGGACATTTTCAATTTGGCAATGCAACCTATTTTCGACAGACAAATTCAAAATTTTATGTCTGGTATTTAGACGATGGGGCTCTTGCAGGCGATGCAGATACAATATTACAGGACTTGGCCCTTCTTAAATTTGAATCTATTGCTTGGAATTAAAAACGGGTAAATGTAACTATTTTAAAAAGTAATGGAAACAGAAACATACATTTGGTACTTTCAAAATGTAATTTTTGGCTCCCAACATCAAAATTATGGATAAAAGTTCTCTTCGCTTCCATGGGTCACCAATCTTTGAAGAAGCTTTTAATTCCTTCATAGATGAGAAGATACAACATTTTTGTCAAATTTCTGACTGAAAAGCCGAATGAATATATTCATTCGGCTTTTACAATTATTCGATATTATATTTTTGTTCCCTTTACGCATGTATTAAGATCATCACAGTTTTGGAAATTTTTTATAAAATGATTCAAAGTACTCTAAAAAATATTTTGAATGTGGATTTGACCGACCGAGCTTGGCTACATGCTTTTCTGCCTGTTCGTTTTGGGCTCGGCGTTCGCAAAATTTCCGATGTTAGTTTACCGGCGTTCCTGTCCTCGGTTCACAGCACAGAAGAATTAACCAAGAAAATTTTAACACACTGGTTAATTCAAAAGTGCAGTGCAATACTGACGCTGCGCCTGGAAATGGCTTGTCCAAATTCTGTTTTGCCAACCAACCTATTCTCCCAGCGGCAGTGAGACGAGCCGCTTAGCAATAGCAACTCTGTAAGAGAAAAGCTTTTTCTACATCTTCCAATGTTATCTTTTTTAATACGTTTGTAAATATATATTAGATTAATTAGTTTTAAAATAAATAATATAAATATATTCTAAATGTTATATTGCTAATAAAAATACCTTAAACATAATTTAGTATATATTACAACAAGTTAGTGAACATATCGAAGGTACCGCATACTCGTTTTACATACAACAATCCAATCACCTTTTTTAGACAATAGGAACATGGCTGTGCTTAGGTTCCTGTGACAATAGGGAAAAATAAAAAAACATGTATTGTATCAATAGAGAAAAAAGGCTGATTAATGTATGTAGTACCTAGAGTAATATAACCCAGAAAAATATAACACTTTCTCAACTATTACACCTTATTTTAACGACGTTACGTTATATACAAAAAATTAGCTTTCATATAATTGTGTCTGCAAACCTCGATGTGTGTAGTCCATGGTGGGAGACTTGATTATTTTACACAACGTTCGATTGCTTTGAATATTGCTTTATATACTTTAATCCTAAAGTTTTGACGGAAACGGGATATTAAAAATATCGACTTGAGCCAGCTAAAAAGCCCAGCGCAGCAAACCGTTTTTAACCGTTTTTAACGTAAAATAATAGTTAAATATAAATATACCGCCCAATATTATAATCATATGCCTATAATCGATTAGTATGTTATGTAATCATCGGCGTCAGATATTTTACAATAAAGATGAAAAAATATAATCATTTTATTAGAACACTTTCGAAATAATTTCGACCGATTGTAATCATAGTACTCGTAAAGTTATCAAATGATAAAAAAGTCGTAAGGTAAATAAATATATGTTTAGAATAAACCCTTGGACGATAAATTATACGTATAATTAAATTGATAAGTAATACGTGATGATAACTTAGGCATTTTAATCAAGATCTGAAAATTACATTTACAAACAAATAGTGTTATTATCTTGCAAATATAAATTCTTCATACCGAATTGAAATTCCCAATAAAATATTAGGTTGAAAGTGTGGTGAAACTTCTCGTGCCATAGTTAAGTTTAAGCTAATCTCGTATAGCCTTTGTGATCGAAAAGAGCTGTTACTCCGGCTAATAGACCTGCTGACCAAAAACAATACGAATGATGTCCAGAGCACAGGCAATGTGAGTATCAGCACGAAATCTAAATTAGTGGCCGATTGACGACAACAGGTTCGGCTCACCTTCTATAATAGGGGTCGAGCGTTTTGTCCTCGACCGGGCAATATTCTGAAGACCGTGCTGCTTCTGAGAATCTTATGATGTTGGACCTATCACCATGGCTGGCGAAAAGTTGACGTAATACATCTCTACCTATTACTTCGACAATATAGGCGAGAGAGCCAATATATAATAATATAATAATATCAGCCCTGTATTAAACTGTCCCACTGCTGGGCACGGGCCTCTTCTCACTATGAGAAGGGTTAGGCCATAGTCCACCACTCTGGCCCATTGCGGGTTGGCAGACTTCACATATCTTCGAGAACATTATGGAGAACTCTCAGACATGCAGGTTTCCTCACGATGTTTTCCTTCACCGTTAAAGCAAGCGATAATCAACTATTTAATACGCATTTAACTTCGAAAAGTCAGAGATGCGCGCCTTGGGTTCGAACTCGAGACCTCTCGACGACAGCCAATACGATATGGTAATTTAGATACACCTTCTTAACCTGATAATTCCTGGCATGCCAGACATAAATGAAAATTAAATTAAAATCTATTGTGTCTGGCCGCCGGTGTACCGCTGCGACTTATAAGGTTAATAGGCAAAAAGGTAATGTCAAATTAGTACCGTCTAAAACCACCACATACCACAGTGTTCCTTTGATTGAGCTAGTTGCAACTTATACTCTGTCGAACGTCTGGCCGGGCGTGAATAGTTTCAGAAGCTAGTCCTGGCGGCATGGTCACTAGTAATCGATCTAATAATTACTGTAGTCTAAAAACACTCGTAACATCTAAGATATCACTAGGTAGTTGTATACCCGACGGCGACGGTATGAGTCACTACGCTGTCATTGCAAAGATCAAAGATGCCTGGAAAGCTCTGGATACCGGACTTATCACCGACATACAATACACAGATACAAGTTGCCAGCATTCTCTGTAGATGAAGGAAATGCATCATGTGCCTTCAGGCGTTTTCTGATTTTAACGGAGAAGCCGTTGCCTGATCTGGTTAAAGTACAATACTACTGTTTTTATCAATTATATGATATGCCTATTACAGGTGTTTACCAACTGGTACGCGTTGGTCCAAAAGGTTACATAGTGTACGAACCGTACAAGAAGGATGCTTCCAACATCTACAACATGCCGCTGAGATCCACTGATATTGTCGTCGCCAGCTATCAACGATCTGGTAATCACATATCTATACTGGACAAGAACAGTCTAAGCTATATCATCCTATTGTACTAGGCCAGTGGTCGGCGACCCGCAGCTCTTTGACTGCTCGGCTGCGATTCTTATACGAAATGTTTAGTGCAGGCACGGAATATTACTTATTATCTTGTTTTATAAGTATGATACCAAATTTTATTTTATTTAGTGTTAGTTAAACTAAGACTTATTAGACAAAGGCAAGCTCTAGAGTGTTCTTTTAATCCTAATGTTTTTCGTAATAATGTCGCCTGCTAAAGGAAAGGTTAAGTTAAAAAAAAAACAAGTGCGAGTCGGATTCGCCCACCGAGGGTTCCGTACAAATTTGTAGATAAATATTATAAAAAATATTTGTCTTTGCATAAAGACCCTGTTTTTATGATTTAATTACAAATGTATAGTTTTCAGATTTTCCCTATATTTGTATAAGACGGTATTACTTGCCAAATTTCATAGTTCTAGGTCAACGGAAAATACCCTATAAATTTTGATTCCCTTAAGAGTGTCGAAATATACGTTTTTTGCGGTATAAATGGCCGTGTCTTTTTGATTTTATTTTTCACAGCTTCAAGAGACTAGACCTGAGTATATCGTTTTAATTTCAACTCGATACCTCCACGCATTTCCGAAGTAAAGGGTCTTGACAGACAGACAGACGGACGGACAACAAAGTGATCCTATAAGGGTTCCGTTTTTCCTTTTGAGGTACGGAACCCTAAAAATGGCTCTTTAAATAGATTTCACTTGTGGATTGTCTATATTTGACTCTTTTGGACGACAAGGTTGCCGACCACTGTACTAGCCTATTAATTTAAGAAATAATATTACTATTCACCACACAAATATTAAAACTAACTCATTAAACGTCTACCGGCCATTACTGAAATGTATTTGTAAATATCTGTAAAACCTATTACCCAAATGGAATTCCTATTTGTAAACTTTTTATTTACCATTATAATTATAATATAATGGTAAATAACAAATTATTGAATGTAATTTATTATATTTATAAATAATTGTTTTAATGAAAACGGATCGGAACGCATTTTTTTGTTTTCCGCTTTAAGTAAAATAATATTTTGTTCTAACTGTATTATTTCTAAGATATGGCCATACTTTGTGTAAGAACTATTTATCATCATAAGCGTTTCTAGGGGATTTTTTAGAGACACCTGGCACTCAAACAGGGATTGGTTGAGTTTAACCACCGGCATCTTGGGGTAGACACCAGACCAGACATTTCTGAACAAATGAATCAAATTCCGTCAAATCTTTTAGAAACAAAGTATTAAAGGCAATTGTTATTTTAGGAACTACGTGGACACAAGAACTAGTTTGGCTATTAGCAAATAATTTTGACTACACTAAGGCGACATCGATACCACTCACAACTAGATACGAATTTTTGGAGTAAGTAAATTATTACCCAATAATTAATACCCATTTTGTAGCTATAGCTTATTATTATTATTGAATTAAATATATAATTATAAAATATGAATAGTACAATTACCCACTTAGTAAAAATTCATAATCCCAGTCTTCATCTTGAGGCATGAGTCTAAGTTTATAGAAACTAAAAAATGATAATGATCACTTCTTTTTAGCATAGAATATTCACATTATTATCTTATCCTTCGATCGTAGACTAAAAATAAATATTAAATAAATATATTATAACTTGTTAAATTTTCAGGCATTTCATGTACTTCGATGTAAATCAAACAGATGCCTTTGTAAAATCTGTATATGAAGAAAGCATAGACAAACAAATGGTGGAAAACATTTTCATTTCGAGTGCTCAGCCAGCGAGTGAAAGGCTCGCTGCAATGCCAGCCTCTTCCTCTCGCTTTATTAAGACCCATCTGCCCATGTCTTTGATGAACCCCAAACTGCTGGGCACTGCGAAGGTATTGTACGTCGCGAGAGACCCGAGAGACGTCGCAGTATCATGTTATCATCACGGCAGACTGTTCAAGCTAATGGCCTTCCCAAGCTTTAAGGAATTTTGGAATATATTTAAAAATAATTTATGTAAGTACAATGCCATCCAAAACATAACTTGTAAAAAAACCAAGTCTCGCAACTCAGTTCTTCTACCGTAAAAAGTTGTGAGATCCATGTAATACCAAGTCGGTTAATTTATTCAGTCTCTACTTAAAACTGCGCCGAGCGTAAGACGCGGTTGGACTGAATGACAGAGCTCGATATTGAAATCGGCGCGCGGCCGCCATAGTAAAATTGTATGGAGGATTTGAAGTGCTTTTTTGATAAATATGTATCTTTATTGTTAACCAATAACTTAAATATTTGGGACGGACAAATTGTAATATAACTATTTATGTTTCGTTTAAGCTGTAAAATAGAATAGATTTCTACTGTTATAAACTTATAATCTACAAAATCACATAATACGAGCTTACGTTTCTGCATTTTTCGTGCAAATTTGCGTAATTTTGTAGGCGAAAATATTAATTATTTAAAGTTTTTAACACGGAGTAATTATAAACACATTTATTGTCATGGTAAATGTATATTTTATATTTATATTAAACAAAGTATTGATTTTATCATCTTAACTGTGACCGCCTGTTTTGGCTCATTTCGCTCGGCGCAGTCTTAAAGGACCTTCTGTGTTAAGTTATTATGTAATTAGCTAACCTAATAACATCTTATAGTGACCATATCAATATTAAAAATCTTTTAGTTGTAGTTCAGATGAGATGTTTTCTTTCACACTTCAGTTAAACACGCGCGATTATCAGATGATTTCATAAATTTTGACATCCAGGTTCGTGACTCTTCAAAGAAGGCAACAAACTGGTGAATAATTCCCTACGTTACTTTCCTGTGTTACCTTACACGCGGACTTGAACATAAACAATCACGGATTTCTTTAAAGACAAGGCTGTAAATTACAAATAACTAATCACCTTACTTTTTACCTTTATTATTATTTTAAGAGTTTAAAAGACAAAGTCGGCGCAAACAAAAATTCCTGTGTCGCAAAAAAAACAAGAATAGTAAAAACAAACACAAAGAGTATCACACAAATATGTAACTAAACTAAACACTATGCTACACCAGCAGTTGCATTTGTTTAGTATTGTAATTAAACCTCACAATCTATCAAATTAAAAATGACAACATTTTAACATTTCAGTCACCTTGATGCCATATTTTGATCACGTTAAAGAAGCATGGGACCTGAGGCACCATCCAAACATGCTGTTCTTGTTTTACGAAGAACTTTCTAAGGTAACCCAATATCGAAAAGCAATATTTGAAACCACGTATATTAGTTACAATCTACAACATCTGAGCGTAATGTTATTTTGTTCGGTCAGAATTTTCCTAGTAATTGAGGCATTTATAATCTGACTAGCTTTTGCCCGCGGCTTCGCTCGCGTTTATTTAGAATTTGACAATCAATTCGAGTTGTATAATTCAATCATGATTCGAAATACACGTGGCGCCATCTATTATCATAAGAACTTTATTGTTGTTTTCCTCGGGAACAGTAATTTTTTTCTGGATGAAAGGTACCCTATGTCCTTTTCTGTACCCCCAACAACGTTTGTGCGAAATTTGATGGTGATCGGTTGAGTGGTTTAGGCGTGAAAAGATAACAAACAAACAAACTCATTTTCGCTTTTATAATATTAGTTAGGATTAGGATTAGCAAGACTTAAAAATATTGTTAGTAAATAGACTTTATTATTTACATTTTATTATTAGGGGTGTAATACTCTCACATGCCGTTGGATAAGTGTTAACTTACCTAATAGTGGTTAGCCTAATCCCCTTTCCCATGAACATCGCCATCCTCAAACATGGATTTTTTTTACAGAACACCCTTCATCGCCTTGTCTATCCCAGATATCAAACCTGAGACTGCACAATCGATGATAAGTGTAAACTTTTGTCATGAGGACCAACGAGGCAGCAGTAATAATAGAAATTAATCCTTACTAATATTATAAATTCGAAAGTAACTCTGTCTATCTATCTGTCTGTCTGTCTATCTGTCTGTCTGTCTGTCTGTCTGTCTGTTACCTTTTCTCGGCTAAACCACTGAACTGATTTAAATGAAATTTGGTACAGATATTGTTTAAAACCTAGCGAAGGACATGGGCTACTTTTTATTTATGTAGGTACCACGCGGGCGGAGCCGCGCGCAAAAGCTAGTATTCAATATTTTCATTACAGGATTTGCCATCTGTGATTCGGCGCGTCGCTGATTTTCTCGGCAAAGAGTCGAATCAAGAACAAATGGATCCATTGTGTGACTATCTCAGCATTAAAAACTTTAAAAAGAATCCGGCCATCAACCTTTCCGAACTTAAAGAATTTGGTCTACTTGCGGCGAATGAAAACTTTGTTAGAAAAGGTAAGATTATGATTTAATCGATCAACGTTTTAAAAAGTATTTAATATCTAATAGCTAAATAGCTTGTCCAAACATGTAAAATTTGGATGTATCTTACTCCAGGTTTCTGAAAGGCAGATCAACACAATAATCTGTTCGGCAAAGACCAAACGCAACCTTGATCAGTTGACTATATAAGCAACAGCCAATCAAAACTATTTGATTTCAGTTTGATTTTGACAAAAACTGAGTTTTATCAATTACGCTCGAACTAAAGAATGGCTTATAATAAAATGTTATATGGATTATCGAAATGTTAAAGGAATTTGAACAAAGTCGCGTATAAGTACTGGTTCGTAGTAACAGTATGCTCCGTTATTATATATAGTATTAAATTTTTACATAATGCAACACATATTTATATACATAGCTTATCAGAACATGGCTAACGAATAATAGCATTAGTAAGTGTATAACAATCATAGTAGATTTGAATGCTAGCACATATAACGGGGTTATATATCTACTGATATGATTAATACGAGTATAATGATGATGATAAATTATCTACCATCTCAACCATATAAAGTCAACTGCTAAACATGATTCATACAAAAATGTTATGGCACGAAAATACTTGACGAATGGCTTTAAAAACAAATAAATGCTAATGACTCTCGTCCATCTAACCATCGATTGATCACGACACATCATTGAATCGAAGTTTTGATTATTCGATTATGATGCACCTAATTATCAATCAGTGATAAAGAAATTGTTTAACATTCAGATGCGGGATCATACAATTGCCCAATAACCGAATTTCTCTTCTCGTAGTCCAATGCACTATAAATTTATCAAGTACAAGTTATCTTTTTTTTAGCGTGCTTTCCATATTAACTAACTAATAGAGCAGAATTCGAATACAGTATAATGTCCTCCAGTCCGATTTCGGCCACGGCGGCCAGTCTTAACGGAGACTGGCCATCTGCGCAAGAGATATTATAGTGCACAAGTGCGTGCGCAAACTCAAGTGCACTGTCTGTTCCCTAACTCTCATGATCCGATGGGACGGTAATGCGATACGACCGGAGAGAGATCGGGCGCAGGATCAACGCCTTTACGTGCTTTCCGAGGCACGGTGGTGTCTAACACCGCCAACTTCCTAACTCTGGGCTGCTATTGAGATTTCTTAACAGAAAAACCCAATAACTTTTTTGTTGGCCCGACCCGGGACTCGAACCCGAGACCTCATGCACAGCAGTCGCATTCACTACCGCTGCGCCACGGAGGCAGTATAGTATTATTTTCAAGACATAATATAATAATAATAAAATTTATTCGGCTAAAAGAAAAATAGTACAATAGTGGACTTAAATCAACTTCAAATGAAATCTTAATATCTAACAATAATTCAATGTCTTAATAAACTAGTTTACATGATCTGGATGTAATCGAAATGATAATTTCCATGCCCCGATCAGGCTTGGTGATCTGGGTGGCGGTGGTCCAAACAACCATAGATATAACAAATATCTATGTAGTTACTTATAATATTAATGCTGCTACCCTAAGGCCGCTACTGGTGGACCACACATACCATGTCGTAAAATAACTAATTATAATACGTGTTCAGGCAAGGCAGGCGGCTGGCGCGAGAACTTCGATGAGGAGATGACGCAGCAGGCGGAGAAATGGATCGCAGACAACCTGAAGGACACGGACCTGCGCTTTCCAAACTTTAGCAATTAATAATTGACGATCAATCAACTTGTTCTTTAAAATCTTGTGCAGTCGAAATTTAATCAAACTGCTGATGTCCTTATCTATGTATTTTTGGAAGGTGAAATTAAAGATATAATTTGCACTGACTGTTTATTACACTTTCTACAAAGGTTCCTTTGAGACTTAATTCAATGATTTACTTATTATACAATCTTACTTCCTAATTCGAGTCTAGGTACACGACCTGACGGGCGGGGAACGCGGACCGGCTGTCTATGTGCGCCGTCTGAAATTACAAGTACAACCTTGCTGACGCATGCAGTGTCGCTACACAAACCATTGTGTTATTTCGAAAATGATTTAAATGCAAGTTCTTGGCTCTTTTAGTTATAAATTAAATCTTTTTGTCATTTGACATTATTGTTAGTGATTTAAAAGTGAGTGTAGACTAACTATAATTAGGTACCCCATGCGCCTTTAGCTTAAAATATTATGAATAAAGATCTTTCGTATTTAAAAAAAAATAAAAATCGTGTAATTGCGAGTTTACAGTGTTTAATTCATCTCTGCAACTTAGAAGTTCCTTGAAAATATTGACTACGTTACATAATAGCAGCAGCATAATATCATGCAAAGTATGCATAGCAGCATAGCATGCATAATAATAATAATAATTAAATTATTTCGCGTGGCATAGACGCATAGATAAATACCTTAATTATAGACTAACATACATACAATTTTTGTTAGTACATATTTATATAACTTATTAACTATGTTAGTAATGCTTTACTTACACTGTTGTTGTGCGTTCATGTGGCACTTGTCCGCGGAAGCGACGGAACACCACCACCCTTCGGCCAAAAGTCCTTCATAAATACATGTAGAAAGCAAGTTGGAACTCGCACCACAAACGCCTTGAAGTTGACGTTGCGATGCGACTCCAACAGCTGCACTCTTGGCATGTACTTGGACTTCTGGCGTACATACTACTTTGGTTTTCTGACGGCGCTTCCTCCTTTGCACCGTTAAAAACCACCCTCAGCATCATCCTCCCGGTTCTTTGCCATCTCAGGCAACGACTTCGCGGCGGGAGCAATGGGCATGCTCGCAGCTATCTGCTGAGCCTCTATCCGTTTACGTCGCACTGCGATGCGGGGAGTGGCCGCGGGGACGGGGGCGGGACTGCAAGGCGCGCGTGTAGCGCACTCAGCAGTCACAACATTCCGTGGCGACAAAACTGCTGACACGGAACTTGCGCCCGATGCATTGAAGCAGCCTGCGCCTCGACGCGTATAGACGTTGTTATGACGCGTCGGTGTCCTACTTAAAGCCACAGAATTGCGCAACTCTTCAACCTCCGTGCGAAAAACCATGACGGTGTCCTAGAATGCCTCCAACTTCTTGTGTACATCCGCTAAACTGGCCTTAAGGAAGACGATGTCCTTCAAAAGGCTTGCATATGCCGTATGAATGAATCAAATTTACTCGGTTTCAAACAATCGCCCTGTAAAATAGCTTGCAGAATCATTTTATATACATTATATACATACATCTTTGTCTGTTCAGGGAAAAGCGGCCCTGAGTCTTAGTTAATTTAAGAAGAAGTCGCAGACTCCATATCAATGTTTAGTGTGCTTTTCTTTCTACAGTTTGAAAGGACAAAAGACTTCCTTATTCTTTGACTTCTTGATTGCATTGCAATTATATACTAAAAAGTTGCTGAGTCGTGTGCAACTTGTATGCGATTCAGCAACTATATTTTAATCACTATTTTCAATAAGATTTCGCGCCTTATCGCTATTAACAGAAAATGTTTTAAATAAAACATGTAAAGAAAATAATACACTAGACCGCAAAGAAAAAGGGTCGGTTAGAAAATCTTCAATATCTTCAAAAGTACCTGACCTAGCTTTATGAAATAAAGACTAAATTAAAGAATATTTTAATGAAAATAAAAAAAAAATAATTCAATCTTTTATTTTTAATCAATGTAAAATAAATAAAAATGCGTAGTTCCAGTATTTTCGATGTAGATTAGGACCGTTTTCACGCATTTTAGTACTTTGCGTTGCCTCCGCGAGCTCGCAATACTACTGTTTTGGCATACTTTCTACTAGGTTTTTGAGGCGATGCTGCGGCATATTCTGCCATTCCTCTATTAGAGCTTCATTCATTTCACGTAGCGGGATTGGCGGCGGATTCCGATGACGTTCACGTCGTCCCAGTTCGTTCCATGCATGCTCAATGGGGTTTAAGTCGGGACTGCGTGCTGGCCGCTCCATGTGTGTGATACCCACTTCTTGAAAATAGGCAAACACTATCTGAACTGTATGCGGGCGGGCATTGTTTTGGATAAAAATGGCATTCTCGCCCATGCCCACTAAAAATGGACCAACATAGTCATTCAGAATTTCAGTGACATTTCTTTCAATTCCATTTTATATCACCACTAGCTCAGTGCGGCTTTCGGAATAAATCCCAGCCCACACGTGAACAGAGCCTCCGCCCGCCGTATGGTACCTACTTTTTCTTCTATACAGGCTTGGTTATAGCGCCCTCCCGGTCTTCTGTACACTCTTTTCCTCCTGTCGTGCTTGTTTAACAGAATCTAGACTCGTCTGAAAACATAACTCTTAACTAGTCATTCAGAGTCCAATTCTCGTGTTCTCTACCATAACTCAACCTTGAGTTTCTGTGGTGTCTTTCTAGTTTTGGTCCATTTGCAGGCCTTAATGGCTTTAAATTTGCTTTAGCCAGACGCCGCCTTACTGTATCCGTACTCAGATTGTTTCCTCCACCTCGTAAATGATGATTCTTTACTTCAACAGCCGTAAGAAAGCGTTTTCTCAAAACTGTTGACACCATATTATAGCGATCCTCCCGCGCCGTCGTGCACCTTGTTCGGCCTGTTCCTGGTCTTCGAAGATTGGATCCAGTTTCATAGAAACGCTGGAGTACTCGCTGAACTATAGAAAGAGTCACACCAACAGTTCTCGCTGTATTTCGCAGACTGTGCCCATCGTCAAGCATTGTCAGGATCCTGATACATTCTTCAGGGGTTAGCGACATGATGACTTCAGAATAATAAAATTTATAAGGCAGAGACACCATATTTATAACTTTTTATTGCAAAACTAAAACAAACGCGAAACAATTGATTTGAATTTTTGGTACTAAATTCAAAAACGACCATTATTTTACATTTTCTGTTTTTAATACAATTATCAAAAATAAATAAAATAGTTTTATATATTATTTTATGTGGCATTAAATATTCTTTAATTTAGTCTTTATTTCATAAAGGTAGGTCAGGTACTTTTGAAGATATTGAAGATTTTCTAACCGACCCTTTTTCTTTGCGGTCCAGTGTAATTGTATACTCAGTTGTAGCTGCAAAATATACAGAGCGTTGTAGACAGTTACACCGTATGTCGTTTTAAAAAATAAACTATAATAAATAAATGAACAGCACAAAAAGTCAAGTGTCAGTAATTTTCCACAAACCTTCAAATAAATGTGATTATTTATCTTTAAATAGATTTACTTAATCAGTTGCTTATCAATATGGAGATTGATCATTGGACTATATGCCTGAATTTCGTCAATTGAATCAATGAGGCTTAGATATACTTTGAATTCGATAAGATATATTGAAAATTACCCATTGTTTTGACGAAATGACATCACTTGAAGTTTAGCCCCTAATTTTAACAAATGTACGTCATTATCTCTCTAGTAAGCAATAATAACACGGCACGGTAAGAACGAAGCTATTAAAATATAACATATGTATATATATCAAGCCCTCTTTTTGTATACTTACAATACAAATTAAAATAGCAATACAATACATAATTATCATTGACGCCATCTGGCATATTACCACGTCCTTCCTATTTCAGTGTTTATGCTAAAAGGCTTTCTATCAACCGCACGTTTATTTAATTATCTGAAAAATAAAATAATTAACGTAAAAATAACAAAGTAACTACAACCATTAAATCAAGAATAACGTAAAATAAACGCCCATTATGACTGCCTCACCGATGTTGTGTCTTTGCTCTTTATAAATATTTAAATGGATTTGATAGGTTTCATAAAAACTAATATCATTAATAGTATAAATTTATTTATGGTGAAAGAATTATTCAGCTACTCCAGTCCGTTTTAAAGTTATATACAAAGAGTATGTAGTTAATGTAACATAATGAAGAATCTTCTAACTCCGGGCGCCGGGAGGGCGCGAGACGACCTCCAGCCACCCTGAGGTTTGACCTGGGGTGGCGGGCTTTGTGGGCCTGTCCGCCATCCGTTCAGCACCAGCCCCGAGAGACAGCGTGCGTGTTCCCACGCGCGCCTCTGTGTCGTGTCCGTATCCCCTCTAGGGAGGGGTGGGGACAGTAGGGACCTTTTAGAGGTGACCATTGGGTAGGTATTTTCGTGTAGTGGCCTGTCGTTTCATACGGCAGGCCGAAACCTCGGCGGGGTCGCGACCGCATGTGATAGTGATTCGCGCGGCCCCGCCGATAGTGGTTTGTCGAGGAACACCGTGGTAGGTTTAGTCGGTATTCCGGGAGGTACATTATTTTTATTCCATCTTTCTATATTACCCCGGCGAGTCCGACATAACCCCTACGCCCGCCCCCGCGGAGGGGTATGCGTCAAAGTATTAAACCACGAAAAAAAGAAAAGAATCTTCTAACTCCAAGCAAGAGGAATCATTTTCACTAATTTTGTCAAGGAAATATACCTAGTACGTATTTTGTTTAACGCTTCATCAAAATATCAATGCCTGATATTACAGGTACGCTATTTAGACTTAGGGATTTAGTTAGAAAGCAGTAGACTTAATCCAGCATGTAATCGTAAAACCATTAGCTTAAGATTTTTACTACATATTATACCTAGTTGATTTTTGCGTAAGATTAAATATTCGACAATGTTTACAACCTTCTCTTAAGTTTCGTAGTAAACATTTGTACCTATTTTCACTTCTTTGAAAATATATTCTTATCTTTGGGCTTATAAAGTAAATGATGCCTACTTGTAGATAAGAAAACGTTTTGTAACACTGGAATCTTCCACAGAGATTACTCTGAAACTAAAGTTATCAGAATATGATGCAAATTCTACCTAGTCCGTTCGCCGAATATGGCAATATTCTTACTAATTCGTCGAATTCTAGACTGCACGGCTGGTGACGTGATTTAAGTGTTCACCTCGCCACTGCCACTTCACAGAGTGTTCTGGGTACGATCTCTACATGCAATAAAAAAAATGTGACCCACAAACAGTTGTTCCGAGTCTGGGTGTACTTTGTGTCCGTTGTTTAAGAGGAAACACTAAGGGCGAGAGAATCGAAAAATAGGTATTTGTAAAATCTATTGGTGTCGCGCAGTGCCTGCAGAACGCGATAGCGACAACTGCAGCTTAGACCGAAAATACCGATTAAAAGTACACAAAAATCAACATTTCATAGTCCCCTGATTCCTTCTCCAAAACTTGACCGATTTAAAAACTACTGGTGTCTTTAAAAATTAAAGAAAGGCTTTGGCCGTGTTCCTGTTTTCCTTTTTTTATATAATCTAATCAAATTTGTTTTCTGGATGTTTGAACACAACGGAAAAACTGGCCAATTTTTGAGGATTTCATGTCTCTTTTAATAATTAATTTGATAAAAAGGAAAACATGCCAATAGAGGCCAAAATTTTTTTGGGAAAAGTTTTTGCTCTTCTGGCATTATCCAGGGAAGTAACAGGGGACTACGTTTGTATGGAAAATGGCCCTTGTGTTTCCTTTTAAATGTTTATATAGTTTCCCGCGACACAGGAATTATTCCTAGTGCGTAGTTGTCTTGCCTTTTATTAACCTAGTAATAAATCCACAATCGAATATCGCTACGTGATATGTTACCCTTGAGATAAGTCAACTGTACCTATACCTATAGAACCCCCCCTAACTAGACCTCGGATTAGATACGTTAGAATATTATCAATTTGTAGATATCAAACATGAGTGACGAAAGGTACCTACATAGAATTCAGATTATGAAGATCAGTGCTTTCTATAATATTTGTATTTGCTAGTTCTGTGGTCAATTATGGCGGCAAAAAACATTCTGCCGTTTCCTTATCAATTTGAGCAAATCAAACCAGAAGAACAAGAGGAATTAGATCGGACTTACATAGGTACCTAAATATTAAAAAAGTGTGTGTTCCTTTCACTTACAAATATACCTAGGAAAATCTTAATTGACTAATCGTTTTTTAGCATTTCACTAATCTTTTTTTTTACGTGGGGCAATGTGTTTACGCATCTTTCTCCGCGGGAATAGGGGAGCGGAATGAGTATGTCGGGCACACCCTGGTAAATATAGAAACTGCCAGGTCCTACCGACTAGTCATTTCCCCCACCTTTTTTTGAGTAGTTCAACCTCGCTGATTTCGGCATGAATGGGCCGGCTCGACCTGGGAAGGACTACCCTCTAACAGAATATCAACGTGAAGTAGCAGTATTCCTACTGTTGTGTTTCGTTCGGTAAGTGAGAGTGCCGGCGGCCCAATCACCCTCTTTCCCCCTTCCCGCTCCTTCTCCTCCTCACTTCCTTTTTCTCTTCTTCCTTTTCTAAAGGGTCGGCAACGCGCAAGTGATGCCTCTTGTGTTGCAGGCGTCCATAGGCTACGGTGACCACTTACCATCAGGCGGGCCGTAAGCTTGTTTGTCACCTTAGTTGTATGCTTCACGGTTTCACGAAGTTCTAAGGATCATCGCGTGATGTTAAAAGATTATATCGAAATCTAAATGAAAAAAAAAATCTAGTCTGTCTGGACTACCAGTCAGACGTGAATATTTTTATTTTTTAAGAATTATAGCGTTCAATTAAACAATCTCCACAGCTTTATGATATAAGTAGAGACTTTTACTGACAATGCTGTTACTCGTTTTGACTGGTTTTAATTAAGATTCGGTTGAGTATATACCATCTAATTCATCCTATAGCATAGTCACGCCAATTGTTAAGAGATCAAGGATCAAGATGCACATTTTATTTTATACTAGTGACCCGCCCAGGCTTCGCACGGGAGGTAGTAAAAACCCTTCCTCATGAATCACTCTGTCTAATGGTGAAATACGCATTAAAGTCGGTTCAGTAGTTTTTGAGTTTATCGCGAACAGATAAACAGACAGACGCGGCGTGGGACTTTGTTTTATAATATGTAGTGATAGTGATTATTTTTTATTTACTATTACTCCTGTACTAACAATAGCGTTTCGGGTGCTTAACAAACGAACAACCAAACAAAAACTACATCATAATGTGAACCCATCATGTCTAAACGCTTTTTCATACCTTCACCATAACAGAGGCATCGCGTTAGTTTTTATGTAAAACGACCGCTAACTTTATAAAAAGACAAAAGTCTTCTTCTTCTTCTTCCTAGCCTTTATTATTCCCAAGTCACTTGGGGTCGGCTTTCTAGTCTAACCGGATTTGACTGGATATCAGTTTTTACACGGAGCGACTGCCATCTGACCTCCGCAACCCGAAGGCTAACGATATCCTAAGGCTAGACTAGTGTCAGGATATAGAGGGCACTGACTTCCCAATAACGACTGCCATAGATGTTCATGGCAGCCGGAACCGAAGGCTTAACGTGCTCTCCGAGGCACGGAGCAGGCGATAATTGTCAATCAATACGCACATAATTTCGAAAAGTCATATAACTTCCGAAAGTCAGAGGTGCGCGACATATTCTGATAACTTTTTTATAAAAAGACAAAATTAATAGGAAAAACTAATTAATACTCTTTATTATTAAATACTATTACCCATTCTTATGCCGTTCGCATATCAAGCAACATACAGTGCTTTTTTAATGCTAGTATTTAACTGCACAGCAAAATATGCTTAACAAAAATACTAATTGCACACCAAAATATATTTAAAGAGATCAAACTAAGTTGACGGCTCCTATTTTTGGGTGGATTTAAGAAGGAACCTAACATAACCTAACCCTTCCGAGACGGAATGCAGTGATTTGAGGCGAATAGGTGCTCGTTATGATATATTTTGGTAAGCATATTTTGGTGTACAATTAGTATTTTTGGTGGTCATTATATTTAATCCCCCTTTTTAATACGACTGATTCCAATTCCATTTTAATTCCAAAACTAAACTATATACGTAGGTACCTACGTATTTATAACGCTAAACCTGATAAAATGCCCACAAAAAGTTTTGTAAAACAGTTATTTTTAGAAAAAACAAAAACCGACTCCAAAATTACGTCCAACTTAACATGGAACGAAGACGATGGTCACGAAGAATTAATGGGTGAAGATTACTGAAGATGTTACGCCGCCAAGATTTATACGACTAAGAGATAACACGCGGATGCGTATAAGACCAAAACGTCATCAATGTATTTTTTTTCGATTTTGTTGATTTTTTCAACAAGTGCTAAATCAATGTCGATAAAATTGATATGGGACCACGTCTGAAGTATGACCTACCAAACAAAAAAAGAATCATCCAAATCAATTCATAATTGGCGGAGTAATCGCGTAACAAACATACAAAAAAAAAACATACAGCCGAATTGAGAACCTCCTCCTTTTTGAAGTCGGTTAAAAACTGAAGTCATGGTTATGTTGTCAGAAAATTGTTATAATCAACAGCACAATAAGGTATTTAATTCACTTTTGTTTTAACTCATAATTTTTTTAATTGTTCAAAACAATTATGTTGTTGAGACATTCTTAATTTAACATTGTCAGAGTAATTAAAGAAATCACATGCATGACATTTAAATTACATTATATACTAAAGAGACTACCTACTTGTTCTCTTTTTATTTTAGTTTTTTTTTGCACGTCAAAATGACCACACTCCTCCTGATGGTAAGCGATCATGTTCCAAGAGCAGTGGCCTCCACACCATCCTCACAGTAGCTGAGGCGATGTTGACGTCCCTACTTTGACGGCGTGAGAAGGTGCTTTTTCCCGCCCCGCTTAAAGGACCCAGAATTGACCCAAAATTGATTTCAAATATGTTGAAAATACATATAACAGTGACTCTAAACATTAGATAAACCACAAATCGAAAAGTCTATATCTTAGTGTGCGTCCACATTGGCAGGCTAGCGCGGTTGCGACAACGGGCGCGAAGTATCAAACATATGAAACCGCCGTTTGCGTCCATAATGTAGTGACTAAGGCGGGCGCCTAGTGCGACAGACCCGAGCGAGATAGCGCGCGTAGTTTTCAAACGTTCCTATCCGCGCTCCACTGAATGCGCGGTGACTAGGGCCTGGGGCGAGCGCGACGGCGGGCGCGTGCGGGTGGCCACAGTGACCACTGACCTGCTGGCTGTTGAAGCGCTAAGACGTATTTCTACCATCTGAAACCATTGCACGAAAATAACGGAACATCAATTCTTTAAAAAAATAATCCCAATAAAAAAAAATATGGTCAGGGTTATTCTATACCACCAGTAGAATGCGTGGTTAAAAGAAATTACACGATTTCAAAATCATTCTGTATATATAAAGATGGATGATTAGATAATATAATTACACCTGTAGCTGTTCCTGTGCCCAAACAGGATACATATTGAACATAATTTTAAGTACCATCTTTAAAAACATTATGGAATGACAATAAAGAATACTGAATACTGGATATTTCTTCCATATAATCATAATAGTTCCAAAAATTTTAAAGCTTTACTGAATAGAAAGTGTCTGAATGATACAAATTTCATTGAGAAGACATCAATGTCATTGTCAGATACATTCTACTCTGTTCTATAAATGTTTTGATTAATATATGTATAATCATTTTAGCTGTCTACAAATGCAGTCGCGTTGGTCCAAAGAGTTACATAGTATACGAGCCGTACAAGAAGGATTCTGCCAACATCTACAACATGCCGCTGAGACCCACTGACATTGTCGTCGCCAACTATCAGCGATCTGGTAATCACAAACAACAAATAAAAAAATATATATTCTGTTCCCTTTTAAAATGTTAACCATAAATCTATAGATTTCGGATTAGATTTATTATTTACTAGCTGTTACCTGCGACTTCGTCCGCGTAGATTTTAACAAAAAAGTGTTGGTCTCCACGGAAACCTATTATTTTTCTAAAATCAAATTAGCCTATGTTACTCCTTATAATATTAGCTATCTGCCAGTGAAAGTCCCGTCAAAATTGGTTCAGCCGTTTCGGAGATTAGCCGGAACAAACAGGCAGAAAGACAGAAAAAAAATTAAAAATTGATGTTTTCGTATAGGTAGCTTATAAACTTTCATATGCATTAGATAAAAAGCTGTTATTTTGACATTACAAACACTCTTCAATTTTATTTATTTGTATTTATTATGTCGATTTACATCCTAGGTATTCGCCGATATAATGGAAACCACGCCCAATTAATAGCGGACTAATTGTAAGAAGCCTTGGCAAGTATCACAAAAGCTACTAGGGATGTAGTTGAATCCTAACTAATATTATGAATGCGAATATGAGTTTATTTGTTTGTTTGTTTGTTTGCTACTTTCACGCCTTAACTACTCGACCGACGATCTTGAAAATTTGTACACACGTTGTCAGGGGAACAGAAAAAACGTAGGATACCTTTCATCCAGAAAAAAATACCATTACTAACATAACCTAACCTACGTTTACGCGAGTGTAGTCGTGGGCAAAATCTAGTTAATAATAAATACTCAACATTGTCGTATTATTTTTAACATTACGTTGAACAATCTCCTCTTAAATAGAGACGATTTGCATATACAACACTTACAAGAAAGGGTACATAGGTAAGCTACTAATGTAAGAAAATATAAATTGCTCGTTTATGGACAAATGCCAAATCTCACTACTCGAAAATGGGATATATTCGAGCTAAAGAGAGTTTGCTTAAATCAGTTAAGATTCCGGAGTGAGACGTCGTGGAACGCCGTCGCCTCCTTCTGTGAGGAAGTGATTTCCATCAAGGAGGCGGCGGAGCGGGAAAGGGATCGCTTAAACCCTCTCCCAACCACAGAGCCGGGCGCCGGAGGGCGCGAGACGACCTCCAGCCACCCTGAGGATTGACTTCGTAGGCCTGCCCGCCATCCGTTCAGCACCAGTTTCCGAGAGGCGGCGTGCGTGTTCCCACGCGCGCCTCTGTGTCGTGTCCGTCTCCCCTCTAGGGGGGGGGACAGTAGGGATTTTTGATTAGTGGTGACCATTGGGTAGGTCTTGTCGTGTAGTCGCCTGCCGTTTCATACGGCGCGGCGGGCCGAAACCTCGGCGGCGGGGTCGCGACCGCATGTACAAGTGATTCGCGCGGCTCCGCCGACAGTGGTTTGTCGAGGAGCACCGTGGTAGGTTTAGTCGGTATTCCAGGAGGCCCATTATGATTTCAACATCTTTCTTTTACCCCGGCGAGTCCGACATAACCCCTACCCTTCCGCCCGTCCCCGCGAACAGGTATGCGTCAATGCATTTTAAAACGTAAAAAAAAACCATTTAGGTTACGCAAATTAGAAACCGATGAAGCCGCTTTGCAAAAAAGTTACCAAGCATAATACAGTTGTATTATAAAATGGATTGGCGTTATACACTTAATAAAGTATAAAATACAATATTTAAACAGGTTATCGAAGTCTACTACGCTATTCATAAAGTAATTTACCTTGGAATATGGCCGATCATTTATTGTCTATTCCATTTTCCAATTGAAGGTAACCAAGCAAGATTTACGCCTTGCTACATTGTTAATTTTATATTTCCGTTTCTAACATAGGTTATATTTATTAATTTAAGGGAAAAAGGAGGAATTACACACAAAAAATTACACACATGAAATTAGCGGATATTTTCTCTTTTTTTTCATTTTTGCAACGATCTCTCCGTTTAAAAATAAGTTTAAAATAGTATTCCAAACAATTCATAATTATAAAATTTCGGCTTGCTACTATTACGGAGGCTAAGTTATACCCTCAGAAGGCAGCTTTGAATGCACATGGCAATGACAAACACAGGTGGGAGTGGATGGCCCTTAGGGGTCTGGAACACTCCAAGAAGTTAATTGCAAAGGTAGCCACAGGCTTCACCCGGAAGTTCTGTGGATATAGCAAGAGCCAAATGCGCCTGCTCACAGGAGCGTTCACTGGCCATTTTGGCACCAACGACTTCCTGTGCAGATTGAGATTGGCACACAATTTGATCTGCAGGGCCTGTGGTGAACAGGACGAGTCCATATCGCACCTATTGTGTGAATGCGACGCGTTGGCTGGACTGAGGACGAGTCTGATGGGGGTGGCATATCCAAGCCCTGAAGACTTCAGGCTTCTCCCTCTGAATTGTACACTGCGGCTTATGCAGTACATTCATAAGGAGATAGCTAAGGGTTAAATCTTGGGGCCGACACAAAAGATCCCACTGGGTCGAAGTGTCGTCGGTCTGCGCTGACTGGTCCCCACACATAAGATAAGATAAGATAAGATATACCCTCAGAATACAGAATTTTGAGGTTATACCATAGGAAAATTTACACATGTACTATGTATTAAATAACTCAGTCTATTAGAAAAGAGCTGAAATCAAATAATAATAATAGGGGTTTAAATGAGAGGTCAATTGCATGAAGTAAATCGGTGAAGTTGTAGTTTTCATACGAACAATAATTACCTACTAATTTGAAACATAAGTTCATTTTTCTTGTGACTGTTAATTGTTATCCTACTACATCATGTTATACATATAGTTTTATAAAGAATTGGATATAGATTTTTGCATTACTTGATGTTTATTCGAAAGATCCTCATGCTTTTAGATAAATTAAAAAAGAACGCCTGGATCATTTCTGCACAACACGGTCCAATTATAATATTGAACTAGGGTTATCCGCATGGTAAAGACGCTTGCATGTAATAGGGATTAAAGTATGAAGTTGCCGTTGTATAGTAATAAAGACTTTGAATAGATATAAAACCTTCATGGTGTGAGATTTTCGAGTTAAACATTTTTCCCATGATACCAATAAGATTCTTCTTTTAAAAAATGTCCTACATGCGATTTTCAACTTTCAATTGTTTTTTTTATTCAGCTTAGACGGGAAAGATGGATATTTTGAAAATCCGAGTCATTTTTTAATACGAGTTCCGACGCGGAACTAACGCGGCAAAAACGGCTCGCAATATTAACGCTGTGTTTGGGTAGGATACTGCTAATGAACGCACCGTGCCTTTTGGTTTAAACGCTTTCGTAATGGAAGCTTCGACTTGAAAAACAAACCACGTGGAACACCACCCACACAGGTGAATAACGTTGAATTGAAGGAGATGGTGGAAGCCGATCCAAGTCAAACTACCCAGGAATGATATAATATTGGCTCATTTGCATCAAATCAATAAGATAAAAATATAATAATATGAAAAATGGGTGCCTCATGATTTGACTGATCTGCAGAAAGAAATGCGTGTTAAATTATGGAATATTGGATCAAATTGTGACATTTGACGAAAAGTGGATTCTTTACGATAACCGTAAGCGAAAAACTGACCCCAGGTCAAACGCCCCAACAGTGCCCTAAAGCAAGGCTTACCAATAAAAAGGTAATGTACCTAACTGTTTGGTGGTCTCTTCATGGTGTTATTTACCATGCAAGCAATAACAGCAGATGTTTACTGTGCCGAACTTCGAACAATGATGGCGAAACTGGCAGTGAAACAGCCCCGGACTCGTGAATCGATCTTCACCATCATTGCTCCATGATAACGCAAGATCTCAAACTGCACGAGAAACCGTTGTAACTCCACAGGAGCTGCAGTTAGAAAACATACGTCATCGTACTCGCCAGACCTTGCTCCAACGGACTACCATTTATTTCGTGATTTGGAAAATTGTCTACGTGATAAAAAATTTGTTACCAGAAGGCTGTACAAAATGCTTTCACACAGTTTGTCAAATATAGATCCCCGGAATTCTATCGTAAAGGCATAAATGAACTTCCGTTTAGATGGCAGCAATGTATAATAGATAATGAGGGTAAATATTTCGATTAAATAAATATGGTACATCTTAGAATAAAACGAGTTTCAATTTTACAGAACAAATCGGCAATTTCATACTGTAACCTCTAATATTTGTTTGCAGAATTAATTAACAAATTATGGTACACAGCAACTGCACGACTTTGTCACACATGACAGTACCTACTTTATTATTTAAAACTATTGCAAAATTAAAATGCGGGAATTCCGTATATTTGAATTACAAATATAATTGTTGTAAAGCCCTAAATGGAATACTCCGTGGGATACTAGTAGTAGTGTTGCCATAACTTGTGGTTTCCTGAGAATAAAAACTTTACAAGAAAGTTGTAACACACACTTTCGCAAAACGTAAAGCTGTATATATACAACCTCAAAAGAATATTCTTGTATAAAAATCCTATTGAGATACTTATGTTAAGACGTAATTTATTACAGCGTCTCTGTCACAGTTGCTAACTATCAAATATGCGTCGGATTATGGTGAACATAATTCGGTCAATAGCATTACTACCTCTGTAGATCTCCTTGTCCAAAATCCGTATTTCCTGTTTGACAGCAGCTTGAGTTGCCGTGACGTTTTATGTTGTTGTTTTTATTTACTATCGTATTATTTGCCTAATAACTGGAAATTTGAAAATAAAATGTAAAGCATTAAAATGATAAATCTGCCAGATTCCTTTATATATCTACCTGTCTACCTAACAGATTTATTTATATCTATTTATAGTTATACAATAGTATTATGACCAGCGAAACGAAACTGTATGAGGGCCACTAGTCTAGGAAATATAACTTATCTAATTTAAACCACAACAATCACCAATGACGCATATTACAAACGCTTACAATAAAATAATATCCTTGAAAAGGCACAATATAATGGAACTGTTTGGAGTTCATAACCAATAGTATGTACACGAGCAAACCAATTCTTAGGACAGCCTACATTGTAACACAAGAGTGGTAGAAGAGATATCGACCTTAACGAGGTTGCAGTTTATTTGACTATCGCAAGTCGCTCTCACTGATCAGTAGCGAGCACACTACCAAGCTTGTAGCCCGTGTGCGTTCACTATAACACGACCCATTTACATCGTAACGGTATTTCGTTAAGAATTAAATAGGTAATAAATAAATATATAACTCTCTTTGATCGCATTGACGACGATAATCAATTCAAAAGTGTATAAAACATTCAACATGGATGCGCCAAATACGTTTCCCTTTAAAATAGAAGACGTGGAACCAGAACAAACTAAAAAGTTGTTGGAATATTTTAAAGGTAAGTTAATTTAAATGTAAGTATTGTGTATAAACAATGTATAAACAACGGGAACGACGCGCATTTGTTATCTTAGTTTTCTATTGACATATTGATTAAATTATGTACCAAAGTAATTGTGTTGTTTATGATATTAGTATAATCTAGCACAGTATGTAACCGTTCTATTATTTTTAATCTCCTAATTTATGCGAAGAAAGCGTAGAAAAGTATTAAATTGTTTTATTGGTTTACAATATTCTCTTATTCTTACACTGCACTGTAGTTGCCATAAGGGCTTATTTATTTATTTAAAACGAGATTTTAGAAATAATAATTTACGTAATAATTATGTGCTTTAATACAATGACATAATGAAATCAAAGATATTTGTTGTGACATCAAAGTAGGTAGACATAAAAGTTACACTGATGCGATCAAGAATCTTATTCGGTACTAAACTTGTTCGCAAGACTATGTGTCTGATTTTCCGATATTGTTGAGTTATTTTATTACACGTGCCTACTTGCATTATCATAATATTAACATATTTTAGAGAGCATTGCTCTCTAACGTTAACCCATAAACATTTTATTTAAGTAGGTTATTCAATCATGACAACAAGTGTTTTAATTAAAGAGACAATAAAAACTAACTTGGTATATTCGTTTTAACTTTTTAAATACCTACATAATGAATATAATGATGCTAGTTTACTACCATTTTATTAGTCTTATTATTTACTTTTGACTAACAGACATCTTATCACAGAAAACCGTTATCTACGCGCTATTGTATTAGGCAATTAACATTATATTAAGATAATCATTCAATCATTTTAATAAGTATTATGACATGTAATTAGTCGTTCTGGTCTATTGTTTTCATACGAAAATAACATTCTATCACAATTCAATTGACATAGCAATGCATCTCTATAAAATTCACGAAGTAGGTATCGCACATAGAGTTGTATCCTACATTTGCCAACCAAACTTAAAGTCCATCTAAAGGTTCAGGGCCGGATATACTGAGAACTTTACTAAAAATTCCAGTTATATTTTGCTCTTTAGTTGAACATCTATAATTTATTAAAGGTTCATGAATAGTTAGTGTCCTTTATTTATGCGTTACGCTCGAGATCATCAAGATGTTGGCAGTTTATCAACAATTAAATATTATTATTAGTCTTGATCTACCAGGTACTTATAACTTGGATCAGCGTAAGAAACAACTTAAGTAGACCTAAATTTGCTTCTTACGCTGAATTTAATAATACATTTAAAGGGTAACATTCAGCAATAATCAGGCAGATTTAGATAAGTACATACAGAGTGTTCACTTTGTGGTTTAAGTGATCATCTGCCAGTAAACTGAGCTTTGCGTATCCATTCCCACACAAGATAATAATAAATGTAAGCCACGGGCCTAATGTCCGTGTTCTTTATATCCATAATTATGTTCTAGTGTGATTTTTTTAAACAACAATACAAATAAACTAAATCTTGTCGTCTCGCTAATATACTTTTTATCGGACATTGTCCGGACTGCCTATTAGATACTGATTTCCTTTAAACAATAATTTTAACTATGTAAACATCGTTTCTGTAGGTATAGTAACAGATAGTCAAAAATAATATTTTGACTCTGTTACTATTGTAGATTGTAAAGTGAAAACTCTTTGACTTCTTTGTTTTTTAAACGGAAACCGCTACTAAGGTCAACCGTATAAAGAGTGCAATTAAAGTTCATAACAAAATTTTAATAAGCTCAATATTTTTGGAAAATATGTGATTTATTAAGTATACAAATACATACAACAAATATAGATTTACATAATATTGTCTTTTGTTTACGCGAATGTTATTCATTAAAATTAAACTACTATATACGGATTTTATCGCGTTGTTTATTTGACACTTTATTACAAAATTTTGAAAAACTGTTACACTACTATAATTTCTATTAAACTTTACTAAAGTTTAATAGTAATTATAGTAGAGTATAGTAGTTTAATTTCAATAAATATAGATTTACCGGGTATACATAACATAGATAAATGTCATTGTTATTAAAAATTGCATGGTACTGTATCAAATAAGGCGTAGGTATCTATGTTAAATAAGTCGAGAATTATTTAATTAAACTTGCGGAAAGAGAGCACAAGGTCAGTTGAATTGGTTTCTACTTACGATACATGTACCTTTTAACAGCGGACATTAATATACGTTCTAACGGCGCGGCGAGTGTAATTAATCTATCAAGGTTCTTCATGTTTACTACTTCTTTTAGTTATAAAATCGACTATTCATAAAACCGATTGAATTTTTGATTGATTCGTCATTTTCGTCTGCATATAGTTCGCATTAATAATGAATTTAGCTATGTTTACTAATCATGAGGTCATGAATGTAGGTATACAATACTCGTGTAAAGTATTAATGTCTTTATATTTTAATAAGTTCTCTAAAGTAGCGTGCTTTCAAAAATAAAGTATAACCACCTTAACTCGACTAATCACCTTCCGTCTTGATATATAAAACGTAATGTCAATCTAGTATATGTTAAAACAACATATTGTTATGTAAACATAAAATACCATATTATTACATTTTTAATTGTGTTTTACTGTTTGGCAGATGATCTTTAATTAAACTAACTAGCTGTTTACTTACCTACCTGTTTTCTATGAAAGTAAATTCTATATTATTACCAATTTAATTATCGAATGTCAAGTCTAACCAGTTATAGGTGATCCAGAAAATATGAGATACCTTATCGTACCTACGATAAATCTCATATTTTCTGGATCACCTATACAATAGAATGTCTTCCTTACAATGCAGTTAGCCTTTAGAGCAATTTAAGTATAAGTTTTATAACAGACCATCGAATTCAATTTGATTTAATAATTGAATAACCAAATCGAATCATATACTATACAATATTTTTGTCTAATATTGTATAAAATCGCCAATCTGACAAAATATTATCATAACGTACTGTAAACTCGTGCTTTCGAACGCACCCTAAACCGCAGCGAAAATAATAACAATCTATCTTCAATCAATGGTATATTTGATCGAAGCAATCTATGAATAATAACTCACACGCTTCCGTCACTGGCCGCCAGAGGGTGAAAAACTTAAAGGATATCTTTGCTTATAGATCATAGACGAAATACGAATATTCCCGCCATTTCCTGCCAGGCTGCCAGTCTCGCAAAACACGTATCGTGATATTCGTGATCTCTTTTTGTGCTAGCCTTAATAATTCTTTTGTTGTGTTTTATTAATGTTTTAATGTATATTCAATATAATTACATCAATGTCCTTAAGTACTTTAAACACATAAATCATTAGGTACTAACCTAAGAAACACACCTGAGGTACCCTACAATATAAAAATGGATGCCATTTAATCAAATTGGTCGATAATTGAGTTATTTTGGCATTCTGAACTGTAGGTACTACTAATTCGGTTGCATATCAAATTTGCCACGGCTGCCGTCTTGGGCCCAAGAGCATATTCCGATCCATATAGGAACAAATGTACTAATTTATATTGTCATTATTATTTAACTCTTGTGCAAATAAGAAGTATAAATATAAATAGAAAGTAATATTATTATACTTATTTTATTTTCAGGCGAGCACACTGGCTTTGTCCGCGTTGGTCCGAAGGGATACTTCTTCCCTCAAACATACAGAAAAGAAGCAGCAAAAATATATAACATGCCGATAAGAGCATCCGATGTGTTTGTCACCAGCTACCCACGATCAGGTAATTATGCAAATAGTCAAATTACTTTACTACATAAATTAATACATGTAAGTATTCTAAACCAGTCAGTACTTTGGGCGGTTTTAAGCAGCAATAAGAAAAAATTATATTAAATGTTATCCTCGTACCTAAATAGCTAGTTCTTGACTAGCTTTGTATTCTATATAGCGATCAAATAAGATTAATACCTTTTATGTTTTAAAATGATTTTATTATACCTATGGTAGGCCAGTTCATAGATTAGTATACCTGTTGGGCCAGTTATCGTCATTAACTAGTAATTGTTGGCTAACTGCAACAGTGACAAACGTACGATATTAATATAAATTGGTTACAGGTACAACGTGGACTCAAGAATTAGTCTGGATGGTAGCTAATGATTTAGATTATGAAAAATCTAACGCTATACCACTCACCGAGCGGTACCCATTTTTAGAGTGAGTTCATATAATATACTAGATGTGCCCGCGGTTTCACCATGTTTATGATTACTGCGCCGCCCCAGTGGGTCGTAGCGTGATGTAATATAGCCTATAACTATATAAATAAATAAGCTATACCAACAAAAAATAATTTCAATCAATTCGAACCAGTAGTTCCTGAGATTAGCGCATTCAAACAAACAAACAAACTCTTCAGCTTTATAATATTAGTATAGATTACTGTATTTAACATTTAACGATGTATTATCAAAATATTTCATTTACGCACGTTTGTGCTACTTGCTTGATTTTTATTTCGAAGCCTGGGAATTGAAGCGCTTTGTTTTGATTTAATTATGCGACCAATTTCCTTAAATACATATTATAATTAAAACATTAATTATAATTGTGTTCACATTGTAGATTTTGCATTTGCGTACATCCGATAAACAAAGAAAAATTCATACAGGAGAACAGTCACAGCAAAGAGAAACTAGAGCTCTTAGAGTTCGTCTGTCAGCCTGGAACAGAACAACTAGCCGAAACTCCATCTCCTCGGTTCATTAAGTCGCACATGCCATTGTCGCTTCTACCGCCTACTTTACTCGACACAGCTAAGATGGTGTACGTAGCGCGCGACCCTAGAGATGTCGCAGTATCCTTCTACCATCTCAACAGGCTGATGAGGACACAAGGCTATATCGGCGATTTCAAAACTTACTGGAACTTCTTCATGAATAATTTACGTAAGTTTACTTAGAAGTTGATTAGTAGATAGGTAGGTATTTACTGGTTCTTAATTTAAAATTTACCTTTTGCAGACCACTGGACACCTTTCTTTGAGCACCTGAAAGAATCTTGGGAGAAAAGGGATCATCCCAACATGTTGTTCTTATTTTATGAAGAACTATCTAAGGTAACCACCCTTACCTTGTATACATAAATTCGATTCTATAAACAATAGTAGGTATATTTATGAGAATGCACTACATTTTAGTCATGTGTGCACAACAGTAACTACAGTATACTTATGTGAATGCATTGCGTTTTTAGTCATGTGTGCACAACTGTATTTGACAGTGATATAAATCTGTAACTGAATATTTTTACAGGATTTGAAAGCATCCGTGCAACGAGTTATGAAGTTTTTCGGTAAGGAATTTTCTGACGAAGAAATTGAACGCCTATGCAATCACCTCAGCATTGACAGTTTTAAGAATAACAAATCTGTTAACTACGATGTCATGAAAGAACTGGGAATTATCATAACCGGAGAAGAATCTTTTATTAGAAAAGGCAAGTAATACCCCGCTGAATATCTTTATTTTCCGAACAGTGATATTGCGTCATTTTCGTTAGATAGGCACAACATCGTATGAGGAGAATAGCCTATTCTCCGTGCGCGATTAGGCTTAACTTGCACATAGATAATAATTAATTAATTATTAAATGTGTTTTTATTTTAATTTTTTAATCAAACATAATGGGAAGCAGTAATAATTAGTCGACATTAATCACAAAATATCAGCATTGATCGATACCTATAGCGCTCATCTTGGTACAGTCACCTCAATATCTCAGGAACCACAATGCCTAGCGATAATATTGCACCAAATAATTAGTCGCTAATTGGTCGAAATTACTCACAAACTGCTAGAATTAGTCGGTGCTTCTGAAAAGAGATAATCAAGATTATTTTGTTCGACACGACGTACAGTCGCGTACATATTGACTTATTGAAAGAACGATTGAATGTTTAAGTTAATGTTGCTTTTTGTAGTCATTCAGTCAACTCAAACTAGTTCATTATTGAAAGACATTTGTTATTCTATAAATCATATCAAGTTGTTGGGGTTTTCTGTTCAGAAATGTCAATGACAGCCCGGAGTTAGGAAGCTGGCGGTGTTAGACACCCCCGTGCCTCGGAAAGCACGTAAAGCCGCTGGTCCTGCGCCTGATCCCTCTCGGGTCGTGTCGAATTGCCGTCCCATCGCGATCGGATCATGAGAGTTAGGGAACAGAGAGTGCACTTGTGTTTGCGCACACACTTGTGCACTATATCTCCTGCAGATGGCCAGTCTCCATTAACACTGGACGCCGTGACCGAAAGTCGGTCTGGAGAACATTATTATTATTATTTATATTGTTTCATTATCTTGTAAATATGTTTTACTAAATGTCTGTATTACAAAATGACCGTTTACAGTGAGCTTACCTATACATTTTCTCGTTTAGGACTTTTCAAAAAGGGGTGATTACTTGAAAATTATAAATAATTTCTTGAATCTAATTCAGTCACAAATACGCACAAATAAAGAGCTACTCGTGCATGTTTATTCTACAGGCGCACATACAAGTTTTAGAGATTACACGATTCTGTGAAACTTTACTCCAGCAGGAAACAGAATATCTTGAAAACCTGAAGACGCACAAATTATATTTTCGGCTAACATTTTAGCACAAATATAAGCTCTCTGCCCATACACAATATTTCTCTCTGATTATTCGTTTAGAATTTTCCTTCTGGAACAACGTTACTCCAGCAGGAATCGTTTCTTTCGTTTTTTTTTAAACTTACCCTCACAATATTTTTATACGGCGCACATTTTCAGCAGATTACGCACTAATTATACGTTTCACTCATATCGCTCTAGGAGACGTATGGCTATCTTGGCACAGCCACCATCGCAACTGGAAATTTGTTTACGTAGAGAATTAGTCGATAATAATTAATCGTAAAGTAGCAGTATTGGTCGGTCCTCCGTTTAAAAGATACAACGGGATATCACAATGGGATATCATAGATAATATGAGCACTCATCTTGGCACATCCACCAATACAGGGGGTATACACCAATTAAAGCTGGTTTTACAGTGACGCTAACCGTCTGCGCGGGTGGTAAGCGCGGCCCGTACGCGCGCAGATGACCAGCTCGAAACAATAACGAGTTAAGTGCTGCGCGGTTAGCCACCTCGAACAGTCGCGATGAGACTTCTTTTAATTGTTATATTATATTACCTATTTAAAAAAAGGCAACAACGACGGCGTAGTTGTATACGCCGTCGTTATTGCCTTTTTTTCTTACTTGTACTTGTGTACATCCTTACAATGCCACTAAATTGCTGATGATGTACGGCCTCAATGGCGTAGTGGTTAGTGTAACCGACTGCCACGCCTGAGGTCGCGGGTTCGATCCCCGCACAAGTCAAACATTTGTGTGCATGAACATGGAAGTTTGTCTTGGTCTGGGTGTTTCTATGTATAATATGTATGTATTTACAAAAAAAAAAGTATATATGTATGTTTATCCATTGTCTAGTACCCATAGTACAAGCTTTGCTTAGTTTGGCCTAGATGGTGTTGTGTATGTGATACAATATTTAAAAAAAAAAAACGCGCGGCCGATTTGCAGTCAGCGCGAGCCATCCGCGCGGATTAGTTTTATTATGTAACGATCTAAGACACTCAAAGCTCTTGGCCCGCAACGCTTACTAACCGCGCTGGCGAAAGCGGCACTGCAAAACCAGCCTTATATCTTTTAAACGGAGGATCGATCAATGCTGATATTTTGTAATCAATGTCGACTAATTATTGGTATAGTTAGATCTTCGTTCGGTGCTATGGTTTTGGAAATGCAAGGTGTCTGTGCCAAGATGAGCGCTCACTTTGGCACAGCCATCAATACGGCGCACCGACCAATTCTGCTATTTTACGACCAAATTTGACTAACTCACTACGTAAATAGATTTCCAGTTTGCGATGGTGGCTGTACCAAGATGAGCCATACAATGAATACTAATAAATTAAACATATTTTCGATGTTGAGGATTTAATGTGTACTGATTTGAACAGGCAAGGCGGGCGGTTGGCGCGATTACTTTGACGAGGAGATGACACAACAAGCGGAGCGCTGGATCGCAGACAACCTACGTGATACCGATTTGCGGTTCCCGCACTTGGACCTTTAGATTTTGAATAAGAATTATTTATAGAAAGAAAAGAACATAAAAGGGTGATAAACATTTATTTCAGTAATATACTATGTTCCAGTTTTCTTTGTAACACCATATTTTAAGTATACATGGATATTGAAAATTTTATAAGCATTAGCAATAAGTAAACAATGTTATTTATTCCAATCGAGTTTCAATATCGATCTAACTGTATTCGGTGTAGTTTTAAATTTACTCATAAATAAAACAATTTCTCAGTCCTTCCTCACATTTTTATTTAAATAATACGGTTATACAAAGAAAATAAATTAAAAGCCAGATTTAATCAATCATTCGTTGGTAATATAAAATTCTAAAACAGACTTATAATCATTATAATGGATAATAACCGTTTAAAGCCAGAGCCGAGCGAGCCCGCCGCCGGCCGCCAGTGGCGGTCGGCCGCGCGCCCGCGCGTATCCGCGACAACGAATCGGCAACGTACACGTCTATAAAAAGCGACTCTATAATATAAAACTGGGAGCTCGGTCCCGCACCTAACGACTCGCCGCCACGAGCGACGTTAAAACTATCATACACTTATAGAAAATCACAAAATTCAAGCGGAAATAATAGGAATCGGAATCGGCGATGTGGCGCCTACGCGATGACGTCAGGCAGCAGCGCGTTGTCGGCGGCGGGCGGGCTCGGCGGCGGCTTGCTCAGCGCCGCGTCGCCGTTCGCCAGCCCATTGTGCGCCTTGGCCGCCGGCTTCTTGGGCACGGCCCGCTTCACACCCGTGCCGCCTGTCGTCTGCACGCAAAATTATGTTGTTTATTTTTGTATTTCATTATTAACTTACATAATTATACTTAACATGGACTTAGGCGCAAAATGTCTATTTCGCAAAATGTCAACCGTGCGCAAAATGTCTCTTTCTCATAATGTCTCTTTCGCAGAATGTCACTTTCGCAAAATGTCGCTTTCTCATAATGTCTCTTTCGCAGAATGTCTCTTTCGGAAAATGTCGCGATAGTAACTTACGCCGTTATTTACTTATAATTTCAATAAATGATTTGTTGTAACCAAAATTGTATTTTTTTATGTTACTAAAGTGGCAAACAAGCATTCGGCCCGCCTGATGGTAAGCGGTTACTGTAGCCTATGATGGCTCGCGACACCGGGAGTATCGCTCGCACGTTGCCGGCCCTAAGGAAAAGGATTAATATAAGTTTTATTGAAATCCAGTGCCCATTTTCGAGATCTTTAGCAACATACAGACAGACAGACATACATTCTAAAAATTATCAAATCAATTTTAGCATTTTTCTAGAAACGGACATAGGTTACTATCGCGACATTTTGCGAAAGAGACATTAAGAAAACGACATTTTGCTAAAGTGACATTCTGCGATAGAGGCATTATGAGAAAGAGATATTTTGCGCACTGTTGACATTTTGCGCCTAAGCTTTAACATGAAATGAACTCTTAGAACTAATAATTGTGTTATGATTCAACTATTAGTTCCACAAGTGTATATGTTGACTTGAAAATCAAATGTTCTATACCTTGGCGGGGGCGGTCCTAGGTGGCGCGGCCTTAGCTGTGATGCGTTTGTTGGCGAGGTCTTTACTCTGCTTGTCCAGCGGCGGCGCCGCCCGGGGCAACGGCTTCGGTGCGCTCGTCCTTGGAAAACGGTACATATTAATTACATAAACTACTCGTTGGAGTTTTCTATTCAATCACATAATGTCATATTACATACAAAAATGGTACCTGAGTTACGTGTTCCGTTCTGGCCCGGCCACAATCGCTTTCGTTATCGCAAGTGATGTAAACTTGCGATAACGAAAGTAATGTACTTTGGATGTACTTAATGTACTTAGAAGAGATTTTTTGTGTACCTCAAAGCATGTAGATAACTCGTAATATACTTAACAAGTGGCCGGGCTGCTACGTGTACGCCGCAGCCTGGCCACAACGATTTTTATAGATATAATAATATAATAATAATATCAGCCCTGTATTAAACTGTCCCACTGCTGGGCACGGGCCTCTTCTCAATGTGAGAAGGGTTAGGCCATAGTCCACCACGCTGGCCCAGATATATCTCCTTATAGATAGGATGGTTAAAATCAAACGTAATATCAATTAAATACTTGTACCTTTATTGTTCTTCCATTTTCTATGTATAAATCTACATTAAAACTTCCTTACTTTTTTTACACAACGAAAAAAGTATTACTCATAATTTTGTACGTAGCACCTGTACAAAAAAAATAGCAGTCATGGTTTTAGCTTTATTACTAAGTAAAATACTTCAGATGATTACATATTACAATTTAGTTTTAAACCCGATTAGATTTATATATCAAGGCCGACAGTTATCCTTTGAGGTACACAAAAAATCTCTTCTAAGTAAATTAAGTACATTACTTTTACATCACTTGCGATATGAAAGCGATTGTGGCCGGCCCAGAACAGAACACGTCCTGAGTTGAGTAAATGAAGCTATGTTTAGCGTGAGATATACACACAATTATAAATGAAGCTATGTTTAGCGTGAGATATACACACAATTATAAATGGCAGAGACCTAAATACAAAACATACTGTTATAATAACTGGAAAGAACATTTCAATGAGAGATCTTTAGATAAAAGGGTATTTGGTATAAGACGATACAATGTCAGCCTCCTCATACACCTTGGTTTTCTAATAGTGATTTACGCAGAAAGTTCATTGTAACAGCATTCCGTTAACGATCAGAACATATGCCATTAAAAAGTTTCGCGTTTATAATGCGAAGATCAGATTCTCTAAACTGTGCGTTATGCGCGCGCAGTCATAGATGACGTATATTACTAGTTAAATGAATGTGTCCGGTATCAAACAGGCCGAGAATCACTGATGACGGCTGTCGACCTGAACAGACTCAATATAAGTATATATGTTCCAGTGTTTATCAACGCCACTTTCCGAAGCCTCGAGAAATATGTTTATGGTTTTCAGTCCACATCAATGATTACACTAGAAAACAAATTATAGTTATTCATAAGCAAGCCTGCACCACATACTTTGTTTTAAGTTAATGATGATGCAATTGGCATATACCTACTTACTTTCATGTATAAATATTACTTATATAAAAAGAAAAAAATGGTCAAATAGGAATAATTATGTGTACTCACTTAGTTGTGGGCGCGACGGGTGCAGCGGGCGCGCGGGGCGTGGGGCGCGGCGCGGGGCGAGTGATAGGCGCGGGCCGCGTCGCCGGCCGGGCGGGTGCCTTAGCATCCTTTGTGTCTCCGTTCAGCAGAGGCTTGCGCTCCGCCGGCTTCGGCTGCGGCCTAGCGGCGGCAGGCGCGGGGCGCGGGGCAGGACGCGCCGCCGCCGGCTTTGTAGCCGCATCCGACTTGGGTGCGGCAGGCCGAGCGGCGAGCGCGGCGGCCTTGGGTGCGGGGCGCGCCGCGGGGGCCGCGCGCGTGGTCGCGGACGCAGAGCGGGCGGCAGCGGGACCCTCGCGAGCGGGTTTGGCCGCTACGCCGTTGGGCTTGGCGGGCGGGGAGCGTGCCGCCGCGGGGACGCGCGCCTGTGTGGTGGGCTTCGCGGTCGGCGTCGTTCGAGCGGCTGGTGTTGCGCTCTTGGCGGCTGGAGTCGAGGGCTTCGACGCGACGGTTGGGGTCCGCGCAGCTGGTGTCGTTCGAGAGGCCGACGAGGGCGTCTTGGTCGCCGGCGTGGGTGCTTTGGCGGTCGGCGTGCGAGCCGCGGGGGCGGCGGCAGCGGGCCTCTTTGCCGTCGTGGCTGTCGGTGTTCGGGCGGCCGCTGTCGATTTTGGGACCGATTTCGGTGTACGCGCGTCCGCCTTTGCAGTCGGAGTAGTCGGTGATTTCTTAGTAGTGGTCATCGATTTCGTTTTAGCCACTATGGCAGCCGCGCCGGCCGCGGCGCCGACAGCGGCGACCGTCGCGACGGCGGCCGCGACATCCGCACCCTGCGGGGTCGCATCGGCCGCGATAGGAGTGTCGCTGAGCGGGGCCACTTCTAGCGAGGGCGCAGTCGGCTCGACGGCAGGAGTAGGGGGCGGCGTCGCCGCAGCGGGCGGTTGGACGGCCTCTTCGAGCTGAATCTCGCTGGTGACGGGCACACAGATCTCCTGCGCTCGCGACTCGGGGATACCGATATCTACGTCCGTGACGAGTTCAACATGCGACTGCTGCACGGGCTCCTCGGGAACCAGGTCGGGCGCGGGCGCGGACAGCGCGGCGGGTGAGGGCACGCGCTCGGCCGGCACATCGGGCGTCAGACGCTCGGTCGTAGGCTGCGGCTCGTCGCACTCGGGAGTGGAGGTGTCGATGCGCGCCGGCTCGACGGGTGTGGGCGAACGTGGCGGCGGGGCGCACACGGCTAGCTCTGCAGCCTCGGCGAGCTCTAGAGGCTCGGCGGACTCGAACACCGCTGCGGGTTCTAATGGCGCAACAGGTTCTATCGGCGCCTCGGGTTCTATGGAAGCCGCAGGCTCTGATGGCATCTCAGCTAAGGGCGCAGCATCTTCTATCGGTGCAGAGGCTTCTATAGGTGCAGCGGCCTCCAGAGTGATTTCAGGCTCCAGTGGCGCAGTGTCGGCGGGCGCGGGCTCGTCAGCAGGGAGCGGTGACTCGCGCGGCAGCGGCACGTCGGCCGGCAGCGGCGAGGCAGCAGGCGGCGAGTCGCACGGCGCCTCCAGTATATCCGTTTGAATTGGTTCTGTAACGACTGGAAGCGGCGACTCACTCATCACTGCAGGTTCTGTTGGTACTGGTGATTCCGTCTGCATTGGTGATTCCGTCCGCAACGGGGATTCAGTAGGCATCGGGGATTCAGTCGGCATCGGGCATTCTGTGGGCATCGGGGATTCTGTGGGCATCAGTGATTCCATCGGCATTGGTGACTCCGTCGGAATCGGAGATTCTGTTGCCCTTTGTACTTCGACCGCCAACGGGGATTCAGCAGGCATTTGAAGTTCAGTTGGAAGTGGGGATGCCATCGGCATTTGAAGCTCAGTCGGTAGAGGTGATTCCGTTGGCAGCGGGGACTGTCTTGGTAGCGATGCGTCTGTCGGGAACGGCGATTCACTCGGTAGTGGAGACTCGCGTACCAATTCAGAATCTATAGGTACCGGGGACAGCGCATCTTGTACCGGTACGGGTGACTCGACTGGCATCGAAGTCTCGGTGAGTAACGGAGCGTTTGCAGGTACTTCCGATTCTACCGGAAGTGGTGACTGCGTCGGAATGTGTTCACTGGGCAAAGGCGATTCCTTAGGCATTGGAGAAGCGCTGTCTAGTATGACCTCGGCTTGTAAAAGTGGCTCCTCGGGTACAGGTGAATCACTTGGTAGAGACAACTCCACCGGCAGTGGAGAGTCCCTAGGCAGCAGATCTTCTGCTGTCAACTGTGACTCGAGCGGCAATGGAGATTCACTGGGAATTGATGCCTCCGTCGGCAACGGAGATTCACTAGGCAGAAGAGTTTCAGTCGGCAATGGCGACTTAGACGGTAATGGTGACTCAGCAGTTAGATCATCCTCTATAACATTAGAAGATTCTGTTAAATGATCTGTATCCAGTTTGATTTCAGGAGCTACAAGTACAGCCTCTTTTACATCTGGTTCAATGTTATCATTTATTTCACAAACTGGAGCAGAATCAATATCAGCTTCGTTTTCATGATGTACATCCACATTTTGGACCGTCTCTACATTGTGCCGGTCTGCATGTTCATCAAAAGTTGGTTCTGGTGTGATTGTCTCTTCAAGTTTTACGTTTTCATATGGTGCAGGAGATACAGCAAACTGTTCATTTGAATCTGCTAGCTGCACATCTACATCTACTGGTAGAGGAGAGACAACTTGATCAGATTCAGGCAAATGGTGTGTTTCTATTTCTAGATCACCATCCTTCATAGGATCCATGCTCAACTGAGGCGCTGTTTCAATACATAGTGAATCTTCAAGTTTACTTTCCATTTCAATGTCTTGTGATGTTTCATCTTGAGGTGTGAATGGTCGAACCTCTTTTTCACTCTCTGATGGGTCCTGAATTTCATCATTAGTAAAACCTAATTCAGAACTCTTGCCATCCGGTATTTCAGGTATTTGTTCAAACAGAAGTTTATGAGATTCAGGTGTGTCTGTTTGTAACACTGTATCTGTGATGTTGCTGGACTCAAACTCCATGTTTGAATAACTTTCAATATTGTTGGAACTAGTAACATTATAATCTACAAAGTTGTCTCCATGATCGAAGTTATCCATGGTTTGTGGGAGACCACCCGGCCTGTCATCAAATCTGATGATATCATTGTTAGGTTCCAGAACATCCTGCTCTGATTCAAACAGATTTGTGCGCTGTTCTGGATTGACATTTTCTTTATCATCATTTTCACATTGACCATTTGGTTGTATGTCTTCATCATCACTGTCAGGTAGCAGTTGGACTGCATTAAGATCAACATGTGATTCGTTTTTGGCGAGACGCTCACACGTATCGTCGTCTTTTTCCTGATAAAAACTCATACTCATTGGATCTCTCTCTTTATTTTTCAGCCTTTCAAACAGTTCATCATTGCCTTCTACGGCAAAAGGATTGGTATCTGTATGTGTCTGGAATACCTGGAAATAAATAAAAAATATTAATGATATAAATAATACAGTGTAAACTCCATGTAACGACACTCGATTTAACGACAACATCACTCGGCTTTGGTTGTTTTGCTTGTCTTCCATACAATGATACACTATATATAGCATTACACCCGCTCTCAATAACGACAACAATTAAATAATAAAAAGTAGTTTTTAAGTTGCCAAAATTAGTAAAAGCTGTGTACGTTCTTATGTCGCTTTATTATCCTAGCCCGTAATAAATTCGACTGTCGGCATCATACATACCAAACTTTCTAAAAATCCGTTCTTTTGTTTACAAATTGGGATTGCTTGCACGTGTAGACTGTTGTTGGTAGCAGTCATGGATTGAAAAAAAAAACCACAAAATTACTGGTGCAGCAAAAGTCAGACGAAAATAACAGACTATACGCAATAGCGTTCAAATAAGATTTTTTTTTTATGTTTTTGTAATTGCTAACACTAGTCTGAAATAAACTTTTTCTTTTTCCAATACAGATTTTTCTTCTCTTCATTTAACAACAACTCTCTATAACGTCAAAATATGCACAGTCCCTTGAGTGTCGTTATATAGTTTACACTGTATATACACAATGATAGCTAAGACATTACAAAATACTATTAAAACATAGATACATTTTTTTAGATATGATAGTGTTGAATGAACAATACCATAGGGCATAGAGCATTAACATTAATATGAAGTTTGCATATCAATCAGGCTTAATTTTTCAATCATTTTAGGTCATATTTTTTGTTTATTGTATTTTGCCAATCGCAACCAAAAAAAATTAATTTTATATATCCATGTTAATATTTACCTAAAAATATGTTACTATATAGAATAACTCATTCTAATGAATAATGCATTACATGATTAAGACATGTGAAAAACATTTTAATCATGTTAGCAGAAATCTATAAAGTTTTCCTTCAACATAATACAAGGAAACAATAATTCCTGTATTTTTAGTAAGAGTTATGTTATGGAGAATTATACTAATATTTCATTTGACAACCATTGCATGCACTAAATATTTTTGACAGACCAACAAATAATTTTTTAGTTTCCTAAAAAACCTACTAATTATGAAATCACTGGGTAATAATATACCAATTTCATTACAATATCAATATCACATAAAAACTAGATGACTGGTGAACAAATTACATTTGCAGATGATACCAAACTTAATTTTAGCGTCAGGTAAAGCTTTATTGTGATTGTCCATTAAGCAATAGCTCAATAGCAGCATGTAGTTTGGAACTGTTAATAGTACAGTCCCCTCAAAAAGATGTATTCTGAATGAAGTTCCATAAATATCTGTTAATAATAAAAAAACAACTCCAGCACTAGAATAGATTCTGTGTTGCGGGGAACAACAAACATTAAATCAACCGACTAACAGAACAACCTGAAATGGAACAAGTTTGTGTAGATCACTCAAGCATTTGTCCCATATGGGAATTGAATCCAGAACACTAATTGTGGTGGCAGTGACAAGACAACATCACATCCCATGTGTCAAAAATTTTTATACATCTATTATATTGTCTTTGTTATTAAACAATAAGTTGTATACATATTTTTGGATTATTAAAGGCATACTAAAATATGTAACATTTACAATGGACAAGTTGCAGTAAATATTAGGTTTGCTCACTATAGATGCATACACTATTTTGGCACATCAGTTAATGACATTTACATGCAACTTTATTTCATATACATATTATTGAGGGTGACTATACCTCTAGATAGCAATAGCAATACTTCATTCTGCAAGGAACCTAAGATCACTGCTGACAAAGTGAAATACAGAGCTGTGTATAAATAATGTGTATCCTTTCAGGTATAAATACATAAGTATGCTATATTTGAATGTTCAATGATCTTTAACTGGATTTTGCTTAAATTATCTTGGTAAACACATACCTGAATATTACAAAAGTCTGTTGTGTCTTTCTGTATTCTCTCGAAGTCTTGTATGAGACCAGTATCCTTGACTTTCTCAGGTTCAATGCCAACATTGAATCCAAAGCCCAAACTGTCCATATTACACTTATCATTACCATTCAAGTGTTCTTTAACGGCTTCGTCTAGTGATAGATTCTGAAAGTAAATACATAAACATTTAGCAGTGCAATTATAAAAAACTTTTTGGTAGCAAATGATATAAAATAGTTATAACATATATAAAAATATTAATATAGCTACTTTTCTCGAAATATTATTTTTCATACAAAGATGATATTAATTCCCTTTTTAGCCTAAATTTTATGTAGATATGATGTGATAGAGCATCATCATATTGATATGGTAATCATCTTAACCTGTGTGCTGGAATAGCAGACATAACTGCTAAACAATTGTCGGCCTTCTGGCAGTCCGAGAAGAGATTGAATTTATACAGTAAAGTAGTTAATGAACCATTTGTATATCATTACTAAAAATAATGAAAATGATTAATTCTTGTTAGATAATGCACTTCAGCATAGTCTATTACTTCCACATAAAGGTTGATAAACTCTTGCCAAGATATGGCTTACATTGCTAAATAACATGAGATAAGGATGATAAGAATAGTAAATGCCTGACCTGTTTAATATAATTATGAAATATTAATATTAGCCTTTCATTCTGAATGAGGCTACCAATGTCACAAAGAGGCAAGACTCGGCTAAAGGGCATGTCAATAGGACGACAGTATAATCATAGGCTATTCCAAAATATACAACAAACACTATCTTTAACAGATATTTGTATTGTTTATAAATAAATTGCAATTCTTACATGATGGCCATTAAGCTGATCACAGTTATCCAAGTCTAGTAATTCTGCTGGCCTCACAACAGCTTCTGTTTCAAACTGTGCTACGTCCGGGAGCTCTATGTCATCCATAGGCAGCGGCTTGCGTGGTGACTCGGCGAGCAGTACGTCCGCGCCTGCGACACTGCCCGGCACAAACACGGGCGCGTCTGGGTTCAGTGGAGAGCTGTTCATGTCTACTGAACTGCTTTCCCAAGCCGACTGAAATTATTTATAACCAAATTTAACATCATAATATTATTATTGTCACAGGCAATGGTTGGTATCAATAATATGAAGGAGACCAGAAAAGTAAAAAGTTATGAATTAATTATTAGTATGAGCTGTTGCTGACACTATCAGTGTGGTATTTAGTACCTGTACTATATTTAGTTCTTTATGTATCATGCAAATTGAGTCATACTGATGAAGGTCATTGCAAATTTACTAACTCGGTAAATCAAAGATATGGCCTAAAATTTACATTTTGAAAGTTAGATAAGAAAACATTTAGAAACAGTACATAAATAGAAATAGATGCAATATATACTACATGGTCTAAAATTTGCATTTTGAAAGTTAGATAAGAAAACATTATTTAGAAACAGTACTTAAATATAAATAGAAATAGATGCAATGTATACGTAGTCAATATAAATAAAGCCATTGCTCACATTATCCTGGCAGGGTGTATCAGAGCGCGGCGCCTCGTCGGGCTCCTCGCTAGGATTGTGTTCTTCGCGCTCGCCCTCGCCCTTGTAGTAGTTCCACTCGTCTTCAGAGTCCTCGCCACTCTCAGCTACATTATCCACTAGTGCACCGTCGACGTGGCCCTCCTCCACTGCACGTAGGTATCACAAAAACAAACACTATACTAATTATGTATACGAACAATGCGATATTATTTGCTCCCTGAACACCTGGCGGACACGCAATATCTATCCCTCCTCTCGCAACCCATGATATCAACAGGTGACACACCCTTGCAGGAAAATACCTCATTCGTTCGATTAGAGACAAAAAAAAACGTTAACTTAGACATAATCGCAATAAATTACGGACGCCGGTGTTATTTACGAGCGGCGTGCTAGCAACGATATTTTACCGGTCGCGATTTCAAACTCGCGAGATTCGCAGACGCCATTTCGAGAACGGCCACCGGAGACACGCCCGAGATCGAAATTGGACAGTTTCAAGAAGACGGAACATGTGAGTGAACCTCCGGGAATCCTGCGCTCACCGACGTCGGAGGGATGCGCCTTCGAACGAACCGTTCTATTTCCAGAACACCGCTCCGCATGAATCAACACAGAAATAACCTTTCACAAACTGTTCGGTATGTGAAAATAATCAACAACATTTGCTACAAAACACATACCGTGAACGGTAATTTCACTGCACAGATTTGTATCTTCACAGGCGGTATGATATTCGAGCCGTAAAAATATAGACAAAGCACCGAATACAATAGCAGCGACTTTCAGAGAGTAGCACAGATCAGACGGACGTTCAATGAGCGACTGCGAGAGGGCCGAGGCGAGCGAGCAGGACGGCAGCGGGCCGCGAGGGCGCAGGGGGGTAACAGGCGGGGCTCGGGGCGCCTGCTGCCACCAGATAGGGATGCCGTGTCATTTTATAATAATTCTTATTGTAATATATTATGATCCTTGGCATACCTTTGCGTACATTTATAATTATAATTCAATTTCCATACCATTAAATACTAACGAAATCCGTCTATTAGTTTAGTTCTAAATACCCCGTATATTGATACGATAAAAAATAACAGTAAGTACAGATAATTAAACGTTAAAATTAATTAGGTAACGATTTTTATTTTTAACTCGTGTTATCCTATTAAAGCTTACAAAGTTGAGTTTTATTTTATTATATTTGAAACCTCGTTAATCGTAACAATGTCATCCTAGTTTAGGTATTTTGTTATAAAACATGGAACTCTTATTAAAACAACCGACTCCCAAGTTCTATACCTAGAACCGACGGGCGTGTATGAGGAATGTGATGATTATCACTGATGAAAGTGAATAAGCCAGATAAGTGTGTCAGGCTCAGGATCGTAGCAAATGGAAATACGTAGTCTCTGCCTACCCCGCTGGAAAACAGACGTGAATCTATGTATGTATGTATGTACTCCCAAGTTCTCAGCCGTGAAATAAATCTACCAAATTGAATTGAATACTAAATAAAAAGTGAATAAAGTAGTAAGTCGTGAATTGTTTGTTGTAATTTTATATTATTTTTTTAGACTTTATCGGTAGTAAGTCGGCAGTCGTCCACTTCCATTTTCACACAGATCGGTTCGATAAATTCGTCATCTACATATGTACATAGGTACCGTACATTAGCGTCTAGAAACGTTCGGCTAGTAAGCAACTGCATGTATACGCACGCATGGATTGTGGATGTGGGTGAATGTAACAATCAATAAACTCAACTCAACGTGACTCAACCATTCTTACTTTTTCTTTTGCTCTTATTGAAATGTGGTTCATGTGCTTCTTTGAATATAATACGAGTGACATCAAAATATTGTAGATACTAAGTAAGTATACGAAGAAAGTAAAATATTTTAAAAATATTTGAGGCATTTGTTTTCACAATGTGCTAGTTATCAGCACAAAACAATGCATATCAGCTGTTTAAGATTCCAACAGCTTGTTTAATTAGTATAGGAAGTGCGTTTGACGAAAACCGGTTTGTTGTAATGCGAGACCTACGACATTTTGCCACCATTGCACAATAGAAAAGGTCTAACCCAAATTCGTATTTGCAGGTAAACATCCCTCACCAGGCAAAATACAATATTTCTTTCTTTTCTTTTTAAGAAAGAACAGAACACAGACATGATTGTAATAAAGGAATATTTCGCCTTTATTTACACACGAAGTTATTTTATTATAGTTTTATACCAAAGAATATATTATTAGTTGTTGGTATACACATTACCGTGCATTGTGCTGTGATAGCCAATTCATTCACACAGGATAGCGAAGAATAATTTTTACCATTTATTGGTTCGAATATGATAGGATAGAAGAGTCGATAAACAGATTTAATACGTTTACGTAATTTGGATGATGGTCCTTGGCAAGTTGCCACTCACCTAAAACTGTTATACTTAAGTTAATCAAACGATATAATGTCGAGAATAAGAGCTTGTTATAAAAGATATGTGACTTACCAGCGTGCGCAGGTGGTGTGGGAGGCTGGGGTTCTTGCTGCCTGGCTTCTGCATCAATATCGTCTGCATCAACGGCGGTTTCGGGGCCGAGATCCTCACTATCAGAGTCAGAGTTGTCAACTCCGTTGTCGCCGGCTTCGGCGTCGGCCTCGGCGTCGGCACACTCACTGGCTTCAGCGTCAGCGGCGGCCGCAGCTGCATCCACCTTCCTCTTGCACGCCTCTGTCTCGATAGTGAACGGCGGCGCGTTCATCATCGCGTTGTCCAGCCTATAGGAAAGAAGGAGACTCCTTAAAATAGTCACCCAACAAAAGGGCTAAAACATTTTGAACCTACGCCTAAAGCTAATAAGTTTATCGTTTAATGCGCTGCTTTCTAATTTACTATAGTGAGTGTTTATGTTATGCACTGCCGTATTGAAATGAACCCACTTATAGGACAAAATCCAAATTATTTTTTTAAATATTAACAAGTTAGTAAGTTTTTTGTACTCTCAAATACCAATTATCATACTTATAAAAACATTAAACAATAGCGCATTTTTAACATGTTGAAAAACATGGAAGGAGACTAATCAATGAAAGTGATACTTTCATTTTCTAGAGACATTTTAGAAGATATAGGCGAACTTTACCCAAGGTCGTCTGGTACGAGATAATGTCACATTCATCGTTCGACTACATTTTTACGCGCTTCTTATGTATATACGACTTGTAACCGGTTAAAGACCGAATAACTCTTCAAGTTTTTTTAAATACATAAACTAGGTAATATATCGCCATACGAAATTAATTACTATTAAGCATGTCGACATAACAAATATGACATCATTTTATAATTCTCTGTTGGCGAATATTCTGAAAATAGAACTTAATAGAAAAATGATGTTCTCGTGACATATTTATATTAACGCCATTAATGGCACGCAACGCAAGCCTAATAAACAGGCACTATTCGCAATAATACTTGGCATTTATGTCTTTCGAACGAAAAGCTTGCATCAGGAATATTTATGGAGCCATATAGGCACAGAATACTTTCGAATATTTTGCGTTCTATTATTACTTACAGCAAAACACGACCCTGACGAATTCTTTCAAGAGTCAGTGCTAGACATTCCTATGAGATATTTAGATAAAAAGGAATGTGAATCGATTATTTTGGAATTTAGATCATGCAAACGTCGAAAGTTTAAAGTTTTAATTGGGTTATAAAATAGTATGTAGAGCTAACCCAAGATCCATGGGCGGGCAGTTGTCTGCGGCTATGTCACGCGGGTCCTTCAGGAACACCACGATTATGGAGATATTGTCCGCGGAGCCCTGCCGCTTGGCTTGCACGATCAGACGCTTCGTAACCGCCTTCAAGTCATCTGTACAACAAACAATACAAGATCTTAACTATTTGACATGCGCTTAGGAGTGAGACAAACAACGAGCAATTAAAATCTTATTAGGCATAGTTTCTAGCAGAAAGAACACATTAACGACCGTCAGAATTTCTTAATGCTGTTATTATCCTTAAAATATCTATGTGTCATCTAGCACACAGCTAAGAGTGTTGCGAAGTCTATTATGTCTGCAATTTGTTGTGGCACAATGGTGAATAGCACCGACGGATATGGAGTAACGATGTTTATGTTTCGATTTGCCACAGCGCTGGCTGTATGTGAGGATGTCCTTGTACTGTCTCAAGCTTGCTGGGGCGTGAGTCACCGGCCGGCGCACCGCTATTGTGCCCTATAATACGTGTACGTGATAGGCCTTCGCTTTAAATGAAAGCCGCCACTCCTTTTATTTTACATTGAGACATAAGCATGCTTCACAAAAATTAGGTCGACCTTCATTCGACCGGTTTTCGTTATCAACCCTAATTCAGGTCTCGCGAAAATAATTAGATATTTTATGTGTGCGTAGACACATGACCTATACGAAATTCTCAAGAGGATCTTATTACTCCTCGGATCAATATGTTTATACAAAATATTATGTGTAGGGTCACAGACATGATGCGTTATAGCTAGGCATATATTAGCTACCCCACCTCATTACTTTTGTAATATTTAGGTCGTTATATTAAATTAGAATGGTTATTGAAGCGCATGGTAGGTATCGTGATATAAAGATATAACTAAATTAGTTTGAACAAGGCTGTAGTTGGCGCGGTAACTCGTCTAGTGGGCACGCCTTGCTGGCTGTTGCAGGGTGTGTCTAGCCGGTATTTAAAAACGCTACCGACGTTTCGTGCAGTGATGTGCTTTAAAACGCCCGTTAGTACATCGTCTAAGCGCACGCCTTGACTTTGCTCGCTATTTCGGGGCGCGGTCGTCGCCGCCGCCCTTGCTTTTTACCCTGTTTGGTCTGGCTCGTAGCCAACCGCGCCCCGTCTACTCTTATTTCGATCTAAGTCAGTAGAAAGTTGTTAATTTGATTTATAGATCCAGAATTAGAGGCTTAAAAAACGTTTTAAAGCAGTACTGTACATTGTTCAACTCGTTGTTTCGTGACGGAAGCGTATAAAAATTATTTATGAGGTTTCTCTCGTCCTAAGTTGTAAAAAGTAGATAGTTACATGGTAGGTAATTTTTAAATAGTTATTTTCTGTAGGCCGACGCGGAAGCTGTAAATGTTGATTATTGAGGTGCATCACGTCGATAGCGACGCGACGCAAGTAGCTCGCACCGGTCGAGATGATCATTGGTCACTGCGGCGATTACTGCCGGCGGCTAACGGTGGTGTGGATGGAATGCACGTCGTCGGCCATTGTTCCCTACACTATAACTCGCAGCAAAAACTGATCACGGCCCATTGACGCATACTAAGCTCGCGACCGCGAACCACCTGCCGATGACGTTACCTCGTGGAGGAATTCAGGTAATTAATGCACTAGGCGTCATCGATAATGTCTTATTACATACTGCTACAAATAAGTATGCGGTTGTACCTAAAGTTACAAGTAACTTGAAAAAGGCCGTGCATTGTACGTAATGAAGCGTATAGAAGACTTAAAAGCTAAATTCTCATAAATATTAATGCTATCACGGTGTAGATAGGTAATTGTAGTAGGTCGGCAATCGAATGCAGAGAGCAGAGAGAGAGCAGACGAGGTGGGAGGACCGCGAGGAGGGGGAGGGGATCAAGTGCAATTTTCCAGCAAGACCCGGTGCAACGCGTAAAGGCTGACGGTAGACGGTAAAAGATTATTTTCATGTCCGCTAGCCGCTGTATATACCCTCCATTAATGCTTAGTTGAAAAGTATAATAATGAAGTTTATTAAAAATAATGTAACCTACCTCCGTGTAATAAATAAATGTAAATTGTTTCATTATTTATAAGTAAGCTTTATTATCAATAACGGAAAGAATAAAACGCTGGCATAAAGAGCATCATTTGCATAAACAAAGTACCTATCTCAAAGATATAACTGTATTTGCATAATAAAAAGCCTCTTTGTTAAGTAATTGAGGAGCTCGTAGCTTCTGGATAGGCAATATAGGTAATTGATCGATTGCCAGAAGACGTTCTAGAGATGATAATGACACAGCCGACATATTTGGATCTTTATGTTTGACACATGTAATTGTAAAACTAAAAATTTAAGACAAATGTACTTGTCATACATAGGTATAACATATAGTTATATATTTTAATTGAAGTTCTTACATGGGTGGGTTCATAAGACCGGCCTACAGCAGCTTAAAAAGAGAGCTAAAGACGTTTGATCTCACAAATAACAGCATGTCTCAGGTGCAATCAAAACGTACGATATACAAAGGAACATCAAAGTCGTCATCACGTGAAAACGGTATCATCTTCTACAAATTAAAATGTTTATGTAAACCCGTCCTAAAATGCCTTTGCCTTTAAAAGCAAACGATTCTCATTTTAATATACCATCAGAAACCAACACAAAGCAAGCCTAGTACCCTCCTCCCCATGGCAGGCAGGGAGGCAGGCTCAACAAAATGCAATCTATTTTAAATTTCAATCTCCCTCGAGATTCAAAAAAATAATTTTGTATCAAAAACTACAAATGCTTTCATGCTTGTCTCCGTAAGAACCTCTATAATGACTTTAGTTTTTTGTTTAAAAGCAATATAACTGAATAATGCATACGTCAATTACCCACTAAACGTTATAAGAAAAAAGTGTTTGATAACTATTGATTGGAGATATTTACACCTTCTAAACAAAGTCTCATATAAATAAATTATTATTCATTGTACACAGAATTTTAATGTTACGGAATGACAATGAACCAGTGAAGCTGGATACGACAGATTACTCGACTCTATTGCGATTCGATTAAGATTACAGAAATCTATTAGATTGAACTGCGGTATGAAGGATGCGAGCAGTGCGTGCGGAATGTGCGTGCATTGTGCAAGTGGGAACAGAACGCCGACGACCACGTCTGCGGTCTAACTGTACACTGAGACTTCGATACGCGTTACATCACAACTATTTATAAAACGCAAAGCACTTTAGATAATGCCTGCGAAACATATCAACAGCTGCGTAAATCATAACGCGCATGTATTCCAATATGCAGCGCTTGGATCCACTCTGGCGCTGAAGTGTTAATTAAACGTATACGTAAATAAGCTTCTCGTGTGTAAAAGCGCCGAGGGGAGGCTGCTATTTACACAAGCATTACCGTACGAAAACAAACTTGACAGCATTACTTAGAGCACGAAACGAACGTCGATTTGGACTACATATAGACTAATCGCCTCCGACGCGACACATGACACATGACTCGTGTATCGCCACTAAAAGCTTTTAATACTGTTAATAGTTCCAATAATCTTAACTTCTTAGATCCATCTATATTAGCAATTGTTAAAGGAACGAGAATCGATTAATCAGCGTTTCAATCGCTCAAATACCATTTGATAAATGACATGCAAGGTGCATACAATAAAGCAACCCATATTGCTAATCAATGAATTAATCGCGGTTATAGAAACCTCTCTAATTGTTAGTGCGCACAGCGAAGCGTAATGAAATTGAGTGGGAACTTTCGTGCACGCTTAACGTTCATCAGAGTTGGCCGGTAATTGGTTAGCAAACGAACATGCTTCGGAAAGAGTTATACGTGGCCGAGGCACGGGGACCGGAGATCCTTCTAATTAACGCTCGCACCACCCGATCTCATTGCTCTCGTAATTGGAAGGCTGCCTGGCTGTCCATGTCGCGCCACCACCGCGTAACCTCCCGCCGTGTTAACACTTACAAGGCTTTCGCAAGATTTTTTTGTCAACAAATTGGAAATGCAGCGTTGATTTACATAGAATACGCACAATAATGACCAGTCGGCGGATATTGGCCAGACTAATCGTGACTTGCAAAAAGATTTTATGTAGATAGCTCCACAGTAGTATAATAAACAAACAGAGTTTGAATACGAAGTCAATATTTTGTTCTGATCTTAAACGAAACAATTTCATGACATTCTTCTAAATTTTAAAATACCTCGAGCCTCATAACTCGCAAACTCACATCTAAATGTCTTCGCTGTTTTTATCGATTAAATAGATTGATTGATAGACAAAACGTGTGTCAAAACATTAGGCTTCATAGTTTGTTTGTAAACACAGTCTTTATTGTTTCATCGGAACATTTACTGAAATCTACTGACTATTCCTACTGCTAATACTTTTCTTGCTATACTATAATTAGTCGTACAGCATGTTTTCCAACAACTTTTCTCTTTTATAACATTAATATTCATGTACACTGTACAGGTTACATGAAGTCACATGTGACTAAGCCTGCTTGACATTAACGCAGGTAATAGCCACTTGGCCAAGTACGGAGCTACATCTACAACAACTTCGACGCGTCCTGTATTCGTAGTGTCGTAATTTTGTTCTCTAATCACACAGAGGAAACGTGGATTAGCCGACTGCATACAACAAAGCGACCTAAATTTTAAACCAGTGTAGTGTAAAGTTAGTGCTTTTATGTTGAAAGTTGAGAATCGTGTCATCCAGCAATGAGCGTAAATGTTCCGGGAAGCGACGCAAATAGGGCACAGGCGCGCCAAAAAGCAAACATGGAAAGGGCAAAAGTTCAAACATGATCATGTTCGTGCCACTTAATAATTAAGCTCTCTATAAATACCTGATAGACCGAATAGAATCGAACATTTGGAACAATGATCTTATCGTACGTATCTGCCTTACTACATAAAAGACACTTTAACTTCTCATCTCCTTAATAATGGCAATGTCAGTCACGAGTCACGACAGTGATGGCTGTACTATTTATAACAGAGAACACTAATTCGAAAACCGATTTAAATCTAACATCGATCTAGTTTTATTAAGCCCAAACGAGTTATATACAAGTTATCTAAGTTATTACTCAGTTTTGCATTTAGCGCAGGCGACTGGTTCGGGGCGACAAATCACGCCTGCGTATGAGGTACATTTGTATGCAAAGGGAGTGACCCACGCACCAAGTACCACTTGTCGCCCTCAATAGCCCTAATCAATTCGATTATAACGCCTTCTCATTTTAATTAGTCATTGCGTGGTCCTAAAAAATATATATGATAAACAACGTATACCGCGAATAGACGATATCAACTGATACGCGAAAATGCAATAAACAGGTAAAAACGTTTATAGGTAAAATCAAGGTTTAATGCGCACTTGAATGTTATCAGTTGTGAGTCATATTATGCACAATACATTGGAGCTTGGTCTTTAATAATAAACGCGTACCATAATCGTACACAGAAAGCATAATTAATTTCATAACAAATATAAGTTTGCAGTTATCTGATAAGGCTGCCTGATCTTCAACTTTATTCCCATTATAGGTTAATAACCAGATAAAATAATAGCAGCTCTACATCGTTCACGTTCTGCCACTCGGTAGGTGTCAATGCACTCTCTACGGACATACTCGGGCATTTTGTATACGGTGTACATCGAAACAATTTAACCTGTATATGGGAAATGTTTTATATAATGTCTCCGGGCGGGCTTTGTAACAGAGCAATGGAAAAGCTAACAGTGAACGAGTCTCATGGAACTGTGGCTGAGAACAAAATTACGCGAGTGTCTAATCAGGAACGTCGCCGCTGGCGGACGCTGACCTCGCTCTCAACACAATTTGATATCCCTAATAACAAGAACATCTGTAAGTTATTGTAACACAATAGCATCAAGGTACAATTTCGAAACTAATCCAACGGTACGAAACAATAATCGCGAAGAACAAGGTCACGTAGTAAGTAATCTAATACCGACGAATATTAACGGTAGATACAAACGTTTAATTAGTTTTTTGTTACATTGTGTATCTAACTAACAGCTTTAACAAAAAGGGTTTTCCGTAAAGACTAAAACTCTATAACTTGCGTAGGTAACGAAGCCTATTATTTAAGCCAATATAGTTTAGTCTGAAAATTGCTTTGTTGGTAACTTATATAATTACTACAGTGTAACCTTAATATAACGAGCCTCAATATAGCTATTTCCTCGATTTAACAAATTTTTCGAAATCCACTAGAACTGCCCGTAAGAGCTAATGCAAAATATACCTTTACATTACGAATACATTTATCCAAAAACCTCTTTATAACGAATTTCCAATGATTGCAGAATATATATAGAAAGTATTATTTACCTCTATTTAACGAATTTTGTCAACTTATAACCTTTACATAACGTATCCTATCTCTATCAATTCCACAATAATTCATGTCTGTAGAGACATGAATTATTGTGGAATTGACAAAACCTGTAGAGGTTCAGTGTATTCATTAAAATGTGTTTCATTTATTAGTTGAAATCGTTCGCTTTAACAGGGTAAGCAGATGAGTATCAACGTAATGTTGAGGTTAATAAATAAGTCTTCTTACCTTGTTAAAACGAATCGTAGTCCAACCTCTATAATTATAACAAACCTCATTGTAGCGAATTACTTGGTATAACGAATATTTTCTAATTCCCTTCAGTTTCGTAATATCGAGGTTAACATACCATAAAAGAAACATACGTGCCATGTTATATTTTTAGTTAAGTATCTCTTTATTGATAAATAAACAATCACCTACCTTTAAAAACTTGGTTACTTCTAAACTTTTGTACTAATTAAAACATTGCGCAATGAATGACAAAACTGACGTCAATCTACTATACAAATAACAAAATAACAGTACCCATAATTATTGTTAAGTATCTGTTGTTTTAACTTAAGCAATAATTTAAAAGCACATGTGCGCAAGCAAATCCAGGGATGGGCGCTTTTAACTATGTTCGCAAAGATAATTTGTTTGGACGTTTTGCCACCGAGGTCATACTGTTTGTCAAGTATGATTCATTGATGTGACCACGATAACTCTTTTACAGCGTTCTGAGAGTTTAGTCTATTATGATAGTATCAGAACACTATAATCAAAAGTCATGGCTTTGTTTTCCATTAAAATTGATTGATTTTTCAACAGGTGAACGCTACAGAGAAAACAGACTAGTTATGAGTGTATTGATAAAATACGTACAGTTCAATAAACGCTTCGAGCGGTCAGTCCGGTAGGTGCTAATGCAAAATTCTTGTAGCGCAACAAATATTTGTGAGGGCGGAGCCTCCGGCGGGGATGAGGCGCCAACGAGGTGAGGCGGGGAGCGACCAGGGTTGACAATTTAATGAAGGTTTGTACTATTCTCGTCACAACACGATATTTCACTCTCCGTACCAATTCACAAATATATTCTGAATATTCGAACATGTTTTGAAGGTAACTTATAAATATGCTTCGGTTTAGCCGTCACTTCGGACATTGTTTAATTTTACCAATTTTAGTGCATAAAATATAAAAATCCAAAACAAGTCATTAGTATTGAGCCTAGTATCGATAAACTTGTGAAATGATAAAGACACAGATGTATATGAATTTGTTAAAACGCCAGCCCTATCTGTAATTGCATTGCCAATATCGGCAACATGCGCCGGGCGGGCGGCGCGGCGCACTGCGCGTCACTTCATCTCCTCGGCCTAGCCTGCGACGCAATCATTGCAATTTCCGAATCATACATACGCTACGGTTATCGAATTATCTCTACCAAATTGGAGGCTACTCCCTAACCCTGATAACAATTAAAGATCCTATAAAGATAAATGAAACCGTAAATTGAAAAAAATTGACAGTATCCATAAATGCACAGTGGGTGGTTGCCGTGACAATCGGACTTTTGTTGATTGTATCGTTTAATTAGTTTTATGTGATTATTTTGTCCAAACTGGGCAGCTAACACAAGAGTACCAGACAGCGCATCTACCTAATATATTATTATCAAAAAACAACAATACTTTTTAATGGTAATCACTACGATGATGTATAAGAAACACTTGCTGAGTATAAACAAACAGCCTCTAGAAATAAACCGATACGCATGGTTGAAGTAATGTTCGATGACTACAAATTGTACCTGTTACCTGTATATTGTACAACGACAGTCTGTTACTTCAGACAGTCTGATTGAATATGCATTAGTAATAAGTTTGGCCAATTCCACAGTCGCCTACTAAAGTATTAGCACAATAATTGAACTGTAGCGCCGCCGCGCGCCGGCAGCTGTGTCAATAACAAACTTCGTGTTGTGTAGTGTTCAGTTTAGACCGCGTACTATTTACTTCTATAAGCAGGTGTCCATGAACAAACTGTAACACTAATATTTGAATGATTTCAGCTATAATTACGGATTTAAAATTGCAATTCTTGCAACCTTGCAAGACTAACCTCGGATCGTCGGTTAATGACCCGTTCGGTTAAAAATACGCTCGCGTCTCCCTCCCACGCCGGGTCAAGGGTATTATAATGCTATTTTATGCTGCATGCATCTTACCCGGTTTGCACCGGCTATTAGACTCACTAAGAAGTATCCGTAACGAGGCGAACTCATCATTTTGTCACATTATGCTAACGATTGACCGCCAAATCACGTTTCACGACTTGCTGATTATAGACCGCATATCTATTAAGCCGCGGTTTAAGGTTAACATAATAATCATCGGTCTTGTTTAGCATTTATCCGCAGTAATCGCAGGCGACTACTTACTAACTACTACTTCGTAACAGGAAAACATTCAATCATTTCCTCGCTTATTTTAGAATGAAAGCAATTAGTGTGCAATGTGCATCACCTGCCTGCCGCCCGGCAGATGCTGATTTATGCTAATGTAATATGTTGATCATTAATTTTGTGTATTTTAATTATCGGTTTTTTAATACGAATTGAGCTATGTTAACGTAACATGGTAGTTAAATACCGTATTTTTTTTTAAACTAAATCAAGTAAAATAAATTTAATTACACACAAACATTAATTCTTAGCTAGGGCTTTAAATGTTAAGATCTACTCACGAGAGCAGGAGAGCTATCGTTTCGTGGATCTGCGAGACTCTTCATCACGACACAAATCGTGAGAGAAAGACGCGGACCAGTCGATAAACAAACAACGGCGACGCGTGTTTAGTGAATGAAAGTGAACAGCTTCGATTGCAGAATTAATGATTTTAAAGACAATGGCTTGTTTTTGGACTGAAGCCAGACGAACAGTTTCTCCTAAAGAGGTGAGTGTAGAGATCTGGTATCGTTTTGTGTCGTTTACAATGACAGTTAAGTGGTGCTTTCTCGAAGACAGTTGGAGCGTCGGCGTCGGTGGGCGCCCGCCTGCGCCTCCTTTACATACAATCATACAATGCAAGCGCCCCACAGCCTAGCACGGCGCACAATGCCCTGTGACGACCCACATCGCGATTGTGTGACTCACCGGCGCGGCGCCGCCGCCGGCGCATACGGGCTTGTTTACACTCAATGAGATTAATAACACTCACAAAACTCACTCCAAGAGGGATTCATATATTAATTGGCGAAAGCCACTACGAAACCCGCACTCAAGATTTACGGTCAGACGAATGACAGGCAACATTTAAATGACACTAACATCGATGCGACCGCTGTTCACGAGCCGAGAAAATTTCGTTCGTATATCAATAAACAATCCTTGCACGTCTTATAAAGATCTTGATGTCTTTAACATTTTTTTGCATCAATGAAAGGTGTGAATTGTATAAACACGTGCGAACATATGTATATCAAGCAGTAGGCCCTTCAGTTCTATTTATAGAGACGTGAAGCAGAATATATGTGTTCACCTAAATCAATGTCTCAATCTCAAGCACATACAACTACTTCACGGCCCAGTGAAGCACGGCTGTACACCAAATGAGCCGCAACGGAATTAGGCATACTCGACCACATAGTTATAAGATAAGACAAGTTGTTAAGTAAGCTATTCATAAAACGCTTTTGCCTAAAGCAGTATTATCTACACAACGGATGACTCACAGCTAGCTCGCTATAATTGCTGTACTTATAAAAAACCATATTCGATAACAATAAGGTATCGTTGCGGATAATTACCGCTACTATCCAATTTGGAAATATCCGCACCAAATTGATTACGTGTCGGTGTTTTAACGAAATATAATTTGGTAACTTGCGTATGGATTTACAAAAATACACTCGCGAGCAAAAAATTCGACTCACTCTATACATTCGCACTAAAAGAGCTCTAGCACTAAAATTAAAACCTAAATTTCATTTTAGGTCTTAAATTCTTTAGTCCTAAGTCTTAGCTTTAAAATGAGTACAAATTGTCCTAACTTGCGCTCGTTTATGTAACAAAAATATGCTGATTAACTTTTAGTGTGTTAAAACTTAAAATTACAAAGGAAAAATCAAAAAGAAAAGACAGCTTTTAATCACAAAAATATTTTTTATTCTTCAAAAAAATTCTTTTAGTACATAGTGTTACCACCCCTAGACCTTATAACGGCTTCTAAGCGGTACTTCATTGACTCAATGAGGTGCTTCACTCTCTCTTGCGGTATGTCATCCCATTCTTCAGATAACGCTACCCGAAGCTCAGCTATTGATGTTGGTGCAGGATATCGAGCCCGGACTTTTCTCTTGAGTTCATCCCACAAGTGTTCAATAGGATTCAAGTCCGGACTACGAGATGGCCAGTCCATAACAGGCACGTTAACTTCATTTAAGTACTGGCGAACGACAGCTGCACTGTGTGGACGGGCATTATCTTGCATCAGGATGAAGTTTCCCCCGACAAAACCAGCATATGGGATGACGTGGTCTCCTAAGATTTCATTACTATACCGTTCCGCAGTCAATCCTCCGGCATGGCGGCCAGTTTCAATGAAAACCAGTTCGGTTTTTGCTTCCATTGAAATGCCTGCCTACACCATGCAAGAACCTCCTCCAAAGGCAACAGTTTCTTCTATGCAGCATTGTGAGTATCGCTCTCCTGGTCTTCTGTAGACTCTTCTCCTTCTATCGCTACCATTCAGACATACTCTGCTTTCATCAGAGAAGAGAACAGAGCTCCATTGCTCTTCAGTCCAATCAACGTGTTCTCTAGCGAAACGAAGGCGAGCTGCTCGATGGGCTGAGGTCAATTTCGGTCCCTTTGCTGGTCTTTTTGGAGTTAGAGTGGCTGCCTTAAGTCGTCTTCTCAGTGTCCACGAGCTGACAGCTACTCCACGTGTTTCCCTGAGCTCTTGTTGGACTTGAACCCCGGTGAGGGTGCGATTTCTCAACGAAGCGGTGACAATGAAACGATCGTCCCTCTCCGAAGTGCTTCGTTTTCTACCAGAACCTCTTCGCCGGTTAAAGCCACCAGTCTCCTGGTGTGTCTTGAAACCGCTGACTGGCTCATTTGTAGAGTACGAGCAACTTGACGTTGGCTACGGCCTTGTTCCAATAGCACGACTGCTTGAGCCGCTGTTTCTGCTGTAGTGTCTATTTGATAGAAATATTCTTGATTGGAGATTGAGGAGATGTGTACCGGTCGACGTTTTAAGGTCAACTGATAAGGGTGAAAGGGGTAGGTTGCCTTTTATACCTCCTAGAGTCAGGCAACAACCACTGGTGTAAATGAGCACATAATGTTACATTTTTCTGTCCAGAGCTGTTGTCAGTTGTTTTTTAGAAAAGAATACTGCCGTTATTGTTTTTTTTAAGGTTAAACCTTAAACTTTAAGAATTTAAGACCTAAAATGAAATTTAGGTTTTAATTTTAGTGCTAGAGCTCTTTTAGTGCGAATGTATAGAGTGAGTCGATTTTTTTGCTCGCGAGTGTAGATATGTATGATTTAGCGAATCATGTAACAGATTTTGAAGTGTGTACCTATATAAAATTGTAAATTCTCCAGTAAGTAACGGAAACTCCAAGCCGGTCAAGGCGTTGTCACTGTATCCTGTGTGCCACGGCACGTACATATGCAAATTCTCAATACAAAATTATATTTGCAGTGACGAACAGGTTAAAAATAAACATGCAGCTTGTCGTAATATACTTGATACATCACGTACAGGGAATAAAACTGCGTATAAGTGCTTAACATTCATAATCGTTTTAATACCACATTTCTGCTAACACAATCAATGTTTGATTTGCCGATTAGATAATATTGTCTTCTGTTTACGCGAATGTTATTAATTGAAATTAAACAACTATATACGGATTTTATCGCGTTGTTTACTTGACACTTTAACCACATTTTTTAAAGCTGTTACACTACTATTACTATAAACTTTACTAATTCTTAAGCTAATTAAATTATTGAAACTATTAAAACTATTTATACTATTACTATACTATGTATTTATATTTGTGTTTACTTTGCTTTTCAGCAGCCATGGTCATGGGGAGACTAAGATGGCAGTTGTCTCAATGTTCCAGTGTAGTTATTTCAAAGTACCCGAACATAATTTAATCATGGGTATTTCTATTTACGCAGAATGAGCTCAAAGTATCATGAAGTCTAGCTGTGTGGTTTACTTCTTCTTGGGTTTGACTATTTGAATTACTGGATCCCAAGCTGGTGGTACATTAGATTATTGCCGATTAGACTTTAATAATTATAATTTATGTGTTTATTTATTTATATCGTCGGGATTTCACTGTTTTCATATTACTGCTCATTAAAATCATTATGTAATTACTGAAGATGATTGTGCGATGTAATTGCATATTTTTATAGCGTGTTGGCCCTAAATTCTCACAGCTTTATCACGATTATATTTGGTATCTGCTATATTAGTGATCACTTCTTTAATTGCTTATATAATAATAAGCCTGTATTAAACTGTCCCACTGCTGGGCACGGGCCTCTTCTCCCTGTGAGAAGTCACCAGGCCAGCCAAGGCCATAGTCCACCACGCTGGCCTAGTGCGGGTTGGCAGACTTCACATATCTTCGAGAACATTACGTAGAACTCTCAGACATGCAGGATTCCTCACGATGTTTTGCTTCACCGTTAAAGCAAGCGATAATTAACTATTAATACGCATATAACTTCGAAAAGTCAGAGATGCGTCCCTTGGGTTCGAACTCGAGACCTTTGCGTGGCAGGCCAACGCTTTCGCGCTAGGCTATCGCTGTTCAATTGCTTGGTCTTTTATTATTATTATTTGATTATTCTTACCTTAGTATCATAATGCTCTACAAAGCTGTTTCTCTGTGGAGTCATTAAAGCCTCTGTTTTATGCAATATAGTTTCTTCGTTTACATCATTCATATGGTCGTTATAACAAATATAATATTGAAAATGAAATTAAAATATTGTTTTTATCTGGATATTTTTATACACCACTAAATTGCCAAATAAGAGGTCTACCTGATGGTAAATTGTTACCATATATATGTAGTTAAATGTGAGTTAGTCGACCACGACCTGTAGCTACTTGTTGTAGCAAATATCCAAAATAGCAGGTAAAGTGTGAATGGAAAGATTTAATAACACCCACATTAAAAAAAATTCAAGAGCCGTAAGAAACAGTTTTAATGTCCAACAATGCGCAACTAAATTTCGTATTTAGTGAAGTACTCATACTTTATTAAATGCAACAGTGTGTTCGTATGAGCTTTTTCCTCGTCTAAGTTGACACATAGAAACATGACATTTATGATTTATGATTATGACATAGCGTACTGAAGGTTAGGACCGAACTTAGGCTTCTTACCTCGGAAAAATTATATAAAAAAAGTAAAATAGTTTGAGATAGAATGTAAGTTTAGCTATCTATAATAATATAAAATTCTATAATCGATTACGTTGTAACTAAACTGACATTATGATATTCTTTGTGTTTTTGATTCTATCTTTTTGAGGGGTAACTTTACGTACAATTTGTAACAATGTCTATTTTGGAAGGTTCTCTATTCAGTAACATGAATAACATTCAAGTGTTTAAACAATTATAAATTAAAATAATAATTCCTTGTCCACCAACAGACTAAATAACATTCAGATACATGCCAAAATTGATTTCGCATGTTGCATGATTTTGCATGTTCATAAAACCTCAAACATAAACTATTCGGATTACAACTTATAAGTTGTGTTAATAATTATTAACACTTGAAACATTGCCCTTTAGAACTGACAATAAGTTTATGAGCGCAATAAAGATGAAGTGCGTTTAATAAAATTAACTTCCTATTATTTGTGATAACACGATCTATAATTAAGTTAAGTTACCGGTACTGGTAACCAATAACGTAATGACGGCACGTGATGTAATAATGGTCTATATGTAACATATTATCTGCTCTTATAGTACAATCTTCAAAACGAGCCGTGAGAATTCTCGGAATGTTTTGATAACATTGCTCGCACGACCCGACAGAGACGACGAGTTGTGCCAGACCTTTACACGTTGTTACTTCATCATTCATCAGTGTAGTTCAGAAGTTTTGCGTGATACACGAACGCATTTTATGCCTTGTTCCAACTGCGTGCTGTAGGCCGAGGTCGAGAGAAATCGATTTAGATACTTTACAATAAGGTCTAAATTAGGTCAAATAAAAATGTGTAAAGTACCGATATATAAAAGAGGAAAAAGCGTAATTAAAAGTCTTTATATCATGTACCATGTAGATGTATTGAACACGCAATCTATCCAATTTATACAGCGAAAGTTTTTACATAAAGAAATTGACAATGCATAGACAAAACGAATTAAAGCCATTAATTTTTCCTTAAAGTTGTTTGTATTTAAAGTAATTCTTGGTATTGCTACAGTCTAGTGAGCCCGGGAATTGAATGTTTACGGCAAATATAACAATAGTATAACAAGTGGAACGTAACCATTCACCTAGTGAACGTATTTTGGTCGCAAATACCCTTTTCATAGACTTAACTTTGCTACAAGGTCAGTGCATACAGCCGAGACACAACATTTATTTATATTCAGCTTTATAACAGCAAATGTTCACCAAAAAGCTTTAATTAGTGGTTCGGTCGCCAGACATGTCCATTTTGATTAAAGTTACAGAGTTGTCAGTATTGCTATTATCTAGTCAGTGGGCACTTAAAGGCGAGCCTGCATATCCAGTTCCCAAGTTAAAAATACACTCGCATCAAGATTTACTTAGCGGCGTAATCTAGCGCAAGAGCTAAAAGCAGCCTGGAGCTTTTTGATTGACGCTTATCTAAGTACACAAATAATTGGAACCAATCTACACAGGAAAACACGAAATGTACTTCAATTAATGGCTAGTTGACTTATTATGAGCTCATATAAAATTATAATTGCAATATCTAAATTCGATTTACCGTTGCAAAAGAACTAAATATTAAAGGTAAATTGCTTGGTTATTTATATGACTCTAAGTGTAACGTTTTTAATTATAATTTCACTTTTGTTAATTGTTATACATGAGGTCTTTATAATGAATTGCATGACATGCCTTCATAAAATGTTATTGAAAGTTAAATAGAAATAGAAACAAAAGTGTAAGCCGACACGGGTCGTAATGATTAAATTACAAAAGAAAGTCTCTCTCGTCACACCTCATACAGACAGAAATAATCTAGTTGCAAGATTGGATGCGTTCAATATTGAAAGCCGGTTTTAAATAAAATAGCATATTGGTCTCCAGCAGCGAGGTGCATTGGTAGTGCACTGACAGAATTATCGAAGCATTCGCGGTGTGGGGAAGCGGTTATTTCTGTACATTTCGCGAGAACTGTCGTTAACATCCAAGATATTACGGCCGGCATAACTTGCGGAACATCGTCCAAGTCGTGGACGGGCCACGCTCGAGACGTTGCTAAGCGACCAGCGAGAACATTTTACACCTTCCTTCACGGTAACTATCTCTATACAAGTACATTAAGTGAGGCTACCGACTATACCGTACATGAAACTCGCTTAATATTTACTTAGCGAAACAAAAAGCGTAACAAAGTTAAAATACTAAATGACATACACCAGACTTGAGCACATCAAAGCAGCGTTTTACTGCTTACTTTGAACGTTTCGAAATAGAAGTCATAAACTTTTGATGACTAGCTATGGCTTTTTGTTCCTTTATCAAAAATCCTCCAGACATCCTGCAATTTGTAAGAAATTAGATCCGGTTATTGGGCTATATTCTTATAGTTCCCAGATGTCTTTAACACTGACTGATTCAAAGATGACCCAGAACCAACTTTGCTACTTCGGCACTTTATAACTTGGCAAGCGGAAGATGCTACCCGAATTTGGTTTATCCTTAATTAAAGAAGATAAAACTTCAGATTGAATAGCCTTCGTTTCAACTCTCTTACCTAGCTACATGTTTTAAAGTATAAAATCTAAATAATATTTTATGTTTGAGGGGTTTCATACGAACAGTGGTTATCTTGCGCAGACCGGTTTAACACTGTTCGCCAGAAGTAAAGATTTGCATCACCGATTTTGTCTTTATCGTCACATAAATCAAGGGCAAGTTATTGCAATTACAACAGGCGGCCAGGCAGTATCGTTGGTGGTAGGCACATTTCGAAACCTGCACGCAACACACTGTTCACACAAAAACTTTCTGCCGAAAGCCGCCCAACTGGTACTGTTCAATCTGAGAAATCGTGTCCTTGTATGGATTCAAGAAACATACAACAACTTCTTGGGAACATTCGATCGAGAAAGTATTCGGTACAATTGAAATACGAGTGGTAGCAAGAAAGTAATATTTATAGTGGTCGCATGTAACGTGTAAAGGAGGAGGGCAAATGGAGCGTGCCTCGATGCTCGCTTCCACTAGCGTATAAACACGTGGAATGCAAAAAGACCACAAGAATCACGGAAGAATGTCGCCGCTCTGATGCCGACGCGGACGCCTCGCGCCTGTCCTATGCACAGACACATATGGCTCAATTTTAATATGCACATTTACATATCAGTTTTATGAGCACTATTTATGTTTTATATAACTTTCATGCAATATTGTTTCGTGGAAATATGGTTATATTATCATAGGGCATATAAAGATTGTAAATGCTGGATTAAACGATTTTAATTAGGTATAGAATACCTGCATTTTATCCTTATCGATAGAATTAAATAGGAGCATTGTGTGAGGAGTTGAGGACATTGTCCGAATAGAACGTAAGACGTTTGCTAATTAAATAGTTAATTTTCAATTTGGCGGTATCGTTAGAACTGTGGTCCAATGTTTGATGATCAAAGATGAAAAAAAATCAACGGGTTGCACTCCGGGAGTGCCGGCAGAAATGAAAACTTGAATATTAACGTTGTGCATTTTTGATATTTTGGAATGGTTAGGGAATAATCTTGCACGAATTGCTTTAATTTATCAGTATAAAAGTACTATCATTTATGTGGTAAAATACAATATTCATTTATTGCGCTATCGTACACAAACATGACAATTCTCCCTCCGTCTTACGAATTTTCGATCAGGTCACGTCGTGTCCTGACGCGAGTTTGACAATTTGCCCTACGTCTTACGAATTTTCGATCAGGTCACGTGTCCTGACGCGAGTTTAACATTTTTTACCCATCACAAAAAAGTGCACAACGCCGCTAAAGAAGTTTCCCCTTTAAAAACCGCAAGTAATTAAGGAAATCTTTATTACGTTTGTTCTTAGTATCTAGTATCTTATGTTTTTGATGCATAATTTATTAATTACACATTTTCATATTTTCTTTGCTTAGTTTAACAATCGAGAATGCAACTGTCAATAATAAATCCACGCTATACCACGGTTGTGTGTATGTACTTACATATATCATTGCTATTACTCGTTAACCCTTCGCGGAATTTATATTTACTTAATTAAAACGCGTGATGATGTCATGGTTTAATTAAAGGCATTTTACAGTGTAACTAACGACACCCGAGAGGACTTTACAGACAACAGTGCATAACATATGTAAAAAAGTATGCGCTCTTGAATTGCAAACCACCAGTCTGTCGCCGCTGCCATCAAATATGAGACGAGATCTACGTCAGCTAAGAATCCAGCATCGTGAGAATGTTTACCTGATAGGGATGTTTAATCGCAACAACTAAATTCCATAAAAGTATTTTTATATAGTCATATAGTTATAGTCATATTTTTATTTTGAGCCGCATCTGGTTAGACTAGTCAATGGTTTTAATATGCTAGGTAATTAATAAGAAGACAAGACGATACGAATACACTTGTTAAGTAAGACGTGATTAAATTCAGATTTAGTCGAAGATAGTTTCTGTAAGCGAGGCTAATGTTATTGCTGCATGTCTCGTCGAGAACAACAGACATTGCAGACACTGGATACAATAAATAAAGCCGGTGTAATTCAGTATTAAAATAAATTAGTTCTCTCACACAATACATTTCTAAACCAATTATAAAGATAGCTTTGTTTGGTTGTGTATATTTCTTAAGATTTTTTTCTAATCTGCTATACGTACCTACCTAGCTTACTAGTAACAAGTTAAGAAAGAATTTATATTTTATTTACGATTTGGCAACTTTTTAGCATAAGTACTTAGTCTGAATACGTTAACTAATCCGATTCGTTCTCGTATAAATACAATTTATTGAATAAATGTTAGTTCATTGAGGCAAGCCGCCAAATCGACAATATAAGTTAGGTATATCTTGAATATCAAAGTAAAAATATCCACACGTTTCTTTTAGCATATAATTGAGTTATAACAACGCACGTCTTGTAAAATTACAATGATCATGTAAATACAAACATATATGGACATAACATTAAAGGCTTTTTAAATCAGCCTTATTCATGGTTATTTATATTCAAGCATAAATCCTCCTGCTACTGACCGCTGAGCCAGTCACACATGATTCACTGTGCCACGCGACTATCTGTTAATTCAACAGAAATGAATGAGGCATTGTTCTCGCTAAAATATTGAGGATAATAACACTTGTAACCCTGTTTGGGCCACTAGTTAGTGGACACATACGCCCGGAATAAATTCGGTATATTTTCGGGATATTCTTCGTGACTTATCTAAAAATTTCGTTGACTAGTAGTCTTGCACGTGTCGATCATAGTATGTAAGTTCGCTATATATGCTAGTGTTTATTCTATCGGTCGTTGTTCTGTATCTATGTCAATCATGGTCAGAGGGGAACGCAAAAGATATTTTGCCTTCCTCTGACCATTAGGACTTCCACCGCGATACAGGCATTACTTTTTATAACATAAATTATCGCGTTAATAAATATGCCTCATATGGCCATATTAAATGTATATTATATACAGAGCCATACAGTTACTTTGAGGTCTCGTTCTGCAGTTGTTCTTAAGTTTCTTGGTATTTATGTAAATACAATGATTTTACAAGCGTATATTCTAAGATTAATGCTGGTGTTAATATTTTGTAATTCGTAATTATTCGGACTTAGCGGTTAAACGTGATTGTAAAATATAATAAAGAGTGTGGCGTTGAGGTCGAAATAATTACAGGAACTTTGTCTTCGATAGCTCATTTATATTAATGAAAGATCGGAAGATAAGAAAGAAATCGACATAAATGAAGAATAATATTTAATTAGCTATGCGACTTACATTATTACTTACTACTTATTATTACTTATTTGATATTTTACATAAATCAAATGTCACAAAATTTGTCTTTACGAACGGCTTTAAAACACAAAAGCTATTGAAAATATCAACGTGCAATTTATGCCTATCGTACATTACTAACTTGATATCAATTTGGTTTTTATTGCAGCTTAATATCTCAAACGAATGGAAGTATTGAAGCGAATCAAATGGCGAACGCAACTAGTTCAAAATGTAAGACTCCGTAAGGCTTTCGAAACATAAGGACAGAGCGCGTCAGGGTAGGTATACGAATCCGGCTTAATGCTGAAAATGAGTCAGCGAGGGTTACGTGTTGGGTCAGGAGGATGGCGAGTGCGTGGGCGTGGAGCAGCTTGTAACAGAACCTGTTCGGGTCAGCCAACTCATGCGCTTCTATATAAATCGCACAGCTTCTCTGCAATCGACTAAATGTACGCATAAATGCATAAACCGAGACCGGGAGGCGGCCTTCGGCTATTTATAGCTACGTAAGGATTTCTTTAACCAACTTTAGCAAAAGATACCACAGTAAATTTCGTAATACATAATTACATATGACTAATTTTTGTCCCAACCTTTAATTAAACTGGAATACAGTATTTTCATAATCAATAATGTAATCAATTATTCCAATCGTTTATAAACTACATTATTTTTTGACGATGCTAATTTATGCCACTTTTACGATTACATAAGCCACTTTTACGAGATAATTTTCTTTCAGACATTAACTGTCTTAAGGGTTAGATATAGGTATCACTAAGGTGCAAGCATACTATACATAGGCATGCTATTGCATCCTATTTATCTTATAAAGGAAAGTAAGCTAATAATTCAACATGCCACAATTAGAACAGAAGAATGGTTATATTATTAAATACGATAACAGTAATCGGTAAGGATATTAAACGATAAAATAGTAATTGGTAAATTGCACGTTACCGCTGTGCTCTATAAAACTTAATAAATAAAGTATCATCACGCTGCGATAGTTTCCTAGAAAGATAAATTACTAGATATTAATTAGTGATACAGATAATGGTTGGGGTGGGTGTTTGGTAATGCTTCATGATAGTAATGCACTGATAATTCGAATCCTGTGTAACACATTTATCATTTCAAGGAATAGCTACAAGTTACTATGTGTAACAGTCAAGAAGGAGTTGTAAAGATTGAAGTTATAGATGCGCCTTACTATATTGAAATATGGTCACCATTATGGTCGTTAAGTTGCCATCGGGCAAACAGTGCCAGCATGACAACTGAATTATGAATATATAGGTAAATCTGGCTTACTCATATTGAAAATTGTACATATATTAAATGTGCATGATAAAGAACGATACTCGATCACGGTAATGGAATGTGTCACTCTTCTTAGTGAAGACACTTTTGTATGGGATCTAAGAACCTATATAATTTAAATACTTGGTAGTAAAGCATACCCTCATTTTCACGTCATTTATAAATATAATAGCTTTTGTTTTTATCTTTTTATACACCTATTCCTTTAGACTTACTCCTGACATACATATATAAAGCAAGAAGAATATTTCATATTTTCATATCATTAATCAGACGTCCAGTTATTATTTAAAATGGAGATGTCCAAACAAATCTGGCGGTGCTATCAACCGCTTCGGGGATTTTATTTTAAATTAATGCGTCGCAGCTGTTCTTTCGAAATATATAATTCCAGTTTCGGTAAAAAAACAAGACGGCAATTTAAAAATGTAGAAATAAACACATATAATGCAAATCAAATATATATAGATTTGCTTTACGGTGTTTACTATATTTATCATAACCACATAAATACATAGATAAAATATAAGTTAGATTATATAACTAAAATTACGATATTTCGAACATACTATTAAAACTAAAAAACGTACACTAAGTTAAAGTTAATTAACGACGTATCAAAATCAAACTCATGTCAAGAGATTTGATTAGCTGTTGCAAATTCAGTCAGCCCATCAAAGCAGTTGACATGCGTCTGACCGTCTGTTAACTAATTGCTATGTTGATTTGTCTACCAGAGACGTTGGCCAGTCTTTTACATTGCGGCTAACACAACTGGCGAAATGTGAATGTGATAAAATTCTGCCTAATTATTTAAAGACGTGATTATAATACACGGTTGTAAAACAACAGATGTTACGTGCTTCTTGGAGTCAGCGTGTGTTAAATTGCCTGCATATGCAATTAACGGTGTGACTTTCACGTTGAACATGATATGTCAGGTACTGCTAATTTATCACCTATTCACAGCCACGAGCTTTACAGAGATCGGATGATAATTAACGAGAAGCTTTCAAAGTGGAGTGTAGCAAGATATAGTTGAGCGGCCTACACGTCGGACGGTTGTATCCTATGCGACGCGTGGGAGGACACCGTGAGTTATCCTGTAGACGAGGTAACGAGAGACACGATAACACAGTCGATACCACTCCTTAAACATATACATTACTTACAATTAAACTACTATTTTATATCACTCGTTTATTTAATACTATAACTGATTTTATACTAAACTACTATTAACAGCTTCCGTGCCGCTTTATTTAGATTTCATGTAACAGGTTTTCTTGTTCACAATCTTTTCACACGATGTAAAAGCTTTCATATTTATATATGTACCTATTTTTTTATGTTTATCGCTGTCGGGATAAAAACGTAAAAACAAATAGGCATAACAAAAAATTCAAAAGTAGGTAGTGCGTTATAATCTAAAGCTGCCGCGTAAACGTAAGGCATTGTCAAAGATGTAGCTGTAATTTGCATATTATGTCATCGGTAAAAAGTAATCTGATCCATCATAGTACATAAGGTTTCATTACTTACATAATATACCGGCTACTAATTAATGGATGACTTATTAGATTAAGATTGTCCATCAAAGCGAACATATTTTACTATAAGTAACGTTCAAACAACAAAAATACGCATACAAAACTGCAACACGGCCTCGGAAAATTTTAACTAAGTGATTTCTTGTTTAAGGAAATATAAGATTTGTTGTGGAATAGGATACCGGTGGCTTAACTTCATCCAGTATCTAAACGCGATACCGGCATCAACGTGATTGCATCAAAGGTAGTCAAAGTTATGTATCGTATAAACTAAGATTGCATAATACCATATTATAAAGATAGTTAAGTATATCTTGATGTAGCCTAATCCTGTCTACAAAATGTCTGTTTAATCAATATATAAACAAAGTAACAACAAACAAGCCATCTCTCATATCCATTTATATATTAAGAGCCTATTTCGAAATGCACAATACATCTAACTGTTATCCAAAAGATAAATAACATGCCATCATTTATAAAAACGCTAAAGAGAGAGCACGGTGTTTATGACACGGACAACTTTTACTGGTACATTTTGATACTGAACGGCCCTCCGTATGAATATGAATTCGTAATGACTCGATAATATAATTACAGTAAGACAGGACATTTTGTAAAATGTTTAAATGTTCAAAGTGAATAACCGGGCCAGGTGGTGGGCAGAACGTAGGTGTTCCAAATTAATACTAAAATCAAGTTCCGTTCTGTTGAACAGTGTTATTTAGTAGCCTATTGTTTTTCGAAAAAGCTTCATTGTTCTGTGTTGCAATAGTAATTGGTCGAGATACAAGCCATTGATTATCTCGCAACAGTGTCAACTTGAACTTTTCTTTTTCGTCGATTCGATCTGTATGCCGCATCTGAAGTGCATTGCAGATTCACTGCTGGTAAAATATATATTTTATGTAACATGGTTCAAAATATAAATACTGGCTGTTGTTAAATGGGTTAATAATATAATGCTGCAGTTAACTAACAACCTGGCTGTGGTTAGTCTCATGCAGTGATATTTAGGATTAAAAACATAGTAATGTTCTAGTTGTATCAGTCTGTTAGATGCCGATGATAATAAGGTGAACTCAATCTGCCGAAATAACTACAAACAGAAATATGTAAATGATAGATCGGTAGGCGTACACCCTAGAACAAGTATCATTGTGCAGAATGGCAATTATTCATGTCTAACATTCCTTAGACTGGTATTTGGAGTGGGTCATTCGACGTGTAAATACCAACACATTATTAAACTAAGTACCAAAGGCGCGTTACATTACTACGTACATATGCAACGGTCAATGACTCCAGTGAAATCGTATGCAAGTGTATTGTATCTTTCAATAACATATACATAGATACAATCGTGAACGAAAGGAAAACGTAGATGAATCTCGTGTTCTCGCGAATATCGTAAATATCGATGAGAGTTATAAACAAGTTGCGATGTAATTTCTCGTCTGAAGCGCTTTACTGTTAATGTTCATGTTCTCAGTAACCCCGCCTAGGAGAAAACCGAGTTATGTACATGTAGTAAATGTGCACATTTTTACGTTGGTATCATTTCAAATGAAGTTGCGGTGCTGCGGTCACGTAGAAAGTAGGAAATGGGGCGAGAGGGCAGGGCACCGCACACCAAGTTGACGTCATCACGCTGATTCATCCGATGTAAATGCAATCGGAATTCACAAACATATGGAGAAATCCTCGAACAGAGAGGATTATGTACGAGCCGATAAACTTGGATGTTACCCAAAGTAAACTCGATATAAGTAAAAGGATTTTGTAAGAATATAAGGAGCAGCTTTTTACAACAATCTAAATCGAGATCGTGACGGCATTTACAGTACCGAGAGTAGGTCCTTTTGTCTCTCACTTTTTGTCCACGATTTTGTCTCTCACTAAATAGAACTCTAAATACACGGTTGTTTTGCATTAAAGCTCAAAGATAATCCACATTGGCGAATATTATGTAGAATACTTAGGTATATTTTTAAATTGTTTAACGCAAAACAATTCAACTAGACAGTCGTCCAGACATAAACATGATCAATATTTCAAGACGTAAATAATAGTGACTCGTACAAAAAATTTAAATGTAAAATGTATTGATTTATCCGACTGATTTGTCACACGTCACGTAAATATAATCTACATGAATGGTATTGCTTTAATTTATATTACTTTAACCTTGTACAGCTAGAATATTATTTTATATCCAATAAAAAAAATACGTTTTCTTGCAATTAGCGGTTAGTCAGTCGTACCGATAATAAACTTTTTATCTCACTTCTTACGATAGCGACCTCATTAGTTAATAGAAAAAGGTTTTCTTTTATTTGAACGTGGCTAGACGTGCAACACTGCATCGAAACGACAATTTTATCGTGGATTGACCTTCAATTGTTACTAAAAACATTTTGTTAATCGCCCGTAGTGTCGGTGGCAGCGAATTCGACGCAGACGGCGGCAAGCACAGCTAAAACGTTCCATACTGTAGGAATACTTCCGGCTAACCTAACATTTAGATATCGATAAGTACTCATTTAAAGAAAACTTCAATCTTATGTCGTAAGCGTTAGATAGATAGATAGATATGTATTATAAATATTGAGAAGGCTTCGCTTTCATATAAAAATTATCCTCTTATGTCTGTTCAAGTGAAGATTGGCACGTGATGTTTCTCTGTAGACAGCGCGCTATGCTGCTGGTCGCTCCGCGTGCTGTCGTAATTGCAGCCATTAAGATGAGTCACGCTTAGCGACGCGCCTGAGCTCCGCCTGTTTTATAAAATGCGATCGTTAGATTGACGCCTCTCAGCACAGATCTTTCACTGTTCCTTACAGAACCACATTTAACAGCAATTTAAGACACGAATCCGATTGTCATGGAATTGCGCTTCGTAATAAAGTAATGATTATTATCTCTAAAGATCTGCTAGATAAAAGGTGTTTCGTGTTTTGTCAATGTGTGAGTTTTGACCTTGACAGGTGTTTAATAGCGGGGCAATGTGCAGAGTTGGTGCAGCCCCGCAGAGAAAGCGTCGGTCGTTGTCGTTTCCGCGCGAAGGCCTCCGGTAATGGCGAGCCGAAGCCACGCTCCCCACGGGTGACGTCAGCTCGACTAATTAGCAGGCAAGCGCACGCCACACTCATCCAGCAGTGCTTTGCGGTCCTCGCAGGAAATCGCCGCTTACATCATCTTGGAACGTGACCCGTCCGATATTCTATTGTCTAATAGCTATAACCAAATATGTGGCGTTATATTACATTGTTCCTTTTGAAAAATCGTTTTAGTCTACCTTTAAAATATGATACCGATTTTAGTAAGGTTTATGATGCTGAATAGAACGTATGAAATCAGCTTAACGTTTTTTGCAGCAACTCACCATTATTTATGTACTCGTAACTATACTGCACGAATATGGTGGTGAATGCAAAATTAAATTGTGAAACAAAAAGAAGGCTGAAAGCAAACATCGGGCGACATGATGTGGCGCCGCCGCGTGCCAGTGCCGGCGCCGTATGCGACGCTTGACACAACCAGACAAATCGCTATAAACATACATACAATAACGATGAATGACATTAAGCAGAACATTAAGGCAATTTATTCTGTCGGTCCGAAATTATTGATATTAAGGTAACAGTATTCATCTTAAAATCAATTTGTCAGAAGTGCTAATCTCAGTCCTACGCTACAAATTGGTTTTAGTGGACATACGGCGATTTGTAGGCGTCTCTGTTTTTCGTCAAGGGGATACTGGAGCATCAATCACCCTCGTCTCTTTTGAAGTGCGCCCCACACCCAGTTAGTTATTGACCAGCGGTGTTACTATATATCTTGTCACTTCTCCTTTTTCTAATAACATCTCGAGTGACACACGAAATGTAATCACACCACCATCCTCTAACTGCTTGTATTTAATTAGAAAACGTTTGATAACTAGCAAAAAATAATATTGAAATATACCAGAGTGTATTTCACAGACAACCTGACATTTCCAATCCGTGAAGAGGTGCAAGGCGTCGATAAAACTAAGCGTAAAGGAACTCCTCTAAATATGGCGCGTTTATAAATAGCTCGTGACGAGCCCAAGAATGGAGATTTTGAGCGAAATAAACACACGGGCGTGCAGTGCGAGAGAAACAGAATTAAATAAAATATCGCGTGACATATGACAGCGCACTAATTTAAGTCCCCCGCCTGAAGTCGGAGGGCCAGTAAATCAAGCCGCTCCCGTACACCAAATGTAAATATGGCTATGAGCGAGCACGCCCCACACGCTACGACACCTCGGATCGCGTTAATAAACCTCACACATGAATATTAATATTCAACATTTTGTTCGCGCATATCCCGCAATTTATATTTTATACCAAAAATAGCATACGTACGAAGGGAGGAGTAAAAGTAAACGCTTGGATGCCGTGGTTGGTTTTTGTTTTACTAACGGTATTTCGTTAGATGAGCGTAAGTGGAGCAACATGGAAGATAAAGGCAATATGAATGCCATAAAAATGTGTATAAGCAATTTAGGTATTTATCCGTAGCAAAATATGCAACAGCGATAGTTGAAATAACGGAAAAATATAACAACAAAATATAACAGCTCTTTGTAAGATTTAATAATAACTGTAACAGTTTTTACGCGCTACCGTGGTATATTTTCTCAATGTTGTTGTAAGTAACGTGTTTTTAGCGTGATACACGTTACATAATTATTACGGAACACACGGTTTACGGATAAATAATATGTAACAAAGAAGGGCGGTGAGCGGTGCATGCGAGGGTACATATCAACACGCCACTATTTTTACTAAAACGGTTCTGTGCGGCCCGCGGCGGCGGCGCGCGGCGCGGCGATAGAATCTAAGTTTGTGTTCCAAATCAGTGTTACTATCCTGAACGACGCTTCTGTGTTGCCTCTCATAAGCAAGCTTGGTGTAAAACAACAATGGAGTTAATGGTGTTTCTATTTATGCCATATTTGGATAGCTGATGGCAATTTAAGAGATTCTTTTATTGTATCGTCAAGTCAGTTGACACTTAGTTACGACCGAATATGGACATGTAGTCCAACCGTGTATACTACAATGAAATTCGAAAACTGTTCCTCCCTTTACAATTTAAGAATGCAACTTTTTTAAAAAGGATTACTTATAGCGCGCGACAGGCGAAGTAACAAATCCTTTTTATTTCTCATGTTTTTATTTTAAATGTACTGTACTGGCCATTGTAAAGATTGAAATTGAGAACACAAAGTGCATATTTTATAACCTAAATTATCTGTGCATGTGTTTTATTTCTTGAATTTTTGTTGTCGTGTCGCGGCTAAAACGGACAGTTGAAGTGGTAAAAGTAAGAAGCGAGTAGAATCACTAAGTATTTTAACAGATAGTAGGTGGCACACGCCTGTTTGTCTTAGTCTCCACTCCACCAGAAGCAACATCACTTACAGGTATTGTTTATATCTGAAAAGGCTAACTGAAGCTGTCACTAATCGAGACGTAACTGCAGGCACTTCTTACAACAGTTAATAACGACTATTCTATCCTCAGTTACAACCAAAAGGCAATATAACTGTCATGCGAATAAAATTAAGCATTTAACTTTTCCTAAGTAAGCTATTCAAAAGTACCGTTCTTTATATCCGTTTATTTAACTTGTAGGAAAATATTATAATTTCTAAATAGCCTGGTATAAATTTTATGATTTGCATAAAATTATTGTTAATTAAAAATCACGTTTTTGCATGCAACTTATGAGAAGTTGTAAGGTGCAAAAAGCTATGTTCGGATAGAGATAATATATATCATGTTAGTCTAGAGCTGTAGTCACGATTCGGCTCCACTAGACGCCATTACTCACACGCGTATACTGTTCGATTACGTCTGGAATAAAGAAATGTATATATTATAGGGCTGGCAGTTATAGGACAGAACTAGTTAAAGGAATATACATAAACAACGAGCGAACATCTAAAATACGAACTGTGTATACGATTCGCACTATAAACAACTACATAAACAATTCGAATGCAAATGCTGCAATTCCGCAAGGCTTTTTGAGTTTATATAAAGGTACGTAATGGCAGTACTGTAGTTATGCAGGTAGCTGTCGGCGCAATTAAAACTGTGATCCACTTCAGTACACTAATGAGCCGCCCAGCCAGCCTCCCCTCGCGACTGTCGATGCTGACTCGGATCCGTTTGTAAAGTATAAAGCCAATTAAACTAAAATGTTCCTACCGCTAGGTTGCTTTCCACTTGCTTTAGGAGAGCTAGAAAGCTTGTCATTTTGTTTATTGTTTATCGATGACTGAGACAGAACGTAGCCGCATTCGTGCGCCAACTTGAACGTGTGCTATTGACTTCAGTACAAAGTACAAACCTCAACTCAACTATAAGAATACTTTTAAGTGAACTGTGTCGATTTGTCTAATAAATAAATACTTCGTAAATGATCCTATTTATTTCTATTTTCTTTTAACCGACAGTGAGTTTAGTGAAGTTGTATAGGGCTACTAATCGATAGGAATAGACAGTCGCGCCGGCGGACATTTCCTCACGTAGCGCGTCTATTGCCAGCCCTCATTCAGGGAACGGTGAGTACGTGCATGCAATCCACAATACGCAGACGCACCCATGGGCAGCTCATAGTCTTTAATGTCAGAATAAAATCGATAGCAAGAACTGACGCCAAATAAACACAACAATTTAAGATTGGCAATCGTAGTCTGTATTGATACGATTGATGTCTAATGATGATTCTAAACAGAGTACATAAACAAAGGATTTCCAATAGTAATATATATGCATCTGCCAGCACCATAGAATTGAACACCTTACCAGGTATTATAAAGTTCAGTAACTATACGTCAAAGTAAAACAAAGCATGTCGGCGTTGCTACAAGAGATTTCGAGCGATCTTATCATTCTCATAGCGGTGGTGTATCTAAGCTGCAAACACGAGAAAGTTTGTTGTGGAAAAAATATGTACGGTGAAATGACAAAAACGAAAGCATCTAATTACACTACATACTCGCTTTTATGTGCAGACTCTAAGAGTATGCATAAAGGTGGTAGAAATTTGTATGATGGGTGGAGATCACTTTGCGTGACGCCTGATATGGAGTATGGTTGAAGCAGTAAAGGTGCGCGCAATTTTGTAGTCAATATTAATCTACGTAAAGTCGAAATTACTATACATAATAACGCAAATGAATGAGAAATTAAGATCAACGCGATAACGCTGTGCTATTAAACAATACATCGAAATATCCAATAAGTAATTATAAGTTGCTTTTAATTAACGAGTCTTATAAAATTTCTATTGACGGTGCTGGTTATTGGTTATTAAAGTCTTACGGTTATCTTGAGATTTCATACTTTCCATATTTACTTGGTATTATGAACTGCAATAAATATTCATTGCTCGAAGGGATTTCCGACATTTCCGTACTTATTAACGACATACAACTCCCACGAGAAATTCTCGGATTCAGGTAGGGTGTCGAATAAGCAGGGGTCCTGATATTACACCACCATTACAAAAACTGTGCATTGTCAGTAATTCCGTAAACTGCACTCAAAAAATCGATAGTGATTGTGTTGACTGATTTTATGTCTTATGCACTGTGAAGATTACGGTCTAGTGATATTAATTTATTATACAAATGATTTACAATCGTCGTGATCGTAAATTGCAGAAAATACTATGCACTGATAATTTTTAATCTTATTACTATTTGGATTGTCGCAATAGTAATACACATACCAGACAATACGAAAATAGCATACCTAAATTTAAGAAATTCTGGATATAAACAACTTTCTTAATTTTATGCAATTGTACTCATACTACTATTTTAATATTATAATTTGTAAATATAATACCAACTGTTTATTACATTTCCACGGCCAAACAACGAAATTAATTTTGAAACATTATGTTATGACAAATATGATAAAATGTTTTCCAATTGCTAGTAATTTATATTCTTTAAGCAATGATTTTAGTAATACATCTTTCCTACTCTTCTTTTTAGGAATCATAACAAAGGAGCATAAGAAATACTCTAGTGTGACTTTATCTTTCTGTCTCGTTGAGCTTAATGCAGCAACTATTGTAATGCTATTGACTTGAAATTAGAAAAACTTCTTAAGTTTTATATTGATAATAAAGATAAAATTGATATCATGATTTAAAACTGGGGTTGTAATGTCAAATGGGGTAGCACGTGAAAATTTGCCTAACTATGTAGTTTTTAAATTCAACAAAAGTCATCAAGTTACCAACTAACAAGTTATATCGTCACATTTAAGCGGCGGTCAACGTTCTGTATACACACACATTGACAACTCTTTTGACATATCTTCATCATATAGACTCTTTCAAATTAATGACTTATCAATACTTTATACGATCATTCCAAAGTAGATAGGAAAGTCTCGGTGCACGAGTTTGACTAGCCCTCTGGCTGGTATTTGTTCTTTATATTTACTGGTTTAAAGGCTTGCCTGGCGCCTATCGATCGTTAAGGTTCAACACTTAGGGCCACTTGCACAACAACTCACTAAATACGTTTAGCACTAAATAGATTTAAAACATCTTGCTGTCGCAGTCATCCGTGTGCAGGTGACTGAGATGCCACGATGTTTTAAATCTATTTAGTGCTAAACGTATTTAGTGAGTTGTTGTGCAAGTGGCCCTTAATACGTTATGTTCAACTCTTAATCAGAATTACTGTGGCAATGTAACATAGGGATAAGTGTACGAAATATATCTAGTAATAGGCATATCACACCACCTAAAGTATCTTTCAAAATACGGTGTACTAAAATAATGAATAAGCAACAGAATAATGGATCGGTTGACAAAATAGTTTTCTCATATTCATTGCAACCTACTATACAACAACCTATATACTTAGGAACAGTAATAAAAGCTATGCAACTATTGCAGGCATGCAAATATCATTCTATTCGTGAGTTACCAATTGCCTAATAACATATGCAATCGGTTTAGAAATTTTACAAACTTCAGCTTAATTTAACAGCAATAGTACGGTTGTTCAATTACGCCTGGCTTCAATGGAGTATTGATTAGTACAAAGCTTCTACCTCAAGTACAAACCACATCAATTAACTTACTTCAAACTGAAACGAAAGCCGCGCAAAAATCTATACCTACATAAACCGTTAGTTTTAAAAGGTCGGTGACATAACGTGAAAATATGGACTGTATCTACGTACCTAATAAGCCGCCGCAAATAACGAGGCAGGTTGCAACGCAAAAAATATAAAAGTGCACGCCTTTCAAAACGGCAGAGTTGAAATAAAATTCAGTAGTATTCGAGTGCAGGTTGCCCCAGGTCGGCACTGCGTTCAGGTTGTATAAAATACAATAAGTTATTCATGGTTGTAGGTACTATGTAGGCGCGGCGAGCGGCGCGCTCGAGGGTTGGAGGGGGTCAACGGCCGCGGCGAGACGTGACGTCAGCCGCCCTACAGCTGTCTATGACGTCACTACCCACCCTGTGCGCAGTCACAACAAACCAAAGCATGGTCTAGTCCCCCAACTTATGATTCAATCTCGAATCGACCAGAACAATGTGGTTACCACATGTCCTCGTGTATGATATTAAAATTCGATATCGTGTGGTTACTTAGTCACATGACGTAAATGAACACTTGTGTCTCGGTGAGATCTTTATTAGTTTCAATTTCGGCAGCTGGAATAAGTAAATAATGTTATGCCAATATTGGCGCTAATATCAAACAACTTAAAACTCTTTTTAATTTAATACAATTTAATCAAACTTAATCCATTAAAAGCAATTGAAAGCTATTAGCTTATTTAACCTATACCTACCTACCTGCAATTTTGAACACCAATAATTGGCAAAATGTTTGACAGCCAAAACTGGTGTAAGATATCTAAGTGTAATATAATGTTAAATAAACTTCCTAGATCCCATTGTAAGAATAATCATAGAAAAAGGAAGGACTTTTCTAAAGTATTAATTTGCTCGTTGTTTATGCAAACCTAGAACATTTATTTCATTCAAAGAAATGAACTAATTTCACTATTTTCCGTTATATTTAGTCTACAAATAATGTAAAAGAATAGGAAAACGTAAAAGAGAGATGTCATTTCAATAAGTTGTATCATGTATACGATCACACAACTTATAAAACTAATGTAACTGTTATTTCCGTAGTCATTTGTCAAAAACAAAACACAGCTCAACAATTAAATAGTATGCAAGTGATTTTTGACCGCATTGGCAAGACGAAATGCATTAAATGGAGATCAACAGCCATAGAAAGTACCGTAGCGGTGAGTAGCGGGATTGCCGTGATTTCTCATCATAACAGCCGCCGTGCCGCCGACGTCTCACCGCCCGCAACACCGAATTGTGCTCTCGAATAGCATAAGAATATTTCACGTGCAACTGTATCTAATGACGGTACCAACGGTAATAGTCTGGGAATCCGGCCCGCAAACAAAGTATTTAACATGCAGATACTAGATTAAAACGAACAGATAGCCTAAACAATGACGGCACGACCACTACTATGCAAATGGCACAGAACAATGTTTAGATATTACAAAAACCCTCTTACTGGAAAATCGTTCACAAGACCGTATTTAAATCTCTCAGAGGTCACTCGTTAAAGATTTGAATCAGCTATGTTCTCGTACATTTGTATGATTCACTACTTCTGGAGTTTTTGTAATAGCTCCGAATACCTACTGCGATACGATGAGCCATCTTGGACACCATATTGCGCGACGTCATACAAATAATAATACACAAAACAACTAGTACGTATAAAACTCTCACATGACAGATTTAGCTTGTCACGTTTTCTATTTTTTCTTCCAAGTAATGTTTTGTTTGTTTATGAAAGATAAAGATAGCTGTAAAACTTTCACGATTCCAGATGGCCATTAAGAATAAGTTAGATCCACGAAAGATAATTGTCCCCTAGTGTCTAATATTCTTATTCATTTGATCTCGTAAACAAATACCGCGTGCCGCCCACTGCTTCCCCTGTGCGGTATATCGGCAATACAAAACAGGCAGAGCCTGCTGCGCCACATAAATAATAATAATGATATAGCATTAATTGTAATATTCGTAAGATAGAATCAAACTATATATTACCTACTTCGTTTACACATATAGGCAATCTAACCAAAGTTGCGAGAGGCCATTATGAGCACACGAGCATACAGTGAGAACAGTTGGCGAGATCGGCGACACATTTCGGTGGTTAACGGTCGGTATTAGCGCCGATCGATCAGGTGGCCTGTGTTACGACAGCTCAATAGGACATACATCTGTCTTGTGTAGCCGACTGGCTTGCCGCAATGAGGCCGATTGCACCAACCTGAACGACATATCGATAGAAAGCCTAATGTGACCAAAAATGGTTCAAATTGATTGCAAGATAACGCTTAAGAGCTTTTCTGGATTATTTTTACATTATTCAATAGTAAATATTATTATATGAAATATTAAAAATAAATCTTTATAAGTATACAGCCACATTGCAATTTGGTGCGTATGTTCTTCTCGGCTAAATAAATCTTCACAAAGATTTTGTAAACCACCTGAATGCAATTAATTCAGGAGTTTTTATTAAGTGTACACAGCAACGTACTGAGACATGAATGATGATGATATATTTTGGACATTCGTTCAAACTCTATTCCATGCCTAGGTTAGTTCACCATCCCGTACATTTTGGCGAAGTGAAGTAAAACACCTTATCTTAGGTACTATGTGTATTTCTTGGCAGAGAACACAGAAGCAATATTTATGATAGAGTGCCAATATTGGAATATATATACTTGCCACCTGTCCTTACCATTCGCAGTTCACCCATAGACGAAGGGTGCCAATATTAACTATTTGTACAATAACTGTTCCTCTGAATGATCTTCTCATGGTTTATCTAAGACAAATGAATAGTAATACATCACTGTCTGTTAAAATTCGACTAATGATGATTACTGAACTTAAAAATCGCTTTGAGTCGAGCCTTACGAAACGGAATAATAGGCATTAATTATGATCCGTTTATATGTAAGCAATATACTATATAATTAAAATCAAGAAAGTGAAAATTGTTTCATTGTACTCTTATTTTAGAGACGGTAGCCATTATTTTCGTAGAGGTAACTTTAGAACAACATATCTTACCGGCATAACCATGTATAAAACGAATTCCTTGCGGGCAAATCCGCATGCAAGATGTAGTAATAAATATTCCTTAAACAATACATAACTATGTTATTTTAATTACATCGTGTAAATACAGAATCTACATCAAAATCGGCTTGCATGATGAGTACTGGAGTTACGTGTTGGGCAATTGTTGATGATCGTAACTGCCCAGTCCTTCCGCTACTCGAACTGTGCATGTTTACGTACCACATGACTTTATAATTAGAAACTTTTACTATGCAAAAACTAAAGCAGAATTCCGGATACGCGGTTTTCGTCGCGTAAAATTTTCATCAAATATATGTATAAACATAATTAAGCACGCGACACCCGTTTCATTGAGTATTCTATCTAATGATTATTTTTACGAGTTCCAATTATAAAAAAACACAATTCGCGAATCTGTTAGGTAGTTATAAATTTGGCCAAATGTGAAAACTACTGAATTAGAATCAGTTATTCATTATGGAGAGGAACGAGCGCGAAATAGCATTAAGTCCGTCGTGCAATAATCCCATTTCCACGGTAGGTTCGTAGACCTCCGGCGGGCGCGGACGGAGTGCGGCGCGCCGGCGGCAGCGCTATCCGGCGCTGGTGCTGCGGCCGCAGCGCCGGACAGCCCGGCGGCCGGCATGCGTCCGAGCCACCAGCACACTTGGCGCTCGCGTGATCGCGTTGCCGCTACCGCCCAACGGGAATTAATTAATTAATCTAATCGAAAACTAACCATTCACTGTGACCGTTCTGTTGTGGCACCAGGCTGCCATCTTGCTCTTTAAGGGATTAGTTTAATTAATTAGTCATACCGCTCGTGCCACTGCGACTAGGCGCTGTCACGCAAAGTTTTGATCACCCACTGGGCATTTGATCATTTATTATTTTTAATTGGCATTTATGTAAAAAACAGGTATTTAGATGCACTACTACAATATTTTACGGCCATCTCTTTTAATTACTAAGTAAAACGAACAAGAAACGTTGTTAAAAAATGTCAACTATGTAGATTGTGTTTTCGCAAGCATTTTCATACTAAGCTGAACCGTTCTTAAAGATAATACTTATACCGCAATTAACATTTAAGTATGTCTTCCGCTATATATTTGTTTTAAGTCAACATACCTTTATAAATAATAAAAACAAGATGAACACGTACTATATTCACATATACGTGACGAAGCCAAATCTAAGTAGGTATATATATAGCCTGAGAAATTCTTCTCCTATTCTATAGACATGTAGGTATAATAGTATAAAACTTTCACTACATATTTATATACAAGCAATGTTAAAATCATCAACACCATCCACTATAGAAAATGTTAACTCAGTTACAGAATTACACCACAAAGAGGTTATGTGAAAAGCCGGCCGGCATCTAGCAGACACCGGCGGCCGGCGGGGCGCGGGTGAGGCGCGGCGGCGGCGGCCGGTGGCGGAAGACAGACGCGTAGGTGTGAATGCTGTCTAGTGGCTAGACTCACATGTGTACAGCACAGCGTGGTACAATCGCCGCTGGTCCTGGGCGGGCGGCGGAGTCACTAAACTGAACCAAACGCGGGAGGGTCGCGGCAAAGCGTAGCAGCGGTATCGCGGTGGCCGTTCGCGCGGCCGGTGTCTCGGGGACTGGCGAGTGGTGCGCGCTGCGCGCCTCGCGCCGGGCCCGGTGCAGCGCCCGAGCGCACCCCGCGAGCCGCGCGCCCCCCGACGCCCGCGCAATTCGCCCTCCAGATTATACTCTCTGTCGCCGTTTGCAGAAACCTCCAGAATTCATCGCTACACTACTTTGTAGTGCGCCTCAATACTCAAGATACAGTGAAGAAATTACTTCAACACTCGCCTGTCCACTTCTGAACGCGTTTAATACAAAGGTAAGTCATATGTACCAACAATTTAAATTGTCAGCTGTATCATAAAGCACATAAGCAACAAGACGGTGATAGAATGTAGTAGCGTCGCCGATGGAAGACGCCGGGCAGCCGACGACCCCGCGGCGGCCACGCTCCGCCGCGCGCTGCGCCGCCTCGCCGAAACTTCGCACTTCACTTTTCCACAAGGAACAGTTCAAAGGCGCGCGAGCCGTGAAATTACCGCAAAACTGACGTAACAACAATTGGCCGTCACTTCACCGAAGCGACAATTGTAAAAACACAAAAAACAGAAACTTTGTTGCATTTTCTTCCGTTTTTGTAAATAAACCAGTACCTTATCACGTCTAATATTAATAATAATTCCTCCTTTGTCGTCGATGGCTTCTTCGCAACATATTTCCAAAGAGCCTAAAATTAAACCCAACCTGAACTGACTGTTCGTATTGAGTCATGTTTGCATAAAAACCGGCTTCAAAGATTCCAAGACATGGAGGTAATCGTGTAGGTAAACAGTGAAGGCAAAAGCGACGCTTGATTACAAAAAATCATCCTTCAAAACTGTGTTTTGATACCAAGAAAAAGTCTTCTCTTAAACGTCACAGAGCTTTTTATGAGGAGTATAATAAATATAAAGTTATGAGATTTCAATTATGAAAATTGACAGCTACTGACTAAAAATATAATGAAAAGTGTAGAACCAATGACATGAATCACACGCAAAAAGAAAATTATACAAGATTAATAACCTCACGTGCCAATAGCTAATGCCTACATAGATTATAACAAGAGTGACAGCAATTTCTAAACTATAAATACAATTCTAGCCTTCACTATCCACTACAGGAGCCTTATTACAAACTCTTATTTCCAGGCAGTATACGGCGTAAAGTAAACTGCCTTACAATTTCGTATTATAAACGTGCTAACTCCAGCCAGTCAGCGGTCACGTGACAGGTGATCGAGTATTGCCTGGCAAATACCGTATTACGAGCTTTCGACATTTGACATTTCGTTTCATATTGAAGTCGCCATATTGTAAACAAAACAAACCATTCAGTTTACTCTAAGCTGGAGTAACTTTTTTTGAATAGCTACATTAATATAGTTGCTTTTATTTTGATGTAATATACCTAGTTTTTAGTTAATTTCTGAAATGTGTGACGATGAACTATTATTATTTGAGTTTTTGGAGAGTGACGCTACTCAGCAAAACGCTGAAAATAAGCTAAGAGTAGACGGGTTCGTGACGAGAGCAAACTTTCAATAATATGTCCGAACAAGAATTTATTGCACGATATCGTCTTAGCAAAGCATTAGTGCGAAATTTGTGAAAATTATTAAGACCTCATATTATTATGTCGGAACCAAAACAAAAGCCACGGATTTATCAATAGAGACAAAGGTAAAAATTACATGTAAAAAGAAACTTATATGTAATAATAATGTCCTCCAGACCGAATTTCGGTTACAGCGACCAATCTGGAGACTGGCCGTCTGCGCAGGATATATTATAGTGCACAAGCGTGTGCGCAAACACGCGTGTACCACGGGGATAGATACCTAAAATAAGTTAGTAAAAAAATTTGTGTACAACAAATGAACGTGTCTACAAAACAAACGAACGTCTACAAAACAAATGACTATCAGAAAGTGACCAGCCAGCGATAGTGCTTACAAAAAACAGGTACAAAATGGTTATGAATGACAAAGTTCCGTGTATGATTTGAATAAAATTATTTCGCACTACTCTCATGGAACAATTAGCCTTTCTAACAGAGCCTTGCTTTCGCCAAATCTAAAAATGTGAATCTGAATAGTTTCTTGTACTAGCATAAGATTTCATTTTGATATGGATTCTTTGACTCAAGTAGGTAGATATTCGAATTTATATAAAACAATAATATGCAGCGCGTACTTTGTAAAGAAAACATGTTTTTTATAGTCAGTTATTGAACGATGGGTATTAAATATTCGTGGATTAACCAATCTGGTAAACAATGGAGACATTACGAAGTGGCCGGATAAGGTGAAGTTTGGTCCACATCGAGTCGTGCTGAATCCCAATGAGGCGGCGAAGCCCGCGCACACTAAGCTCCGTACCTTCATAAATGTCTAGTTGGAACTATTATACCGTCGATATGACTCATGCTTGCTTCAATCAAACTATTTTGCGCAAGCCAGTTATAGAATTGTTAAGCAACCCAGTTGCATCCACAACAATTTTAAATTCGAGCCGTTCATCATCCTTTCGACAGCTCCTTCACCAACCATATTGGCTATTAAACTGAAGTACAATGTAAATTTCAACGAGTACTGTGTAATCAATAAGTACACTTCTCTGAATGATAACATTTACAGTTGGGCGGATGTCACGAAGTCTTTAGTTAGTGGCGATAGCCTCTGTCTCCAATTACGGAGCATTACTCATGCGTGTGATATTTATTAATAAGTAAACGTTTTAGTAAACAATATTAGTGGCAATCGCGTGATCAATATCATACCAGAAACGTCTAATTGTAAAAGTAAGTAAACAAATATTTTCTCTACAATAAGTCGCAGACGCGACACACTATTTTTCACAATTCGGTAGACCGTCTCTTGACTGATGACTTTTACATTTTTAATAATTTGGAGGCCGAGTGTACAAAAATTGTTCGGCCGTTGAACTTGCGTTCGCAAAAACAACAGTCTATTGTGGAAGTGCGTCGCACGAACCGAGCCAGACCGTGTCGCGGTAACAACCGCACATATGCGGCTGCTAAACCAGTGGTTTTTCTAAACTAGGCAAATACTTCAAATTGAACATACGTCAATAATTAATCTGATTGAACTAATGTTAATTCAATGTTTGAAATTGAATGAGTCGGAGACTGGCGCATCTGTAGCCGAATTACAAAATTTCCATTCTCATCAGAAATTTAGGACGATTGTGTAAAACGAGCCAACCACAAGCGGCTCTCGGCTCGCTCCGTAGGATCACTTGTCAGATTACACAGTCTGGGCACTGGCAGCACAATGGCGTAGCGCAAACACGGATCAAACCGAACATCGCTCGACAAACACAGACTGCTTAGCAAACTTGTGCCATTCCATGCAAATTTTGTCGACAAAAACGTGCCGCAGAGATTTGAAAATGAAATCCGCCACCTTATGCGGTGACATATTATAATACATGGCAGTATTCGCTTTGAATCAATCTTCAAGATAAATCCTCACGACTTAGTTTTGTGTCCAATATGGCAATACGTACAAGAAATTAAAGACTTCCTAATCAGAAAAAGCAGAAACATTAAGTTGGTAAGTATATAAATACGTAAGTAACTACTTATAGTCACGAAGTCGTCTTATCCGTTCTTGATTTGGTGTTGTCAGCGTGCTAATTGTAGATTTTGTAACGTGACATGCGGAGGTATAGCAACAAAGTTGCATGTACAACAAGATGGAATTATATAACAAGCAAATTGATGAAAATTACTTATATACCTCTGATTACAATATTATATAAACTTGAGCTCATCGGAAACGGCATCATGTGCGTTAACGCTTACACGTGCAAATCATAATAATCTTAAAAAATTGAGTACTGCCACGTAGGTAATCAGCATGGACCAGTTTAAGTTTTCAATTTACGCCGTCCTGTTTATCGTGAAGTAGCTGTCATTATATTTCAAACCTGTTGCGACGTGTTTTTATTCACTGATATTACTAAAAAGACTGATGATAAAGAGTAAATAAAAGTGAATTAGTAATTGATTAGCAAAATTTCTTAATTATTGTCAATATTTCAGCTTGTAACATTGAATACTTTACTCCTGAAAATTGTTAATCCTGGCAAAGAATTTAACGACAGCAGATGACGGACAAGTAGACAAGAGTGAAAAAGATAATTGTCTCACATTACCGCGAAGGGAAGCGACATCTATGCAGTGAAGCCATGTTAAATATGCATATTCGTTTGTAAAATGTTTTAGTAGGCGCGAATATACTTTCAAAATCGATAAGTACTTTACTACTTTCTACGTAAGAAAGGTACACACCGATAAAATGTGTGTAAGATCTTGGTACTTAAATTATTTTAAATAGCTTTGAGTACAGATAACTTTAAGATTTGTGTTGCAAGATGTATTAGTTACCAACGCTGCACAAAATGCTTTAATTTTGCCGGAAAATATGCATAAAACATCTCATTTTCTAGCATTCTTCTTCCCCTTTGCCTTAACAAAATGAGTATTCAGTGATAATATTAATTGGCGCTAAATATTAAACAATCAATCAAAATTTGTCAACCATAATTAAATTATTACATTATCACGGTTGACAGATACCAATCTTTATAAATTGATAAGACTTATTTTGTTAATAATATACATTTAAATATAACACATAATTGCATATTATTAACAAAGAACATAAGTTAGATTAATTAAGCGCAGTACTCGTTTATAAGTGACGCAACAAGTAATGAAGCCGGGCTGCGCTTGCGCTGAGAGTGGGCGCAATGCATTCTGCAGCATTGTTCATGTGTGAACTCAATTAGATAGTTTCGCTCTGTCGTGACAGAGCTGGACACGCCACCAATCTGTCGTGTGAGGAACATGCACTTGTTACTATCCCGACTTTATAGTGTCAAGATTTTACATACAACGATCCCTGTCAGGTGCCGTAACCATTCATATATAAATAAAAGGATAATAACCAGGTAGGCATAGGAGTGCACGCGGTAGGCATGGTACATTTGACATTTCATTAGTCTTGTTATACTCATACACGTAGAAGGTAAGTGCGCTGGTACAGAGCGCGAGTCGCGCCAGACGCCCAGCTATTCCCCCGCCCACTTTCTCCGGCGACTTGCAACATGTAAACTGAGCTTACATTAAGTTTCAACACTTTACATGTCGTTAACCTGTATACAAATCACTGTTTACATTGCTTACGTACTTATACTTAAAACATCAACCGAGTGCTAATCAACACTTCACAGAGCTGCAAACTGCTGATAACAGATAGGCAGCGGCGTTGTTACTTATATTACAACGTAAGCTTCTAACGTATCTGTTCATAATATTCTCGTAGACCAAAAGTGCTCTAATTTTAGTCAATAAGCTTTTCAAAGACAATAGTATGATGTACTCATTGTACTCTTGGTGAAGACCATCATGGCAACTAAAAGATTAAGCACACAAATTAGAATGATGGACAGTTGAAACCACAACTTTGATAACAACATCTTACGGTGATTGTGAAAACCGGCCAGCGATGTTTTATTATAGCGGTTTATGGGAGAAGTCCCATATTTAGCGGGAACCAATTATGGACCGCGACTTTCATTTGATCGATTCGATGAGTGTATTTTATGGTCTCAGTGGTTATAAAACGGTAGTACCTACTATTTACAAGCTAGTCGATATCGGACAAGATAGATCAAATATAAATATGAATAATGTATCAGATTATTTTAAAGCAAATACTAGCGTTAGGATCAAACGACATGACACACCTTCGTTGCGGGTAAAGGACCCTCCGTCGGATAAAATGTTCGTATCGCATAACCGGAGTGGACAGGTCGCGGCCCCGGCGTATCTGATCCGCAATTCCACATTACATAATTTATGGAAGGACTCGCTATGGACCGCTGCGACTGTATAAGATACCACTATTGTACCACGAACATTTTCATATGAAAATCTTCCAACATCGCGGTTACACCTCGGAATAATTCATGAGCAAATTCTTTGTGAAAGTTTTTATGTCGTAAAAAGTTTCTAATAAATAGCAACATGTCAGATATAGATTATTTATTAACAGTATTGTACGTATCTTATAAGTAAAATCTTTAGACGGTATTCGCAGGCGGTGATATAAATATTACGACACAGGTCAATCGCTGACCGGCAGCGCGGATAAGACTGCTTAGTATATGATCTCAGACGTCTATCATAATGTGCGATCTTGTTGTCACTGATATCGTTAGCGATATGAAAGAGCGACCAACTATCGTATAGTGCGCCCACCCACGTGTTCCCGGAACTGCGTAAGACGCCGCGGATTTGGCCGCGATCCAACGGACAATATACGGCGAAGTAAAATTAAAATGTGCAATGTTTCCGTACAACGTCATCGTCAGCTATGTACACGATGATTTTACACATTTATTTGAGACCCTGAATACGATTTACATTCACACGGAATCACATAGGCCCGCATAAATTGCGCTTCTGTAATCCCCCGTTATTCGATTGAAAGGATTACGGTGTTCTTTATCAGCCCTCCGAAGGGGACCGGTTGTAACGACAAAAAGAGACAAATTGCGGAAGTCTGTTCTTGGTTCTTTTCAAAAGAAGTTAATGTTTTAATTTAAGTTTAAATTACCTAATTCTTAGCAATGATATATAATTAATCTTCTAGACATAATATACGAGATTTTCAAAAAGAGAAATATAAAGGAAAAGTCTGGCAAATACATATCACTTAAATAAAACTATAGGTACAATGATCGTATGATGTCAAAAAGCATATTATTCATGGACTATAATAACAACCAAAACATTACATGACAATAGCAAACCGGGAAAATACCATTACTCGTACTTGTGATAAAAGTGTTTGAAGTTATTCCAGGGTTGTGAGAGTCCTTAATATATTCTAAATACATTTGTAGTTTTAAGATCACGACTGCAGTGTGTATTGCGGGTAAGGGCCAGGGGTTGTACAATAAATGTAACGATGTCAAAGCGGCGGAGGCGGGCGGTCGGCGCGCCATAACGAGTGCCGCCCTCCTACACAAACACTGCACTTTTATTGTGATACTGCGAAGCACCGACGCACCCCTCGCGATGCACCGAGACCACTCGACTGCGAAATACAAAATCATTACAGATAACGCAGCCCTTCGACAATATTGTGGCAAGTGCACTCAACTATTAAAAAATGCTCACAAATTATATTGTTAAATCACGCTCTTATAATAAATCTCAGTCAAAATAATACATACTAGCCTTACCAACTAGTACGTAATTAGATTTATTAGGAATTAGGATCTAAATACAACTATGAAAATGTATTCGTAGTTACTATTAAAAGTAGAAACTTGATTTTCTAAAGGTATATATGTAAGTATGAAAGTATTACTATTAATTACGTGAATACTTTGGTATTATTTAATTAGCAACGTATACATTTCTTAGTTTCTTGCACTATAGTATGGCAGATTATCTACAATGTTGTCTACAAAATATGACAATATTCAACCAAATGCATGACGTCTTTGGCTTACATTACTGTGAATAATTATGCCTTAGTCATGGCGAATTTCTAATTTGGTTGAAATTGATTCACTGTTTCTTACAGTCACGTACACAACCCGGCACATCTTTTCATCGCTGACTCGTATCTATAGAATTATCCGGTCGTAGCCCAAGAAATAAAGTGACTGACACAGAGTGTAGATTATTGAGTTAAACCCACTCAAGTCCATAAGCGTTTGTCTATTTATAGCTTGAAATACTAAAAATAATCGAGTGGTAGGCGTGATGATCAGAGCATTAGTCAAGCGAGGCATGCGCGCCAGTGGTCACCATGTTTACAATGCAAATTCATCGAGAGTCGCCCGCGCGTCGCGCGCCGCGCACTGCGCCCGCGCACCGTCCGACATGTCATGTGGAGCGAAACTACCTCCACCACTACTTTCGTAGGGAACAAATCATATACACTTTCGACAACATGCTAAGAAAGCATAGTATAATCTTTAATTAAGAAATTAACTATGAAGGGCTTTCTACTTAATGTCAGAATAAATACAAAATTAATATAATAATTGCTTCAGACTTTTACTTTACATTCTGAACTAATCTCTTTTTCTCTTGTTTTATCTGCGATGAGTTCTAAATTAGTAAATATGTTGATTTGGGGAGTGAAGTCTAACTTATTCAAAGAAATATCTTCAAACTTATTTTAAACTTAAGTTGCTATCATATTATATATATTTTTAGCGTATTGAAATGCAGAACTAGATATGTATTTGTTAAAGTGCTACCAGTAATACGAAACACAGCTTGCAGTAACACTGTTTGCGCACCTTCTAATAAGATTATCACTTAGATGAAGGAAAGGGCTTGTTGTGTAAATCTCTCTGGGCATGCTAATGAGTCCGCAATAGTCCACGGCTTGTTTAGCAACTAGGACTGCACATTAATCAATACACATTCTCTTTGTAAACGGCGCGATTATTTCTTACTTTTGGTAATTCCAAACAATTTTATACTCAGCGGTGTCGTGGGTAATTGTCTAAACGGACAATTATCTCTATTAAGTGCATTTAGGCCAACAGTTCCAGTAATAGCCTTAACGACATTACATCGCTTCTTAAAATATATATACAACTCCGTGTGAATGACACAAGAACGACCTAAAATGTAAAATTGATGTCAGTGAGACGGGAAAGAACAGTTTAACACATTTCGGTGGCGAGGACCGAATTGATAACGTGAAAGAGATATTTATTGAGTTTAACATTAAATAACATGTTTAATGGTTCGTTTTACCGTAAAATTTAGTTGTAAACAAGTTGATTAATTTACTGTCTCACATCCATGGTTTCGCACTTGTACAATCTTCAAAATATAAATGTTTGGAAATATGGATGCGATAATGCATTTTGGTATATCTTTGTGACGTGAAATAAGTATAAATTGAGTCATGTCAGTACATATGTATTTCGCAGGATAGTTGTTATCATATCATGCCATACATAACTGACATATCATGCTTATACCTCACATGATAGGATCTAGTCCATTACAGTATTTCAGGCGCGTTTGCAGTCTCTATGCCGCTATTATTGTAAAACCCAATTAACACATATCGGATTAGTGCCTATGACGTCAACGTAGACAGTTGCACATGCGCTCTCCATGAAACCATTTACTAACGAGGCAATCAAACATATTTTCGCATCGCCAACGTAACTAGCTTCCGCGACGACGTGGTATAACGAAAATCACGTACTTCACATGACACAGAACGCTCTTTTCAGAAATAAAAAAAGGAAATGATTTTCTCCGAACACCCACCAACTCTAAAGTTCACATAGGTTTATTGCCCTACTTTAAAATGAAGAAAGGACAGATCAACAAAGATATTACACTTGCAGTTGTATATATTAGGAATTAAGACCTATCGTAACATTTCTATCAAGTCAGAGAAAACTACGTAACTCTATACGCCTCGTAGTAAGTCTGATATGATGAAGACATGTATCATATTCGTAACAAGATAAGCAAATGAATGAAAGTTGGCAGATAACGCGACGACATCCAACAGTGTCAAGGTCAACGCGTGTTTGTATCGCGGTGCCAACTAACAGTCACACCAAATACTAAACACGCTGCTGCGTTCACGCATATATTATACAAGTAAACATATCGTTTGGCAAATATGCGGCTAATAGCATTCCAACATTTTTTTAAACAATGTTATCGTTTTGTGTGAGGGAATAATTGTGATGTGTGTGACAGAAGATAGTTCACAAGTGATATGTTGATGTTAGACGCATCAATATGTTTGGGCTGTCGATTTTCAGTAATTTTTCTTGCCTTAATATGTATAGTCTATTTAAGAAAGATACTAAATATCTACTTATGTAATAACCAAACTGAACTCCATTCCGGAGTTAGCCAAAGTGTTAGGTATAGGGTTTTGTGTTAGAAAATTAAGCAGTAATCAATAGTACCATGGCGTCTGCAAATGTGGACGGTAGATAGCAATAGGCGCGGCGCTTACCCGGTGAGACCTACCATCAAAGCTGATCACATCATGATGGTTATGTATGTATGTATAAATTCACTCTAGAACTATTTAATTTCATTATGAAATAGAGTTATCAATTAAGTATGCCATATTTTATTAAAATTGCCCATGGAAAACAAAATCAGCGAAGATTAAGGTTTTTGTTGGTCAAGCAATCATTCCATTTTATGTAATCAAACGTTGGGCAGTCAGGTTTCATTCTAATTCTATATACTGGAGCTATTAGATATATAAAACACAATCTTACTAATTCGACACTTCACTCTACCGACACGTTCAGTACCTTGGTACTGGAATAGGACCAAGCATAGAAAAGATTATTTGCATGTAGAATATTGCCATTGCTTAGAATGGCTTAGATGATCCAACATTATAATATTGGATCATCTAAGCAATGGTAGGCAGAAAGTTGCATCCAAATTAGATATAATATATAACAAAGTGAGTAAAAGAAGATGTAGAAGTAATAAATCTTACAAGGAACCGACCATATATAGATGTAGTGCTGCAACGCTTCTCTTAATGTATATTTTAGGCAACAGAAAGTGCTGTCCTGGCCTGGTTTCTAGGTATATCAAGAAACGAGTCGTTAATTTTTGACGCATGTTCTATGAAAGATGTGACAAAATTCAACTGTTCGTAGCTAAAACGACTCGATGCTTGAATATAAGAACTGGGCCTTAGACAATAATGGTACTAAATTTCTTGGTTAAGAATGTCAAAATATGTGGATTAAATGTACGTATATGGATTTGTTTTTATAAAACCAATTGGCATATAAAATTGTCAGTCCTTTTACATATTATGTATATTTGAGTAACCCGATTTTCCATTATTCCGGCTCTCTTATGCCTACACGTGTTTGCTCTACGAGATTGTACATATTATATTGTATAATTTGTATATAATTTGCTTCGTTGTTCAATACTGAAGCATGAAATAAAGGTTCACAACTTCACAAATATTCAAACTACGACAAAAAAACAGACATTCGTACTGTAATCACAATCTGTATGATAACATACTGTTTAGATTAAAGGTACCTACCGTGTTTTGTAAATTGAATACTTACATTCAGAAACAACACGTAATAGGGATTAGGGACTGCAGTTCTATAAACTGATTTATTCACAACACTTCTAAGATAGTAGATTCACCGCCCTCGGAGGATGATTTTCGAAAAAATATGTTATTTTATGTTGATGCGTCTGCGAGTTTGAGTTTGAACAGTCATTCATTCAAACGATCGATCAATCAGTTTCTCTTTACATGGACAACTACAAGCTATGTTCTGAAAAAGATATTCAGTCTAATTAATCCTAACTAATATTATAAATGCGAATGTGAGTTTGTTTGTTATGCTTTCACGCCTTAACTACTCGATCGATCATCATACATACATACATACATAGATTCACGCCTGTTTCCCAGAGGGGTAGGCAGATACTACGGAGTTCCATTTGCTACGATCCTGACACACTTCTCTGGCTTCATTCACTTTCATTTCATCGATCATCATGAAATTTTGTATACACGTTATCATGGTACAGAAGAGAACATACGATACCTTTGATCCAAAAAAGTAGTATTTCTGAGCAAAGACTTACAGCCGACAACAATCAACTACGTTACACAAGTCGCTAATGATAAAAAAGCCACATTATCCAAAAATTCATAATAATCAGTTTTATACATTAAAATATTTGAAAGACATGCTTTATTACCCAAACAATGACAAAAGAGATTCGTTAAAAGAGTCTAATCTTGGAATGTCATCGAGTATTTTAATTGTTTTGGTAATACCAATAAAATAAGTTTTTGAAAGTGGTTTTATTTATGTCACTGCCTTTTGTCCTAAATTTATATAAGGCGTTTTTAATTTCCAGCAAGTTAATTCTTTCTTAGTCCGTCATGTATACTTCCAGGCATGTGGGAGTCGGCATACTTTCTCCGCACAAACAAATGTCATGTTTTCAGCAAACCAAATTGAATAGCGATCTTAGTTAGGACTTATCTAGAAAACTTTTGAACCTCCATTGAATATACCAACGAATAAATCTCGAGAATCTTTAAAAATGACCACCCATCTACGATCTTAATTGCGACAACATTGCTTAACCTAATCAATTTCTATTCAATCCAATGACGCCACTGTGTCACATGTCCATCATTACTCTGATGGATTTTCATGCTACGTTAACAACATGTAAAATGAAAAAAACAAATAATAAAGTTGTTAGTGAAGTGATTCAGTTTATCGTGGCACACATGTAGGAGCGCGCTCGTGCGTGCCTGGCCGCTCAGCGTATCAATCGTTTATCGCTCTATCAAGGAACAATGTTATCGAATGACCATCGCTGGCGACACCAGAACCGACTATAACTTGAACTCAACCCACTTCATTGACACCTCACTTACCTACTTCAATTGGACAAATATTTGAACAATACTTTAACATAACCAATGCATAAAAAGTAAACATGTATAACTGCAGTATAATCTATTCACACAACAATGCTAATATCTATTGTACCTAAATATAAATTCTCTCAGTGACAGCGACAGTCGCTATTAGGTTTCATGCGAGTAGTAATGCAAGTGGAGAAAGTGTTACGAGAGGAATTGACCGATGACACAAAAAGCCTACTCAGTTACATACAAGAGTTAATAATATGCCTTAGTATTTTGTAATAAGGATAAAAATATAATGGCATTAATATAAGGGGCCCTAATCCAGCATGGCCCTCGGGTATATTAGTGACGAGTGGCCACCCCTGTTTGAACACAACACTCGCGACAGTTTAAACATTCAAATCGCTTAATCCAATGAGACGCGCCTAGTGTTCGTCGAAGCGTAAAACAGAAAGGACACCAAAGGATTTTACGAATTACGAACGTACAAATAAGAACCGACCACGCTTAGAAAGGTAAAATTAGAACATCGATTTCTTTACCTGGAAAGTTAATCACTGAGAGAATAGATTGCACATTATATTGAGCTATTTCCTGTTCGATTTTCTTATTCTCTTATAATTTGAAAGCAGTAGTGAAATACTGCATTTACATGGTATTTAGAAAAGTAATAATTAGAAAGGCTTCGTATCGGTGCGTGGGGGAGGGCGGCCGGTCGCGAGTCGCGGCGGGCAGGGCTGCAACAGGGGGCAACACAAAGTATCCAATTTCTCCACTTCCCCACTTCCGACGCAATTACGACACAATATTGTGGGGCTGTGGCGGCGCGGCCTGACCGCAACCCGACTGAAATCTAGGCACCGCAGCAATCTCGTTACGGAACATAAAATACATTCTTGTTGTTCGACCGGTTTTTTCGCAAGACCTATTCAAACAAAGAAACCTGTGCGCGTACCTAAGTACCGGCATTACGTCTACAGGTGTTTGCTTTGCGTTTGAAGAGAACTGCATCGTGCAAACTGTAAACATTTATCTTTGTAATTTGACAGTGCCAAAAGAAAAGTTAGTATATTTTAAAACAATATACGGTAAGTAAGCATTCTCAAAAGTGACAAAGCGTGGCTGTTACTTGGTTAAGTACTTTCACGAGTTTCCTTTTGTGACATTGAAATATGTCTGTCGTCTAACTGTTATGTCACTACCGAAACAAAACTGAGAAGATTTATGTCCCGGAGCGCGGCGCGTTACAAACGAAAATATATGTTGTACTAAAATATTGGATTAATTAAGATATTAGCGGAGTACAAAACCAATAGACCCCGTCAGTTAGTTGGTTAGGGTCTCTCCCTTATAATGCGCGATGACAATGTAAGCGACGACAGGTCGGATTATAATAATATAGTGTGAAGTATTATCACCGCGCTTAATTTAATACTGATGACAATATTAAATGTATCCATTCCATTTGTTAAATGTATTCTAATGACCAATGTAAAATATCGTGATTCTTATAGCACCTATATTCATATATTTTCAATGATCCATAAGAATGAAAAATAGCCAATAGTTAATAAACTAAGCACAGCATTCAGCTTTTACTTTTATTTTTTGATAAGAAAATAACGAAGACAACTTGCGGCGGCTTTTTATTTTTACATTGAAAAGTGTCAACCTTCTTTTTATAGCAAAACACTGCATAACGACTCTATGACCTAAATAACCGAGTGCACACTGCGGTATTTTGAACAAAATACAAAACAACATTGTTTTCCTTTCGCTTCAATTAAAAAGAAAAAGTCTCACTCAACCCCATTTCCCAGCGCCGGCACAATACAAACTTTAATATTTACAAACAAAGAGGAAAAATCTTTTGAGCAACACGAAAGCTCTTATCGCCGTGAGCGACGCGTTCCATTACTGACACTTCACAAAGATTTGAGGGCGCCAAAGTTATTGTTCTAACCATAATACTCGTACCTAGACCCTCCCCGATTCCAGTTTTATCGAGCGAGCGGGCACGAGCAGGGGATAATGTGTGTCAGAGATCTCACTTAATGTTTGAACGAGGGCACTCGGTTTTCACAACAAATGTACGTCGCGCCATAATCATGTGACCCTTTATGACAAGATAATCACACTTGATCCGTGCCAAATGATGCCGTCCGCCAAATTGCTTTGTTACCAATGTTGTCATTATACGACAAAATGGAATATCAATACGACAAATTAAGTGATTATACACAACAACAGACCTATCGTTATGTTAATATAGATAATTTTGTTAACAGCCAGAACAAATCGAGCGATTGCTCGCCAACATTTATAATGAAAACTCATTAAAAGTTACATACAGCTGAGGTTGTTTTGACGGATAATTGTCACTTTATCCTGTCTAGTGAGTCGCAGTGACTCATGCAGTTATTGTGTAAGTACTGTGAGGCTCAAGGTCGACGCGGAACGATTGATAGATAGCAAACATTGCACAAACGTAAACGAACCGGTTTCCACCGTAAACAGAGTGCTTGCCAAATATTGTCTGGTGTTAAAACATACGTGAAATTGGTATGATACATTTTCAGGTCAAAAGAAAAAGTAACGCTTGATCGTATCAAACACTTTTTGTAAAATAACAATTGCCAGACAGATCAATATAATTGCGTAACTTTAAACGTACGTTGCTAACGATTACTCACACTCGTAACTAATCAGTAACTTAAGTCTGCGTTTAGAAACATCCAATACAGTTTAATAATACGGCATTGAAACGAACATTATTAGTATTTTTACGCATTAAGGGATTTATTGCATGTGATAGGTCCAGTGGTCGAAGCAGTGGCCCGTTCAAAAGGGTAATCAATGGGGTCATGATCACCCCGTTTGCCAAACATCTGTTGAATCGACGGCGCGTCGGTGGCATACATTCTATCCTTCAGGCCCCTATAACGCCACCTAGACATACGTATGTATGTATCGTACCTGTCTAATTTCATGATCAAGTTAAACTCTTCGATACCAGTTGATTGCGAAATGCAGGTTAGAGTAGAAGGAACCACTTCCAGGTTTCTGTCAGTGACAGTTAACTGACAATAGCCGGATTACAGTTACAACAGCATTAACCAGTGCTACAGATCGGCACAGATTGCAAAAAGGATTTTTTGTTAAGCCACTTTCCACCCACTATTCGCCTATATTACTTCGTAATAAAGACGATATGTGGGTTGAAAGTGCCTTAGCTTAGTCATTCGGTGAAACACAGACACGATAATAGTTTATTACATTATTACCTTTAAGTGAACACTAAAATTGGCAGATTATCAGAATTCGTTTAAATAGTTCTGACTAATAAGTGATGATCTAGAAACCCAGCAAAAGAGGTATTTAACATCACGAAGTTCTATGCGTTAGTAATTAAACTGAACTGTAAATGTAAGTGTTAATTGCTTCTTTGCACGCAACTTCTGAAAATAATATTGTTAGAATCGGTTGATATAGTCACTCGTCCCAATGGAAAACCCAAAACGTTGAAGTTTTGAAATTTGAATTGTAATGAATTCTATGGTATCAAAACAACCGTTGTAATTCTGATTTTTCGTAAAAAATGTATTATGACTCACCAGGGTCTGCAGCGAGTTGTCTGTACACAGCCAGCGCCACGTCATCTTCACTGACAAAGTCCCAGAGTCCATCGCAGGCTACCACCACGAAGTCCTCATCTCCATCCAACTCCACGGTCGCGATTTCAGGTCGCGCCGTCACGTAAGGTTTGTATTGTGCGTCACCTAAACAAGATATTATAAATAAATTAGTACCGGATAATTATATAATATATGTAGTTCCTAAATTAATGCATACAACACAAAAAAAATTTTAAATGTTTGATACAAAGGTCATCTTATGTATTTGTGTTAGTTATTAAATTGACAGAACCACTATGTATTAAATAGATACTATGTATTAAACGTTTTAATGTCACAGAAATAGAATGACATAACAAATGATATACTGAAAATCAAGATCTAAAGTAGATGCAGAGTTCTTATTTTAAGGATATCGGTGCAAGGCCTTACAATTTATTTATACACCCGATTTGTTTATTCACCCATAGCTAGAGTGTACTTATTAGGAATTTAATAGACTGCGTTGTTGGTCTCGAGGTATAAGGTAGCACCATGCATGTGATTGAAGCCGATGCCCCGCTCAGCCAAACTGTTATAAAATTTTCTATTACGAAATAATTTTATTTATGTCTGGCATTCCAACAATTGATTGGTTAAGCGTAGCAAAACAAAAAAAACATAGCTGGTAAAATGTGGCTCTGATACTCCTCTTATACCCTTCAAGGATATACAGGTTTCAGTCTATGTGTGCATTTTAGAAAAGTGGTTGCCCTTAGCACGTTTTAAGACATAGGACTTTGGCCGTTAGACTTTATACTCAAAAGATCATAATCTAAGCGTATAATCGATTACAGCGCGAGGCCCATATTTAACGAGGTAAAATTGCATACTAGCATACATACTTGTTAATATGATTATGTACGGCAGCAATGTTTATGTAACAACAGCTCAGGCTTATCGTCTCAGTAATTTTCTTTAACAAGTTAAATAGTACTTAAGTGCTGGTGCAGTAACGTTACCATATCGACTGTGTTATTTTTTTACTATATAATTAAAAAGGGGCACGGGATCTCAGTCTATTTGTGGTATTACTTAATAAAGGCTAAAATGTGGTCATTCGACGATATCCGAGACGTCTGAAACAGTTAAATTTAGGTTGCAATGTGTTACGTATTTTTTTGTTATTTATGATATACAGCCTTGGCCAAAAGTATTAGGCACCCTATAAATTACTGCATATTTCAGGCTTAGAGAGAAATAAAACTAATTATAATGATTAAAGTACTTTATTTCCATTAGAATATTGTAAAAACATCAATATTTTGTTGGGCCACCCTTTGATTTTATGACAGCAGCAACTCTGTGGGGCATACTACGTACAAGTTTCGCACATTCGTCTGTAGAAATTGCATCCCATTCTTGCACTAACGCGTTTTTTAAAGCAGTTTTTGATGTTATCGAGTGCTCTTTTATTTTTCTCTTCAAAATACTCCACAAATGTTCAATAGGATTTAGATCCGGGGACTGGGCAGGCCAATCTAACAGATCAATACAATTTTCAGTAAACCAGCGCATCGTAGTAGCTGACTTGTGACACGGAGCATTGTCTTGTTGGAATTTCACACCATTTAAGTTAGTGTCACCAAAAATACACGAAAGCGAAGGCACGAGAGCAGTTTCCAGTACATTAATGTATTTTTCACTGTTCATGCGACCTTCGCAAACAAACATTTTGCCGACTCCATCCGTAGCCATGCAACCCCAAATCATTACACTGCCTCCGCCGTGTTTTATGGTTGGTACTACGCAATCTGGGTGATATTCTTCGCCTTTGCGTCGCCTCACAAACGTCACACCTGGTGTTCCAAACACCTGTAGATTCCAAAAAAAAGCACACATTACAAACTTTTATAACATTTGAATTTGAAGACAAACACAACAATGATCTTTGTAATTGTGGTATAGACTTCACTATAAAAACTTACCTCAAAGTTTGATTCGTCAGACCACAGCACATTAGACCAATCCTCTTCTGTGAAATGTTGGTGTCTCAGAGCCCAATCAAGTCGTTTTCTTTTATTGTCTGCGGATAGCCACGGCTTCTTCCTAGCTTTGCAACCTTTTAAGCCGGCTTCTACTAGCCTTCGTCTTGCAGTTCGTGCGCTTATGGGATGTCCAGTCTCTTCAGTTAAAGCCACAGCAAGCTCCGAAGAAGTTTTTTTTCTATCTTTCACAGACTCTCGGATAAGTTTTCTGTCCTGACGGCTAGTAGTCACGCGTTTTCTGCCTGTTCTTGGTTTATTTGCATGAGAGCCAGTCTCAACAAAACGTTTGATAGCAGATTGAACGGCGCATCGCGAACATTTCACCAACTTCGCGATTTCTTTTTGAGTCTTGCCTTGCTCATGTAAAAGTTGAATTTTTACACGATTTTCAATACTAATTTCGTTTCGTTTTGGCATTTTCAAATGAATTTCTTCTCAATTAATTCACAAAACCACAAATGCACTGTCTTTACACTAAGACTTCCAAATGGTAACTGACGAAACATTAAAAATAAATTTTGGAAAAAATAAAATTTTATTATTGACGCACCAGATGTCTTACGACTGCTTAAAAAATGCCGCCTATTTTCTTAAATAGTGTTTTATGACACCGGTATCGCAGTTCTATAGAATATTGTTTAATTGTTCAAATAGCACAGGTGTGTGATAACTATATTGGGGGTGCCTAATACTTTTGGCCAAGGCTGTACATAAAATACGATAGATAATTTATTGCTTTAACCTTTCTAGCAGTTTATATTTCATAATTTCAGAGCTGCATTGAAGTACTATGAAGTACTACTACTATAGTTAAAAAACAAGGCATAATATAAAAATGGTCAAAGATCACCCTTTATTTTTCAACGACAAGTGGAAAATTACCCTACTGTGGTGTGGACTAATTTCCTGTTCAATGCCATATGTCTTTGCCCACGCTATCAATTAACATATACATAATTAAATTTCTAGAAACAGGGAATATGAAAGACGAATAACTGCAACGAAGCTTATATTGGAGATTTTGTCGAGACTTCTTTGTTCGACAATGGTATTGATGAACTTTTTTATCTTGTTTGTTCTAATATCAGGCAAAATCAAAAAAATTATTGCAATGGCATATATGATATATAATAATACGGTGCATTCATGGAAGTAGAGACGTAATCGCGGGCATAAGCTTTAATCTATTGCTTCTTATCAAGAATGAACCAATAGGCACTGCATATTTTTCATATTCACTTTATTCTACAGTAAGCGCCATTACAATATATAGACGTACTTTTAATTTGCGTTATATAGTACCACCATGTCAAGGTAGTAAATTATGTTATCTTGACCAGCATGTGGTTGAAATAAAAACCTAATTAACAGCTCAATTAAAAGCAATGACGATTGTACCCGAATGCCGAATTATTTAAAAAGGCTCTTATGTCATTATCTAAAGATTTAGAAAACATCCTAACTTATATTATAAATACGAATGGTTTGTTTGTATGTTACGCTTAACGCCTTACATACTCGACCGATCATAATGAAATTTCGCATACACGTTGTCATGAGCACATAAAACCACATAGGGTACCTTTCATCCAGAAAAAAGTATTGTTCCCGACGGATAGAAAATTGACATAACCTACATTTTTTTTATTTTGCTTCTCATAATGACCATACTCCGCCTGATGATAAGCGATCATGTGGTCTAAGAGCAGTGACCTCCACACCATCCACCATCCTGATAGCAGCTGAGGCGATGTTAAGGTCCCTACTTTGACGGCCTAAGAAGGTGCTTTTTCACGCCCCCTTTTTTACACGAGTGAAGTCGCGGGCAAAATTTAGTTAGGTATCTATAAATTTGATAGATATAAATTTAGTTATCTATAAATTTGAAGAAATTTGATATAATCTACATACATTTTCCTGTACCGCACACGATACAAATCGGACTACAATATCGGATACAATCCGTACCGATTTAATCTTGCATGAAAATCTGAGTATAGCTTTAGCATCTCCATCAGAGGGGTTTAGAGTAAACGTTTCGGGGCTTAATCTCCCACGGAACGCGAAATCGATAAATTTTAGTCCCGATACGTATACGGGGCTCGAATCGAGCTGTGAAAGAAATGTCAACATTATTATGTTACTATGTCGTCGTTACCCTGTAGTGTCCTTTTTAGAGATAGGTGTAGTGTATATCGATATTTTCAAATATAAGTTGTACTTTTTGTATACGTTTTATATTTAAAAGGAAAGTAATGTATAAATAAAGTCGAATCTATCGAAACAGGAATTGCAGCAGCAGATAATAAATATTTACAAATTAATGTTACAGTGCTTTACTACCTTTACTGGACCTGCACTGTGCGGTAAAGGAAAAAGAAACCGTGAAGCATACATGATAATAAAACATAAAATAATTATGTATTTCCGAATACTTGGTAAATACGTTGGCTACCTTAGGCAACTTATTCGTACTTTAGGGCAATTACTATTATTTGGGACAGCTACCTGTCAAAAAAGCGTATGTTTGACTTTAAGATGAGTTAATATAAAGTAAATTGACACTAATGCAGTAATAGATTGTGTTATAACAGTTACACACCTACTCAAAACTACCGGCAGACTTAACATCGACTCAAGTGCTCAAAGTGCCTGAACATTATTCATATATTACTGAAGTGACGTACTCCATATCCGCTACGCGTTAGCCTAAATTACTCTGAGATTCACTTATTACGTCAACGTTCTACATATACGGTGAATATATGAAGGAAATGCATAAATCGACTTATACTAAGTGCATCACTACAAGTTAGAACGCACCGTCCGAGGTGATCGATACCTTTATACATAGCGAGATATAGTGTTGTGCTTAGCATGGGGTTGGAACAGAGGGCGAGCGAACACGCGAGGGTGCCACAGGGCGACACAACGGCGCGGCGGCGGCGGCACCCACGACTCGCTACGTACCAAGTGATGCACTCGTCCCATTGTTTCGTTTTTGAACTCGAATAAGTATGCCTGCCGCACTGTCGGCTTTATTATATTCTAATGGCTTACTTGTTGACATTGTTATCATTCTAATGATTTATAACTGAATTTGTTTATGATGGCCCTCAATGTGTGCGGTGTGGTCACTGCTAATAATAGAGTTGGCGTATGGTATGTGACTCAGGGATATGTATAGGATACGTGACTAGATACTGAATCACATCTGTATATTTCCGAAGGGTTAGGTAGCGGTGTATTCAATGCCCTATAACTATTTCCCCTGGAAACAGGACGGGTCTATTGCATTCTGTATATACAAACGATCATTTTACATTTAAATTTTAAAATAAATAACTTACAAGTGAAATTGGACCTGTAATTCAAACTTATTATTACTAAAATAGTGTAAAAGTTACAATCGATTTTAAACCTTGACGTTAAGATTGACGTGATTAAACATTATTTCTCATGTTTAAACTATAGATGAGATTACGAGCTTGAGTAGATAATTCGAAGCTTTCTAACGAACATTGGTTACAGTTTGCAGTTAACTTTCGAAAACGTAATAGCGATCCCTTAGAAACTAAAACGGCTCTTCATTTCATTTCTATTTAGTTGTTCTTTCAAAACCTAATTATTAGCATAAAACAATAAAAAAGAAATGACAAAAGCCAAGTGACTTCAAGGTTACGCTAAGCTTCCGTCCTTTAAATACGACCGATCACACATGTTACAGTTTACTAATAGGCACATTGTTAACGTGTGAAGATTTATTAAATAGTGTAGTAGTTTATAAAGCCGGCAATACATGTTGGCCCAAGGTTGCCGAGTGAGACATTTTTTTTTTATTTGGTTAAATACGCCTTATGCTAAGCCTCTCGCCACAAGGGGAGGCGAGAGGGTTATGTCCGGCTCTCCCGTACTTCGGGCCTACGGACCAAAACCCCACGGTGTGCCTACTCGCTTCCTTGTATGGTGGATGGGCCGCTGGAAAAGAGACTACCTCAGCGACCCACCCAGCAGACTACAACTCCTGGGCGACGCCCGGCACTACAGAGGGCGACGGACCGACTCAATAGCTGGCGGACGGGAAATTCGCGTTCTCCCGTCCGCGGCCTTCATTATGACGGCATGACGCGCCCGAACGCGCGCCTACGCCGGCGCCGCGCCGCTCGGTTCGCCGGCGACGGCTCGGATCCGCAAGGATACTTTCCTCACGAATCCGCTCCGCCGCCTCCTTCTGCAAGATGACGTCCTCGCAGAAGGTTGCGACCGCTGCCGACTTCCTCTCGCTGTCGACCATGGCTTTGATCACGACCGGCAGCGAGAGGTCTTCACCCACAACCTCAATGAGTTCACGGCGCTGCACCTCCCAAGCAGGACATTGCTCGAGCGTGTGCTGCGCCGTGTCCTCTTCACACTCGTAGTGGTGGCAGATGGGACTCGGTTCCCTCCTAGCGACCGTGTGCAGATATTTGCCAAAGCAACCGTGCCCTAACAACACCTGCACCAGCCGGAAAGAAAGGGTCATACCAACGTATAGACGGTGTATTTGCTTTACCTTGCCAGTGCTTGATATCACTCGCCTAGTTGGCCGAGTGAGCTTGCCTTCACTCGGCCAACTAGGCAAGGCCAACGTCTATAGAACTTAATTTGCGTAGCTTGTAACAACTCGTAGTTCTCGCGACCACTTGTCTCACTTAGGACCGGTGTCGATTTTTCTACGCAAATCAAAGGCGTTGATCTGCGCTCGGCCAATAGCGTCCACATATTGGTCCGGCTGCCGTTTCGCGCTTGGCGGACATTGCCGTTATACGTACAAAATGTATTATTTTTAAAAGTCTACTAAGGTATAACACTGATATAATAATGATATGCGTTCATTAATCGTGAATAAGTCGAAGGAGTGCCATAATCAAATAAATACCAGCAGCTGCAATAACTTTTACAACGTCCACATTGTTTCAATGCTCAATAAAGACTGACACTTGACAGCGCCCAACGTGTGGACAGCTCCACAAAGCTCGTCTACATTGGCCGTTTGTATTGGTTTTCTTCAAACTTGCCCAACGTCTAGACGGTAGTACTTGTCTTGTATCAGTTTGCCTTCGCTCGCGTTGGCCTACGCTTGGCTAACATGTATTGCAGGCTTTACACTTAACACTATAACAGTCATTATTAAATATGATGCAATATGACTAGGTATAGTTGAGGTACTTTTATATTAACTGCCCTATTCCTCTTAGTAAAGATTTCAATGCAGAACATAAGTATAATAGTTTATGCAATAATATATAACCGGCAATAGGCTGACCCTTATTACGTCGAACCTGAGCCATGTGTCATACACCTCAGTCTAATTATCCCTTCGGGATATCCCCGAACGACGACGAGACGGCAAGACGTGATTGCTTTTGTGAGCTCTTTCACAAGATGCAAGTGAAATTGAATAATAAAGACGGAATAAAATAAATTTCATTTCATTCATTTTGCTGTAAATACACGTTGTTTGTTTTTGTTGTTGTATTTTTGTTCTTTAGAGCAACTTAAACCGGCGAGCATGTATGAGGAATGTGATGAAAGTGAATGAAGCCAGAGAAGTATGTCAGGATCGTAGCAAAAGGAAATCCGTAGTCTCTGCCTACCCCTCTGGGAAACAGGCGTGTATCTATGTATGTATGTATGCATGTTGGGTTTGCCATATTCTGAAACTCATTGTACGTACATTCCTCTTTTACACACACGTAACTTTATATACACCTTTCTTTTATTGCCCTCTCTAGACGAGCTTAAAATATTGTAATTGAGCGATTTGAAATAAAATCAGTGCAGTTTGTGACATGCGTGTTGTTGCGGTTATGACAACGAGATAATACTTTTTATGGGTATTGTACCAAGGCTGTGCATTACACTGTCAAGAAAAGGTTGCTGTTTCGTTGACCACCCTGACGTCGTCAATGTAAATGAAATCCCATCGGCTATACGAACAATTAGTGGCCAATCAATCAAGCATATTTAAAGATCTGTCGTTTATTTTTTCACGGAATTTAACATCACTTGTAATTGTCAAGAGGAAATACAGTCTAATTACCTATAAGTCGGCGATGGCACAACAGCCTAAAGTTGAATTACTTAATCACAACAACTAGTATCAGCCGCACATATCTACATTAACTTTCACTATTGTTTTTTATAAAGGATGCTAGCCTAAAATGCACAACTGACTTTGACTGCACGGATGGCGTAGTGGGTTAAGTGGTCGCCTCGCCATTACCACTGCGCCGAGTGTTGCGAGTTCGAATACCACACAGGACAAAACTTTGTGTGATCCACAAATTGTTGTTCCGAGTCTGGATGATCTTTATGTGCGTCGTTTGAATGTTTGTAAAGTCCCCCGCGACACAAGAATTCTGATCCTAGTACGGGAGTTGTATTTTTATATAAAAAAGGACCATCCTTGTAAAAAAAGACCGAAAAAAAAAACCCCACTGGTATAAAGTATATAACCTAACCTAACAGCCGGCTTAAACCCACAGCCACCATCGTCATACATAATAGTTGTTTTACGTGTATTTGCTGTCATCCCAGCAGGGTACGATGCTAACAGCTTAATGATCGGCACACGCCGGTACCCTGCCACTAGAGCTGAGAGAAATGGGCCCGCACCCGCACCCGCGCCTGCCCGATAACAATAAAACGTCCTATTAACTTTCGACGTTCAATGTTCACACTTGCAGGGGCGCTCATGTGAAAAATATGAGTACCTACCTGTTATGACGTTTTCATATTAATTATAATGACTTTGTCGACTAATGATTCAGGGTTTAGCCTAAAAGTCTTATGTTTATACAAAATGTTGATCTGCCATATTTACATATGTGATTCTGATTATGTTGTTTATTCTGACGAGAATTAATTAAAAACAAAGACCCTAAAATAATATATAATTTACTATAACAAAATAAAATATAATCCGTCTGCTGCACACCTTATTCAAAATCAACTTATATGCAATGATTATTTGACGGACGCCGACAAGCATGTGCGAGCTACTATTATAGCGGGGAGTACCTCGTATTGGCTGCACTGCGTGGCGGTATTTCCATTCTTTAAAGCCATTATTAATTAATATGTGTTACAAAATAAATGTACATCAGTGAAATTAATATTGTAAGATTAAATAGGCCCGTTACTACATGTTGCTTCATTTCGCGAAAATTTATACTATCTATACTAATATTATAAATATAAAGCTGAAGAGTTTGTTTATTTATTTGGTTGAACGCGCTAATCGGAGGAACTACTATTTCGAATTGAAAAATTATTTTAGTGCTGGATAGTTCATTTATTGAGAAACGCTATAGGCTAAATAACATCACGCTACAATCAATATGAGCGGAGCATCAGTGAAAAATTTTGCAAATACGGGGAAAATTCTTCTATGCGACGCAGACGAAGTTGCGCGGGTCAGTTAGTGTATAATATATTTACTGTTGCAGCTATATATATATATATATTGTAGCCCGGTGCTAAACACAATTGTTTTTTAATTATGCCAGCAATTAACAGATTACAGCAAATACGACGTAGAAGTCTTGACATCAAGATCACGTTTTGCAAAAAAATATGTTCTGCACACGCCTTGCATCATCGTTAGCATCTATTATAAATATAACAAGTGAGAAACGGCAATGAATAGCCGTAAATCTTAGAGTTCAAAAAACAGTTCAAGTATTAGGTATGCAAATGCCACGTGATACCACGTGACCTTGAGGTCAAAGGTCATAGTCATTTCAGAGGTATATCGACTATGCTGAGTCGAATGGTGTTGACCGCGAGTCTCTAGCTCTTACGGTTCTTGAGTTGAAAGTTGTATAACAGACAGACGGACGGACAAAGCTGTTGTATAAGAGTTTTTTCGGACTCTAAAAGCTGTGATTAAAGTTTACTACGAGCTAGTTGCCTCAAAGGACATTACCCATTTTGGTCCAAATTTGAAAATGCCGGCGAAAAAACAAAATACAGTATTCTGTTAGAACTTGTTCTCCTAAACATTTCTTATTATGGCACCAAAACTGTGGGACCTTTGCTCCCGGTTTTATTTGAGTTCAAATTCGCACATATTTTTGGTAACATAAATTGTCAAAACAAAGGATTTAGCTAGAATAAAAACTTGGAGATAATAAATGAAAAAATTAATACAACAAATGTATTAAGTGGTTAATCGCCATAATTATAATCGCAGACGAGTACAGTTCACCCTCATGATAGCAGAAATGCCAGAGTTTGCAGATTTTCCGAAGCTGAGTGAAGATGATCTTATGTTATTCGCTCTCAGCGTATACCAATTAAAGCAAGCCGAAAGTTACTACGGCGAACATAATATCCTCCAAACCGGATCATTTTCAATAGAGCTCAGCAATGAAATGTCAAATGAACACTTGGAAGAGTTAGGAGGAACCGATCTGTGGATGATACGAGGACGACTACAATCTCGACATGTCCGAGTTCGCCAATATTATATCTATATCGTAATAAACAGAAAATTATCCGGTTGAAGTGCAATTCGTCACTATTATTGTACGTGCATATTAGTAAAAAGAACGATTGGGTGCTGTTTGCATATTATATTACTTTCGTATCTATTTAAAATTAATACAAGAACCATTCGTGAAGCACATTGGTCTTGATTGACGGACCAACAAGTGTCACAAAAAGGGTTCTGGGCTTGCCTTGCTTTCTTGCCTTTAGAGGTACAGAACTCTAAAATCACATCATTATGCTATCACAGTAGGAAAGCGTATTTAGAATAATTACATGACCGGCGTATAATATATTGGTTTGTTTTGTAAAGAGTACGTTGGAAACACGGGCGCGCACAGTAAAAGTTTATGTGCACCATAAAAGTTAAATAGTGACCATACGCGCTGCGCTCTCGTGATAATGTCCATGTTGAACAACAGTATGGCGTTTTTACAACGTTCTACGTATAAAACTGCGGCAGTGTCCGTATTATGTGCTTCACGTTCGAAACACGTAAATAGCCAACCGTTCGTCTAGTTCCGGATACATAAATATATTGATGCCCAATAAGATACCATGTTTTACAGATTGTAGTGAAAATTCTAATAGGCTTCAGTTAGTAGGCCTACTAACAGCAACCTGAAGAATAGAATTTTTAATAGAATTATACAATAACACTGACCCCTGGTTCCGGATTTATTCGTACATAATTACTAACTAACAACACATGGGTGGCACAATAAAATTTATTGCGTAAAGGCCTCACTACACAATGGCCCCTGATGGGCGAGTACAGGCATGCACGATTGTGTAGAGAGCATAATCGTATGTGAGTGGCCATCATCGCCTATAATCGTGACTAATCGGTGAATTGTCGGTACATCAGAGGAATGCGTGCCGATGATCGTGCGCGTGTCCACACAATCGTCCATCAATCAGTCGCACGGAGGTCAAGTAAGAAGGTAGATAGTGGTTTTTTGGCGGGAAAGCTGTGAAAGTGCAACGCCAATTTAAAAAAAAAACATAAAATTTGTACGGACGGAGACGTGAAAATGAAATCGCAAGCCAAAAGCTACGCGAAAGAACAATAAAAGAGTTACTGCACCTTGTTCTGTTACGGTGAATAGTTAACATCCACCGCCTTCTCTTCCTTCGTCTATTATTCACGACCTTTTTTTGATGCACATTCCGATAATGATTATATGTCCTGAGCAAATAGATAGCAGCAGCCGCTATCACTTCGACGTCCATCTTCAACAGACGACAGTGAGTAAATGTAACAGTCGCGATTGTGTACAGAGCAACCCATGATCGCGGCGATGATGGCCACTTTTTTAATCGCCCATCATGGGCCAATGTGTAGAGGCTTTACAATCCCAACCTAGCACCTTGTGACATTTATTTATTTCCAAAAATAAAAGATAACCTTAGACGAATTCGTTTTATTTATGAACCCTGAAGATGCCGTCGCTACGTTTGAAAAAGGCGTGGAAGAGATCCCTAATGAAGAGTAGGCTCACTGCTTCAGTATATGGTTCCATTGCATGCGACGGTGCTTAGAAAGGAATGGAGAGTAGGTACTTCGAACAATAAAAATATTAACAGACTTCTATATCACTACGTTTTTTATTTCCTAAAACCTTTCAATGTGACTTAGTTATTATGTTGAAATATGTTGATACATATTTATACAGAAAGTTATTACTAATATGTTTATTGTGAACGCGCGAATGAACATTTCACGAGGTAAAGGCGCGATTCCATTAAGCAAGTTACTTGCATGCAAGTGGCGAATTGCATACAACTTGTACACACCTGCATGCAAGTTACAACTTCTATGGGGTAGTTTGAACTTGTACACACTTTTTTTCAAGTGACCTGCAAATTGAATGCGCAAGCGTTAGTTGCACGTTTCGAGTTTCGAACGAGTGACGTGACGCACATGATATCTATCGCTGTACAAATTATCGAAACATAATGTCTGTTAGGTGGGCGCACGAGAAAATAATCATTTTTATTGAGGAGCACGTCTTCTATCCATTATGGCCTACTCAATTGTTGAACATCTCCACTTGTATGCAAGTGAAACGTGCATGCAATTTGAACACTCTCAAAAACATGTTTCCAATGCAAGCAACTTGTACGCAAATGTGACGTCATACTTGCATGCAAGAGTTGCCTAATGGAATCGCGCTTTAAGCACAACAACAAATTAGTAGAAATGCCCGCAAGTTTAATATAGTTTTATTCTAACGTCTTCATCATTTAGATTTTAGAACATGTAAAGTAATTTTACACGTTAATTCGTTCTTATGGCATGTATAGAAGTGGCCAGTAATTTGTAAAATGAGTTGTCTCAAACAAAATTAAAAAGATTTATACCTCGCGTCGAACTGTGTTCCGTCTTACGAACCGTAAATAGGGCTCATTAATTTATGACTGAATAAAAAATTATAATAGGTAATATACGAACAAAATTAAACTATGTTATTTCCAATCCTATCTTTGATTCATAATAGGTACTTATTTGTTATTTGTTGCATACAAATATTCACGTATACATTTCCCAAGGTAGACATGTATTACATTAACTTTTTGATGCATTGTAAACTAAAGTCAGCCTATTACGATCAACCGGCTTTCGATGCCGTATTGCTACTGAAAAATTTCTTGACATCACCCGAGAATCGAACCTGACACCTCATTTACAGTTGCATTCGCTCCCATCACGCACCACGAAGTCGTATTATTTTCTATTCAATTCAATATAAGTTTTATAAAGCAAATACTCGTTGACTTTGGTATTCGCTTTGAATGGCGAATGAAAATCCACAACCTACCTAAATGTAAGTTGTTGACTCACATTCGTCATTCCCATTGCAACATCAAATGTATTTGTATATATGTATCTAAGCCTTACATATACAATAGACAATATATATTTTGCAAGCGGAACACAAGACACTGACTAATCTAAACTGTCAGCGTCGCCATTGGGGCGCTAAAATGCCGCGTCGCTATTGAGCGATTAGTCTGGCAGTAAAGCACGGTAGAATAATGCTGTACAGGATAAATGTGTCCAAATTAATCTAGATCCTTTTAGAGAGTGCTGTTTGCTCTTGGCCGGACCTTTAACGATATGCCGTATTCGTCTAAATCTGAATTATAAGAGCAAGGTCTACTGATAATTGACTGAACGGACGGTATAGTCTAAGTGGTCGCCCCGCTATTTCCACTGCAACGAGTGTTGTGGGTTCGATCCCCACACGGCACAAGAATTTGGTGATCAACAAATAGTTCTTGCGCTTCTAGGTGCAATTTGTTTTCTTGATATTTACCACATAACATCAGGGTTGGTATGAGGTATTAACCGCAAACCAACAATAAACCTGAGTGGTAACCTCGTTTTTCATTATGTATGTACTTTTTTTTTGTTTTTTGCTGTGTTATAATATTTGTCTGTATTTTGTGTACCTATATTTTGAAAAATAAAAATACTTACTTACTTGATGTTAAGTCCACCGCGACACAGAATGTATAACCAGTCTTTTTAAAAAAAATAATAATGAAATAAGTATCACTTACCAATAGCTCTAGATACGGCTAACTGTCCGTTAACACGCCAAGTGCCCCAGTACATCACTGTGCCGCCAGATGACTCTATTCTGTCCCGCTCGTCCTGAAAATTAAATCAGCTATAGAGATCTCACACTTTATTCATCGAACACAATATTTACAGATTATAAATGACACATCAATAATTCAATAGGTACTATCCTAACTAATATAACAAATACAAATATGAGTTTGTTTATTTCTTTGTTTGATACGTTTTCACCCCTTAACTACTCGACCGGTCAACATGAAATTTCACATACATGTTATCAGGGGTACAGAAAAGGACATAGCCACATAAGGTACCATTCTTCCAGAAAAAGTACTAAACCCAAGGGACAAAAATGTATTCACAAAATCTACATTAACGCGAACGAAGCTGGTGGCAAAATCTAGTTATTGATCATTTTTAAATTCAATAACATTTTGTCCTACCGGGGAATCGTATACAAGTTCTCATGAACAACAATCGTATTCACTACCGCTGCACCAACGAGGCAAAATATCATGATCAACAGCAGAATGTAAAGGTGAGACTAGGTCCTTAAGTACTGACCGAATGTTTAAATATTTAAAGCTTACGTGGGAGGGCTAACAACCCTTATGTTGATACCGTTTAGATGAATAGGAGTTTGATGGTTATCTCGTGCAAGGCGAAATAAATAATTCAGTCATAGGTGAGTGAGTCTGTTTAACCATGAGGCAACTATAATTTAGCTTACAGCAATAAAAATAGGATAGTGGTCCATTTTTATTATGTACGTTATTTGGGACTTAACACATTGAATGCCATGGCGGTCATAAACGACAGAGAACAAACAATACATTTTCTATCGCGTCTGGTAAATGGCAATCAAATGCCATTTAAAAGAACCTTTTTTGAGAAAACAGCATCTAAATTGGTTGCATAATGAAAGAGTAATTAATATTTTCAATTTCAGTTTGAGAAATAGTGGGGGTCAGAGCGGGTTTATGACGCTATTATCCTCGCACATCTGCATCAAAGTAACAGTAACTTGACAAATTACAAATCGCGCGTAAGAATGTCAATTTATAATGCGTAACGATTAATTATTATTCGAATAACGATCGATATTATAGTCACCGTTGTCGATTTATACGAATGTCGTTTACGTGTTGCTAATATATAATTCATCTATAAAACTTTAATAAACTAATAGTATGTTTAAACAGTTTGGGATTCGAAAGCTTTCGAATAACTTAAACATTCGAATAAGTATTTCGAATAACATTTTCTCTTGTTCTATAATGAAATCTTATAACCAACATGCTATTTTTAAAATGAGTATTTGTGAGAAGTGAGATCTTAACTCGCAATGCTCTAATGCTAATGTTAGCGTTCAAATTAGTGTTTGTAATAAACAAATAAATAAATTAACATAATTATAGCATAAAACAAATTGCAAAACAAGTAGGGTAATTACACAATAAAAACATAATGTTTTTACAACAAGCAGTTCTAAAGTGCATTCGCAACATTTACTGTGTCAAGTGGCCATGAGTTACGTAAATAATATGCTGAATATTTGAAATGATACATAACTGACAAGACTTTATGATAAAATTATACAAAATAGTTGCAAAATCTCAACAAACTGTCTTAAATTTGCGAAATATTATAATCTGTTACAGTATCTTTTCAACAAACTTGTGAAATTCTTAACAGCAGAAAGCATATTACACGCAGTAGAGGGCAATAGAGGGCGCGCCCTACTACCTAAGATACGACGCAACTCACACAACTGACGAAAAGTAGGTTAAAATCTGTAAGGATATACATTATACTATGTTTTAGGCCCATTTCCAATATAAGAAACGAGTTACTACGGACAATTAAATCTCAACATATTTTTTAAAGAATATGTGTCAAAATTTAACTATCCATAACTAAAACGACTCATTTCCGTATAGTGATGTGCGGAAGAGCATTCGAATGATATTCGAATACAATCTGCTGAACGCGATACCAACACTACATAGTCAAAGTAACAGCGCGAGCACTTATAAGCTATCGCTTTCAATCTTTTTAAAAAAGACAACGCCAGCACTTGGAATAATCCAGTGTCGCACGCAGGGGACTGTTCAATCATTCAAACAACGGACATAAAGAACACCAAGACTCGGAACAATCATAATTTTCCTATCAGTACATAGTAAGTAATTATCTCAGAATAAGCCACGATGGGGCTAACATATTATTTTGTAATAAAAGCCTCTAAATTAAAAAAGACTAAAAAAAAAGCAACCATAATTTGTAGATCACACAAATTTTGTCCCGTGTGGGATTCGAACCCCACAACACTCGGCGCAGTGGCAGTGGAGCCGACCACTTAAACCACTACGCCATCCGTGCACTCAAAAGTTACATAAAGAGATATGAGAATCTTCCACGGAACTGATCTATTCGACATTTATCTCGTATATCTCGTGTCACCACGGTAGTGAATACGACTAATGTGCACGAGGTCAAGGTTTCGATTCCTGGGCCGAGCAAAGAGTTAGATAGTTGATCGTTAGGCACATAACGTGTAATAAAGCGAAAGAATCAAGGTTAAGAACGTAAACAAATGGCCAGCGGTTTTTAAAATTTTGTATATTCAGAATATCTACAAGATTAATCACTCTATTATTTTAATACTTTGGTTTTCTATCTAATTGTAAAATTATTGACTTGCATCCGTAATGATCAAGAGTACTTATTTAGTTTAATACGAAATATTATCAGTATTATACATAACTAGATTTTGCCGCGGCTTCGCTCGCGCACATGTAAGTTAGATTAGTAACAGTACTTTTTTCTGGATGAAAGGTACCCTATGTTCTATCTGTACGCCTAAAAACGCGTATGTGATATTTCATGATGATTAGTCGATTAGTTGAGGCGTGAAAGCGTAACAAACAAACAAACAAACTCACATTCGCATAAATAATATTAGTAAGGATAATCAGTACAATTAAAAGTTTTAACAGTCATGTGTATTTTCTACTATCAAGCTTTATGATTCCATTAGACTGTTTGATCATAAGAGGCCTGCGTGATAGTTTTGAAGTTACTGTGTTTCAATTACTTGATTCGTACACAGCTATTCGTATTCCGAGTATCGTTTGTTTCTTTCCACTACTTTTATAAATATGAAAGTTTGTATAGATGTTTGGATAACTATTACTCAATAATGCATAAACCGTTGAACGAATGTGAACGAAACTCAGCACACAGACAGAGAGACCTTGCCTTGGCATTGTTTATCTATACGCACTCTCACAACAGACCAGCGAAGTCGTGGGCTTTATATCAAAGGCTAGTTCAATCTTTAAAGAACGCATATAAATGCGTGTACCTAATTTTCTTATATTAAAATAAACTAGAAGCAGGATTTCGTGCAGTAAGATCAGTTGTCTTCATAGTCATAGCTTAAGTATATAGTACCGTACCTGTCGGCCAGGTTTATGCGGGCGGACCAGCTGCATGAGGCGCATGCGCTTGGCGAGCAGCGCCAGCGAGTCGCCGGCCCACGCCGCCAGCAGGCGCCGCCCGCGCACCGCCACCGTTACCGCGGTGCTGCCGCCACACGCGCGCTACACAACAAACAACAAAAACAGTTCAGTTATAGATATTTTTAAACCAGAGTAAATGTACTAAACTTTGTTTAAACAAATTTTGTGGTAACCATAAACTTAGAATATATATTTTTTGCGATAAGGTGCGAGTGAAGGAATATGATATCACTACCGCGAATAGCGGTATGCGTCATCGGTTGCTTGAGAAACTGAGATCACAAACCCGAACTACCCGTATTACAGTTGAGTAGCTTATAATTAGGGTAACTCTCTGATTAAAACACATGATTACCTAATTTAGAAAATTGAATTATCCAATTTTGTTTACAATAGGTATATAAGTACCCTACAAGTTTTCAAACGCCAGTCTAGCTTAAAACATAGCAAGCAATAACTTAACAAAATCGACAATGATTTTAACTTTTTTGATTGTTTTGAGTTTAATGAACGGAAAGTCTTCTAAGATTTATAAAACCATTCTAGAAAGATAAATCTTAGAAGGCAAAATTTAAGAAAGAAGAAGGGTAAGTCCTAGACTTACCTTGGTCCAACAAATAAAGGAAAGCAGAAAAAAAGTTATCCGCGAACACACATAAAAAAAAATATACGGTCGAATTGAGAAACCTCCTCCTTTTTTGAAGTCGGTTAAAAACAGACTCCACCGATCAGACCTACGCTCTTAAATTGAAGAAAAAGAAAACTGAAGTCATGATTACCGAAGTGCAAATAATCTATACTAATATTATAAAGCTGAAGAGTTTGTTTGTTTGTTTGCTTGAACGCGCTAATCTCAGGAACTACTGGTCCGATTTGAAAAATTATTTCAGTGTTAGATAGCCCATTTATCGAGGAAGGCTATAGGCTATATATCATCACGCTAAGATCAATAGGAGCGGAGCACCAATGAAGAATGTTTCAAAATCGGAGGGTTTTTTCCTTTAGAGAGCTTCCGCTGCGTACGCTGCGTAAACAGTTAAAGTTTCGCAAAAATCATGTATGACAGAATTGTTCCTCATTAAAAGTTCTAAAAAAAAGTAGCGACAGCATAATATGTCTATCTTTTAAGGTTGGCTCACTATAACCTTTTTTATGCTGACCAAATTTGTTCTAAAATAATGCATTATTTGCGAAGGTGTTTTTATAAACATGATATTAATCCTTATCCAAATAAATACGTTATTCATCACAAGTATTTAATTTAAAAAAAAATTGCCCTTTTTATCATTCGATTTCAATGAATATCTTAGGAGATATCGCAGTTTTAAAATAACATACGCAGCAAAATAATAATTAAGTACTGCGCGCGCATTTATGATGTGCAAGGTCGGCCGAAAACTGCGAGATACTATGCCGCACGGCTCAGACGCATGGTCATGGTCGGCTCCTTACGGAACGGTACACGGAACATCACGCTACTACCCACGGGGGCGGCGCAGTAACGATAAAAGCGGGTGAAACCGCGGGAACATCTAGTAAGATTATAAAAGAATAAAGACGATCTATTTGATAATCGAAGTCATAATGATAGTATACTACGACCGGCAATGTCACAACACATATAACAGGCAATGTACTTCTGCTAAGTTTTGTGGCGAAATTTTTTATTTTTGTTAGATTTGGTTGCCTGTAAGTGAATGAGCACAAGGCATGTCTGTAAATTATTATTTAGAAGAAAGAAATGTGTATCATTTGTTGGCGATCCAAATAAATAAATAAATAAGTAATCTCGCTAGTCCGGCCGTGAAAGCTGTAGCATTGCTAGCCTTCATTAGCAGTTCCAGTGCCTTATTTTATTTTAATCATTATCTATCACATTGAACAGGCAATTTCTAATGTAAACCTGCATTTATGCCTGAACAATAATAGACCCATTCGGTTAACTAGAATCTAAAAATATAACTGACGAGAGTTATATACGTAACGTACGTATACGTACGATAAATTACAAAATGGGCATTTTTTGATGTAATTGTCAAACAAAACTTGTTTTACTTATAACCGCATTGACCAATATTTGCGATAGTGGCGTATTTTTAGCGATGACTTCATTAATTATAATCTTGATGTGTTAAGTACCACTTAAAATGAACTAATAGATAAATATAAGTAATGTATATAATATTCATAATACTCATCCATGTGAATTATTATTATAAGATTTCTAGCGATACAATCGACTGCGAAGATAAAACTATTACTACAATAAATTTAAATATAACCACAATAAATCATTAAATGTTAAAATATATTTAACTAGCTTTTGCCCGCGGCTTCGCTCGCGGTAATTTAGAATTTGACAATCAATTCGTGTCGTACTCGGCTTGTAATAATATAATTCAATCATGATTCGAAAGACACGTGGCGCCATCTATTATCATAAGAACATTATTGTTGTTTTCCTCGGGAACAGTAATATTTTTCGGGATGAAAGGTAGCCTATGTCCGTTTCTGTACACCTGACAACGTATATGCAAAATTTCAAGATGATCGTTTCAGTGGTTTAGGCGTGAAAAGGTAACAAACAAATAAACTCATTTTCGCTTTTATAATATAGTTAGGATTACTACCTGACCCGCGTAACTTCGTCTAGTTCACATAAGAGAATTTTCCCCATTTTTGCAACATTTTATATTTATGGTCGTAGCGTAATGTTAGCCTATAGCCTTCCTCGATAAATGGGTTACCCAACACTGAAATAATTTTTCAATTCGAACCAGTAGTTCCTGAGATTAGCGCGTTTAACCAAACAAACAAACTCTTCAACTTTATAATATTAGTATAGATGTGCAGATTTAGCTGGTATTATGCTGCGTACAGTCAGTCAAGTAATTAGAGAATTGAGGTCAAAAAAAATCGTCATTGTTTGTCTTGTTATGCACATTAAATTCTAAGGGACAAGTGTGTCATGAAGAGCATTGAATGTGATATAAATAGCCATACGTAAACATTAGATGTTGATGTTCTCACCTCAATGATAATTGCGAAACTGAGGGTATCTTAAGTAGTAACATAAAAACAGCCAAAAATATGTTTCAGTTAAATTCGATTTATGAAATAACAAAATTACATACATACATACATTCACGCCTGTTTCCCAGAGGGGTAGGCAGAGACTACGGATTTCCATTTGCTACGATCCTGATACACTTCTCTGGCTTCATTCACTTTCATCACTACTTACATATGAAAATATTTCAGTTATTTTTGAAAAAGGTACACAATTTTCTCGAATCGAGAAATCTCGATTAGACCAAAAAAATAAATGTAGAAGAGATGCATTGCTTGTGGGAAACAATGACATGCAAAGAAATGTAATTACACAATTTATCTCTCTCTATTCTCCAATTGAGAAATCTTGATTAGACCACATAACAAAAAGGAAGAATAGACGAATTGCTTGCGCGAAACCATGTCATGGCAACCAATCTGATGACTTGTAGACACAAGTAGAAGAAAAGAAGAGAAACTCATTCAGCAAGCAAGTACACAAAGCACGAGAAAATGGTTGCAGACTGTCACCCAAAATAAGAGATACCTCTTGATTACTCTTCCTAATAAATTCGGCATCGGTTCTGAGGTAGGCGTCCCTCATGGCTCGCCTCAGGTCTGTAGTGAAGTGGGGGCTCTCCACCAGGTACTGGTGAAGGTGAGCGGCGCAATACGTCGCCGCCGCTGAGCCGGCGTGCCCATCGTACACTGCGTAGAAACTTGTAGGTTCGGTAGTCTGCAATCAAGAGTTACATGTTTTATAAATACAACTATATATTTATTCTTTTAACCCTTGACGAAAACAGAAAGAAGTGGTATATGTTTAACTATGTCGGCCTCGACGGCGTAGCGGTTAATGTAACCGACTGCCACGCCTGAGGTCGCGGTTTCGATTCCCGTACAAGTCAAACATTTGTGTGCATGAACATGGATGTTTGTCTTGGTCTGGATGTTTCTATGTATAATATGTATGTATTTACAAAAAAAAGTATATATGTATGTTTATCCATTGTCTAGTACCCATAGTACAAGCTCAGCTTAGTTTGGGCTAGATGGTGTTGTGTGTATGTGATAGAATATTATATTATTATTAACTTGTAGATATATCTGTCTTAGGCATGAAACGGCTGTACCGATATTGATTTCGATTTTTAGATGTTAGTTTAATCTTTTATTGAGCATTTTTTAAGTAAAATCAAAAGCAACTGCCGGACTAGAAATAAATCCCGTGTCGCGGCGGACTTTACAAACATTCACACAACGGACACAAAGAACACTCAAACTCAGAACAACTATTTGTGGATCACACAAATTTTTGTCCCGTATGGGATTCAAACCCACAACACTCGGCGCATTGGCCGCGGCGAGGCGACCATTTGAACTACGCCATCCGTGCAGTTAAAAGTTACATAAAGAGATAATTATGAGCATCTTCCACGTGTCACCACAGCTCGAACAAAAGTTCTTTTCAGTCAGGTAATAGTTGATGCCAATATGGAATCTGTGCCTCGTATACGCCACGGGGCTTAAATATTACTTTAGCGAATATACAAGCAAAATAAAAAGATGTATCGCCCAAACAGAAATACAAAGAGGAATGGTGATTTTTGGCACAAATAATAAAGCAAATATATTCATTTATGTTATTATGCCAGTAATAAGCAAAATAATAATAACAATTAGATACCGATTTATGATATTTTTGTTTTTAATTTGCAACACCGAAACCTACCTCCATAACACAAATCGGCTTCCTTGCTTACCTACTTGGTTTTCGTGATTCTGTTTCTTTCGTTGTGATTTTGTTATTTTATTTACAATCAAGCTTGATAATGCTCAGTTTTTAGACAATCTTTTAATTATTGTGTATGATAATAATGATGATGTGTGATGAGTGTGTGTGAAAAACATTGCTATAAAAATCTTATCATCGGTAAAAATAAAAATATTTTATCTCAATAACCCAAACTTTTATTTAATTAAGTTCCTTGATTAATTATTTAATGACATTGCATACTACCATTTAAATATGGGCACTCGTGGCCAAACTCACTATATGGGTAGTGTGCATTCCCCTTTATAATTAACATAATTTTGTCTATTTGTACGTTCAGTGCATGTTAATCTCTGTAATAGCTAAACCAATATGTATGTGGTTTTCAGTTCTGCATTGAGATAAACTTGAACTAACATTTAGAGTTTACTTAATTTAGATATGTTGATACATATTAGCGCGTATAAAATTGCGGGCAAGGCTAGTTAGACCAGTTAATATAGAAGTAGGTTTAAGAATCCACTTAAAACATGTGGTTTTCTATTAAAATATTTAAACAATCATTACATTGGGGCGTCACGTAGCACGCAACTAACTAATAGTAAAACTACTAAAGGATTCTCAAGGGCAAGGACAGTTGCTGCCCTATGCGTACATTTTTAATTTATTGTTTTCTCCCTTCTAATACATAAACAGTGGTTACAACACTAACACCAGTGTAGTAGGAAATGTATAATAGATCGATCTGGAATACTGTATTCATCACATGCTTGTGCTGTTTATTTATTTGAGTTAAATATAGACACGCAACTAAAACCCTTCCAGTAATCAATCTATTATTTTTTATAAGATTATTTCAGTACTACTATTGTATATACCGGTGTAACTAACTGTAACTTTACTTAGATTGAAACTACCACACAAAAGATACCTAGAATTATGACAATGATCTGTGGATCGTGTTTTTTATCGGAGCGGGAAAGTAACCTTAGCGAATTGGCTGTGGCAAGATTACTTCATATAGCACGTGACTTGTTAAATGCTTTTATTTTAATTTATTGGGATATAGTGACAGTTAAAAATCTATGAGCTACTTATGATAACATGATTTACGATGCAATTTTTAGACTAATAAGTCGGCCATTCAAAATACATAAGTAGCCTGCCCTAGGTTTCCCCTACTCGGTTTGAAGTAGCGTTTATTATACGACATCATACCAGGAAAATAAAACTTCGTAACGTCTGACTTACTGATAAATGTGAGTCATTGATGTCGATTCATTCTCTGTTTAAAATTGCTATAAAATATACTACTAATTTATCTTTGAAATTTCATCCTCGTAATTTTACACGGGGCTAATCAAAACGCCCAAAATTTGGATGTAATACACCTCCGTCTAAAGTAGCTACCCTGGATATACAAATGGAATTTTCAGAACCCGCTATCTTATGTGAGCTTAGAGACGCCGCTTTCTATATAATCTAAACTGTTAAAGAAGAAAGGTGGCAAGTGACAATTGTGGACATACAAATATGATAGTTATATTGTCGAACTGAGCGTACTGCCTGCGTTCGGCGCAGCAACAATATTATTATTACTTTTGTTTGTAACAGAGCCGTGACTCGCAGTATTCTGTGCTATGTATAATTATTATGTTATACTGACCTCAATACCAAATAAAGCTTCTAAATTTCCAATCTCCACATGTCTATCTTCCATCACACGGCGGGAGTTTTTTGTGGCACAGGAGACAGTCTTCAGGTCTCTTTGAGCGAGAGGTGGCGGGGGCGGCAGCGTGTCTAAGCGAGCGTTGTCTAAGTACCGGAGGCAGACATCGTTCACGCGAGCCGTCACCGCTTGCATTAGTCGAAGGGCTATATACACTGGAACATAGTGAAAGAAGAGTCGGAAAACTAAAGAAATTTAGCTACAGCATCGATGGGTTCTTTTTTGGTGCGATGGTAAGCCTAGCTCTGAGATTCTTGCAACACCACACGGCTAAGACATGATCACTATCTGTAAGACAATAACGAAAAAAAAATTTCTCGACAGAAACGTTAGTCAATATCATATTCATACATTTTAACCTAGTTGCGTGTGATAATGTTCTCAGAAAATGGATTTAGTCTAGGCCCCCAGATGTAACAACACGTCATGTTGATATACGCTGCCAGTTCAAGAAAACAGCAACTACTTGCCCCTATTGACAGGATAGCTTATTAGTGCTTCGTGAATGAGTTCAGGAAACCTCTTATTATCGCAGGAACTCAAGGTAATACAGCTACGACACATCTGTACCGTGGGGATAGTCTCATAGTCGCTAGCTGTTTTATGTATAAGTGGAGCTATACTACTAAGGGGATATTTGTTTGCGTATATGTAGTGGGTAAAATCGGGAACTGCTGATACGATTTCTTTCATTAATAGCAATATCGTTGGCCAAGGTAAACTTTAAGTATTAAATAATACCGCTTCAACTATGAAGAAAAACATCGTGCGGCGATGTGCATGTCTAAGAGGCCTCTATAATGTTATTAAAAATTAACGAAGTCAGCCAACCCGCACTAGGCCAGCGTGGTGGAATATGGCCTAATTCTTAACATACCGAGAATATAGAGATATGTTCAGCATTGAGAAATTATAAACACGGCTGATTTTATAATAGAAAGCTACACAATCCTAAAGTAACAAAGGCAACGTTATACATTGACATACAACACGAGCTAATACAAGAGCGGAAGCTGATGTATTATAGGTATAGGGTATTAGAAAACGCTTAAGGAGGCGTTGTGTTAACAGGAAGGGGGATGTTTCCTCTTGCGCTGGCATTCCAGACAAAAACATTAGTGCACTATAATATCGCTTGTGCAGTTGGCTAGTCTCCGTTAAGACTGGCCGCCATGACAGAAATTTGGTTTAGAGGACATTTATTATTCTATATGGATACCAAAAGGTACAATAACAATAAAAGTTTAAGAACTATAACCCCACTACGTAAAAAGGGGTCTAAAAGGGAAGAATTTAATCTTGAATCTATTGACACCTCATTCATTAAAATCGGTTCAATAGTTTAGGCGCTACGGTGCAACATACAAACATACATACCCAGACTGCTAAAATCATTACCCTTCCTTTTGGCTTCGCCGTAGTCGGGTAAAAAGGTGACAATCGTCGCTTAGACGTAATTTACAGAGGATATACAAATACGTCACAGTGTCGTCATCACATAAACATTATTTTAATTTGTAGTAATCGCGTTCTGACGTATGACGTAAAAGCATCTACTTAAAAATAAATAAACATTTCATTGCATATAAAAGTTCAGTTATACGTTGTTAGGGTTTATTTACGCATTATAAATTGTCGTATGTTCATATACAATATACGACAACTTGTGACGATAGCGATGACGGATCAACCAGCACCGATGCATACTAATGCAACACCAAAACGCAGTCACAACGGTATTAATATCCGCTAGCTGCTGTTGTATTTAGGGATGTGCGATATTATCGAATAACAACGAACAAACATTCGATTTATTCGAATAATAAAATAGTTTACTAAGCTGTATTTATTGTTTTAATAGAACACATTTTTGCATTACGTGTATTATTACCTACATATGTAATATAACACAGATTCGAATACTGATTCAATGGGCTGAAATGTTATTAAGTTCTCGAAGTACACGAGGAGGACAGAATAAAGATGGATTATTCGAATGACAAGTTATAAAAGCCATCAACACGGTCGGCCAGTACAAAACAAGAAACATCACGAATTGAGTATTCGATCGCTATTTGAATATTACTTATCTTATCTTATGTGGGGGCCAGTCAGTGCAGACCGGCGACACTTCGACCCAGTGGGATCTTTTGTGTCGACACTCTCCCAATTACGACTGTCATAGATGTTCATGGCAGCCGGTACCGACGGCTTAACGTGCTCTCCGAGGCACGGAGCAGGCGATAATTGTCAATCAATACGCACATAATTTCGAGAATTCATATAACTTCCGAAAATCAGAGGTGCGCGACGTAGGTTCGAACCCGAGACCCTCTGCATTGCAGTCTGTTGGTCTCCCCACTGAGCTATCGCTGCTCAAATATTACTTAGTGATGTAGAAGAAATAAATAAGGCTTTTATTATAACAAGGCAATGTTTAATATATAGGCATGAACAATACCGGCCTAACATTAACATTTTCTGTAATATTTCCTGTTGTATGATGTAACCCCATTTCCTCACGACCACGGCACGACGCGACGCCGCCTCTACAAGCCACAAGACGGGGCCGTCTTGAAGTGTATTTAAAATTAATCGAGTGAATATCGATTAGAATTTATTTTCAGATCGCCTAGAGTGGAACAAGCGACTGCCTACGATAATCAGCTCTGATGTAACAATATAAACACGACGACGAGATTGTATGAAATCATATCTAAAGCCTTCGTCTGGATGCCCTAAACAATGACATCGTTACGCACACACATATACCCGATCAGATGTCCACCCGCAAAAGGTTACATAAGTACAAGAGTCTTGTGCCAAATATTTTCGCTCGGCAATCAATACAATTACGTTTATTGCTTCCAATCATCCTTAAATTTGATAGACAGCAAATAAATCAAATATATGTACGTATAGTATACGCCAAGGAACATCACTGAATATCGTGTAAACTAGATACAATCATATTGTGTCTTTTGTAGCAGGCTCATTCAAATGAGGCATGAACCTATATAAATAAAGAAGAGAGCATCACGATCCCTACACAGAATAAAATATGGGGCGCGTTTGTCTCTAGCCTCTGTGCCGACTATTTTCAAGAACTATTAAACCGACTGGAATAATCTGCCATTGTTCTTTGAAAATGGCGTAAAGTTATAAACACGTATAAAAGGAAAATATGGCTATAGGAACTTATCGTCACGAACTTTCCTTTGTGCAAACAGCTTGCATACTTCAGGTAAAATGTAATCGCGTCTATGCTAAACATTTTATAGCTGTAGTTCAACGTACCTGATTCGTCAGATTTGTACCCAAACTCGTTGGGCGTCATCTTCGATGCTACTCGCACCTCGTCAAGTATGATCCGCCGCAGCGGAGTCATCAGTGTCAGTGGACATTGTCTGGAAAGAAATAAACAACAAAATTAAGCACGAACATTAACTAAATTACCACAAAATATCATACCTAATTTATAATGTAAAATTGAGCATATACTTGGCACGAAGTTACACATAATATTCTCGTGAAAGATATAATTCAAAACCAGACTATTCATGACTCGTAAACATGAAAAAGATTTGATAATTGATGATGCGTACGATAATAAATAACGCAAATGTAGACTACAGCAAACAAATAGTGACGTCAATGAAATTGAATTCAATGATGAGAATGAGTGGAATGAATTGTTTCATTTGAAGTCTGATGATGCGCATCATACCTACATTATACTTTAAAACATACTTATGATAGGTTGCAAAGAATCTTATAATTCCTAAACGTTTACAATAATAATAAACGCAGTCGAAAATTGTTGTACACGTTAGAATAGACTGTTAGGGTTTCATTAAGGATATGATTTCATTTATTGTACAATTTGTCAGCCTTAATGTATCATTTAAGGTTTAGTGGTAGCTCTAATATTTTAACTCTACCTGTGTGTTGCGAACAAAGTTAAATTTATATAAAGCTCAATCATACTCATGTAATTATTCACATACATCCTATTTGATAGTGTCTTACCAATCCCGCCGCCTACTAATATTCCAAATGTGAAAGTTTTTGAAGATGTTTTGTTGTTTGTTACGCAGTTAGACATAAATCTTTAACAGCTTTGGATGGAACTTGCCACACAAATAATAATATTCTATCACATACACACAACAACATCTAGCCAAAACTAAGCAGAGCTTGTACTATGGATACTAGACAATGGATAAACATACATAATATATACCTATTTTCTACAAATACATACATATTATACATAGCAACACCCAGACCAGAACAAACATCCATGTCCATGCACACAAATGTTTGACTTGTGCGGGAATCGAACCCGCGACCTCAGGCTTGGCAGTCGGTTACACTAACTTAGTAGCCATCGAGGTCGATAGACATATCTTAGATAAACACATAGGATACATTTTATCCCGATATGCATTCCCCTGGGATTCAGACAAGTGTATCTGCGGGTAGAAATTAGATTCTTTTTTATTCGGCATATGTTATTTAATAAGATAGCGATTTCTGTTCTGAGCTATTTCGGCTACAGTCTCTAGTGTTGACTACCTTAACAGAAAGGCAGCCTTTCTGTTGTTCTGATGTTTTCGCGGATATTATATAATGTGGAACCAGGTTATAAACTATACCATATAATTATAAAATCATGCCTGTATTGTTGGCGAGTGGTATTACAATAAAGACTGAGCCCCGGTTTTTGAAAGATGTATTTTATTTCAATACAAATGTAAGTTAACAGGCAGTCAATTGAATGACAACTGCTATGTTATACTGATTAATTTCAACAGCCAATCAAATCATTACCAAAACTTAGGCTTAGACTTTAATTATGACTAGAAATTCATTAGTCTGTTAGAACCAGGTGTTATTATAAGAGGTACGTCCGACACGTAGTACATCTCTATTACACGACTTCTCCGGCTATTAGAAGACAAGCTAACTTACGAAACGCTTACAATTCAGTTCAAGCATTACCTATTTCAAATTATTATGAAATAGTCGCGATGAACTGGACCTGAACTCATTGTACTTTGACGTCTAGTTGTTCTCTATTCTCGAAAGCGTAAAGACGTTTTGTTAATGAAGGCATCTTTATTCTAGCCAATTCTTGTTAGCCACTTGCATGAACTGAAAGGGATGTCGATGACCTTTACATGTGCCGGGCAGATTTTAACACACACTTGTACGACAGAAACTATTCGCCTTTCCTTTGCTTTCGCTTGCCTTTAAGCAGACTACTTAAGCAGTATTACACTGTGGATGTTACGTGATTTAATCGCGTTGTTTAGCGAAACTTATTTGCCGTGTAAACTGTGTAAAATGAACAATAACAACAGCAAGCACAATAAATTGATACTGTTGCTGCTATCGTTCGTCAACTTCTATAATACATCGAAAAAGACGTATTTATCTTTTTCATAAACTGTAACGAGGCTTTGTCTATATGTAGGAGATATACTTATTTGGCAAATTAATTGGTATTGACTATTTAGAGCGTCTGACCAAAAACAATGACTTCTAGAATTTTTGTCTATTTTTCTATCTGTTGTTTCAGTATCATCATGTCGCTTAATAATTTAGTAATTGTTTCAACTTAAGGACTGCACCAATCTTCATTTAATTTAGTTGAGTATAGTCTGAGATACGGTGTATAGTCTGATCTAGATAAATGACGATGGGGGCAAACTATAGTTAACGCGGACGAAGTGGCAAGCAAAATCTAGAGTAGCTCCTTTACATGAAGTTGATTAATAGGTCAATAGCCGGCATGACACAATGGAAAAAGCATTGTCTTCAGAACCCGGAGTGCGAGCGTTGGCCAAGAGGCGCAGGAGATAAACAATTATTTTGAATTGAGATCCCGATGCCATGGATGAGTTGCGGCTTATAGTGCTAGTGATAGAAAAGTCCTTTTAGAACTGTTTTACTTGTACGTGGCCAAACGAACACTATAAATCGCTAGATACATTATGAACATCCCCGATACGATCAATACGTCATCCTTACATGACAGTTGTGCACAAATTAGCAGAGCACAAAAGTCGCATAATATAAAGAAGGCTTATCCAAAAGTGGTCACTTGAAGCAGATAGAAGCAATGTCGTTGATTAGTGTACAGAATTATTTTCTTTTATCGTGGCCTCACTCGGTATTTTTCTAACTCAAACATTAAAACAAAGTCCGACATGATTAATAGAAAGTTTCCATATATCAAGATCTTGGAGTCGAAGAAGAAAGAAATTCGATCGTTCGACAGCTGGCCGCATATGACGTTAAATTATAAGGGTTCCGTTTTGCGAATACGCAACTGATACTTCCTATAATAATAAAAATATGTACTTATTGTTTTATACACCATACAATTTGTTTAAACTCAACCAATTTCCGGTATGCTTACAATGCATGAAGGCGCTAAGCTGTAAGAGGTAAAAAAGCGCCATTTGACTGTCCCTGGACTGTCACGTACATCGAGTTGTTATTATTTTTATCTCATAAGTAAAGAAATAGTGTTCACCCATTCTAATCTCAATAAGATTATGTGTGTTGATTTTGTGTAGCTAATAGGTATACTAGAAACTCAAACATACGGTTTAATCTCCAAATTGACCAAGCGTACTGACTCAGCTAAACAACCTAAGTCTTAAATAAATAAATGGTGAGACAGATCGAAAGGGTATATTGTGAGTGCTGATTCCCAATTCCACATGTATGACAGACTTTAAAGGAGGTACAAAGACAATAAATTTGTTCGATCTAATATTCTTTGGCATTGGCCTATGAAATAGTACGATATTTTATTCATCTTATTTCGAGATTTCTATATTCAATACAATCTATTTCGAGTAAAGTATAATTATGTTAACGTCTATTATGTATTTTTAATGATTCACGTCAATTAATTTACATAAGTACAATTTATGTTTAAAGGTGTCTGTACACATTGGGTCAAGGTAGTGGGCCAGCGTGTTGGACCAACGTGTAGAGATCTACATGGCGGTATCACCATACCGCCATGTAGATCAAGTAGACGTTGGCCCAACACGCTGGCCCACTACCTTGGCCCAATGTGTACAGCCGCCTTAAAACTAGGTTGTTTGCCTGGTTTTATCGCTGCAATAGGCTGCAATGACATGATGTCTCAATTACATGATAATTACAGTTTTTACCTATAGCTGTAAAATGCCAAAGAATTAATTAAAAAGTAATAGTTTAAATGAAAATCACAACATTACCGATTTTGTTTATATAAAACGGCAACTTCATAGGTGCAGGCTTAATAACTAAAAACATTATTCTAGTATGTGTGGTAGTCTTCGAGATAAACGTTGTGTAGTAATATTGTTTGGCACGCGTACTCGTTCATATCGTATCGTATCATCCTATCGTATCGTATCATCATATCGTATTCCCAAAATAATGCAACTCTTGAATTTGAGGCTAAATAAACTTATCAGGATTGTAGAGAAATATTTTAGATTTAGAACACAATATATACTTTGATACTAATTTTAACTTTGAAAATGTTTTACCAAAAAGAAGTTTCAAGTTATTTTATCTTGTCTGCACTCGTATACCTACTAAAAAATTTCTATTACTTAATTATGTTGAACTTTAGTATGAATTAAAATTATTGTATGAAGGAACATCCAAAATCACAAGAAGCTTATCTGTCGAATCTAACATATTGGGATTATTTATTAATCGGGTAATTTCAGATACAGAGCACTTTATCAACTACACTAACTAACTAACCTCTCCGAAATCTGAAGAAGATTATCCATCTTCCGTAGCGATATTTAATTAGTGTATTGATTAAGTTTATATGTTAGTCTAAACCCATTTAAATAACAAAAAGGCTTTAAACTCTATACATACTTTTAGTTTAGCGATATAAAAGTCTTCATATAGATTAGATACACATATTAAGTCAAAAGTCCTTGGTAATTATGACATAGATGACATTTCCGTTTTTAGATATAAGACTTAAGCAGACCTTTCCACCTCCAGATTATATTATCTTACAGACTTCATTACTCATCCATATTACTAATTCGTTTTCATTTGTTTATAAAAACATTGTAGCAGGACGGCAAAAATAATTAAAACCATATTTCACCGCCACAAGAATTTCATTAAAAAAGGATTTAGGATAAAAAGGATTTTGAAATTCGTTGCAAATATTGGTACTTCAAAAGCAACGAAAATTAGTACAAACATGAATGTAAGTAAAAGTAAGTAAAGTAATCGGACAGTAATCAGAATCGGGCAAATTATCGTATGAAAGTTCCATTGAAATACAGTAATGAAACCTGTTCAATCGATTAATTATCAGAATGTCTCACTTCTGTATCGTCAAATTATTTCACACAATAAAAAAGAGGTTTCGGCTTTTGATTGACAACACAGACACTGCAATTCTTTAGCCAATCCATTGTATAGTTGCCCAAAAGTAGGTATATCTCTACCTAGTTATCGGTTCATCAGGTTCTTGATTTGTGTAATCTACACTATTATGTATGAGGCAAACGAACTGAAACTGTAATTTGTACTATACAGACTCATTCCATTGACGCTTTGAGACAGTGCTAGTTCCAAGAAAATTTCCTTACATTGCGGCTACATACAAAGGCTTTCTGAAGACAAGAGACGACATAATTTGATTTAGTACGCTATGTCCTCAATAGACCTATCTTTTCGCATTTTTAGATAGATAACGCAATTACACGTTATTCATAGGCCCAACCTTCACAGATATAGTATAATCACGACATTCACGACACATGTATTTTATCTCGAGTTACTAAATCAATATTTACCATACAGGTGAACAGGCAAAGTTATGTGCACATACTCTTGACTAAATATACGATATAAATAAATATAATTGATAAGATAAAATATTGTTTTCTAATTATTTAATTGCCGGCGGAATTAATACAGAATCAGCTTATTATAAAGGATTTTGTTTTCGTGTTTGTAGCAGCTAACCAAGGTCAAGATCATTCAATCCGCCCGCAGCCATGCTTTATTACGGTATTGTAGCAGTACTGTGTGCTCACGAGGTTCCTACAAAGCGGGTCTATTATCCTCATTTTCTAATAGATGACCTGATGAATAATACTGCTCAATCTGAAACTAAATAATCGAACTGGGAATGTCGTTATCAGCAGTGCTTATTCTTATAGTACTAGATCCACGAGCAGCTATGTATTATAAGGAGTTACAAAAATCTAAATGCTAAGTATTTTCTTTCAGTATAATAATAGTTTTGGAACGATATAGGTTTATATCGAAATACTAATGCGTCTGATTATATCGTAAGCTTGCTCCATTCTAGATAAGTTATAAATAGATACAGAATTGTTATAGTACATAGTAAAATATCGAATCAATGAAAACAGTGGGTAAATAAACTACGCGGCCATTCACACTGCAGGAACATGTGTCGGTTTCCCTCGACTTTTGAAAGCATTTGTAGTTATAAAATAAAATGCGGACGTGTACGTCTGTCCGTACAATACATAAAGAGTTCGGTGACCCTGTTCTTAAAACGAATGCATGTAACATACATTCTCTCTTAGTTGACACTATATTTGAAATATAGGTAACTGTCCTATCGACATGTTTATTCAGACGGATATTAAATTGGTTTGGCTAAAGACTAATTCGATAGATCCATGTACGCTTTCGGCTCTTTTATAAGACCTTGAAATATATGCAAAATGGGTTACCACTATTATCAAAATTAAAGATATTACCATATCTAAACTTGTTTGCACCGTAGGATGAGACTGAGTCAGCGATAATAAATCACGATAAAAATGTTCTTTGGATTGTAATATACTTATAGCGCGGCGCGAGAATCAAACTCGTTTATTGCATAAATGTGATATTATACATTTGTTGGCGAACAGAATTTGGGCAAATTCCTTTCGTAATTAACAGAATTTGCGGAGTAAACAATGCGCTCAGAGCGTTGACACGGGCTCGTGTTACTATCATGAGCATCCGCATCGGCCCACGCGGTCTCGCGCGCCAATTTATGCATCGAGGGTACCAATCCTACGACCTCAACCCACAAGCCCTAGAGAAATTATATTCATTCCATGACAATAAGCGTCTCAGTCGAGAGAAAGTCAACAGTATCGCAGTGACATTCAATAAAATTGAAGATGCAATCACGGGTGACTAGATTTGATGACCTCAGAGCACTAGTACATGCCAAGTTTCGCAAATCTATTTTGAGATTGTTACGCGTTACACGCATTGGACCAATCAATATAAAACAAGCTTTACATCTAAGTAGTATGTATAGTATATGTTCGCGAGACTAGGTGACAGTGAAATAACTGTTGTCTGTTATCCTTCGTCGTCCCACGAGTTTAAGGTTTCATATCAAGCCTAAAGAATATTATAGTGCTGACGCTCGATTGACTTAGCACTCAAATGGTTTTTTCTCACGAAGCTGCTATCATATTAAATTCTGTTCTTTATTATTACACACGGAACTCAAATAATATTTTATACTTTGAGAACTAATTAAGTATAAATACTAAAGATTTAATAACAAGAACCGGTCTTGTTTTTATATTGGGTCTGGGTCTAGAATCGCAATGTTCAGCTGAATAAAATGAAATGTTAAGTAGTTTAAAGTTGACAATAAGATTAATTGCAGCGAAGATAATTTCAACCGTAACTTTTTTTGTCCACCACTTGCATCTATATTGTTGGTTGCTTTAATGGAAGGTTGTACCGTATTTTTATTTATGATGACTATTCAAGAAACTTCGTATTAAGTAACTAAGAACAGGAATTTGTAGGTAAATACCTACAAGTTCCTGTTGTTCTTGCCTATATCGGTTAGTTCGACCAAGAACATTCGATAGCATATAATAATTCTAGCAATTCTGGTGTTGCAGGCGTCCATAGGCTACGGTGACCACTTACTATCAGGTGGGCCGTATGCTTGTTTGCCACCATAGTTGAATAAAAAAAATAAAAAAATAATGTTGGATTGATTGTTATCGGATTTCACAAACATTCCTCATGCATTATAAAAACGGGACAGTACCTAAGATATCATTAATACTAGGCACGTAGCGCATGTAGTTATTTATGGGAACACCTAACCACAAACTGCAAATCCCTACAGAAGATCGGTTTAATACCTGCAGGGTATGTAGGTTACAACTACAAATATTTCAGAGCAATGAGTGATAGCTACAAAGCTTCTCTACAGATGCAAGATATATCAACTATGATTTTAACATTAGATGAGCGGCTCAGGGTCAAATGCGGGAGTCAGACCTATTGCATTACTATCGTGCATCTGTAAAATATTCCATACTACAATAACACGCAGACTTGAATGGTTTCTAGATAAAAATTGTTTATTATCTCATGATACCACGGGTTTTCGAAGATCTAAGTCATGTTATAAGAACCTAACTCGGTTGGTTGCACGAATTGCATCTGGTTTTTTGAAAAGTGTGCCAACTGTTGGATGTTTTATAGACATCGAAAATGCCTATAAAATATAAACGTGACATCTCTTTAAAATATTTTAGATAGCTTAGGGGTAGGAGATGTTATTTGCAATTATCTTTGGCGTTATCTCCATCGCCGACAGCTAATACTTGAATCACATGATAGTAGCACAATATGTCGAAGTAATGGTATAGGCATCGCTCAAGGAGATCCTTTATCCCCTTTACTGTTTAATGCGGCCAGTCAATGTTTGTAGAACCATAAGTAATGTTTATAAATATATATTTCACAATACGCTGATGACTTTGTTCTGTACGATACGCAAAATAGATTATCCGATTCTATATCCAACATACAAACCGCATTATATAGTTTCCAACATGTTATGACAGATTTCGGCCTAAACATTTCCCATAAGAAAACAAAGGTATGCATTTTTAGTAGGTAGAGAAAAAGACAGTGCATAGATCTAATTATGAATAACTGCCGTATTGAACAAGTTAAACGTGTTAAGTACCTTGGCATGTGGTTGGACCATTCTTTAAAATGGGGTAAACATATAAATGACATCAGATATAGTCTGTCGCATTTTAAATATTTTCAAAATTCTAGCTGGAGCTAACTGGGGCGTACCTACATCCTTCGCATCTACGGAGATTATACATAGCTATAATTAGAAGCAGGATTGATTACGGTTGCTTTCTGTATGGGAACTGCGCAAATAGTCATCTTATCAAACTTGACAGAGTTCAGAATTAAGCAATGAGAACCATAGGAGGTTTTATTAGAAGCACATCTATCCGCGTAATGGAGACCGAGCTATGTCTCCAATCTCCAACCCCTATTTATTAGAAGGCTTTTTCTGGGCGGTAAATTTTATTTAAGATCAAAATCGGTTGATAATAATATTCTTATTAGTATCTTAGAAGGCTGTCCAACCAATGCCAAGATAAATACTGGCACACTAAAAGACTGCGCTTGTTAGTAGAAATTCACAGAGATTATTCAGAATTGCCTCTGTATTCCAGCCCGATATTGCATATTTATTCATTAGACACCTGGATTACGAACATAGATTTGAGGAACCTTCCTCAAACCACCTGGTTTGGATTGAAATAGTAGGTGTAAATTGCGCAAAGACTGCATAATGTAACGGATCTCAATTGTTCTTGTGTAAAATTGATAAATGATAAGTTTAGTCGACACTGGTGCCAATTCTGTTGTCACAAAATTCTCTAAACTTAACTAAAAATCACTAAAATTTAGTTTAGACCTGTCAAACGACATTTCGTATTCTGAAATCGTTAAAAGAGACAGGACTAAACTAAATTTTAGTGATTTTTAGTTAAGTTTAGAGAATTTTGTGACAACAGAATTGGCACCACTATAAAATATTTACAGATGGGTCCAAGGTCGGCCCAGATATAGGAGCTGCTTTTTTCTCAACTCAACACTAAAGTAAAATTCAAAATTAATTCTAATATTTCTATAATGCATTGTGAACTCATAGCGATTCGGAAGCATTGCTATACTTATTGAGTGTAAATCATTATATTATTATTATTTATTTTCAGCCTGTATTGTCCCACTGCAGGGCAAAGGCCTCCCTCTCGCTTTTCCACATATCCCTATTATGCGCTAGTTTGCACCAGTCCCTCCTGTAGTTAATTAATTCGTCTTGCCATCGACGTTTTGGTCTACCACGTTGGCGTTTAGCACCGTCTGGGATCCAATCTGTGCTGATTTTAGCCCAAAGCTCCTGCGGCATACGGCAAACGTGTCCAGCCCAATCCCATTTCAGTTTGGCGGCTTTCTGGGTGACGTCTGTGATTTGTGTTTTGGAGCGTAGTGTAGAGTTTTTAATGCGGTCCGTTAACCGTACCCCTAGGATACTACGCTCCATGGCTCGCTAGCAAATCTCTAGCGCGGACCTCTGCTGACCAGTCAAAGACCATGTTTGTGCACCATACGTAAGAATGGGAAGAATGCACATATCCATGAGCTTACGTTTGAGACATAAGGGAAGGTCTCCTTTCATGAGGTCCTTCATCGACCAGTAGCTCTTCCAGGAGTTTCCGATACGTCGGGCAATTTCTTTGTCTTGTCTCGACTGGAAAGAGACTACCTGGCCCAGATATAAATATTCTTGGACATATGCAATCTCCCCACCCTCTACGTATAGTCGTATTTTGGTGCTATTAGTCATAATTTTAGTCTTTGACATGTTCATTCGGAGTCCAATCTCGAGGCTTGCCTTGTGCAGGTTGTCAAGCATGATACCCAGTTCAGCCGCCGTTGATGAAAACAGCACAATATCATCAGCAAATCGAAGGTTTGTTAGCCTCTTTTCACCGACGACTATGCCTTTATCTGCCCACTTGTCCGATAAACTTTTAAAAGCTTCTTCTAGGGTGGCAGTGAATAGTTTAGGGGATAGCGGGTCTCCTTGTTTTACTCCTATCTGGATGCGAAAGACTGGTCCAGTGGTATGGGTTTTTATTGAAGCGGTGCTATTGCGGTAAATGCTTTTCAATAGATCTATGTAGCCAGCATCTATGTATTGGGCGTTAAGGGCATTGAAAAGTGCATCATGTTTTATACTGTCGAAAGCTTTTGTGTAGTCGACGAATGCCAGATATAATGGTTTTTTAAACTCGATGCACTTTTCAATTATTTGGTTCAGAGTGTGAAGATGATCAGTGGTAGATAGGCCTCGACGGAACCCAGCTTGTTCTGGGGGTTGCTGAGACTCGAGTTTAATGGAAATGCGATTTTCTATTATTTTTATAAAGGCTTTGTACAAATGAGATATTAGACTGATGGGGCGATAATTGTTTAAATCAGTTTTATCGCCTTTTTTATGAAGGAGGATAATTGTAGAGTGGCAAAATGTCTTCGGAAATGTACTAGTATGGAGAATTGTGTTAAATAAATTTGTTAAATGGGGAAGTAGTACTGGCTCGCCGATTTTCAATATTTCCGTTGTTATTCCGTCCTCACCGGAGCTTTTGCCGTATTTTAAAGCACATAATGCGCAGTGTACTTCATAGTCTGTTATCAGAGGTATGGTAGGTGTGGTAATGTGAATATTACTGCTTGCTTGGAGTGGAGCAGATGCAACATTATTAGATGTAGTATATAGCGTCTTGTAAAAGTTTGTGCAGATGTTTAATACTTTCCTTGTATCTCTCTGTATTATTCCTGAACTATCTTTGATATTAGTAATAGTAGATCGTCCTAATTCTGTACCTCTTATAGCATTTTTTAAAGACCTATTACTTTCTAAAGCTATTTGCACCAGGTTATCGTTATAGAGCCGTCTATCTTTTCTTATGAGTCTTTTAACTTTTCTATCTATTTTCCTAAATTCATCGCTATTAAAATTAAATTTGAGCCTTTCTTGTATTAAATGTTTAGTTGCATCGCTAAGTTTAAAGTGTTTTCGTTTTTGTTGTTGTACTTTTAAAGAAGCTTTGTTAATACATTCTTTTATTTGTATAAATTGTTGGCCTGCATCTTTTAATTCTGTAGGTTGCAGTAAATCGAAACTGTTTTTAAGTTCTAAGTTAAATGTATCTTTGCAGGATAATAGAGAGTGTTTTTGCAGCCGTTTGATGCTATTATGAATAAGACGTGTCCTGTTAATTTTAATATCAAATTTTGCAGCTATCCGCAATGGTCTATGGTCTGATGAAAATTGAATTTTATTAAGAATATGAAAATTGGTTATTATTTGTTTTGTTGATGATAGGCAGTAATCAATCTCATTCTTTGTTATGCCATCGGCAGAGAACCACGTCCAACGTCGATGTGGTTTTTTATAAAAATAACTATTGGTTACAGTTAAGCTTTGGCCAAAGGTGAATTGTAGAAGGCGTTTGCCGCGTTCATTCCGTATACGGTGACCATGAGGCCCTAATATATTTGGGTTATCGTGGCCTTCTCTAACGCCAAGTTTGGCATTAAAGTCACCCAGAATTAACGTCCATGTGCCTTTATGCTCGTCGCATGCTTTGTCCAGTAAGACATAAAATTCTTCGACCTCTTCATCTGGGTGTGATGACGTTGGAGCGTATACTTGGATGACAGTTAGTACTTTCTTCCTTGTAATTGAAAATTTAAATCATTAAAGCTTTGTTATTTTTTCGGACTCAAAGAAGAGTCCAACATTTGGCTCGGGTTCCCTCGAGTCTACGAAGACACCTGATAGCTATATATCTATTTTAGAGTCGATTAGTAAAATACAGGCTTTCAATAAAACTATCACTATACAGTGGATATCCTCTCACCCGATGTGAGAGGGTAACGAAGAAGCAGCAGCCCAAAAAGCAGCTTACGAAGGTATACAGTTACCGTGTATACCGTTATACTCAGAGTGGTTTAGTCATGTCAAAAAAGTGTACAGAGAACAGTGACAAATATTTTAACGAAAGTTCAAAGTCAAAAGGAATTTGGTATAAAACCTTTCAAGCTGAACGGCTTCGTTGCCCATGGTTCAAATCGCAAATCAGAGGAGAGATAGATCGGTGACAGGTAGTAGCTTTGATAAGGATGCGTTCTGGCCACATCCCATGCAACAAGTTTAAATTCTTGATAGGTATTAGTAGCTCACCCAATTGTGAAGTTTGTGTGGTGATTGAAAACATATACCACGTGTTGACGGAATGTGACCGGAATATACAAAAGAGAGAAACGTTGATTGATGGAGGATTTGAAGCAAGTGGGGGCATGTAATCATCTTAACCTCTGCGTTGTCAGAAGCGACTAAGATGTTGTACTGTGTGTTATATAATTATATTGTCTCAGTAGTATAGGAGAATATATAATGATATGTAATATAGTCAATACCCATAAGTAATTACAATTTAATAAGATGTTTGTTATGGGGGTGACTATATCACTAAGTGACAAAGCTCGCTTAAAAAAAAAACACATTTGATGAAGTACAATCCCTCATTTCCTCCCTTTTTCCTCACTTTTACTAGCAAGTTGTGAGTTCTCCAAATAATACTCAAGATATGTCTGTATATTCGGGATTGGTTTTAAAGCTTATACTTATTTAAAGTTTATATGTCACGCCACTGCACCTTTGTTATGTCTAAGAATATGGGAACTTACAAATCGCCACGAGCATTATAATCCCATGGGTTGTGAGCAGTATGCTTACTTCCAACAGACAATACTTTAGAGTAATGAGAAGATGATATTGACAACACACAAAATGCAGAATTTCATGTGGATAGATTCTCAAAGCGATTCTCTTACTTTATTAGTCATCGTGGCGAGAAAACGAGGGATAACAGATAAATCTAATTCGTTTAACTATCTTCGCCTACATAGGATTTAATTGAATTTATTGAGCAGTCTATTGAAGCATCGGAACGCAACCCAAAACGTTGCATTTGAAAGAAATAATGTATCGTCAGTGCTTTGTATCGATACATCATGATATTATGCAAGACATAATAGTCAGCGGCACTGTAACATACAATTTATGCTGCCTTACGGCATTAGTTGGGTTAAATGAAGCGGTTAGCACGTTACTTACACATTTGTTTACTATACAACAAAGTGTTAATATAAAGACACTCCTTCAAAAATAGTTATAAATTGGATCAGTTACATCTAAACCTTTTTATAGGTAATAATAATAATAAAATTTATAGGTAATAATAATAATAAAATATATAGGTAATTAACAAGCCAAAACCGACGTTGCGGACTGACAACCTCAAAAGTTTGAATAACTTTATTGAAATCATTAAAACTTGTTTATACTAGGCGAAATAAAATGTTGCGAATCCAGATTTGTTTGTGCCGAGTTTGAGTGTTGTTTAAGTCCGTTGTCTAGTATAAATCTCTCCGGGACAACAGAGCTTAGCGTCAAGAGCAGTCTTTCGTAAAATGAAAACGGAAAATAGAAAACGCCTGCCTACGTGCATCATATAGTAACATATAAGTACCTACTTAATAATACATAATATACCAAAGATTGTAAAAATCTTTCTAGTCTAGTTAACGTGCAAATGAGTGAAAAATTAACACATAACGTAGTTGCGTAATATAAGTATTGCAAGACCATAGAGGCTTTCCGATCTAATAATTGAAATGAAGTATGTACAATTCTTTGATTATAAATAATCAAAGGTACAATTATAGGTAGATCGGTACGTACTCTAGCGATTCTTTCTAGATTTATGTAGGCAGATTGCGTAACACTTTTTGACAGCTAGTAAGCCTCTGTATGGTGTAACATCAAGTACCTACCTATGTTACAGAGCTTTGAGAAATACGTTCAAGAAAAGTACCTACCTATACCTACAGTAAATTTGTGCCATGAACTTCTAGTTGGGTATGTAAGGTTCGCCTAGGACATAGAATCATTGTCTAATTCATGGTTGAACAATGACCCTTTCTATAGTATAAAATTCATTGATTTCTCCATTAAATTTCAGCACGGTATAGTCTGATAGTACGTCTGTGCGTGACTAACTCGTATTCACCAACCTATTATGTAATTATAGGCGCCGTGGTGCCCTATCGTTTTCAATGCGAGCGAGCACAACTTCCGAATCGCGTATGTGTATGACACATCGGTGGAGTAGTTTTCCGCATAACAAAATGGTAAGGTACATTAACAGGTACACGGCTCACTTGCGGTTTGTTTATGATCACGATTATTCACGATGCGGCCGGGATGAGTAACGCGCTCCGATTGTCCCGCCAACCATAAAATAGTTACGCAAGCAGGAACATTCAACATCATATATGTGTATAATTCTGACATACCTAACTACCTTCATAATTAGGTATGTAGGTATATGTGTTATGATTATGATGGTAAAAAGGCGAAATACGTAAAAAAACCCCGGCCGGTATATCCAAAATCGAATTACCTACAAGTATGGGATTTTTGACTAGTCACTGTTAATTTTTACTTGTACATACATACTTAGGTACCTAAATAATGATCATTATCATTTGTACCTACAATAAATTAAGACGCAATTTATACTAAGATAATGTTTTCAAGTTTAATTTATGCAAGTAGGTATATAACCGATAACCGATACAGATGACTGATAAACATCCAAGACAAATCCTACAAGCAAGCTAAGTGACCGATTGGTATGGAGACTTCAGTCATTCCCTTAGAAACTTAACAGTACCAATTCATAAAGTTTATTTTCATACCTCGATACCAGGCAAAATTGTCGTGTCGCGGGGCAATACACAAACATTAAAGTGCCAAAATACCCAAACTATTGGTTATTGGTTACTTATTGATATATTAACTCAGTATAATTACTAATTACTCTACATAACTTGGATATTACATAATTGTATAGTAACATAATGTAATTACGACCGCAAACAAGACCAATTATTATTATTCATCTGATATCACGAACATTTTTAGTGTTGTACCATGTAAACAAAAGGTTTAGCCAACAAACACAAATTAAACACCTGCACAAATGTTTAATCTGTGTCAGCTACAATAGATGGTACAAGCCCTTGGAAACATTTAAGGTCAATGGCCTATTGGCAGGTCATTGTTTACTATTGGCTGTACCTGCGACTTTGCTCGCGTGACTTTTACGTTTATAAACAACTTTTTGCAATTGCAGCAGTTGTGGAATAAAGATTTGAAAAGATATTGTAAACATAAATAGTGTAGAAAATGATAATCAAAATAAATAAGTACTTATGTTTTAGCACTAAATCAGATTACGAAAAAATATTTTTTAATCAGTTGGCAAAAATCTGTTCACAGATGTATCAATTTAGCATTTTAACAGTTTAGAATATGAATAATGTAAAAAATATTTCTCTTTTACACTAACAATTGGCAAATCAGTCCAAGGAAATATCTTGGTACCAAACCACTCAGACAATGACATAATGCAGTGCATTGTGTCAGTAATATCTAGTGAAATAAGATTTCATATTTTTGTATGATGTCAGTTTTAATTATCAGCACTTAGCACAGTTTTGTACTGTAAGGTATTTCAAAATATTTTAACATTTTACGATTAGGTATATGTAAAGATGGATTACTATTACTATGTCTTCTTCTTATTCTTCCCCCTAGCCTTTATTATTCCCAAGCCACTTGGGGTCGGCTTTCTAGTCTAACTGGATTTGACTGGATATCAGTTTTCATGACTGGATACCACTTGACCTCCGCAACCCGAAGGCTAACGATACACTAAGGCTAGACTAGTGTCAGGATATTAGAGGGCACTGACTTCCCAATAACGACTGCCATAGATGTTCATGGCAGCAGGGACCGACGGCTTAACGTGCTCTCCGAGGCACGGAACAGGCGATAATCGTCAATCAATACTCACATAATTTCGAAAAGTCATATAACTTCCGAAAGTCAGAGGTGCGCGACGTGGGTTCGAACCCGAGACCCTCTGCATTGCAGTCTGTTGGTCTCCCCACTGAGCTATCACTATTACTATATAAACATTATAGGATAATTTCACATTATAAAATCCACAACAACTAAAATTAGAATAAGGAAAGACATGGTTAAAGACATGTTATGTTATGTAAATATTGGACAAATTTAACACAGCTTTTTAAACAGCATAGTCTGTGCTGTGTTTTATGTAATTAACTTATCTATGCCAATAGACCTCTTGTTTTGATCACCAAATGGCATAAAATAGCTCTTGTTATTTGTTTCAAATGTATTTGTCTATGGATCATGAATTCATGATTCATGTGTCTGACAATGAAGATTATTATTAAAAAAGTTATTCATGTCTAATTGCAAATGACTAAGTAAACTGAGCATTTTTTGCTTCAGATGTCACATATTATATAGGCATTGCATTGCAATTCTAAATTTAATTAAGTATTTATTTTAAGAATTTAATTATGCTAAATTTACTTACGCTTTCTGGCAATAGAATATATAATTAAATAACACTATTTTTACCACTGCATAAAAATGCATAAATAAATACATTAAAAATGTGAAAGCATGAAATAGCTTCCAAATTAAGCATATTTTTATATTATTCATAAATATCACATTAATTATGAAATTATTACATAACAGATAATAAAATATAATAATGAGTCTTTCAACTATCTCATTACTAGATCTACTATGCAGTAAAATTGTTGTATTATTATTATTAAGAATACATTCTAGGAATATTAAAACAAATAAAATTATGTTTTCATATATTATTAAAATGTTTCAATTGAGACCAAGAGACAAAGACCAAGTAAATTTATGTGATGTATTACAACATTAACATTTTGAACAACAGTAACTTACTTGCAGCCAGATACAATTATTTTTCAATTACATCTGGCATTCCAGCAATGGAAAGATTAGACAAGATATATAAATTTGAATTGGTGGAAATGATTTTCTAATCAGATAAATATATTATTTACAATTTCTCTATTAAAATGCTTCGATCCATACATACTCACTCACTATCTGCTAAATAGAGGAAGAGTAAAATAAAATGAAATAATGAAATAAAATGAGACAATAAAATAGAATGCTCATTAGACAGGGTGATACATCTCTACCTATCTCTTTGATATTGAAATAGGAATGATACTGTAGTTATTAAATATTTATAAATATTCTTTCAGAAATTCCTCTTCAAATGTTCTATGTATCAAAAAGTCTTAGAGTAGTCATATCATCAGTATAATCATAATAACAACAAAAAACTAAAGAAAAAGTAGGTGGTCTAGTGACCATTGAGTCAGAAATTAGCAAGATCAAAAGGTATGATGTTATAGTTGTAATACACCTTCTTCTTACATGTATTAGAAAAACAAAGTAGGTATAAGGACAGAGTCATAAATGCACCAGGATTTTGATGGATGATGGCCATAATTTTAGCATTTCTGTCTTATGATCCCAGATTTTAACGACATTAATAAAAATATCTCTTATCTATTCTATTTAGAATTGCATTTTCAGTTATGATAGTCTTATCAGTTTCATAGGTTTATCAAACAAGCAGAAACATAGCATTACATATTGTTCCACCAAATGTCGTAATAACAAAGTTAATCGTACTCACTTTTCGCTTAAATACTGAGTGGTCCAGTAAAGAACTTCGCCGGCTAATTCCGACTCGGTGATAGTGTACCCGGCTATGTGAACAGGCAACTGGTCTTCTGGATTAACAGTAGCGGCAAAATTTTCAAAAAACACTCTGTATGATGTTAAATAGTCCTCTTTATCACCCATTTTCGAAAGTTCGATCGAATAACAAAGGTAATTAATTAATATCGTGTAAATAATCGATCAACAAACACTAATAAATGATTACAAGCTTATTCTAAAGCTAAGTCGAAGTCCTCCTACGAAATAGAATTTCTTAGTAAATATTAAGCACTGTTTCACTAAAACATAACACTTTAATACATTATAGTAGCCACTATTATTAATATTTGTATATATTTCTGGTGTTCATTTAAAAATCAAAACATAAAATCACATCTCGATAATACTTCTTCACTCTTGTTGTCACATCCCATTTGCCATTATCTGTTACAAAAACCAAAAAACCCACACCCGATCGTTCGAAATATACAAGACAGTATCCATTAGTCAAATAGAAAATCTTAAAAATGTACACTTAAAAAATACTTTATATAATTAATACAACGGTTTATAAAATGTAACATGAATTATCATTAAATTTAAATTGAAGATAACTTTGAATTTCTAGTTTCAGAACAGATTTTTATCGATTTGTTGCTTGACTTCTGACGTTTGACATAACTAGTGTGTATTACTTTACTCTTTGCTAGTGTTGTAGACATAGATTGTTGTAGACTTGTAGCACTAGTTGAAGTGTTGCAAGCACTAACATATTTAATTCCCGCTTTCAAATCTATCCAATTGAAAACCATTTGTCTGGTGGGCCACGGCAGCACAAAAACGTCATTATTATTGTGATTCTGGTGAAATAAGAAATAATAATACAATTACTGCCTCTTTACAATGGCATAAATGTTAAATAATCCAAAGAATTCTTAGCGATTATCGATCCATCATACATTATTTTACCCGATCTGTGTTGGGATCGGCAGAAGAACTATATTAAAAATATAGAATATTTATAATGTTTCTCGTATTATAAGGATTATCTAAGATATTACATTTAAAAAATACCTGGCCCTTTGGGAGGCTTACACAGAGACACGAGTCCAACGTGAAGAGGCCCCTTCTAGAGTTTTAATCTTAAGTAGGATGGAATACTTACGGCGGCACTAGCCGCAGCAGGCGTATGACTATTGCTAAGTATAGATTCTAATATAAATTGGTTATAGGAATGGGTGTTTGATGGACCAGTATAATGATAACTATGGGCGGAAAACGGCGTCTGCCCGAATAGCAGTTGGATGGGCAGACCGTGACTCGCCAACTCAGTATATGGGCCCCCTCAGTAACCAGCTTAGGCAAACAAGCCTGCAGCAGAGGGCAACGCCAGTGACATATTTTAAAATAAGGATAATGATAAGTCGGCTCTTGTCAGGAGTATAGAAACGACATGCTGACACATACATGAATTTTATATTTCATTTATAGCATGAGAAGTCTGGCCTATATTAACTTTAACGGCAAATATCATAACGACAACTACAATTAATAAAATTGCGTCAATAATCGATTGTACTTGTTTACTATCTCATCGCCTACTTTTTACATATTATTACAATTTAGCACAGTAATTATATAATATAATATTTTGGCATATTGGATGAAGAGATTTCAATGAAATTTTGAATGAACTCTTTTTGATTGAATTTTCAGTGACTGTATATTCACGGGGAAGTAATTGGTTTTCACAGGAATCGCAGGTAAATTTACGAAACTGAAAGCACGAGATTATTGGTTTTATCTTCATATGATTGCAAATTGGATTGAAGTAGCTGAATTTATATTTCAGTATTATACTTTATTAATGAGTTCTATTTAAATTATTAATATATACGGACCTAAATCCACACTTATCATCAGTATGAACAAGGAAATACGTGAATAGGTAATTTTTCAAAGTTGTTTTATTGATAATCTCAAATGATCATTCAATTTTATCGATAAACAGATTTAGCTATTAGCTTCAAACAACAATATTTGTTTACAAAGACAAACTGACAATAAGGCTGACCACATACATTCGTTTTCCGTATTCGATTCCCGAATTCGTTTTCCATATTCGGAGATCCGAATGCATGGAATCAATATAAAATACACTAACTGCCGCACATGTTCGCTTTTTTTCCGAACGGAAAAAATTCCGTAAGTACGTTTCGAATGCAAGCCCGTGCGTTCGGAGAAACCATTCGAAAAAAACCTAATGACGTCGTGCGTAATGCAGCCCTTGCATACATTTTGTTTGTGTCGGCGCACACGTTCGGAAATTCTCATTCGGTACCGCACCCGCGCCGCGCGCATCGTACGTACGTAAACGACAGTTATAATGTGTGAGGCAGAAACATTAATATTGTCTATTGAAAAATACCCTTGCTTGTGGAATATACATGACAAGGACTACCACAACAGATATATAAAAGACTAGATGTTCCCACGGTTTCAGCCGCGTTTATTGTTACTGCGCCGCCCCCTTGGGTCGTAGCGTGATGTTATATAACCTATAACCTTCCTCGATAAATAGGCTATCCAACACAAAGAATTTTTCAAATCGAACCAGTAGTTCCTGAGATTAGCGCGTTCAAACAAACAAACTCTTCAGCTTTATTATATTAGTTTAGATTCGGCCTGGGAGCAGGTATTTAAAGAGGTATGGTTCACACTATTCACATAATTTCGTTTAAATATGTTTGTTTTATTTAATGTTGTTTTATTATTGTTAATAACTGTTAAATATTGTTATAATTGTTTACTATTGAAATGCAATTGCTAATAAATCATCGTCCTCCATCGTCGTGCGTTTACTACGCTATCACTATCCGTACTGACAGTATACATTCCGAATGAAGAAAAACTAAAGTGTGCGCTAGTCTCACGGAATTCCGAATCGAAATTACGTGATACGAAATTACGCGACTTTTGGAGTACAAATGAAAACAAGTTTAGGTCATGTAATAAGTACATATTTGACACAGAATTATACAATGCGAAGAGATATATATGGGAAAAATCAGCCGGCCTACTGTGACGCTCCACAGGTAGGCAGGCTGACCTTTTTTTTGTTTTTAGGATTTCACTACCTGAATGTCGAAAAATCAGACCAGAATCACTTTTAGCGACTTTCTGGCGACTTTTGATATTGAATCTAGCGACTCGACTGCACAAGAATTGGCAACACTGGTCATTAGGTTTTTTCTGAATGGATTCTCCGAACGCACTGGCTTGCATTCAAAACGTACTTACGGATTTTTGTCCGTTCGGAAAAAAGGCGAACATGTGTGTTATGTACATTGATTCCATGCATTCGGATATCCGAATATGGAAAACGAATTTGGTAATCGAATACGGAAACGAATGTATGTGGCCAGCCTAAGAAAGCATGAAAGGCACTTATAGGTATAGATATATCGGAACGGAACCTAGGTAGTAGATAAGTTATTCCGGTTATTCGTGCTTTCGTTACCTATCATTTTCTCTTTGTAGTACAAAGAGAAAATTTGTACAGCAGCATAATAATATATCAACAGGTAAGACATAAGCTTTTGCGCCTTGCACTTAGTCAAGCTATGTTAGAAATCGCGTCTAGCAGCGCGTATCATAAATATTTTTTAAACAATCTTTATTTTTAGATCTGTTTTACACTTTAAATGTGCATGCATGATACGAGTTGCTGTATGCCAACTGCTTTTACTGTAATAATTAAGTCCATTATCACAAACTATGTAATCATCGTTTTTCAGCATACGTGATTGATAAATTGAAGCGATAAGATATTAATATTAAGTCATATGTAATCGGATTAAACGATTTTGGAAGTACAACTTACTGAGGTGCCGGTAAGAGTGCATACTTACAAAGATGCCGTCTATTGTTGGAAAATATCAGCACTATAAAAATGAAAATATTGATGACTACTTCACTGCTGTTGGTAAGTTAATTATTTATAATTTTACTCAATGTATTTTGAGCGTGCCATTTACGTTCATAACATTCGCCATGCACAGTTGTTGTTCTAGAGTGTTTTTGCCCAGGCCATTGTCCAAATCCGAAATTGCATTTTATACCTTTTTATCCGTAATTTTCATAATTTTTTCAGATGCTCAAACCTCAGCCTACATTTATTACTATCTTTTTCAGTAATATGCAATAGAAGTAAAATGTGTCACGTTTGTTAGTAGAGAGTAATAACTATATTTAAAATCTTGATTATAGGTGTTCCATTCATGGGGCGTAAAATGATGGCAATGTCATCACCATTGATGGAAATAACTCTGGAAGACGATATGATGACAATTAAGAATGTCTCCTTGTTGCGCACAGTGGAATATAAATTTAAATTGGGGGAGGAATATGAAGAACATATGCCCAACACAGTTATTAAAGTAAGTATTTAAAATTATTTTATAAAACCAAATTTAAATTATGATGTTTGATAAAGGAAAATACAGGCTACTATATATTGCAGAATCTGCATTTTTAACATTCCAAGCAATAGTATAAAATCATACATCAATTATTTTTATATTTTATTAGTTATCAACAATAAATATAAAGTGAAAATGAAGTACATTTTCTTTAGACAGCATGATGTATGTAATATCATATTAATCTAATATTTGTTTGTTTACAGAGTGTGACAACTATTGTTAATGACAATGAGTTAGTAACAAAGTCAGTAATACCTGAAACTAAAGAGAATTGCGGCCGTCATTATCTGTTTAATGATGATGAGTGTATTGTTGTAAGTATTATAAACTAGTTTATATCAGTTTAATTACATGAGATGAAATAAAATAATAATTTTATGGCAAAAATCTCATTAATAGCATTTATTCTGGAATTATGATATTGGAAATAAGCTTATTATGTAGGTCTTGAACATATCTGATAAAACACAAATACATGCTCATGCTGTATCACACAATGATACATAGTCCTTGAATATAATGAGTTATTGATGTAGTTTCACATTCATACAGGTTTCTTTAGGAGCATAGAATATTGTGTTAAGGCAGACAACTAGGAAGATTGATACAATTTATATTTAGTAATAGCTAGTTCATTGAAACATTGTTTTTTAATTTCAGACTCTCACTCATGATAAAGCCACAGTTCCAGGCAAGCGCTACTTCCGCAGAGTGAAATAAACATTTAAATATACACAAACTGATGACTTCTATTCATTCCTAAGATATGGCAATGCTATCCTTTCATGGCTCTCGTATAAATAATGCCTTTATTTATAAGAATTGGTTTTATATTTTATTATACATTTTTTATGGGTTATTTTTAATAAATAATGTTTCCTAAATAAATATAACCTTTTATTTATACAAAAGCCCTCATGTTAACATTATACTAACTATGAATTTCTTAGTGATAATATCAATGTTTACATTATACATATTCGTTATAAATTTGTTATCGATCATTTTTGTATCACTACCATACAAGCATTGTAGACTGATATCCTCTTATTTCTTTGTAAATAGACAGGCGTGATGAGTGGCACCTATTTAACGTGTTGCTAATTTGTAAAAACCTTCGATGTAAAAATTCTAATATAACGGTATTTATATTACGATAGTGGAAGTGGAGCATGGCAGAAGAAAGTAAACATAAAAGTAGAATAAACGCAGTAGAAATGAGAGTATTTTTAAAAGATAGGAATGATCAAGGGTAAAAGATTCTTTATAAAAAAATATATAATAACAAGCATGGCTCATGGGTACAAATAAAATAAATTATGTTTCGACTTGTAGAAAGAATGGACGACAAAAGCCGGACTAAGAATCATAACAGGCGATTGTGAATGGGACCATAAATGGGACGGTCTAAATGTGAAGGTCTCCTCGGCGAAAGTGCTTTAACACATTCATGATTCACGCCAGAAAGTCGCTGAAACTGATTCTGGTTTGGTATTCCGACTTTTAGGTAGTGAATTAATAATAATAATAAATTCTTTATTTCCATAGTATACATAACTAGTACATGACGTTCCGTTGGTCCCAAACTAGGCTGAGCCTGTGTCTTGGGCACCATTACAAAATTATGCAGGTTGTTTATAACTTATAGTATCCAGTGAATAATTAACTAACAATAGAATTTTAATAAAATAAAAGTATAAAAAATTAAATTAGTAAAAAGTACATATGTGTGGTTGTGTATTGTACACATTCGCGTGTGAGTATATGTGTGTCAAGGTGTGTATGTGTATGTATGTTAAATTTTGCCTCCTTTTGTATTATTTAACAATTTTTAAAATGTTTTCTGCGTCAAAATATGATATTTTTAAGAGCCAACATCTGACCTTATTATTCATTTCTGTTTTACTGATATTTTGGATGATAAGTAATGCACTTACTTTGTTAAATATATGTGTTTGTAAGAATGAGGGTAATCGTTGAGCAAAAGTGGAGTTTACGGCTATAGTAGGAATTTTTAATTTACGTTTGTTCTGCTGCTCTCTTACATTGTTTTCACTCGTGGCTTTAACGTACATTTTTGTAAAAACCTTGGATATGAAGATTTTTCTTACTCCTAAAACAGCTGCTTCTTTATATAGTATGTCAGTTGGGAAACGGAAAGGTTTCTCTAACATAACTTTTAAGACAGCACGTTGCGCTCTTTCAAGCTCTATCATGAATTTTTGGGCTGATCCACCCCATACTAAAACGCAATATCCTAATAGAGATTGACAGAGAGATACGTAAACTAATTTACAAACATCCTTAGGCGCAGAATCACGTAAGAGTTTCATTATATAAATAATTTTCCGTGTGCGCTTTGCTAATCCCGTGATGTGAATTTTAAATGAGAGGTGTTGGTCTGTAATTACTCCTAGATATCGCAATTGGTCAACTTGAACTATGTTACTACAATGGCATCGTGAGTTTAAACTGTCGAAATAAGGACATGAGTCTGCATGAAGTTTGATGTTCCATTCTGGTATACCAGTTGCACGTGTTTTTCGAAATGCTATGTAATTAGTTTTCGTGATGTATGTAATTAGTTAGAGTCAAGCCAATCAGCAAGTTTACGAACACCTGTTGCAGCCCGTGTATAAACTTCAATCCAGTTGATGCCATGAAATATGATAGCTGTATCATCAGCGTAGCAAATGAGATCAGCGTTAGGGATATCTGTACCGAGTATTCCATCTATGTAAATTATAAATAGTGTAGGGCCGAGGATGCTACCTTGTGGTACGCCGAAACAGATATCTTGCTCATCACTAACTTGATTTCTTACTTTAATACATTGTCTTCTGTTGCTTAAGTAACTACAGAACCATTGTAGTGCAGTTCCTCTGATGCCGAATGATTCTAACTTGCGTAAAAGTATTCGCACAGATACGGTATCAAATGCTTTTGCAATGTCTATAAATAGGCCTAAACAACGACGGCCTTGATCTACATGTTTTGAAATTATGTTAGTAAGAAGTTCAACGGCATCTTCTCCAGATCTACCTTGTCTGAATCCAAACTGTCGTTCTGACAGTAGAGCCTTTTTTTCTAAATAAGTAACGACACGTTTGTTAATAAGTTTTACAAGTATTTTGGAAAAGATACTAAGTAGGGATATGGAGTAGTATCAGGAGTATCTTTAGGCCCACTTTTATGGATAGGAGATACTGAGGCTACTTTTCACCTTTCAGGGAAGGTACCTTTAGTCATGCTAAGGTTGCAAATAAACGTAAATGGTTCTAAAATATAATGCCTAATATTTTTGATAAAGGGAGCTTTGTAACCATCGAGCCCAGGAGCGCTATCATTTTTGAGACTTTGTATTATCGTGTCTATTTCGTAGGTAGGGATCATAAAAAACGATTCTGACCCAAAATTCTTAGTTTTAACGTTAGTAGCTAGAGCGTCCTCTGACGTACAAAGCTTTTCTAGTATTTTACTAGATAAATTCTTGCCGAGTGACGAAAAATAATTGCTATGATTGTTTAATGCTTCTTTGGGTGAAATACTGGATGCTGTTAGTTCTTGACAGTCACTTTTCTTTTGTGGAAAGTCGCAAATGTTTTTAATCGCACCCCAGAGTTTCTTCATATTGTGATGATTATCCTAAAGTAATTTAATATCGTAACTGCTTTTAACTTTGCGAAGGATTTGTTTAAAGAAGTTCCTATATCTTGAGTACGATGCCTTCAGTGTCTCGTTGTCGGGATTAAGTCTAACTTGCGCGTGAAGTTTGTCTCGAAAACGCATGCAACGTATGAGGCCGGGGGTAATCCAGGGTTTAATTATGTTCTTTTTACGGTTACTAATTGTCTGTGTTTTTTTTGCTACAGCCGAACTAACTATGTTCTCAAAAACGCTTAATGCTTCATTAACATCATTGCTGCTATTTACCGGAGACCAATCTGTACGTTCCAGATCTAATTTAAGGGCATCGAAATCAATTTTTATATAATTATTTAATTTATTTTTATTGTCTTTTTCTTTTTCTAATTACTAAAAAAAAAAGTCCGCCCGCCTACTGTGGAGTAGGTTCATTTCAGAATCTACTCTACAGTAGGCGGGCTTACCTTTATTTTATTTTAGTAATTCTCTACCGAAAACCTGTAGATTTTATAATTTTTTTCCATATATATCTCTTCGCACTGTATAATTCTGTCGAGTTAACAAAAAATGTATTTATTACAAGCCCTAAAATTGTTTTCATTTGTACTCCAAAAGCTGCCAGATAAGTCGCTAAAATATTTTTAGCGACAAACCTAATTTTTGTCGTTAAGACTTAAACGAAAGTCGTCACTTCTAGCGACAAAGTCGCTAAATTGGCAACAGTAATTACCGAGGACCCCGCTAGCGACCTAGCGAGCTCACTAGTAAAATGTATGGCGTATGAAGCATGTAAAAATTATGAGGATGCGAATGTGTTAGGCCTTTTTTACTATAGTTAAAGTTAAATTAATTCGAGGAAAATCTGACTTGAACTAGCTACTATAAGCTATTTAAAAATATAATCGACTAAACAGACTTAAAACTATAACTTTCGACCATAGACCGTCATGGGCATAAACAAAGAAATTTGATGTTTTTATTATCCGGACAAATTAAAACGCGTGTTCTGCAGTGTTTCTTATCTTTTCTATCTTAGTACAAAATGTATGCGATCATACGGCTGATGGCATCCATCGGCAATGTCAAAAAATGACATTACTGTTTTATTGATTTGTACGTACGTATAGTTTCGATTGATTTCATTTTATTGTTTTGAAAGAACTGCAAGAACGTTCAACGGGTTTAATTTTTGCCGATCGATTATTGTAATTTGTAACATTCCTCTGAGTGTTAAAATAGAACTAGCATTCTATTGAAATGGCTGAGAACACTACCTCACCGAATCAGGTATTCATTGTCTTCATCATATATATTCGCTTTTACTACTATTACCTACGTTAACGCATATTGATGGGATTATATTTTTCATGAAACTATATTTATTTAATAATTTATAGTTTAGCTAAATTAAAAAATCCTTTATGCCAAGGTATATCTTTGGTTTAAACTGCAATCGATTACGATAGGTAATTCATTTCATGTCGGTAGGTACTAAAATTTAAATACTAACATCAACTTGTTATTGAATTTTAGGAGCAGCAGGTGAAAAAGTTGAAGCGATTTTTGGAGGGGTGGCGAGTGGCTGTCCTTCCTTTAAAATCTGTGATCTTGTGGGAACAACAGTGGCATCCATGTGCCATAGTTGGCTCAGTTTCCTTCCTATTTTTTGTAGTTTGGTTACTAGATTTAAATTCCCTTGCAACATTAGCTGTTATTGGCCTATTTCTAAATTTTATAGACTTCATTGTGCCTGTTATATGTAGATCCCTTTATGGGCCTACTTCCTGGACTGGGCAGCACGAAAAAATGTTTGAAGAAATTTGTAAGAGTATTGTAGCTAATTACAATAAGGGGCTGCATAATATCCGCTTATTTTATTCATTAAGGGAAACCAGCCCTTGTATGGTAAGTGTTACTCTTGAAATGATACATGTTTATTTTTGGTCAGTTCTAAATTAAATTATTTGTTTTTCAGTACTACATTATTTCGATCAGCATGTTGTGTACTGTAGCATGGGTGGCAGCTTCCGTCAACAATATATTCCTGGTCTACATTTTGTCCCTGATAATGCTGCTCTGGCCTGGTCTTCGACACAGGGGCATTTTGAACATGTTGTTATCCATGGTGAACATGGCACCAAAAGCTTACCTGAAGTCTGAATAAACAGCAAGTTTGTAACCTGGTTGTATAGCTTTTAAATATGTGATTGGTCTGGTCATAAGTTTTAAGTTTAAGCTTAGCTTATTATGAGCTTTAAATTACAGTATGTGTGATATACTTTATTACGAAATTAAAGAGCCAAAGCCTTTAATAGTTGTGTTGATTTTATTTCCTTGAACCTTATATCAAATTATTTTGCATATCAGAGAAGTAAACTTATTGGAAATGAGATGTCTGATGCTTCATAAATTCACGATATTGCAAATATAGACTATTGAAACATTGATTACGATGGACTAGAATGTTCTACCAAATATAAGAAAGAATATATTTTTATATATACATAATTCTCTCACACAAATGTCTCTGAAAGGTTAGACATGTGTGTATTACATCTACATAATATCATCAGCTGTTTTAAGGTTGAACATTACAGAAGGCAGGCCCGTCTGTTACGAGGAACCTATAAACTTATTGCTGTATATGGGGGGACAGTTACAGATTCCATGCTGCTAGTGACAATCGAACTTGAGTCCATGCATAGTAGTAGCATTTAAGATAAGGAGATAAGTCAGGCGAGCCTTGCACACTCGAATGGTCTGGTGCCTGTCATAGTACTTTAGGTATTTTAATTCGTTAATTCGCCCAGAATATGAACGTACATGCAAACTGGTCATGCTTAACCTTTTAACCGCTTACGTCGGATTAATCCGACAAATATTTTCGTGTCCATTTCGCCAGCGTCGTATATTTCCGACCAGATACCACAGCTCGTTAAATCTGCTTTTTTATTTAATTACGGTGTTTTCTATAAAAAAAAATGTTTATATTGTGTAAATGGATAATTAAGTAATCACTTACAATTTAATACACTTTAGTCTCATAATTAGAAGTAAGTATTTATTTTTGATTCACTGTGCCGGGCGCTGGGGGCACGACAACTGTTATGAAGTGGGGCGGTTAAAAGGTTAATTAATGTTGAAGGATAAACCTTGGAAGTAGGTCGATAGCTAGAGGACCGAGTCCTGCAGTGGGCTACAAAAACATGATCGCCTGCAAGCCTTAAGTCCGCGGCAAGATATTGTTGACATTAATAATAATTGCTGATGTTGACCTGAATATATTACGCTAGTAGTCAGAGTTCGAGCTATTAGCGCTGGTATGATCGGTTTATAATAATTATATATTTAGAGCTGTCTTCGATACATTTTTTATAGGTTGACAAAACTAGTGTTCAATATATGAATCTACCACAATAACAATGGAAGAATCCAAGTTGAAGGCAGATAACGAAGATGTGCTTCCGTCAATAATTCTACATACCATTATGTTATCTTAGAGTATAAATAGACCTAAGAACAATGTATCTATTCGTCGCACTCTTTACTTGTATTTAAGAGTTAACACACACTACATAAATTATATTAATGAAATAAAATATTTTTTTATTTTAAATCCAGTTTGATAAATCGCAACTTTAATTCTCATTTGTGCCTACGCCGAAATCGTTTTAGTGCAAATTAATTCTCCAACTGATCACTAACACGAGTTGCCTTGACCCGATTATAATGAATATTATAATGAAATAACGTGTGAGTGACTTGCAAATGGTTGAATGTTTAGATATATTATTCACCAGAATTAACTATATAATAGACATGTCTATTGTACCAGAGTTTCTCAAGTATTTCTTGATAGCAGATAAGCCACGTCATAACTTGCACTATACGACTAGGAGATAAGTAGGTATATCTAATCTGAGTTAAAGGATCAATTATATTTTATATTAGATATCTATGTTACTCTTATAGTAATAGACTTCGAAAATCAGCTGCTCAGATTATTTTGCTGTTATTCACTGCACACGAGTTGAAAATCTGAACTGATAGCAAGAGCAATAGATATGGAAAGAGCTTACGTCAAAAATATAGGTACCTACTATATAAATACTATTCCAATAAATGCGCATTGCGAGGGCTTTTGTTGAATTCTGAGTAATTCCTTCTATATAGTTTTTAATGGACTAGATAACCGAAGCGTCAATCCTAATAAATAAGGCGCACAAATAATTTAAAAAGAAAGGCTTGCAAATATGATTTCATCAAATATTTTATTTTGTTATAAATTCTTAATTACATACATTCAATATCAAACCTTATGATTTCTTCAGAAAGTTCTAGAACGAAGGTGCATACTAGTAGCATTAGGCGAAGCGTGTAGTGTTACAATATCGTGAACAGTAGATTTCTGATTTTCTAAACATCGATATATGGTAGATAGTGTACTTTCTAGGCCACAAAATATAAATACAATTAGTTCATGATTGAAGGAATTCTCAGCATATACAAATAATCTAACAATATGATAGTAAAATACAATAGTTATAAATTCTATAAGTTTTACTGTTTATCTATTACACTGAATACACAACAAGCGACGCAAACGTGACAAATAACATAGATAAAGTACAGATTTGAAGAGCTAAGTAATTGTTGCGTGCATATGTTACGAGATTCCTATGATAAAATTACACTGAATGCTTCACTATTATAAGTTAATACTACGTTATCTACGATTCTGCTATAGTAAAACCAGGTTTCACATTAGTATTTTTTGCTTTCGTAACCGACGGCATGCCTGGCTCATTAGCCATCAAGGTATTATTCGACTTACTGTCACTAGATGTACTTGGTCTAAGAAGATCATCGGTTACTAATGTAGTTTTAAACCTACTGCCTGCCACGGCCTGTTGTGAGTTTAAGTTACTTTTTTGTGCGCTGCTGTCACTATACCTTCTGCTACCATTGTTGAGCACATCATTCCTTTTGAATTTACTTTTCCCGTCTTTGCTGGGCAGATTCAACGAGTCGATGTTAGGCGTGTACTGCGCGCTTTCTTTCAAACACTTTTGTTTAGCGTCATTATCTAAATTATAATTTTTGCTACTCGATGGCATGTCCTTGTAGAAGCACTCTTTAGTTTGTTGTAAACTAAGTCCGAAGAAATCTGTAGAACATTTACTAGTGGACGGTTGATTGTTTTCCAACTTCAAGGAATCGACTCCTGTGTACGCTTGCGGGCTCAGATCGTTCTTGATCATTTTCACCGGAGACCCGCACGGGTCTACCGAAAGAGTTTCTTCATCATCTTCACCTTCGGCACTCTGGAAATTAACATAACTAGATATAATTCGTGTGCTATAACTCTATAGATGTATATGTATATCATGTCAACCGTTTCATAGTAATTTGTAACCAGCATATTATATTGACTATGTTTGCTTAGTAAATTGGATAAGATATCCATACTAATATTATAAAGCTGAAGAGTTTGTTTGTTTGAACGCGCTAATCTCAGGAACTATTGGTTCGATTTGAAAAATTATTATAGTGTTGGATAGCCTATTTATCGAGGAAGGCTATAGGCTATATAACATCACGCTAAGACCCACGGGGGCGGCGCAGTAACGATTAACGCGGGTGAAACCGCGGGAACATCTAGTAATAGACAAAGAGATAATAATAACCATTGTGAAAGTCTCTAACTAAATTAAGTACGTTTTGGCAATTAGATTTAGAAGAACCTTATGTTGCGAACACCCATCATTATCAAATAAGCAAAACCGGCACGCCAGACTCGTTGCAAATAAACGTTCATATTACCTATTACTCTTTCGAGTACAAGTAGGTACATCTGATAAATATAATCCCTTATTACACACCTTTTGAAAAACTGGTCTTATAATCATTAAGGATCGATCGAAATATTTGTTCTTTGTCCAGACTAATAAACAAGATACGAGAAAATTTTACAAAGATAGAAGATATCATTTTTTAATAATTTAATCAATACTGAGCTTAGAGTCAATGATCAGTCTGACAGTCATATAATTCTCCCACTATCAATCAATAGCTAATAATCACCTGTCACCAATTCTTAACACAGAACAAAACTATTTCTTAACATCCAACAGAGGCGTCTCTAGCCCATGTAGAGCCCGTGTACAATCATTACCCTAGCGCCCTCTAGTAAGCGCGCGCTCAAAATGGAATAGGTACAAATGTAAACATTTATATATATAGACATGTTAACATGGGAACGTGTTTACCAAACACCTTATATTTACAACAGTGATCGGAGATCCGGATGCAAAAGGTGCAATTTTAAATGATGTTGGTTTAGGTACACAGGGCCTCATATCAAGATATCACATCTGTCAAATTGCTTCATTCTAATTTCGTCCTCATGTCAAACATACAGACTTCAATATCGATTGAGATACATTTGACAGATTCGGAAAGCTTGATGCTAGGTCAATGTACACGGGTTAAAAGTTTTTTTGGGATGGAAGGGGTGACAAAAATAACTAAACACGACCTTGGGGTTATTTAAAAAAAAAGAATTATTTACTAATTATTAAAGAACGTACCTAATCAACATAAATATAATTTTATTACAAAAAAGTTACTTTTCGTGCTTTTGTATTAGCAAAATCCTTAATTATGTCACTGACTTCAATTTTGATTTCATGTTCAATACTACGATAAATTTGTCAATTGACTTTGCGACAATGATGATCTAAGATAGTTTTAATTATTTTTAGTTTAGAAAATGATCTTTCGCTGTATGATACTGTGACTGGCAATAAGAGGATTTAAAAAAAAACATATTGCCATTGGTGGCAGACGAGCAAGTGGCCCACCTGATGGAAAGTGGTAACCGCTGCTCATGGACTTCAGCAATGTCAGGACACAGCAAAGCCGCTGCCTACCGTGAAAGAAGAACTCTCTTTAAACCTCGTTTGAAGAAGGACATATCATAGCGCTCGGGAAACACTGAAGCTGGCAGTTCATTCCAGAGCTTGCACGTACGTGGGAGAAATGGTCGCTGAAAGCGTACCGTCTTGGAATTGAACGCTTCCAGGTGATATGGATGAAACCTGCTTCGTTGTCGAGTGGTACGGTGATAGAAAGGGGCCGCTGGTACCAAATCAAACAGTTCTTCAGAGCAGGAGTGCTCAAAGTCTCTCCGTTGCTCCAACGACTCCAATCTATCCGTGACATTGGGATCATCGACGATTCGACCTGCCCGTCTTTGTAGGGAGTCAAGTGAGTCCAGCTGGTATTTGGGGGCCCCTGCCCAGAGATGTGAGCAGTACTCCACGTGCGGCCGGACCTGTTCTTTGTAAAGCACAAGACGTTGACCTGGTGTGAAGTACCGCCTCGCTCTGTTCAGTACACCCACCTTTTTACTCACTAATTTAGCTTTGTCCTCCAAGTGACTCCCAAACTGGACTTTATTTGATATTTCCACGCCGAGGATCCCAATACTTTCGGAGATACGGAGAGTAACTCTTTGGAACTGTGGCGCCATGATAAAAGGGTCCTTCTTGGCAGTAAACGCGCACACTTGTGTCTTCGAGGGGTTGAATCGAACTAAGTTCTGTTCACCCCATTCGGAGGTCCGCCCAAGAGAGTCCTCGACTTCAGACACAAGTTGTGTTCGTCTTTCCTGTATCATGCTCCGAGGGACATTCCGATAGCTGGTATAACGCGCATCACCCGTGCTGTCATCCGCATAGCAATGAATGTTCTCGATTGCCAACAAGTCATTGATATGCAGGATGAACAGCGTTGGGGAGAGCACCGAGCCTTAAGGAACACCAGTGTTAACGGTTCTGGTTTCGGAGCTGCAACCATTAACGACGACTGTAATGCTCCGACCATCCAGAAAGCTGGCAATCCATTTGCAGAGTCTCTCGGGGATTCCATAAGATGGTAGCTTCGATAGAAGGGCCCTATGCCAGACCCTGTCAAATGCCTTAGCGATATCGAGGCTAACGGCCAGAGCCTCTCCCCTTCCCTCCAAAGCTTCCGCCCAGCGATGTGTGAGGTACGCTAGAAGATCACCAGCCGAACGACCATGGCGAAAGCCATACATATAAGGCGGTCACTAATTAGCTGATGATCCTCAAGGTACCGCAGCAGAAGGCGGTTTATTAACCGCTCCATAACTTTGGAGAGCAAGGAAGTAATCGCTATCGGCCTATAGTTTGAAGGATCCGACCGGTCACCCCTTTTCGGGATCGGGTGAACATGAGCAACCTTCCACGAAGATAGAACCCTGTTGGAATTGTAGGTAAGACGGTATAGGCGCGTTAAAACAGGTGTCAACTCAGGGGCGCACGTCTTAAGTACCACTGCAGGGATGCCGTCAGACCCACTCGACTTATGGATGTCCAGGAGTTCGAGCTCACGCCTAACCGCACGCTGCTTGATGGGAATTTCAGGCAAAAGCTCTCACACCTTGGGATGGTAGGTGGTATGACTCCCTCATCATCCAAAGTCGAGTTTGAGGCAAAGAGTTGTACCAAAAGATTGGCCTTCTCCTTTGCACTATGGGTCAGACTGGCATCAGACTTACGCAGTGGTGGGAGACTGATCTGGCAAAAATTTCCTTGCGCAGCCTTGGCGAGCGCCCAAAAAGCACGACTCCCTGAAGGATGTCGTCCAAGGCGCTCGCCAATTCTAGCAACGTGCTCCGCCTTAGCCTTGGCAATAGCCTTCTTGCTGGATCTAGAAGCGGCATTAAATTTTCGCTTTCTTTCCTTCACATCAGGATCCCTACACTTCCTAGCCCTATTCCAGGCTAAGTATGCCGACTGCTTCTGGTGTGCAGCATCCCTGCTAGCGTTATTGAACCAGGGGCGGCTTCGGCCGCCCACAGGTATTCTGGCAGAAGGGATGAATAATTCCATCCCTTGGTGGAGCACATCTGTGATGCAGTCAGCACAAATGCCAGGATCCCCGGATGAGAAGCAAAGCCGCTTCCATGGGTAGGATGCAAGAAATTCCCGTAGTCCAACCCAATCTGCTGACTAGTGGTAAATCCTAAGTGCTCTGGGTAGATTTGGGCACACTAAAATTAATTTATTCGCAAACAAATAATTTAAAATATCCAACGGCATAATGGAATCGTCAATGAACATCGGTAATAATTCGATTTCATTGAAGAGCTCTAACTTATCCATATCTGAAAAGCCAGCATGGCACAGTTTATTTTCTAAATTAGAACAATGTGCTTTTTATATATCTAATTCCAAATCCTTTCACTGTTTTAATTTTTGAAGAAATGAAAAATAAGAAATGATTTATGTATCTAATCACTATCACTCGCTCGCTGTAATGTTATATTCAGACTTAAAATTTCGCTAGCTAGGTATTTTTTGATGAGCTCCGACCCTGGTGAAAGTCGCAATAATTATGGCAGCTAATAACAAATCAAATCTTACTTTTTATATCATTTAAATCAAAAGAAAAGCCGATTTACTTCATATTTACATGTTTACTCTAATGTAATACTTAATCCATTGCGTCAAGGCTTACTTCGCAAAATTACGGTGTAGCGGAGCGGTAGAACTCAAAGTGCGGCACGCGTACGTACACCTTTGAGAAATGCCGCCTTCATCCATGCCAATTTGAACTTTATTTTTTATTATAAACAGCCGCATTCGCAATGATTGTCGGCGTGCTTTCAAACGAATCAAAACAGGTGCCGGGGCACGTGCTTTTTGTAGTGACGCGACACTCACCTGTTAGTGATAAAAAAGAATTGAATAAATTGGCGAGTACGATCGAGAGGTCTCAGGTTGGATTAAAGGGGTCGTGCAAAATGTCAGTTGATTTTGTTTGTTACGTATTTCTCAGCAACAACATGGTTACGGCGTCGTAAAATGTGTACGGTAAAAATGTAAAAACTTAGCTGGTAAAACGTGGTGTAATAATAGGTACATTTATACCCCACTCTTCGGGGATACTGCCGTGAGTCTATATATATGTATTATTTTTATTTATTTAATTTAAAGAAAACGTATAATTACATAAAGTTGAGTTTTGCACACAAGAGTCTTTCTTGTATTTTACAAATAAATTAACTTCTACTAACTATCTCTTTTGTACTAATATTAATTTTGCGGACAACGATGTTGGTTGTGCATATATTTAAGTACTTTTTGGTAATAAGTCGTTTGGTTTAGCATAGTGTACAATTGTTTGTTGTCCTGAATAAATAAAATAAAATAAAATAAAACTTCCATCCTTAAAATTTCTTACTTCGATATTTTTATTTGATCGATAGTTACATCCCTAACGCGAACAAGTGGAGATAGCTCAGTGGGGAGACCAACAGACTGCAATGCAGAGGGTCTTGGGTTCGAACTCACGTCGCGTACCTCTGACTTTCGGAAGTTGTAGGACTTTTCGAAATTATGTGCGTATTGAGTGACAATTATCGCCTGCTACGTACCTCGGAGACCACGTTAAGCCGTCGGTCCCGGCTGCCATGAACATCTATGCCAGTCGTTATTGGGAAGTCAGTGCCCTCTAATATCCTGACACTGGTCTAGCCTTATGATATCGTTAGCCTTCGGGTTGCGTAGGTCAGGTGGCAGCCGCTCAGTGTAAAAACTGATATCCAGTCAAATCCGGTTAGACTAGAAAGCCGACCCCAAGTGACTTGGGAGTAATAAAGGCTAGGGAGAAGAAGAGTTACATCCTTAATGCGGAGCGATTGTCTAGGTACAAACGCAGGGAGTGATAAGGCGGCTCCTTTGAATGCTAAGCTTTGACAGAAAAGCCGACAAATTTTAATAGAAAAATAAATACATCAAAGAAGCCGTGGTTTAGTGAAGTGTTGCCAGTCTGTGCGAAATTTCGATAATTTAAGGGTAAAAATTAAATTACCGAAACCTTAAATTTCCTTGTCGGCCTCGATGGCGTAGTGGTTAGTGTAACCGACTACCACGCCTGAGGTTGCGGGTTCGATTCCTGCACAAGTCAAACATTTGTGTGCATGAACATGGATGTTTGTCTTGGTCTGGGTGTTTCTATGTATAATATGTATGTATTTACAAAAAAAAAGTTTATATGTATGTTTATCCATTGTCTAGTACCCATAGTACAAGCTCTGCTTAGTTTGCGCTAGATGATGTTGTGTGTATTTGGTAGTATATTATTATTATTATTAATATTGTACTTAGAAATATTATGTAGGCATTTTACGATAATGAAGAATATTTTTATAATTTTTCTTAGCATGTTTGTTAAGAGAGAAATAAGCCCTTAATAGATCGGACAGGGTTGTCTATACATACTGTATAATTATCTGTTTTAAGGTTTATTTCATGTTGAAACAAAAGTTACCATTGTAAGAGCTGCTTGTGGGGCGCCTTGTTTTACAGTAACTCGAGACATAATTATAAGAAGAGCTCCGGATGCCATACAAAATGTATGCAAACCGGAGCTCTTTTTACGTGGGGTTTAGTTATAACGTCCGGCGTCATAACACGGACGCAGGTTCATTAAAAGTGCCGAGGCCGGCGCGGCGCCCCCTAACCGCTGCGCCCGTGTGCACCGCACACCCTGCACCATAAGTAAAGACGGCTCTGCCAACATGGTCTCCGATTTGCGTGAACTGATATACAATCTGAGTTCAATTTATATTGGAATTTGAAAATCGTTTTGTTCCAACCATTAAACGTTTCAATTGAGAGAAAAAAGCAATTCTTTGATATGAAGTTATATGCAATGGTAAAATTGCATTCAATTTCATTTCTGTAGCTATTTCATCATCATATCATATCATCAGTCAAGTTTGTGTTCTTTTTTTGTATAGGCCGTACATTATTTTTTGTATTTTACATACATATCTAGTCTCATGTATATATCCACGAAATTATGATTTATATCCCACGTAATACGAGGCTAGTGTATTACCTTTAACGGGCACAGTTCCAGGCTCCGTACTACGTGCGTGAATTTCTTGACAAAATGACAAATCCAACTTTGTCCGATCAATTAAATGAAGCGGAAACCTTATGCACAGCAGTCGCATTTACTGCCACTGCTCCAGCGAGGCAGTAGTTTGTCCTACACTGCGATTATTTCGATATTAGGTACTATTATTAGTACATATTTATGAGTAGTAGAGCCTCGCTGATTTCAGCATGAATGGGCCGGCTCGACCGGGGAAGGACTACCCTCTCACAGAATATCGACGTGAAATAGCAATATTCCTACTGTTGTGTTTCGTTCGGTGAGTGACAGTGCCGGAGACCCAATCACCCTCTTTCCCACTTCCCGCTCCTACTCCTTCCCACTTCCTTTCCTAAAGGGTCGGCAATGCACAAGTGATGCCTCTGGTGTTGCAGGCGTCCATAGGCTACGGTGACCACTTACCATCAGGTGAGCCGTATGCTTGTTTGCCAGTTTCCGTTTAGCGGAAAGTGTGGTGTTGCCAGTGAGCAGAATTTTAATTTTAATTTAAATTAAATTAGTGTTAGTTTTATTATTCTACTTTTATTTTTAAATTTTGTAATTTGTATACTTTTTGTTTTTTGTTGTTTTTTTATATTTCTTCGTGTTTTGCGTGTGCCCTTGTGTGCCAAAATAAATATTTTTCTTTCTTTCTTCTTTTCTTTTCTTAGTAGAATAAAAAAAATATATAGCATATTTGTAGTAGTGCTTATTTATAGGTAAACTTCGAGTTAACAGAAAAACAAAAGCAGAGTTAAAGAGTGGTATGTCAGCACAAGTACTAATTAAGTGACGGTCATGCGCGATATTAGCTTTAGTTTAACACGTCGTTGATATGCCATTCACAAACCGGGGTTGAGCAAATCATTAAAGTCTGTTGAAGTTTTTTACGTATCCGACTATCTTTGACACGTGGCCTAGACAATGTTATAATAATTAGATTATTAACTCTATATAGGTACAGCGAGTAACAGAAAGCTGAGATCATATTTACCCTGCCGGCTAAAAGTTTAAGACCGCACTTAAACAACGTAATCATCTATTCATTGTAATAAAAGCCTGTAAGATAAATAAAAAAAATACATATCTGCATATTATTCTATTGTTAATACCGAATATCTGAAGAAGTCATTATTTTGTTTACTCTCAAGTTATTGGACAGTAAACATACATATATGGTTTTCAAACACCGACAAACGCTACGCAAGAGCCAGGTGGTAGAGTCATGGTAATATTTTTATGATGTGCTCATTACTAATTACTTTGCTTTTCTTTCGCATTGGTCAATAATAAGTATTATTTAGTTTCCGAAAACACATGTTTTCTTGGGTTTATTTACAAACAATCTCAATTAGTCTAAACTTGTGGTTTCTACAGTCAAGACATCTTAAAATGGGAAAAGCACGCGAAATTAGTAGTTAAGTGCGTTCTGCCATCGTTGTTTTACATAACGAAGGCAAATCCGAACATGAGATTGCTTCACAACTGAAGTTATCGAAGACTTGTGTTCATGGTACAATAACTCGATACAGGGAGACAGGCAGTAATCAAGATCGTCTACGCTCGAGAAGGCCGAGAGCTACCACTTCTAGTAAAGATAATTTCATTGTTGTTACCAGCAAGCGAAATAGACGCCAAACAGCACCAGAAATCCGCGTTGAAGTTAACAAAACCCGAGGTAAACCTTTATCATTGACTACAGTAGAACGGCGATTGAGAGATGCGAAGTTGTATGGTCGCGTTGCCGTTCGAAAACTTCTATTAAGACCACAAAACAAGAAAAAACGGATGCAGTGGGTCGAGTGCAGTCCATCGAGATTGGACTGAAGAAGATTTAAAAAAGTCATCTGGACTGATGAATTCAGGTTTGAACTATTCGGTTCAAAACGAAGAATTTATGCTCGACGTAGCGCCCAAGAAAAGATGATGGCAGACTGTGTAATCCCAACAGTCAAGCATGGTGGTGGTTTAATTATGGTCTGGGGTTGCTTCTCTAGCCAAGGAACTGGCGACTTAATCAGAATCGAAGGAATTTTGAAAAAGGATCAGTACAAACAAATTTTAGAAAAAATGCCGTTCCTTCCAGGTTGCGATTAATTGAAAATGGATTCATTTTCCAACAAGATAATGATCCAAAGCTCAAAATTATGCAAGGGATATTTAGAAGAGAAAGAGGCACTAGGGGTTTTAAAAACATGGTGTGGCCTCCTCAGAGCCCGGATCTCAATCCAATTTTGAACTTTTGTGGGAAGAGCTTGAGAAGAACGTCCGTAATCGTGGCCCATCCTCGCAAAAAGACATGTGGAATGCTTTATGCGAAAGTTGGAGCAATATATCAGAAGACACAATCAACAAATTGAGTGCTCGTATGCCGAGACTTGTGAAAAAAGTCATACAATGTAAAGGAGTTTTTGAAGAAAAATCAGTTTAGCCAAATTAGCATGGATTATTGATATTTCTTTAAGGATTTAAAGTATATTGTCTATTAATCACTGTTTTATAAGATGACTAAACAGGTTACCTACTTAAAACACAAAATTTTTTAGTTTTATTTCATTTTCCTACTTTAATTAAGCTGGTCTTAAACTTTTGTCCTGAAGATGTGTCACATAATAGCCGCGGTAGCTCCTGAACAACGGGCAACCGCGATAAATAAATCCGTATACGTTACTTCACTAAGATACAGCAATTTAATTTTTATTAGTATCTAGTCGATACTTAAACAACACTAACAGTGGACTCGGGTGATCTCCGTGAACCCGAAAATGACCAGGCGCAATTCTTGATGGTGACGTAATGCGTTAATAATAATAATCTTTATTGTTCAAAATTATATGACACATAATACAATCAATAAATAAGGCTTAAGAATATGTACTTGAACAGAAACTCTGACTCCTGAACTAGGTATACATATGTAGGTACCTGTATTACAAAGGTCAGAAGGTCAACATTTGTTTCTATGTTTAAATAATAAATTAATTAAATGTTTGGTATTGTCATATCATTCCTTTTTATTTGCGTATAAAAAAGAGTGATATGACATAGATTATATTATTTATCAGATATACAATACGACCTTAAAACTTGAGCATACTTTTCTGTTAAACGCTGTATAGGCACTGAAGAATAAATAATGCACTTACTAAGAGATCATGGTCAGTGATAGATCCGGCTGTAGCCTCATTGCTGTTGAATTCCAGCTCAGAAGCTATTGACACCGGTGTCACGTCCCCGCTAATAGAAGAACCTGAAAAATTGCATTTATAAATACGTTAGTACAAGTATTGTACATACCTCTTATATATAAGATAAAGTATATAATTTAGTTCAAGTAGTCTAATGTGTATAAGGATATCGGTTTCGTAAGTCGTGTTGTTAATTTGGTTATATTATAGGTATACCTATCGAGATAAATACGTGTACTTATTCAAATTGTTGTATAGCCAAATATAAACTTTCACGAATGTGCTAAATATGTATGTTTATGTTCACACAGGCACGTTTCGAACATTATATTCTATTACTTATACTTAGTGTCGAATTTGGTGGTAAGTACATCTAATTCTATAGAAAATTCCGTATGAAACTTAATCTTAAAATTTGAATAAGTATTGTGCCAAGACATAAAAATATACTTATAAAAATTATTGCTACATTTCAGATAAATGTTAATAGTAATTCTCTGGGTTTACACATATTAGATAGAGTAGTTCATGCTTTATTCACTGCTTGTATTGTTATAACCTTCTAAATAGCTAATTGCTCATTCATATAAAGTGCTGCGGGTTGTATTAAGTAGCATAGATCAGTGCAGCGCATGCGATATCAAGTCATGCAACAATGAACTGTAAATGAACAAATGATACAGTAAAGTATTCTGTGTTGATGGAGTATATTCGTAACAAGCGACGATATTGTGCAACGTTTACTTATTATAACACTACCCGGATATCTGCTCTACGATTTGTCACGACGCGCGACGGCCGTGGCGAACGATTTACTGTCGCACGGTATTTGCTACTGTACACTGTAGACTGCACTGAAGTAGAGTCATAGCGTGCGGCAGTAGGTAAGCGGCGCCGGCGGCGTGCGTGTCGTCTTGTCGGACGGAGGTAACACAATATGAGATGCGTGTAGTACCTGCTACGTTGGAGTGCGGCATGTATGGGTGCAGGCTCGACTCGAACGCGCACAACGTCGCCGCCTCGCCGTCCCACTGAGGGAGCTTGCTCGGCACATTTTTACTCCAATTGCTACTGGAATCCACAATGTTTAGTTTACCAGCCTTCGGCTGCGCCCATGGTTTAGCTTAACAAATCCCGACGGTGAATGATACAAGCGTGATTATTTATGTATGTTGCAATGATCGTAGCCGCCACATGTAGGACAAGGTGGTTCCGAATAAACTCCACGCGTGGTCGGAACGACAAATGACGTTTCGTTCACTCGCAGTATGTATGTAGTCAAGTCAGAGAAAGGTCAAGTTTTAGTCAGTGATACGTCCCACTCTCGTACGAGACGCATAACCGATGACATTAATAACAAGTAACATGAAACAGAAAAAGAAAACTAACATCAAGCAACATTAGCAGATAATATGATAAGTGTTTATAATACAAATCTAGTCAAGTGAGAGCGCCGCCACGGAGAGAAACTGAAAGCATCTTCCAAAACTTGAAACATGTCCGCTATCAAGGAACTAAATAAACGAGGAAAGTTTCAACCAGAGTTATGAGAGTGAATCAAAATGTTCGGAAAACGCATTCAAGCCGGTAACTTTCTCTCTATGATCAAATAAATAATCTAACAAGTCCCCTAGTCGGTAAGGTAATATAACTCTGTATACCTTTCCGTGGAAGTGGTTTTATGTTCAGAGTTGGAGGCATAATTGGAGTTGGGCGAGGAAGGCCCGGCCGACGACAGGCCGCTAGGCAGCTCGCCCGACGACGACATCAGCGACGACGGCCCGCTCCACCCCACACCTGCACAAGCGTAGCTTATACTTAAACATACACTCGTACACGCACATAATATGTTATACCAGAAATATATTTAGTTAGTAATTATGAACCATTGTGTTGGCAATATCTAGAACGAATTCTTGACTGTTGCCATCGAAATAGGTAATTTTAGCCCCACAAAATTCGATGCAGAATCGGCGAATACCGTATCAAACTATCATCAATAAACAGTAGGTACAATAATAATATATGTAGGATAGGACGGTATTAAAATCAAACGCCTGGAACGTTTTACGGTTTACGATTAACGCCGTACTATTGGCGTACCTACTATTGAGTAGGTACGCCAATAGTAAGGCGTTAATCGTTTTAATTCAAGTAGTATGCGCACCAGACTGAAGCCGATTCTGCGTTGAATGTAATCAGTGTACTTACTCGCAGGCACTAGGTAAGTAGTAGAGGGCGTGTTTGACTTACTGTTGGTGGGCGAGGGCTGCTTGTGCGGCGTCGGGGCGTGCGGCGCGTGCGCGGGCGCGGGCGGCGTGCCCAGCAGCACGGGCGCGGCCGTCACGCGCTCCAGGAACGCGTCCAGCTGCCGCAGCGACAGCGCGTTGTGCAGCGTCTCCAGCGGCCGGATGGCCGGCACCCCGCCGAATCCCTCCACTGCCGCTACACACACATAACTCCACTGGTGACAGCCGCGGCGCCGCGCCACCGACCAGGCGCAAACGTCACACGAACACATCGAGCTTTACGCGCAGACGGGGACACTACTATCTATCCCAAACGGGGCTTGAACCCGCGGATGCAAAGAAGCAGGTCGCGGTCGCCTCCGCAGCGGTGGGTCGCCCCGCGTCGCGTCACTCACCGTTGCTTGTGTTGGCGGCAGGGATCATGACGCGCAGGTTGGGCGCGGAGCTGGACCCGGAGATGACGGCGGTGCTGAAGAGACCAGCGGCGGAGAGCTTGCCGCGCGCGCCGAGCCCCAGCATCTTGAGGTAGCTCATCTGGCCGGCGATGCTGTGCCGCTGGCGGCGCCCTGCGGCCCCCGACACGCTACAGCCCGCCAGCCGCGGCCACGAGCCGCCGCGCGCCCCGAACGTGATAGCGGATAGCGGGAGCTCGTTAGTCGAGGACTCGACGCCGTCCACGTTAATGAGGGGGGTTAGCGGCTCGTCCCCGAGGGGCCGGCCGGACGGCGCCGTCACGGTTAGTGCGGGGAGCGCGGCCGCCCACTCGGCTGCCGCATATGGCGTCGCGGTTTAGTAGGGTGTTACACGAACGAGGAGGGTTACGTGGAATATGCGTCGTTAGTATACGGGGTGGTGATAAGAGAGAAAAATAAATTAGTGATTAATATAGATAGATAAGTAAATAAATATATAAATAAATTATGTATATATATGTATAGCTCGTCAAAGCGTGCTCGTAGATAGAATTGCGGTATGGAGTTCGCGTTTGACATCACACTACATAGATAGGAAACCCAACCTGCGCAGTAGTTTGACGATCGTTCATCTGCGACGATGACGCGAGTCTCGACGTCGCCGACCTCCTCGCTCGCCCACACGCGCGTGTGGTCGAGGGAGGAGGGAGGGACCAGGCACTTGCGTCGGCATGACATTGATTGTATCAACATTATCGGTGATAAGTACAATATTAGTGTGGTAAGTATGAACACCGGTACATGCAGGAGTAAAACCATAGTCAAACGTGCGCACACACACGCGGGGAGCGAGAATGCAGCACAAACACACACAAGATCGCCGGCCAGAGTGAGCTTAACAACAGCGACGCGCGCCGCTCGCCGCTCTACAACTCCAAAGTAATCAAATAAATGGCGACACACACCAGACACGACACACGAGCGTGCCATCAACGTCTTTAGTCAATTTTATAACTAAAACAAACAATATTATCGATAATACACAAAATATATCTAAGTGGTGAGATATATTGGTAAGTACGTAGTCATAGTTTGTGACTGGACATACGAGCATGCTACTTGGTCTGCTTACCTTTCAGGAGCGTTTCTTGCCACAGATAATGGACAAAACTGTTGCTAATGAGTCACAACACATTTTCACAAATGATTACTTCACGACCAACGCTTACAAATGTACAGTCCGTAAACGATTAGGTATTACAAAGATGTTTGACATCACAAATTTTCGAACATTAAATCAATATTATTTCGATGCAAGGTGTAGTAATTTCTGGCAACATTGAACTAATGCTATAAATAAAATTTACCCTTAAAACGCTAAACTGTCTCTGAGCTACATAATTTTTAAGATATAGCCGAGTGAGGCTTTTGTTAAGTTGCCTGTACCAAAATTTAACTTATGTCAAAATATAAAATTTATTCTTCCCTGATTTATATGATGATTGAAAAATGTACGACTACTGAAATAATTGGTTCAATATTTTTTTAATAAAGCCTTCTATTAGGCATGATGTATACATGTTTTATTATTTTTTGGATTCTTACTTAATATATGCTTTTTTGAACGGATTCCAAACAGCGTTTATGTATATTGTAGTAAGGAGTCCAAAACTAAGCTAAAATATTACTTAACTAAGTTAAAGATAGATATTTTATTTGAGTTATGTTTGAACACAAACGATTTACATTTATTGTTACAAAGCAATGAAAATACTGACATGGAAAATTATTAATTAATGAAACGAAATGTTAAAAACATTAACTCGAAGTAGCACATAATTTTGTGATATGATCTTATACGACATGATTTAGAAATCAAAATGTTACTGAAATCGCTTGAATATCATATGAATTTGTATAACGTTGGTTGTGAAACAACGATTGCGAAACGTGAGTTGTGAGGTGTCATTACCACAATAGGCTGAACATGAACCGACACATACAGCTACCCTACACCCAAAGCCGGATTAAACTCACGGCAACGTAGCCAACTGACTATGAGCTGATCATCACTTATAGGCCGCGTGGCTCGAGAATAATAAGCTTCTTAATATTGTCTTATGTGTACGCGAAATATTGTGTTATAGTTACGTTTTTATCACATAATTTTGAACTTTTAAAATAAACCGATAAAATCCGAAGCTTCTTGTACAGTCAACAACATAAGTACCTAAACATTTAACAGATAAGTAAAATCGTTTTATGGATTAAATCCTAATTATGATTCTGTATTTTAAACAATGAATAAACCAATTACATAGTTTTAAAAACTAGCATGGTTATAATTTAAAAAGATGGTGGCAAACGAAATCTCACACGTGTGTATCGACTTATGTTGCTGACTATACAATAACATATCATGATCTTTACTCGACTCATCGATAAAAAAATGTCTTAGAATGTTAGATTAAAGTTTCAAATCTTATATTAGCTATATGAGTTAATCCGGCCCTGCCTACGCCGAGACGGGCACACGTATATGACGTAGTGGTCGTGCGCACTGACCTGGCTGGTCGACAGTCTGCAGGCTCTGGTAGCGCGGGCCCACGGCGCTCGCTAGCGGCTGGTCGCGCGCCACTGTCACACACACTGTCTCACACCACGACTCACACCTCGCAGCGTGGGTTTGACACACGGATTTGCGACTAAATACTACAGTGTATTTTTATTTTATACTTGTTATTATGTGTTTTGCTAAGCATGTATATTTATACAATGTTTATTTTCTCTCTCACACGCCTCCTCAAATAGGGTAGCTGACGTCAAGTTTGATATAGATTTGATTATCCACGAAGGGAGTAACAATAAAACCGGCCAATTGCGAGTCGGCCTCGCGCACGAAAGGTTCCGTAGCATTATCTATAAAAACGGCAAAAAAATCACGTTTGTTGTATGGGAGCCCTGTTAAATATTTATTTTATTCTGTTTTTAAGTATTTGTTGTTATAGCGGCAACAGAAATACATCATCTGTGAAAATTTCAACTGTCTAACTATCACGGTTCATGAGATACAGGTGACAGACGGACAGACGGACGGAGTCTTAGTAATAGGGTCCCGTTTTACCCTTTGGGTACGGAACCCTAAAAATGTACTGTATGTACAAATATGACGGATGTCCAGAGCAACTAAAAATTTATTAGGTACTACGCATTGGGGTAGTAGGTACTAGGTACATATGATATCATTGAGCTATAATACCTTTGAGTCTATTTCATTTTTATGTTGTAGCGATGATATTAGAAATTTCGGTATCACTACCCATAACGTGTGCACTACTGACGTGGCTGAGATGAGAGTCAATTATTTTATAATAAAATTAATTTGATGGTAATAATGATTGTTAAAAATTGCTTATGCTTCAACATAATTATCTGATGACAATATGAGAGCTGTTTGAATATTTGAGAGAGCCTACAATCGGCAGTGGATATATCTGCTGAGATAAAAACTCCAACTACCCTATTTTTAGAGGTATTTAAATCAAATATATTAAATAAAATAATTAGGAGTATCACCATAGTATTCTGCTGCAATCCGTGTACGAAGCAAACTCAAATAGTTAATTAAAGTTAGCAAGTATGTAAGGTCTATATAAACCTAAATAAATCGTTATCTATTTAGTACATAACTACATAGGCTCATTAAAAAAAAATTGTAAGCTAATAGGAACACCCTACTAAAGACATCATTTCAAAAATGTGGTTTTACAATTAGCAATTTCGTCCAATATTACCAATGTTTGATAAAACATCCAATATGGCCACACAATAAAAATATTACCAGAAATCAATTACCGAGTCTTGAGCTCCTTGTGTTTTGTCCCACACGGTTACGCAACGCTGTATGCAGTTCACCACTGGATGGGCGAATCCGAATGGAGGTTTTGAATCCGCTTACCGCTCGGAGATCATGTTATGTCATCATCACAATATGCTGAATCAGTTACTGTAGTATCGCCAACGTTGGTGAAATGATCAAATGTTGGTAACACATAGATAATACGTGACATTTTATATTGATGTCATATAGATAATGTACAACGGTCAGGTGTACTAAGGTACACGTCACACGGGTCACACTACACTGGTAGTTGCTATTAGTGGGAGGTATTAGTTGCCGGGCATGCGTGACCCGCACGCGCGCGCATACTTACCGTTGTCATGGCTCTGTTTATGCTGGTCGTAGCTGCGAGCGCGAGGAGGCGCCTCTTCGACGTCTTTATGTTCTTTCTCGTCGCTCTGCAAAGGAGTTAAATAATGGAATATGTAATATATCTTAGGTTTAAGTAAAATTATTACGTTGATCTAAGCAGATTAACTATCCCATTTATTTTCTAGTTTTCAGTTCATTTTTAAATAGTATAACGATAACTGACATGTTTTTAAATTATAGTAAGAGTTAGAAATTTTATGAGGGGGACGCATGGAGTAAGCAGAGTTTTATCGCGTCTTTCTGTTTTTTTCATTTGTTTCATAAGAAAATATATCAAGAAAAGAATGTATCGATAAATACAATAAATACATTTACTAGATATGTGTGTGACAAATATGCAGTAAGTATATTGTAAAATATATATAAAGCAAAAACGACGTTGATGTACGACGGCGGTTATCAGCGTGGACGCCTCGTGCCCGCTCACCGTGTAGTGCAGGTTGTCACTAGTATTGGCGCTTACCTGCGCGCGGTCACGGGCGTCGCCGTCGACGTGGCTGCGCGCGCGCAGCTCGGCGTTGAGGCGCGCCGCCAGCGTGGACGCCTCGTGCCCGCTCACCGTGTAGTGCAGGTTGCTGTAATTGTCACTTTACCATTTGTTAATAACTACTCTTTATGCACACTAATCTGTACGACATTACCTTATTCTTAATAGTTTCTTCATATGAGAGATATATTACAAATAACGTTAAAAATAATGCTTGTTAGTTTTTATAAGATTTTTTTTGCATAATATGCTTTTATACGGGCTTTTACAAAACCATAAATAGCATTCTAATTCAATGTATTGTTCTCATTTAACAAAATTATTAAGGTTCCAAAATTATCGCAAATTTATTGCGCAATATATAAAATGGTAATTATTCTAGTAACTCACCAAATAGGTATAGGATCGGATGGTCTCATTTTCGATTTCGACAAGTTTTTAGGTGACAATGTGCTGTCTAACTCATCGACATCCTGTAAAATATACATCGCTTATGAATATCTGTAATATTTTCTTTTATTACATTTTCTTTTTTATTTGAATGTACTTAGAATAGTATCTGTTTAGTCGGCCACATCGAAAGAACAGAAGGAGATCGAAGAATTAAAAGGGGCCTCTCTTGGCCGGCCAAAAGTGTGACAGACAGGTCTGCAGAAGCTTGAAGCCAGCGAGAAACAACCGAACAAAGACGATTTCTTGTATCAAAACCAAAAACACACTTCTAAATCTATGAAAATACACTTTTATAAGAAAGTTATGCATAATTAATTGTCTTCTTGACGGGCGAAGAGGACTTTTGATTAAGATATATTTTTGACAAACGACAAAGAAATAGTGCAGTCTATCGAAATTACATCCATAGTCTCACGCTCGGAGGGGGACGCAGTGATAACAAACTTTTATAGATTACAATACTGACATATCGTCTTTGCTTAATTTAAATAAAATATTTTCACCTGTTGATTGATAATCGTAACTCATTATAAATACGAATGTGAGTTTGTTTGTTACTTTTTTACGCCTTACGTCGTCAAATAACGTAAATTATGTCACATGAAATTCATGGTTTTTTACCCCTCCCCCGTCCTTGTCACAGCTGGTCACATTTGTGAGACTCCCCCCTCCCTAGTGTGACGTTACATCAATCAACCAATCAATCAGCCCACCGCAGTCCACTGTTGGACATAGGCCTCTCCCATTTTACGCCACAACATCCGGTCTTCCGCCTTCCGCGTCCAGTCTGACCCAGCTACCTTTTTCATGTCATCGGTCCATCTGGCCGAGGGGCCTCCTACCTTACGTTTACCAAGTCTCCAATCTAGGACTTGCTTGCTCCAACGGCCATCGGTCCTTCTATAGATATGGCCAGCCCATTGCCACTTCAGCTTGCTTATTCTGCGAGCTATGTCGGTAGCCTTGGTTCTTTGACGGATAACCTCATGTCTAAGTTTAAGTCTAAGATTCTTTGAGGGATACCTCAAAGAATCTCCAAGCATAGCTCGCTACATAGCCTTTTGGGTAACTTTAAAATTTTGGACTAACCTTACCGTGGAGTGTCCCCGTTTCGGAAACGTAGGTCATAACAGGTAGGACGCACTGGTCAAAGACTTTAGTCTACAGGCATTGCGGTAAAGGCGATAAGAAAACCTGACGAAGCTTACGAAACGCTGTCCAGCCCAACAGAATTCTCCTGACGATTTCTTTCTCGAAGTTGTTCCTACCAAGTTGAATAACTTGTCCAAGATCAATACTCTTGAACAACTTCGATCATCGACCCATCGACGTAAATCGGCCTCGGCATAACATGTCTATTAAACATGATCTTGGTTTTATCCAAGTTCATGCCGAGACCAACCTGTTGTGAGGCTCCATTTAGGCTATGCGGCATCCCCACTGAGCTGTTCCAGCGACTCTGCTATAATGACGGTGTCATCGGCGAACCGAAGATGTTAGATGTACTCAACATTCACATTGATTCCCCGTCCAGTCCGGTCCAGAGTTTTAAAAACATCCTTAAGCGCGTAGGTAAACAATTTGAGAAATATTACATCTTCCTGTCTCACTCCTCGACGCAGTTCTATCGGATTTGTTTTCTGGTCCTGAAGCTGCTGAGTCATTGTGGCGGCGTCATATAGGCATCTCAACACTTCTACATAGCGCCAGTCAATGCGACATCGTTGCAGAGCATCCAGAACTGCCCAAGTTTCGATGGAGTCGAAGGCTTTCTCGTAGTCCACAAAAGCCGTACACAGCGGCTAATTGTACTCATCGGTCTTCATTACAAATTTTTCTTTAGCAATTTACATCTAAACGTTATTAAATTAAAACAGCAGCCATCTCAAAATGAGTTATATTGCCATTTAGGAATTCCTACTTTCTCTGCCCATTTTTAATAAAAGAATGGGGAATCCCTTCAGAGTAGGACTTTTGTCTTTGGGGTTCCCTCTTTTGTTTCGTTCGTTTGTCTTACGTACATATTTTTATTTTTAAGACAATAGATACAATTTGTTGTATTATGTTGTTATTGTTCGACTTTTAAATGTGATGTCACGAAATTTAGGTCCTCTCCCACCTTTCAAAACCTAGTCTAATCTACAGTGTAAAAATTAACTCACCGGCTGCAATGTTTCTTGACTCGCCATATTATCATCTTCTCCTTCCTCCTCTATGCATTTTACTTCGTCCGATGAACTTTGCTGTAGATAATAAAAAGTTACTGACGATATAGTTATTGACAATATATTTCAGAATAACAATTGGCGTTGATAGCACAAATATAAAATAAGGCTATGAAGTGAGACTAAGTATGAATAGGAAGACACTTGCGGATAACCTTACTCATCATGCAGGTTTTGTCAAAGACACGTGGAATTAAATATAAAGCTATAATTGACAAAGAAGGCCTAAGTTTGCTAAAACATACCGAATTGTTGGTAGTAGAATGGTTCCGACTGTGCGGCCTGAAGCCAGGGCCGGGCGGCAAGTTCTTCTGCACGCAACAGTTCACGCCCGGACTGAAGTGTAACTCCACGTGGAACCTGGTACAGAGATAATCATTTGTTAAAACATGGCTGACTCATTTGTTTTGTGTCCATCCATCCAATGTTACTTGTTAGTGTAGCAAATACCATCTTTCTCGGGCCGATGCTAAATCTTTCGTTTCTGGATATGTCTCTACATGTGCTTTTTCTTTCAGTCGATCTGTATACTTTCTTCTTCGTTTCTCTCTCTTTCTCTTTGCCAATATTATAAAAGGAAACATTTTCTGTATACAGATAAAAATATACAATAGCGCCACGCGGCAGTCGTCTCCCCGCAATCACTCAGTAAGGTCGTCGTTCAATATGTATTTATTTTCTGTTACTGGTACCAATCAATTCATATGTTTATTTATATCTACCATAAAGCACTTCATTCCGACACCCACAACAAGAAACCATAGTTATTACTACAACAAATTTAAATAGCAAATACTAATTTAACACCAGATGGCGCCACTAGCACCTAAGACATAAGTCAACATTTAAATTGTTTTACAAAGTTATTATAATTACTGTATATAATACTAACGCGAATGAAAATGATGTGGTCTTCTTACCTCTCCTCTGAATAAGGATCTTTAGTGGGGTCTTCATATAGCATGACGACGATTTGCGACATGTAGTTGAGCTCTGATACCGTCGACACGTACTCCATTGCGCGACGCCATTGCTCGTCTTTTAGTACCTACAAGCATATTCATTAGTATAACCTACTTTTCATCACGTGCATATAAGTAATCTTTATACATTGTGCTAGAAAGCACAGCGACGCCTTTTATGACGGGTCCGAACACGCGAGTGATACGTTAGTGTCACAAACATTCAAAGTATGAATTGAATTCGTTATTTAAAAATAAATGAAATAAGTTTGTAAAAAATTTAGTAAAACAATCACTTGATACATTAAAATGAAATGAATAGACTCACATCTAACAACCCGCCAAACCGCAGCACAGTGAGCAAAGAGTGCACGTGACTCTCGCTCGTGAAGTACAGCCGCGTGCGAACGTGGCGGCCCGGGCTTGACACGCCGTGACTGTACCTAAAGGTCAAACATTTTCAATTAACAGAGTAACACCTGATTTCTGAAAGGCAGATCAACACTAAACATACTGAACAGACTGCAGTGATTGGCTGATTAGAAGCAGTCAATCAAATCAGGTGACATAAGTCTGATTTTGATACGTCGTTGATTAGCGTTTCAGAAACCAGGCGTAATTATAATAGCAACAGTGTCACATGCTATTACAACTGTATTCAAATGTGCAAATAAGATAATTATCTCACCTAGGATTTAGTCTGTTGACAGTCTCTTCCCCGGACTCTTCGATATTTCTCTGAAGGTCAGCTCTGATTTTCTTTAGAAGCGGCGTACATATACCTTGTCCTATTGTCAGTTTTTCTTGCATCGTCAAACCGTATTCCTACAAAAAGTATGTAATATTAGGGCAAATTTCAGGCATTTCAAGCGCCAATAGGCTGTAAACAAAACTTCATAACTTAGGCGGACTGTATGTGCCTTTAACATATAAAGTAATCTTGTAATCTATATCACGATTAAAACCTGATATCAGTCACAAAACCTCAAAAGATGTGTGACGAATAAACGGAAATGAAGAAAATTTGTGCCTATTGTATATAGTCAAAGTCAATATTCATTTATTCATTGAGGTCACCAAGTAACATTTATGAATGTCAAACGTCGCGCGTCGTATGAAGTTTGACAGTCGGAGTTGTCAAATTTGAATTATTTGACAGGTTATATAAACTAACCTGAGGTATAACAATATCGGCCAAGTATTTAGCGTAGATATACAACTCCTCGGCCAAGTCGAACTGTAGCGTGTGTTGGTTGTGTTGTAGGTCATACTTGATGCAGTCGTAGATGTCTGGGATCTTCGATATGTCGTACGACTTGTTCTTGGTACAGAAGTCCTTCTCGATCTTACCCCACCGACGACCCATGAGCTCCCACGTCTCGCCGTGGTACAGGATTGTGTCTGTGTAATATTTAAAGTTGTTAGTTATGGAAGATAGATTGGCTTACAAGATCTAAGTGTTAAAAAATATGGAGACAGTTGGGTCCAAACGGTTTTTCGAAGTTATGAGTGTATTAAATACTTAATTATAGCTCGCTTTAAAAGTGAAGGAAAATATCAAAATATCATGAGGAAACCAGCATGACTGAAATTTCTCCATATTAGCAAGCGTGGTGGACTATGGTCAATCCTTCTCACACTAGGATGGCCGTGCCCAAAATGGGACAGTTTAATATAGGGCTGGTATTATATCATTTGAAATATTTACGTTCATGCTTAATAGGCCCCGTAGCAGAAATTTGAGCTTAACTAGCTTCTATACTTAAGTTAAAGCAAGCCTTCTATACTTAAAATTACGGCTGACCACGATATAACGAGGGTTATTACCAGGGCGACCAGTATTTTCAAAATTCTTAGTAGCAGCTTTAAGTCTGGAACTATGCTCGGCTATAGGTTCGTCTCTTATCACGTGGAAACTAAAGTTCCAAGATCTACAAGACACACATAATATGTGTACGTATATAAGTGTGTATGTAGTATACAAAATAATATGGTGCATCAAATTCGTAAATCAGTAATGTACAAAAGTAAAGCCAAGCCTAAAATCCAAATATAATCACAATGGTCCTAACAAGTATACATTACTAAATTGAAAAGAGAGTCTTATTTGTATATCTCACCTTTAGTCTTAGGGTCGTCTTTCTTGGTGAGCACAATATGCACGAGGTGTTGTATGAGCGTGTGCACGTGCGCACAGCACCGCACCGGGTTCTTCACGAAGTCCATCGCGGCGTTGATACTGACGGAGTCGCACGGGTTTATCTTGGCGCGGTCTTCGTCTGTGAACTCGCGGTCCACTTGCATCGCTTCGTGGAGACGCGCTTTAGCCCTGGAGAAAGAGAGGAATAAGATCATCTCAATAAATTCTGCTATTAAATCTCGGCTTGCTGAGTCAAAGCTGCGTAAGACACTCTACTTGTAAAAGAAGTATCATTCACAATTATGTTAAATGGGGAACTTTTTTTAAAAGATTGTTAGCAATTTGGATTTCAAATTACTAGTATTCTTTTTAACGCCTCCAGCTAAGCTAGAATGTTTGTGTTAGGAGTGGGTTTACGTCAATGGGTGGAATTCGAACCCGCGACCTTTCGATCGCAAGTCCAATGCCTTATCCATTGGGCTACCGCCGCAGCCGCTTCAATTATTGAAACACGTATACGTGGTAATGACCAATTAAATAATGGTACAATCACTGTAACATCAACCGTTGCAGTTTAGCAAAAACTAAAAATCTATCCTGTGGCTAAACAATTGTAACTGATTGAACTGAAATTTGGTATAGAGCTTATATGTGGTACATACTATATGTAGATAGAAATAAAGCCTCACTGTTTAATCAACCTTGTATAATATGTTTATTGATATGTATGTATTATGTAATATATTATTACTATTGTGATATTCTTTAGTATATTTACATGTATGTTTCGCGTTACTGTATGCACCTTCTTATTTTCATTTCTGCATCACCCTAAGGTCCATTGGTAGATAATACACTTGGCATTAAGTCCGCCATTGTACCGTTTTGTGCATAAAGTTTTAAAATAAATAAATAAATATTATAAGCTATTACACTATGCTCAGGATTAATAATAATAACTCATACCATGAAGTAATATGAAAGACAACTAAATAATTACGAATCTAAGAAAAATATGACTTACATATTTTGAACTTTTGACGAATCGCAATCATTATCCAGAAGTCCATTGGTGTTGGCCGACTTGACCATTTGTACTAATATAGGCGTGAGTTCTCCTTCAAGAGCGAGCAGGCCTTTGGCGAAGGCAGCCGCCGTCATCTGCACGCGGCCCTCGTCTGACGCGTATATCTTAAGGTCGTGACGAAATGTGGAATGTAGCCGGAGTAAACCCAGACCTTGGGTGCCACCCTCACCTGAGAATTTATATTATGAAATGAGTTTTCAGTTGAATGTAAAATTAGGTTTTATTTTTTATTTTGGTGACACTGCACTTCATTGCAAGTATACTTATTTATGTTATGGGTCAAACAAAAAGTGTTGCCAGTTATGTTTTTTTTTAATTCGACTAAATTCTCGCTATATTATCCTAACTTCAAAACTCAGTAATAATAATATTTATTTTGCCGTCCAATTTCGAGTTGACATTGATAGCCACACTAGGCAGGGCCTGTATCGTGTATCCTCATTACAAGCTCTGCATAATGTGTCTGATAAGGTACTAAACATAAGACTCAGTATCACATTGAAAATCACAATACAATAATTGTACACTGTATTACCTTTATACTGTAGTTTGCTACTTTTCTTTTTTCTCTCTACTTTTTGTTTACTTATCCTCCCATGTATATATTTATTTAGAGTATACAAAGAAGACTAATATAGACAACTTACCGGGTATGTGTCGCCCCTGTCCGCCGGGGTACATGCATCGGAACATCCGTCCGAGCTCCTCGGCTTGTATGCGTCCCGCAGGAGTCAGTTCTCCGCCCCATTTCAATATCAGCACAAGAGAAGGCTCGCCACCTCCTCCGACTGAACAAGGGACACAAGTTTACATGTAAAGACAATGTCGAATAAACATTTTTAAATTTTATGGAATAAATGTAGATGCAAGGAACTTCGATATAGCATGATTCGACATTCGTTGCGGCGTTGTGGGAGCTTATTTCCAAATTTGATTGATTAGCCTTGGCAGTGTTGTATTGTTTCCATACATAGATCATGTGATCACGTGTATGTTGTAAGGTGTACATGTCGTGGCCAGATCATAGAATTAATCAAGTCATGATGTGGCTAGACATGTTTTTATTTAATGTGGGTACAATTGAAAACAAACCTTATGGAATAAATAATATAGAACATAACTGACAAAATATATGTCACATATGTATATCTACCTCGACGTCCTCGACCTTGACCTTCCAGGTAATAAGAGCTAATAAAACATTAAATAACATGTTTTTATATTTAAATTTCTGCTTACTATATGAACTGATATGCATTTCGGATGACTAGGCTTAACAGGCAGAATGTACTATCATTATGCACTCATACAAGCCAAGCTAAATACTGTATAATATACTATGGCTTAATTATACAATGCGCATACATGACAAAGCTAATAAATTCCGCAAATCTTATTGTCAACAGCTACTGGCTATCAAGATAATGCCTGCTATCGTTGGATATATTAACTTAAACTGGAGTTTAAACAATGACGTACGGTTTTAACAACGCCTTTTAAAATAAGTTAATTAATCTATACTTATATTATAAAGAGGACAGATTTGATTTTTTGTTTCTTTTTCTGTTACTAACCCATTACTAAACAACCTATGGACTGTTCATTTATACACGTGTTAATGTCTGAAATAAAGATATTTTATTTATATTTATTTATTTTATAAAAATTATTTCACCATTAGAAAGCTATATTATCACAGAGTATAATATAGCATATATTATTTTTAAAAAGGTACTGTTACTAACCTAACCTAAGCTACTTTTACGCGAGCTAAGCCGAAAGCTAGTAACTAATAAATTATTCAAGTCTTTTACAAACGCAACGTCGCAAATAAGAGTCACGGTTAGAGGATTTTAAAAGAAAGAAGATTTAATTTAAGCTGTATTTTTAAAACGTGTTTAATACTCTCTATAGAGTAAGGTGATAGTGCATCATAGATGGAATATAATTAAAATTGTAGTCCTTTTACTAAGCATATGACGGCCTCGATGGCGTAGTGGTTAGTGTAACCGACTGCCACGCCTGAGGTCGCGGGTACGATTCCCGCACAAGTCAAACATTTGTGTGCATGACATGGATGTTTGTCTTGGTCTGGGTGTTTCTATGCATAATATGTATGTATTTACAAAATAAAAGTATATATATTATGTATGTTTATCCATTGTCTAGTACCCATAACACAAGCTCTGCTTAGTTTGGGCTAGACGGTGTTGTGTGTATGTGATAGAATATTATATTACATTATTACCCATCCAAAACTTTCGACCTAATATTTACATAGCAAGATACCGAAATTACTGGTGTAAAAGTGATATAATAATAATAATAATACTCTATCACATACACACAACACCATCTAGCCCAAACTAAGCAGAGCTTGTACTATGGGTACTAGACAATGGATAAACATACATATATACTTTTTTTCTTGTAAATACATGCATATTATACATAGAAATACCCAGACCATGACAAACATCCATGTTCATGCACACAAATGTTTGACTTGTGCGGGAATCGAACCCGCGACCTCAGGCGTGGCAGTCGGTTACACTAACCACTACGCCATAGAGGCCGACAATATATATCTGACAATATTCCATACAATCTGAACTAATATTATTAATGCGAATGTGCGTTTGATTACTTGTTTGTTACGCTTTCACGCCTTAACTAGTCGACCGATCATTATGAAATTTCGAATGCACGTTATCAGGGCTACTGAAAAGGACATTGACCCTTCATCCAGAAAAAGGTACTGTTACTAACCTAATCTTCATTTACGTGAGCGAAGCCGCGGGCAAAGTCTAGTAGTTAATAAGATTAATAAACGCAATAGATAATTAATTAAATGTGAACAGTGTATGTTCAGAAGCGTGCGCTGCCTGGCAACTCGAACAAATGAGAAACATTTGTGATAATATTGTAAACAACTTTCTACTTTTATGAGAAAATATTGGCATATATGTGTTTTTTAGTTTATTTAAAGGTGCCTGTAGTGTCTTCAAACCGGTGACCGCTATGTTAACGGCTTTTCTAGGTAATCTGAAATAGCTACTTAGTTTGTTTTAAATCATTGAAAATGCGAAAATCTCCATGCCTTGCCTATTTTCGGCTAAATAAGAAAATGCATAGTGGTGTTTTGGTAGGTCATAATTTGGATGTATTAACAGCCACACGTACTGTGCATGGCTATTATTACAATTTAGCGTCAGAATTAATCAAACAACGGCAATGATAATAAATATTTTTGTACAAATACATTGTACAATAAACACTAATTTTGTTGTTTGGTACTTAAGCTGGTAAATTAAATATAATCTGCACTGTGTATTGTGATTTATAATATGATTTTGTATCGCACCTATTTGTAGCTCTCAAGTTCATAAAAAAATATATTATTATTATACTTTAGCATTCATTTCAAAGATATTGATATAACTCGTATATTTTATATATATCAATTTAGTACAATACATAGCAAACTACTTGAATCATTTCTTATTATATACATACAGTCATACATATCGTCATATAACTTAATTATTTTATATAGTAAACAAATATAGATCACACAGAGACAGATCTTCTTTTTTCTTGTCATCTTTATTTATTAGCTAACAATTTCAAGAATAGTTTAAAGTCAATAACTAAAATGAATCGTTTGTTCATCAAAAAAGACAAGTTAGAAAATTACACGATACATATCACTCTCATACAAATGCACTCAACAAGTGTCATTTAAATGTAATCCCAATACACAATGCAGGTGTAATAATAAGCTGATAAATAAAGTGCAGAAGCGGACCGTCGATACAGGGTGGCGCGTTACCGTCGTCCGAGCTGGAACCGCGCGGCCGGCCCCGCGGTTGGTATTTCATCTGTACCTTGCGGTTGATGCCTGAGAAGTGACCGTACCTGCGACAACGTACAAACAATCAATTAATAAATAATAATGTAGTGGAGAATATAAGACAAATCGATTTACAATTCGGTGTAGTAAGATCAGCAAAAAGTTTATTATAATACATTACCAAAATACAAACTTATCTCGATGATGATGATAAACATATTTTCTCAATAATCTTACGCCACAAGTACCAGGGAGCTAGACTATTGCCACCTACCAGTGTTTTCAAACTCTGTACCTTACTTTCGTTAAACATCACATATTATTAAAAAAGACGAATATCGCCACCTCGACAACGGTCAATCGAATCAACTGCATAAACCGACTGGATTTATAAAAACCAGTCGGGTTATGCAAGTTGATGCTACCCGTGCAGTCGTCGTGCTAACTGTGTGAAAAGTCTAGTACAGACTACAGCTAAATAATATCATACTCCATGCTCGAAACTTACATTTCCAGAACACTCTTCAACTGTTCAAGTTTGCCTTGCTTCTCCTCAATCTCAGGGTCGGCATGTCTCGTCTGAATGTCGGATAGCAGCGCCCGCGCTATATCCAATATTTCTTGTAATTGTTTAGGCTTTTTTAACTTGACATGCCCTCGCTTGAAGCCATCGTACTTCTCAAATATTTCGAAGAACCTACAACAATAATTAGTAAAAATGCTTAAAATAAATAAGACTGTTTCTATATTTTAATATAAAATTTGCAGTATTACATCAACAAGATTTCGAAATTCTCACTTATTAGTCATAGTGCAGCAAATAAAAAGTAACAGTCAAAAGAAACCACCACAACAGTCCCGTGAAACTGCACCAAACAATCAATAATATTAGGCAGACAGGCCAAGTCGTGTTTCTTATAAGGTATTATGGGCAGTTTACGCCACCCAGTTTACTATTCACTCGACACTTTTTGACCAGTAGGTATGCTGTATACTGTTATCCTGGACTAACACATAAGATCGTTTTTATCCCTGCATTTCCTATTTGTACTTAAATCTATCAAGTCTAAAAATGCCAGACATAATTAAAAATCTATTGTGTCTGGCCACCGGTTTGCCGCTGCGACTCAATAGATTAATGAGAACCATACCAACAACACTTATCTAAACTTATTATCAGATGGCACTGCCTAAGTAATATAGGATGGACGTCAACGTTTAGTAATATAACAACGCCTATTGACCAAAAAACTGGATGTTAAATATAAAAACAAATTTAGTTACATACCTCTGATGTCTAACCTCAACCTTCATCTTCTGCTTAGGCGTCCTATCCCCGTGCCGTATAACAGCGACGACACACCGCAGCTCCATCATCTTGCCGAAGGTGGTCGGCACGATGGGCGGGTCGTCGAGCTGGAAGGGCACCGACCACGGGATGTGCAGCGTCGGAGCCAGCTCCCGCAGGATCATGTTGCCAAGGATCTTGGCGCAGTCATCGTAGTACTTGTTTGAGTTCTTCACGAATGAGAAGCCGTTCACGTCGCAGACAAACGATTTGCCGTTTGCTCTGTGAATGTAATTTTTGTCGTATTTAGGGTAAGAAGTTTAGAAGCGATTTCTAATAGGCAGATAAAAAATAAACGATGAGCAAACGTATTTCGTCTCCTGGCCCGCTGAATTGGCAACAGCCAATCAAATCACTTGTCATGTTGTTGATTAGTAAGCCAAATTTAATAGAATAACAAAAAAAAATGTTTATTAAGTTGGAGAAAAATTCTACAACCATTCATCCTAATAATTTATTAATAAATAGGATGAGTGACGTGATCCTTTATTACTAAAACAAAGTAAGTGATAAAGTTTTGTATTATTATCATACATTAGTATATCAAAAAATAAAATTGTTTACATAGCAGTTTTAAGTATGTTAAATCTGATAGAGAAGATTTTCTGCTTTGTAACATAAAGAGGATTCCAGTTTAAAGAGAAAGTTATGATTTTAGTTCGGCATAATATACTGAATGCGATGTATCCAAAATGTAAATCAGCTTTTATCCAACTAATAAAATAGTCTCACCTTAGCAAGTCAAACCCGCACACAGTCTGTTTGAACGCAAGACAGACTTTCCTGGAGATAAGCTTCTCCTGGTTGGACAGTATGACAGGGTACCGGATCTCCTTGCCCTCGGAGTCGCGTTCCACCTTGCCGTCAAGCGCGGGGCTCTTACGCGCCTCGGCGTGAGCGTAGTCCGGCCCTACTGTGTATACTTTTACATCCGTACCTGTGACAGAATATTTAAGTCCTTCAAAATGTCTGTTTTCTTACGTCTTTGGCGTCAGCGCAAACGCTTAGCGAGTGTCAAAGGATTGTTTGGTATGCCAATTCTGGGTAGCACAATAGACGACAAAAAGCTCAATCCCTATTACTTAGATATTATTTATTTATTTATGTTTCAAAATTTGATTAAGTTATGTGATTGGTTTATGTACCTTCTATACAAGTACAGTGCAGAGTTGTAAGTGACAGATTCACATTATTCCATGACCGTTATTATATTCCTTTGTTAAATTTAGCAAATAAGTCGTCGTTCTATTTATTAATAAAAATATTAATTTATGAGATATCTAACATTAAAAGTAAACCTTTGAAGTGTTCGATGCAGAATAAATGTTTTTTAAATCTATTGGTAGAGTTAAAACTACGGCACCTCAATTTTATTATTGTCGTTATTTTATACATAGATAGCTTTAAAAATTGTTATTATTATCCAGATCTATCGAATAAAAAAATATTGTGTATGAAATCACAACGATGTTTTGCCTGACCCGGAATCGAACTCGGGATTCTTACCGAGATAAAGAGGTTTTTTTTTAAATATGTATTTTGGATAATACTGTGATGAGACCACTGTCGAATTACATTTGTTCATTAATTCGCCTTCAGAGTCAAATAGAGCTTAACCGGGAACGAAACCGCTTATTATATCTATAAGATTTTGCCGCCTGTAGGTACTATATCATACTATGGCCATGTACGAAACCAACGAATAATTTATGACCTTAAAACGATATAAAATATTCTTGTCATGAATTAGTTTCTAGTCCAGTCGAACAATCCGTCGGGCGTTACATCATATCCCATGCCAACAATATTTAGTGTATGTCCCTGTAAGTAACCTTACGATATAGTGCGTAGACACTACTGAGTTAAAATAACCAAATCTAATTTGCCGGCAAACAAAATAACATGTCGTATGATGGAAACCCGACAGCTGTTTCGTCTACAAAACAGAAATACAAGAGCTCATTCTACAAATAAAACAAAGATTATATTTCTACTGAACACAATTATTACAAGAAACAGTATGTCACAATCAGCATGCTTATATTTAACGATACTAAAACAACGATTTCAGTCATTCTTTAGTTTAGTAAACATCAACGGGGACGGTCTATTTTTAATCGGCATTCACACGGAAATACTATAAATACTTGGACAGGCCTCGGTCGCTTTCTGCCAAGTCGATGAAATCATGAAATTGCTATAGAAAGACGTATTGTGTCATACGTCGTATTGTCAACACTCACCATCGGTTGGCATAAAGTCTTCGTAAATAAACGACCCTGTTTTCCTTACTCTTGATTCTGGTGAATATATACTGCTACGACTTCCAATCTGTAAACAATATTAGTGTTGCATACTCAATAGTACAGTTAAAACTAGCTTTATTACGCGATTCTTTTTATGTCAAACTAAATAAAACAAGGATTTTGATTATCCTTAATGATTGCGAATTTTGGCAATCAGATTAGTTTATTTAGGTATTATAAGAATCAAAGATGCGATACGGCTGTTTAGGGCTTTAGGGTGCAGTTTGTTCATAAGTTTCATAACTATATAAGAATTCAATAGTAATGGATATGTGTCACCTTTTTACATTCATAACGTATACACACGACATTACGATCGATACTATATATCGATTAACATTATTATCATGAATCTTAAATAGTACCTACCCTAGATATACCCACTTTTGCACCAGGCGCCGCGCTTGTACTATTTAACGACTTAATCACGTTATACCTTGCTGAAAAGAATCCTCTGAATAATAACGGACACAAAAGATTACAAAAAGTATTAAAAGTAAAATTTAGAAAAATATCATGTTCGCAAATTGATCGAAAGTTCGTCATTGCAAATTAACTTTTTGATTATTTAGACATTAAGAATTAATTTGAGTATAAGTTATGGGACTTTAACGACCGAATGAAAGTCCCATAACTTATAATATTCTGGATGCGTTACCTATAAGTATGATAGTCAACATTTATTAATATTTGTTGGTAAAGCCAAAATCCAGCAGTGGATTGGCACCGATCATTGATTACATATATTGCGACAATGTATCCTCAAAATAAGCAGTTATACATTTTAGTCTTCTTGCTAACGTTCATGTCCTGCGGCCCATACATAAAGAAAAAGCATTATGACTGTGCCCCAAGTTTTGAATGTAATCTTGTCTGGTTCTATGTCCGGCTAATTAATAAGTAAATACGAAGATGCTACATTAGTCAAACAAGAAAATAAAGCAATTCCAGAAAAGCCGACTTACCTTTCTAAACAACCGCTGGCTACCTCCGCCCGCGGAGGTGGGGTAATAAATGTAAATGTTATGATCCTCGGCCGACACAGGTTTCTCCACAAACGGCTTGTTGAACACAACACCGTTCACTTCCACGTGGTCTTCCGACTCCACTAACTCGTGATCTGAAAACATCATATTATTGATGACTTTGTCGTGCGAAATGTTTTTCTTTACTGATTTATATGGATGTTACAGTTGACGATTGTCGATATCTAAGCGAAGATTCTTTTCGTGAAATAAAATTATGAAAGTACAATCTAAATCTTTGCTACTTTAGGCGGCGCACTTGAGGTTACTGTAGACAATATCTTAAAGAAACAATTAGATCGAGATGATTTAAATCATTCTAAAACTAGTCTCAAGCCAACACTTGAGTATAAGGGATATTCTGTGTTTAGGAAATTGCTAAATGTTCAATTAGTTTAAAGCAGAGGTTCCCAGACTTTTCTCTCATAGACCACTTTCAAAATTTTGCTGGTTCCGTGGACCCCCTGCAGCTACATTTCTACCATATTCCTTGGCATTCGTATTTATATTGGTGAAGAATCAAACTTTGATCAAATCTCTACGGGCTGACTTTTTTATTTTTGAAATTCTCGTGACTAAACCTACCATGGTAGGCGGGCTTTTTTAGTACTTCTCCGAAAAAAACAATCGCTAAGCTTCTTAAAATATTATCTGCCTACATTGCTACATTGACATGTTAAGTCTAGCCAACATTTTAGTTCTTCACTATCGAAAGCAAATAAATTTGCGTGGACCCCCGCTTACGCCTTGTGAACCCCCATTTTTTTGTCACGCCAACGTAGACCTCCGTCGAGTCTCCCATGGACCCCTGGAGGTCCACCTGGACCACTTTGGGAACTAAGGGTTTAAAGGAAAAGTAGCGGACTTGCTTCTCCGGATGAGAGGAGAATAGACATCAAGACAATCATCAAAGAGATGACGACAGCATTGCTGCCTCCAACCAGCCATTCACATGGTACTAAACCAAATTAATTTTGACGGAATGAGTTGTCCTAATTGGTAATGTCAAAGCGTTCTTGAAACACGAAGTTAACAACCAAGAAAAATATATAATAATTGTGTCTAATTTATCTGTTTTCGTAGGTCGTTACTACCATTATAATGTATTACAGATATGACAGTTGCTAACCTTGTATTTCTAAAGCAATAATAATAATAATTAAGCACTCACGTTTTGGATCCGGCGAATCTCTATCTAATACTGCATACCTCGGTATTTCTATGCCCTCACTTTCCAATATCGCGTATACTTTTCTCCGGTCCTGTCAACAGTAGGTAAGCTTGAACTAACCGCTGCGGAAGTCGAATCAATTATAAGTAACATGTGTCGTACACAAACGTACCTGTATATCGTACTGCATATGAAGATTGTTTATAACATAGGGCTTCCTTAACTTCTCGTACTGTATGGCCTTGTCGAGCGGGAAGCCTTTTGAATGAAAGGAAATTAGACAGTCACAGATGGGCCATTCTTCCACAGGTTTCTGAAAATAAAATGCTTGCTTATTATTAATAGAAAATACAAATACGTAGATTTTACACCAAAAGCGTTGCGATTCCACCAACGTATCGTGCTTCGCTTCATCAAATGCGGTAACGAACGATCAGTGAAGGCATGTGAATGATCCATTACAGACTATTTGGACATTCGACACCGTTCAAACAAAGCAAGTATACATGCAGCTATTCAGTGGAAACAGAACATAAGTAGATAAACGTTAGTATGTATCTACACTTTGTACATTGTTACTGGTGCGTTAGACGTGCATATACCCAACATATGTTAGTTATGAATATAAACAGAATGACAAATAGTAAAACAAAATATGTCTACGTTTTCTGGACATATAGTTACAATAACGTATTTATTACTTATCTATTTAACATTTTTCACAAAGTTGTATCTTTCAGATGACTCCAATGTAAATGCATTCAAGGAAGGGTTTGCTTTCCTCGTTTGATAATCTTTACTGACTGATCTACTGGACAAATTTTCATGATATTTAAATTATATATTAATTTGATGATAATTAACATCGCGAACTAAATAAACCATTAACCATTACAGCTTATAGTTCTACTATATTCCCGTCATTGTGAGTCAGACTCAACTGTTCCAAATCTAAATTATTATCGTAACTCATCATTGTTACGTTATCATGTGACTTACGATGATAATTCTTCCTGAAAGGGCCTTGAGCGGTTATTTAAACTGAAACGAATTAACTACTAGGTTTGAATCGTCAATTAAACTTTATACTAGTAGTAGAACTATTGGTCCTACAAGGTTAATCACGCATTTCGATGATGATTATTTTATTAATTAATTAATTTTTGTAAATACGTAATTTATACATTGAAAATGCAATAAATGCAGCTAATCATATGATAATATTGAAATGGTAATAAGTAATGCTACTTCATCTACTCAACAAAATGAATTGATAATATTTACGTTTTCTAAAGAACTTGGTCTATCGACTTCTGATTGAAAACAGAAATACTCATTAATAATATAATATCTACGTAGCTATAAGTACTAATGAACTGGTCCATATTTTGTTCCACTAGATGTGTTAGACAATGTGGAGAACCTTAAGGATAACCTCCTCAGGGAATACGAGCATCTTGATGTACTCGAACTCGTCGAGGCGCGTAAGAATCTCCTTCATGGGTTTCGACTGCGACTTCTTGGCCATGGCGCATACGCCGACCACAACCTTCTTGCCGCCGCCATCACAGTGCGGGTCCAGCGAGTCGCACAGGTCTAACTCGCCCTAGATCAACATTAGTACACGTTAGCATTGTGCATCATATAGTAACCAACGATTATCAAGACAAGATATTAAGGTGTATGATATATTTTATTTTTCCAAAAGCGGCATTAAGGTTGCTATAAACATAGTCGGACTAGCACTCTCGGCATAGCCACGGGGTAAGTAATTGTTTGACAAAAATGATGATCAGTCTGCTGGCTCGTATTCGGTTAGGTTAGCTAAGTAAGCTAGACGAGAAATTTACTAGAATTGTCCCAACCCGCCGAAAACGAGTTAAAGTCGACGGAGGGTAGGATAAGCCCAGGCGATTTTGCCAGACGGGCGAATCAGGGCTACATACATAATTACATATCAAATGAAAGCCACGATCATGTAATTTCGCCGTTACAGTTTTATTTGTAGACGTGCCGTATCAACTTTGCCAATAGCAACTATTCTCGCATAGCAATCACTGTCTAACAAAAACTGCCTTAATCACCTGTCAAGATAAACAAGTCAGTATTATGCTTTCAATAAATAGCCACTCTTGTGACACACTCGAACCCTGAAAACGCCATGCTCATTTTAGTAAATATCAGTATTTTTTAAGATCGGCATAAACATTAGTTTAATGCTCACGAGTCACAATTATTTTGGTAGAAATAGTGAAATATTGAAGTTGTTATTAAAACGCGTTATATGCTTTGGTCAGACGATGAAATCATTCACTTGACTAGATGACTGTCAGCAGCTGTAGAGATGGCAGATCGGAGTCCATGGTAAGAAAAATATATAGTTAAATTAATTATGGAATTGATGATATTTTAAAATGAATTTATAACTAAGTAGATCCTTTCTAGATAATATTTAAGTAAGTAAAAAATACAGCTCCCGCACTAGGAATATTGCCTGTGACGTGAGGGAATTTTCAAACATTCAAACAACAGACAGGAAGAACTTCCAGACTCGAAACAACTACTTGTGATACACAAATTATTGGTCCTGTGTGAACCCATAACACAAGGCGCAATGGCATTGGTGAGGCGATCACCACTACTGCCATCCGTATTTACCAGTCATAAACCCTGTACTTTGTCGTAATTCGCTTATGCACATAAGTATCTACGTTACAATGTCATTAGATATTAACGTCAAGCCCTGCGGTAATAGCCATCTTAAGTGCCAACTTGTCCACTTAATAATTATCTACTTCAATAACTAAATTAGTTGTGCCTCGCGCCTCTAAGAAAGCGCTGCAACTCGTGTAACCCTTATAGATTCAAATATAAGTATTTCTAATCCTTTAAACTATTGGGCATGTGTACTATTTATTGGGTAATACTTAAATACAGTAAAGTGCAAACCTAATTTGATATGACGCGTTTAGCGGTGACGATGATTAGGCGTCACATTTATCAAAGTGCGTGTATGCATATATTACACAATACCATGGACAATACGTAATCGCCACCGCGTACGTTACCGAAGGACGCGTCGTGGTCGTATGGTTTTGGTTTGTGGTTCACTTAAGCCGTGGTCGAAGGCATTAGTAGCACACTACACATACTCAACAAGTCGACCATACATATTATCTAAGATAATTATAGCATTATATATAAAAAATGTATTTTAATCCATAATGTTAATGGTTAGTATGTAATTGCATTCTGTAGAACAACAACTAAAATATTTAAATCCTTTTATGCCCTCATACTCTAATTTGATTAACTCAATCCATTTGATAGAGCACATATATTGGCACATTATTACAATTTCATTAAATGAGAATTGAAAAACATAAAAAAAGAAATCTGTAAAAAATGCTAAATATATGCTAATTGTAATGTATATTTAATAATCTATTAGTATTATGTTTTGTTAGAAGCTAGAGTTGTTTAAAACATTTCTAGCATGTTTTTCAAACAATTGGATAAGAAATTCTTATGTAGAAATTAATTGCAGTGATCTTGTTATTATCTATTTGGTAGGAAGTCATGTCAGACTAAAACTTTTTAGAAGAAGTTTGTCTCATATAAAATGGTTTATAATATTTAGTACTAAATATTTGCAATGGAATTTTAATTTTAGTCCTAATTAATAATATTTACATAAGCATGTCGGCCTCGATGGCGTAGTGGTTAGTGTAACCGACTGCCACGCCTGAGGTCGCGGGTTCGATTCCCGCACAAGTCAACCATTTGTGTGCATGAACATTGATGTTTGTTTTGGTCTGGGTGTTTCTATGTATAATATGTATGTATTTACAAAAAAAAAAAGGAAATATGTATGTTTATGCATTGTCTAGTACCCATTGTACAAGCTCTGCTTAGTTTGGGCTAGATGGTGTTGTGTGTATGTGGTAGAATATTATATTATTATTATTACATAGATATTTTTAAAAAGTATACTGCATCAATCTTACTATTAAACATCAGCTCATAAATTTCTATAAATATAGACCATTCAGAAAGGTAATTAAACTATGTAGTATCATTTCAAGCTTGGACATGTGTAAGAACAATGTAGAAATTATGAACAGACCTAAACCAATAATAATAATGTCCTCCAGTTCCCTAACTCTCATGATGAGATGGGATGGTAATCCGACATGACCGGAGAGAGATCAGGCGCAGGACCAACGACTTTACGTGCATGCCGAAGCACGGGAGTGTCTAACACCGCCAACTTCCTAACTCCGGGCTGCTATTAAGAATTCTTAACAGAAAACCCAATAACTTTTTGTTGGCCTGACCCGGGATTCGAAACCAGGACCCCATACACAGCAATCGCATTTACTACTGCTGTGACACAGAGGCTTGCCAAAAATATGGCATCTTTATTGTCATAAAAATAAATTTGTTTAGAAATACACTCAATATTCCTTTTTTAAACATGAAATACATCTCATCTTTAGATAAATAATATATAATTTTAGGTAGAAATAAAAAAAGTGGTTGTTGCAAATTTATAACTAATATTAGAAAAACATCAATTATTTCACCAAATGTCTATTATACTTTAGCAAATTTATTAATCGCCTGATGTTAGAAATGCTAGCTTGTAACGTAACAAATGATTAATAGTAAATTCTATAAGTATACCAGTTAATTCTGCTATTTTGTGGATCAAACAAAATGTTAAACTGGTTACAACACTATATGCTCAACCAACCACATAAGAAGGTCAAACCCATTCCATAAATTTAACAAGTGACAAATCCGAGCAATAATGTACTAAATAAAATAATCTAAACAAATTAAAGAGCATATGGCTTTGTATAGGTTACATATGCTACATCAATTTAAATATTCAATAACAAGGCAAACAATATTAGCATATTACATATAGATTATAAATAATGTTAAAGTTTAAAAATATTTAAAAATGATGATTATCATAACAAAATCCACCATCATCTTACATCTGGCAGACAGTCATCACAATAACAAATGTCATCATCATTCTGGCCCTTCTTGTCCTTGTTCCTCCATCTTTTAAGTCGCCACCAATCTTTTAGCCACTGCCACTCCATCACCACTCACTATCAATGTATCACTTGTATCATATCAAAACACACTATTGTGATAAGCCATACAGACAACCTTGCCAGCCATTGGTTGTCACTGCTTTACACTTGATAACTAAGATAAACTTGACATAAATTAACATTCAACGTTACCTCACTTGTCATTGTCAGCAAAATGTAAAGCTATAAATATAATAATCTATTATGTCCGTAACATAAGATAATTAGACGTACCAGTACTGTACTGTATTTTAAACTTGGAACTAGTGCTTATAAACTGTTATCTGTGTTTCTTTTACCAAGGAAATGTACTGAGATAATATTTGTTGACACAATATTTAATCTAGCTGTGTTAGGTCACTGGCGTGACCACATATAAACGGAATCGGTTGCGAATTACCGCTGAAATAGTTATTTCACGAATGTTTTAATTTTACATAACATTTGTTTTCAGTCAGCTGTAGGGTCATTGTACTGTTTTTATCTGTACAATGTACATGTTTTGTGACTGACTTTGACAACTATTGCGTTTTAATGTGAATAAATTTAACTTACTGATGATCTTATTGGTACAAGATTTCCATCATCTCCGACATAAAATTGGGGTTGAGTAGCTTGCCGCAACCCTTGATAGCCATGTTCCAGCTCAGTGTATGACATTACCTACATACACCTGGCTATTACTATTTTAATGTATCAGTGTCATCAAACAGTTCTTCTAACGTGAATATATAATCTCGAAAATTAAAATATAAAGTAAAACAAAAATACAAAAATATTTTCAAAAAGATGACCTCCACAGATTACAGTTACACAAACTTAAACAGATAATCAAGATGTCAAAATAATTTGAACTTGAAACACAATATTGACGTGTTAGGTTGTGTTATGCGATAGACAATTACACATCTCGGGTGTGAAAAAAGGATATCAATGAAATAGTATGCTCTGAATAATTAATTAATGAATCATTATGAGTTTATAATCAAAACCTTATGTTGGAAGTTTTAATATATTGCTTCAATAAGTGACTCATGAACGCACAACTTTCTACTGTACTCCTTGTTACGCAAGCATGAAGCAACGCACGAATATAGCTTTTGGAGAAATCGACCAATAAACGAAGCTTACGTATTTTATCCATTTTTTTGGCATTGTGGCATGTTACCGATTAGTATTTTAAATTATTGATTACATCTTTGGTTTGTATGAATGTTCTTAATCCCTTTATTCGAACATAGCACGATAAGTTTACACATAATAATCGAAAATAAAATAATATTAAAGCTACATTTATTTATAAAGGCTGATTATTATATCTTTGTATCAATTAGGAAAATAGAATATATAAAATTAAAACGAGGTAAATGTACATATGGCTGTTGTTGTTACTTAATTAAAACATTGTTTGACGAAGAATTTATCACAAAGTACAGTTTTTTTTTTATAATTTTACAGAATAACATAAATATCATGATTTGTATTTTAACAAACTGCTCTGCATGCCAACGGAACTATGCTTCAAAATCTGCAACAGTAGAAATTCACCGCTTAAAAATACCGGCCAGATGGCAAAACGGTTGTAAACTGTAACGACTTTACAGCAAGAGACATCATTAATTCCAAATTTTCAATCACACGTTCCAAGTAGCGTCCACGTTTTGGTGGCCATAACTTGTTTATCAACACAGATCAGGCAATATTTCAAACTTCATACCCCGCAGAGATTTTGCAGGGTGGGGACCAATTATCCAAAGTAATTATACTGTTTATTATTACCCGTGATTATTACAGTAACGGCCTGACCACCATGACATTCTGCACTGATTTTCCACTGAAGCAATTCAAGGATCAACAATCGACCTAATCACCAAATCTGCGCCCAATACTTGAATTTGGCAAAGCAGATATTCTGTCAATACTAAAAAAGGAAGACAGCTGCAGTAAGATTAAAACAAGTTTCTTTATAAAGTTTAAATTCTTTTTTATGATACTTAATACAGATATTCTGGTAGAAGAAAGATCTATAATGGTTTAAACTGTCAAGTTTTGGAATGCCGAGCGCGTCTGGCTGCCGTTTAAACTCAACAGGTTCAGAGTATGAGCATTATCATGTAGGCCGTGACGTAACCAACATGCGAATTTTTTTATAGGTTTTTCCAACTCGGGCCGCTTCCCAGAATCATAAATGAACGAAGTACGAAGTAGAATAAGCCACCATTCCTATATTTTAAGAAATGAGTTGTTTTACCTACGGGTAGGTTTTTGAAGAGTGGCTGGAAAGGCGGCATGGCGCCCTTACCTTCCGGCTGACACAGGTAATGACTGGCCATGGTTGTTTTGGCCAGTTCCTGTGTCGCATAGGCCGGCAGGCGACGCCCGGACCCGGATGTCATCACTGCGGTGACTGCTGTTGTTGTGGACACGGCACTGCACACTTTGCCCGCCTGGGCATCGCAGCGCCGTGAGTTGATCGCGGCAGTCGGACTGGTTGCCCTCTCACTCCCGGCTGTGGTTTATGTGGGCCATTCACGATCAAGTTCACCGTCAAGTTTGCAGCGGACTTGAAGCCGCGTCCAGTTTTCAGTTCGTCCATATAGAATGCACACGATCAAGTTTACTGACAAGTTTGCTTGATGGCTGCCAGATGAAACCATGGCGTCACCAATGACGGACGACGATGCGTTTGCCATCTTAGGCTTAGTACTCGCTATTAAGAAAACAGAAAGAAAAGATCGATTACTGTGGTGCAAAAGCTGGTTACTGAAACGAAAATGTTTATCTCATGTAAATTTAGTAAAAGAATTGAGGATTACTCCAAAAGATTATCAGTATTATGTACGGATGAATGAAGAAACTTATTTAAACTCTTATCCTTGGTGACTCCCCTAATTCGGAAAGAAGACATGGAAGATAATATGTCATGCATACTTGAACGCTTACACACATCTTCAAGTTTACATGACGCTGCAAACTTGATCAAGCCGGCAGAACGAAATTCTATTTTCGCTTCAAGTAGACTTGTCATGCACACCCATAGCCATACACCGTCAATTTTACTGGACGCCGCATCAAGTCCGCTGCAAACTTGACGGTGAACTTGATCGTAAATGGCCCGCATTAGTCTATGGTCCGGAGTGAGAGATCGTGGAACGCCGTCGCCTCCTTTTGTGAGGAAGTAATTTCCATCAAGAAGGCGGCGGAGCGGGAGAGGGAGCGCGTAAACCCTTTCCCCAACCGCAGAACCGGGCGCCGGGGGGCGCGAGATGACCTCTAGCCACCCTGAGGTTTGACCTGCTGGGTGGTGGGCTGCGTGGGCCTGCTCGCCACCGGATCAGCACCAGGTCCGAGAGGCGGCGTGCGTGTTCCCACGTGCGCCTCTGTGTCGTGTCTTTGTCCCCCCCAGGGGGACGGTGGAGGAAATATTTTTGTGTAGTGGCCTGTCTACGGTTATGTCGAGGAACACAGTGGTAGGTTTAGTCGGTATTACCGGGGTATCTTTTCTCCGCGGAGAGGTATGCGTCAAAGCATTCCCACGCATTAACCTAAGTAAAAAAAAAAAATATATATATAAAAATTGATGAGAGTCAATATGGCGGGTGTACCGTAATGAATCGAGTAATAACATTTACCAAAAAAATGTACCTAAATAGTACTATTTAGAACATCGGTTAAAAAAAATTATACCTCTTTAGAAGGAAACCACAGCTAAATTTAGATACACCCGCCATATTGACGTCAATATGGCGGGTGTTCTATAACATTTTATTATTTTATTAGTAATGGTTACATTACTGATGAAACATAATGACACCAAAAAAATGTACCTAAATAGTACTATTTAGTACCTCGGTTAAAAAAAACTGTACCTCCTTTAGAAGGAAACCACAGCTAAATTTAGGTACAGCAGCCGTACTGAAGTCAATATGGCGGGTGTTCTATAGTATTTTATTATTTTATTAGTAATCGTTACATTACTAATAAAATATAATGACACCAAAAAAATGTACCTAAATTGTAATATTTAGTACCTCGGTTAAAAAAAAATTTTACCTCCTTTAGAAGGAAACCACAGCTAAATTTAGGAACACCAGCCGTATTGACGTCAATATAGCGGGTGTTCTATAATATTTTATTATTTAACCATTTCTAATAAAATATACCTAATAACACCAAAAAAATGTACCTAAAAAGTACCTCAAGTAAAAAAAACAGTTCGTACTGAGAAATAAAACAACCGTGTCTTGTATCTAAGCAAACACGATAATTATCATGAAATATTGATATAGTTACATATACATCTATATTTTACGGATATTTTTAATTACGAATTATATGAACAAGAATAGAAGCCCCGAGGCGAGACCAACAGACTGCAATGCAGTGTCACATTCGAATTATTATTTATTTATTTAATAAATAAAGGTACATAGTAGTTCTTACAATTTAACACTAAGTCCAACAAAACTATATGTACATAGTTTGTCTGTTGGATCGATTTACAATCATAGTTTAATATAATTTATGAAAGTGTATAGTAATATTAATATATAAAAACAAAATAGTAATAGAAAAACAACTGTTAGGTATATATATATATATATACACATACATACATACACACACCCATATACATATATACACACATACACACATATATATACATATAGACAAGTTATGGCAGTGTACTGAGTAGATATTTTTTTAGTTTATTCTTAAATTTATATTTTATTTCTTCGTCCCTGATTTCATCTGGTAAATTGTTGAGTATATAAGGGATCCTGGGCGCGCACCAATGACTTTTCGAATGTTCAAAATTTATGTGCTAATTTGTTAAATAATGATCGCTTGCTTCCGTGCCTCGGCGAGCACGTTAAGCCGTTGGTCCCGGCTGTCATGAACATCTTTGACAGGCTTTACGGGGAAGTCAGTACCCTCATATATCTTGACATTAGTCTAATCAACCGAATGACATTTCACCTTCTGGCCAGTAGCGATAGCCTAGTCGGGAGACCGATAGACTGCCACGCAGTAGGTCTCGGGTTCGAACTCATGATAATTATCGTGTTTGCTTAGACACAAGACACGGTTGTTTTATTTCTCAGTACGAACTGATCAAGTGTGTATTTTTTTTTACTTGAGGTATTTTTAGGTACATTTTTTGGTGTTATTAGGTTTATTTTATTTGAAATGGTTAAATAATAAAATATTATAGAACACCCGCTATATTGACGTCAATACGGCTGGTGTTCCTAAATTTAGCTGTGGTTTCTTTCTAAAGGAGGTAAAATTTTTTTTTAACCGAGGTACTAAATAGTACAACCCTTCCTCTACGACTAGTCCAGTTTATGATATAGCGTTCCGCCTACACCAAACCTTTCGGTTATATTAGGCAGAGCCGCTGTACCTTCCAGCGCTCGAAAGCACCTTCCGGGACCAGTTATAGACAGGTCTTGTCCCCAAATCTCGACTCTCCACCCTATCCTCAGAGATTCGGTTCTCGTAAGCGAGCTACCTCGTGCCCAAGTGACACTACCTATTCTCCAGATAGGTACCGGAGCAATAAAGCCGCTCACCACTCGCAACTCCTAAGAGATGCTAACGAAAACCTCGCTGAAGGCGACGGAGAAGCCGCCTCCCATATCTCCAGTATGGTACCGGAGCTGTATAAGGCACGCTCACTTCCCGACGTACGTCCGTACGCCTACCCAAATAGGCCTACAAGCCGGGTAAGGCCCGAGGCAATCTAGCTATGACTCTTACTTGCTAAGCAGGCAAGCGCCCGAGATGCGTTGCGGCAGCGAAACCACGCTGCCACTTCGCTAAGACAACTCTGTGCCTCGCGCGACCGACTGGTTCGCACTAGCCGCGCCTGAGTCCAACGCTGGATCGCTACGTAATAATAAATAGTACAATTTAAATACATTTTTTTGGTATCATTATATTTTATTAGTAATGTAACGATTACTAATAAAATACTATAGAACACCCGCCATATTGACGTCAATATGGCGGGTGTATCCAAATTTAGCTGTGGTTTCCTTCTAAAGGAGGTACAATTTTTTTTAACCGAGGTACTAAATAGTACTATTTAGGTACATTTTTTTGGTAAATGTTATTACTCGATTCATTAAGGTACACCCGCCATCTTGACTCTCATAAAAATTGGGACAGTCTTTGGGGACCGTAGACGGAGAAAACTATTCTCCGTCTACGTTGGAGACTGACAATAGATGTGAAAACTTTAATCCTTGATCATAAAAATTCTTTATAAAAATAAAGGTCCGTTCGGATTACTGATACTCTCTTAGGGGTTATTAAGGAGGTCAAAATTTCGTTATTTTTTACGCAGTAGGACGCACCATTTCTGAGATATTGTTAATCAATATACAATATCTTTGTTGTTAATATTCTAAAATAATTCACAAATGGAAAGCGTGGAAGCGTGACGATGAAGTGGTTCTATGATTTTTGTTCACCCAAGAAGTGCTCAATGCTCCTAAACAAGTTTTCACTTCAAATAATCCTTGATCGTATCATATATTTAAATCCACAATAAAAAATATTTTAGAACGTTTTCTGTAATGTCAATGACAAATCATGCTTTTGTCACTTTTCTGTCAAAATTGTTTTGACAGTGTCATCATCATCTGCTAAATGTTGATGTTGTTGTCAAAAATTAAAGCGTTTGCCTAAAGAATATAAAAATCATATCTGATATGTAATAATATAATAAGTGAATTTAAACGAAACAAGCAATGCGGTCTTCTCAATCTATCCATACAGAATTAACAGAGAAGTCGTTTTGGGAATCTGTTAACATATTGATAGCGAAACCGCACGTTGTCAACAAAAGGTTATGGGGTAGTAAAATATGGTTAAGAATAACTTGCAGGCCTTGTTGTCCATCTTGGGATTTACCAGCAACATGTAGCTGTTTGGAAGATACAGTTACAAATGAGAATGTTGAGAAGCATGTGACTAATATTTTTAATCAGCTAAAAATATGTTACAATGAAGCAAGTGACGTTGATTCTGTAATTGAAGTTATTCTAATTGAGCTGCTTCCAAAGACCTATACAAATAAACAAGCATATCAGCTTGCCTGTCTGCAAACAGATAAATCTTTGGTAACATTTTATAATGTCACACCAGAGAGCTATGTACAGAATCTGTCTCCAAACTTTACTTATTCACTAGAACTTGTACAAAACGAAGTAGTGTTGACTGCATTTGATGGTTGGTAGATTTCACTAGCTGATATATTGATAATAGAGTCAATAGAATACCTAATTCTTATTATAATTGCAGGTGGAAACTCCAAGTCCTACCTGTGGCTCACAAATAACCTTCTCCCACAGTTTATTAAATGGGGCACAGAATCTTTATACAACAAGAATAAGCCAAACATATGTACTGAATCTTTAGCACTCATATCTAAAACAAAATATTATGACAAATATAATGTTTTGAAAATGAGATATGGAAAGGAAATGGTTAAAGTAAGATATTGTTATATTGATAAATTGTAATTTAATGATAACCTATTTTGTGTAATATAAAGACATAGTAACCAACTAAACACAATAAATTATCTGTCTTATCTTATATAAAGCTTGATATCAGGGATTAACTTTAGAACTACAAAATTAGACATGTATAACATGTTATCTTTTTACAGATATGGCCTGAATGTACAGATGCCTCAAAATTTGTGTATGAAGATGTAGCCATAGCAACATATCTGTTACTCCTATGGGAATTACATGATAGCAAGAAGAAAACATTTGTAGATTTAGGATGTGGCAATGGGTTACTTGTTTACATATTGGTGAAAGAGGGCCATACTGGAGTTGGCTTAGATGTGCGAAAACGAAATATATGGGATATGTACCCAAATGATGTTATATTACAAGTAAGAATAGTTACAAATAAGTAAATTATCTCTTTATATCAGGTATATTGATGGTAACAACTTTTGTTTTGCTTTCCAGGAAAAGACAATAACACCATCTGATACTTCCATATTTCCTGATGTAGACTGGGTTATAGGTAATCATTCAGATGAATTAACACCTTGGATACCAGTCATAGCAGCTAAGAGTTCTTTTAAGTGCAATTTGTTTTTGCTACCATGCTGCGCTTACAACTTTGATGGCAGTAAATATCAACGCAAAAACTCGTACAATAGTCAATATATTGATTATTTAGGCTACATAAAGCAACTGTGTGAAGACTGTGGCTTTAATGTTGAAACAGACAGACTTAAGATTCCGAGCACAAAGAGAATATGCCTGGTTAGTAGTGGACGCATATATTCAGAAGAAGAATATGGTGAATATTGTGAGAAAATAGATGGTTTAGTAAACTTGTCGTCAATTGTCTCCCAAGATGTGGAAAAAGATTTTAAACCAAGAGAAGCAGTTGAAAGAGTTAGAAACTGCACCCAAATAGACAAGAGTGTCATAAATACTATAGTAAACTGTATCACAAAGTATCTTTTAGAAGGCTGTAGTGAGTCAGATACTAGCTGGTCTACAGGCAAAGCAGCTGAAATCAATGAATTGGTTCAACTCATACCAAAAGATCTGTTAAACATCCTAAAATCAGAATGTGGTGGATTACAAACACTTTTAAAGAATAATCATCATATATTTAAAGTTCAAAATGGCAAAGTAGAATTGAGATATCCAAAAACAATTGAAGAAGTTAGTAGTAACACTAAAAACAGGAAACCTAATCAAGCTACAATTAAAATAAAGAATAGGCCTTGTTGGTTCTACAGTAATCACCCACAAAGGTGCCCATTAGAAGATAAACTATGCAGCTTTTTACATGTCAAAAGTTGATACAGAATAAAGATTTACTGACTTATACCTGTGCTTCAAGTAATAACTTATACACTAAAGAACTCTCAGTTTAATAGAAATGTTATGAAAACTGTCCCTGGTTTGTTTGGTGAGATCTGTATGTACCTGGTAAATTGTGGATATAATACACTTTTACCTAAACCTTTGGGGAGATAAAAGTGGAATGTTATATATAGACATTACTTAAATATAAATAAAATAAGATTTAAAACATATAAAAAATATTTTATTATTACTCAGTACCAAATAAAACAATAAATATAACCCAAGGATCAAGTAAGTATAAATCTCAGGTTTAATATAAAATAATGATATTTTAATTATTGCGTTTTTGCTAGCATATCCATTGTCAACCAAAACCTTTTTAACCCTTAATTTTCAAAAAGTTGCATTTAAATTTAATTAAATATAATGTGGAAATTCACAACAATATTTCTTATATTACTAACATTTCATAAACCTATTGAGTCACAATGGCATATCATGGCCAGACACAATAGAATTTTATTTATATCTGGTATTCTAAGACTTGACAGATTACTTAATTAGATTTCACAAATACATCATTTACATAGTCCATTAGCCCATCAACATTGACAAATCTTATTCTATTTCAAAGAACTTATTTAGTTCAGCTAGATTTCTATCATCTACTAATTTTGCCACATCATGTTCTCCCATGAAAGAGCAAACCATCCTTAAAGTTGTCCAAATAGTACATGAACTGGTGTCGGTGGCGGAAGAATCTGGAAACATGCCTTTAGCTTTGTGCTGTTGATTTAGTGCCACAAGGAAATGTTCAGCTGCCTGTTTATGAGCACCTAAGTTCATGCATGTGATACCAACATTATACCTAGCTCTTATAAACCCTGGTTCCAAATTCAATGCTTGATGATATGCATCAACAGCTTCTTCTGATCTGTCACTGTTTGCTAATGTGGCTCCAAGTCTATTCCACAATTTAGCATTGTCACTGGCCACCATCAATGCTGTTTTAAAACAATCCACTGCTTTGTCATATTCTTGACTTATATTGAAAACCACTCCTAAAGCATTTTGGACATCAGGGTCAATTTGACTTGGATTTAACTGCACTGCTCTTAGATATAATGATTTAACATGTCCCTCTAACTCCTTAATATCGAGACTTTTAGGGTCAATATCTTGAGGAAACAGGTCATTATATTTAGGATTAGCTCTTAACCAGTCTAATAAAGAAATGAATGCATATTTAGACATGTTTTCATTTGTGTATGCTGCAGCTAATGTAATGTAACCTTCTAGCTGTGTTGGATTTAACTCTAGAGATCTTTTTAAAGCTGTTATTGCCAAAGGGTCTTGTTCATTCTCAGCTTGGGTCGTTCCCAGAAGAAACCAAGCTTCAGCAGAGTCAGGCTGTTGCTGTGCTGCTGCTTCAAAGCACAACACAGCACCAGGAATATCACCCATCTTTAATTTCTCCTTTCCTAATTCAAGAGCACTTTTATTTTCTAACATAACATTGCCTTCTGTAAATGTATACTCTTTTGCAATTCCATTTGCTGCTTCTGTCTCCCAATAGTCATTGACATTACTAAGCTTATCCCACTCTTCTTTATATTTCTCTGCCATTTCATTTAATTGTTCCTCTCTACTCATTTTTGTTTGATCTCCCTCAACAGCTTCACCTAAATTAAGTTCACCAGCACTTATTTTCTTCATGAATGACATGAATTGATTATAAGCAAGTTCATCATCCTCTTTGACAGTGTTAACATATTCTGCAGCTTTAGCTTTGACATCAGCGTTTGTTGTTGACATAAGATCTGCTTCATTAACATATTCTATTTGAACATTTGACTGGGCTGGGAATGAATGTAAATGATTTTGTTGTGGCCTAAAAAATCCTGGCATCATTGATTGTTGAGGAATAAAGGAACTAGACGGTCCTGCAGTCCATGCTCTGTTCATATGACTGCCTAGATCTGGAATGTGAGCCAAAGTGGAAGTTGAAGCACTGCTTTGTGGTGCATTGATATTTGTTGGTAAATGATTAAGTAGCGAGTTCATATTGAAGGTTTGTGGAACTTGTGAATTCTGGTTCATAAATTCTTGAACAAACCTGTCGGACTGCGATAACGTTTGAGGAAGGGAGGCATCGCGACGAACTATATTCGATAGCTGGACTAAGGAGTTATTACCACCACAGTCGCCACCAACTAGTTTATTTAAAGACATGTTTGTGTTTATGTAAGATAAAGGATAAAGATGTGAATTGTTAAACTGATTAATTTAAATACATTAACGTACAAAGTTCACAGAATGAACACATTATAGATTGTGGTTGTCAAAATAAACTTTTGTTACTGTCAAGCAGGGTTGCCAATGCCAATGTACGTAATTCCCCAAAAATCCAAATAAAATTCCTCAAATTTGGGGACAACAACAACAAACAATGAAAAACGTTTTAAATTTTTTTTATTATTATTTTTACGTTTTGTACCGTTACACTTTTCCCATATACATATTTGTTGCAACCATTTTGCTGAAAGGGTTAAACTTGACACTACTGCCAATTTTTTTATTCTCGTCTTTTGCTTCTAGCTGCCATTAAAGATATTACAGTATCTGTATTTTGCCGATAGCGGATTTCTGTATTTTAATTTTAACTTATCTAAATTTACGTTCGACCAATGCATTTGAAAATGGCAGCATGAGCAACAAGAACGTCATAATTTTTATGTTTGCGAACATTATTCACAGTAGCTACTAGGTGCTGCCAAAGTATTCTTTCTTTATTAATTTGTATATTTATTACAATTTATAATATGTATTAATATAAAACACGAAGATTTCAAAATCCTCGCATTTTCTCCGCATAATGCCAATCCCCAATAAATCCCCAACCAGCTTGAGATCCTCCACATTTTGGGGAATTTCCCACAAATTGGCAACCCTGGTGTAAAGTGTCATGGATGACTGATTTAAGAAATGAGAATTCATGACTGTCTAGCTCACAGAACACTTATAATCAGAGAGTTCTAGCTTCTATGTCTAGCTAGACGATTACAAACTAAACAAATACCTCATGAATTTAATAAGTACGACGTAGATGACTACTTGGATGTTTACAGTTTATACCATTTACAATTATTATAAAACATATTTTCCATTTAGTTTTCAAATCCAAAGTAGCACTTATGAACGTCAAAGCTTAGTAAGTTAAGAGTAGATATAATTCACAAACATATTATAGTCCGGTCAATGTAGACATTCGAAGGTGTTTAAAATCCCAACAAGCTGAAAATCAGTAAAATTGTTCAAAACATAATTATAAATAATATTTAAAAGTTCCCCATCATTCCAGTGTATGGAATTTTTTTTATTCAAGGTCAAAGGTAAAAAAAAATGAGTTTTCCGCGATTTTCAGCAAAACGGTAAGTTTTATTATAAAAGTACCTTAGACAAAAATTGTAGATCATAAAATTATCTATAAAAAATGTATCAATACTTTTTTTTCCTACGAGCCACCGTTTCTGAGGTATATCGATTCAAAAAGTTATAAAAGTTGTTATTGTCATAATATGCACACGTTTCCACGCCACCTATGAGGTAGTGTACTTAGCGCGTTTTTTTAACGTGGTTTCCCCAGTAAGAAAAGTAGTAGTAGCTTAAGAAACAACCGGTATCACCATCACTAGGAATCATCCATATTTGCAATCCAAGATCAAGCAGTAGTCACCAAACAACACGAAAGGGATATTTTAAAACGAGCAGTAGATGGTAAGTGTCGACTATGCCTAGTAAATGACGAGTCCACGCAACATATTGTATCCGGATGTGAAAAGCTGGCCGGCACTTACTACACCAAAAGATACAACAGTATAGTGCAATACATCTTCTGGATCCTAGCTAAAAAGCACAAGTTCCCGGTCGCTGATCTATGGTGGCTAGATCACCTGACGCAACCGCAGATCAAAGAGAATGAGAGTGCAAAAATAATGTGGGAGATACCGGTACAAACATACATTACCATAGTACACAATAGACCAGACATAATATACATAAATAAAATAGAAAATAGAACATACCTGATAGATATTACAGTACCATCTGATTACAACATAGGAGCAAAAGAAATAGAAAAGCTTAGTAAATACTATGCACTTCAGAAAGAAATAACCAGATTATGGAAAACACCCACAGAAATAATACACATAGTAGTAGGAGCCACCGGAGTAATAGCTAAAAACATAAATAGATATTGTAGCAAATTAGATTCCAACATAAACATTTCAATAATTCAAAAACAGGCAGCAATACACACATCAACAATAGTCAGCAAAGTTTTAGGAGATACAGTTTTTGTTAGCGGGGGCACTGAGCCACCTTTTCCCTGAGGGTCTTAGGGCGGGTACTCAGTATACCGAGCCAAAGCTCGAGAAGAGGAAACATTCTAAACAATAATATATAATATATAACAATTCTAGAGATGTATATACGTGGCGTACTCATGCATATTATGACGATAACAACTTTTATAACTTTTTGAATCGTTATATTTCAGAAACGGTGGCTCGTAGGAAAAAAGTATTGATACATTTTTATAGATAATTTTATGATCTACAATTTTTGTCTAAGTTACTTTTATGATAAAACTTACCGTTTTGCTGAAAATCGCGGAAAACTCATTTTTTTTACCTTTGACCTTGAATAAAAAATTTTGCATACACTGGAATGATGGGGAACTTTTAAATATTATTTATAATTATGTTTTGAATAATTTTACTGATTTTCAGCTTGTTGGGATTTTATGTACCTTCAATCTCATTTTTTGGTCTAGATTGACCGGACTATTATTATTATTATTGATTATTATAAAAACCAAGATTGGCAAGATTTGACCACTTTTGACTAAGTGTTATAGGAGATGTTTATCTTTCATTATTATTATATATTTATTTATTTATGTCCAAGTTATAGACTCCGGCTATAACTTGGACATCCTCAGGAAACCTGGGAAATGTATGCGTAAATACATTTATTTACGCAATTATTTATTAGTTTCTAGTAATTTCGTTGCGCAAAATAAAATATAAAATGTTTGTCGTGCGGACTATCTATGACCAGACAAGTTGGTAGATGACATACATAACCTAGAATGCTAGAATTGTCAGAAGTAAAAGAACTCTAGCTGGAACAATATTCATCAAAGAATTGATAATTTTTGTAAAAATGAAAGGAAAACGTATGAATTCAGGAAGGTATAATAAGTAAGAAACACCAATTCAGCATTGGAATATTTATTGTCAGTCAATATGACAATTATGACATTGACGATAAATGTCAAACGTAAACAAAATGTTTCGTTCCGGAATGCACCCTGCAAAATCAGTATTATATTACATATATGTATATATTTTTTACGTAGATTGTTTGTTGAAAAGATGTGTATGATAATTGAAATTAATAAATGATACACTAAAACATATTTATTGTTGACATGTATATTTATATATTATTAACATCATTATATAGTACTTTCGTACAGTTTTCGATATGATATTTTATGAACGCATACACCGCCACCATAAAAAGTAATATTTTACCCCGATTCCTGGTACTTTTTGCTATTTTTTGGCTGATAGTACATTTCATAGCCGAAATGAAACATCTCCTTTGTGGTCAAAAATCACTCTTTTAGATACTGATATTCTCGATATAAAATAACAATCCTAAATTTATTTTTTGTAGATCTGACTTCTGACGGCATCAAGAGAAAAGTGACATTAAAGATAACAGCTGATTGGCAACATTGCTGATTATCGAGTTTTGCCATTTAAATTTTTAAATAAACTTATCACTATTTATGTGTTATAAAATCAGTATATACTTAGCGCTTTTGTAAATTTATACAGACATCAATCGTTATGTGCTACTTTTAGAGGTTATATAAGTACTAATAAAGGAGGTTAGATTGCTTGTTATCAAGGTTCTTTTAGGCGGCCACTAAATTATGTATATCTAAGGTATATATACACAATCATTAACAATGATGGCACAAACAAATACTAATGCAACCGTTGGTGAAAAGACACAACAAGAAGAATCACATGATTCACTTCAGGCCAAAGTTGAAGAAGATTGGTGGATGGTTAGTAATTCTTTGCTGGTCAAATTACTACAATTTACTAAGTTTGCAACTGCAATTTCTGATGTACACTTTACAAATAGCTACAACTTAAATAAAAACAATACTACTACTAAAGTAAGTATTACCTAACAATAATTTTCAAAACATTTCAGATTAGAGAATGTGATCTATACTATGATGAATATAAGGAATGTACAAGCTTCAGAGGCAGGTTCCAACAGTATTTTGTTTATGGTGAGACATTAGACTGCAACCAATGGAAGAAAGATTATGATAATTGTTCTAAATGGGAAAGCAAAAAGGACTTAAAAGCTGCTGTAAGTATTGTTTATTGTAAGATAATAAGTAAAACTGTTCAGATATGTATTGTAAATATTGTCAAATTCCTAAGTCTATATTTAAACACTGGTGGCCAGCACCATAATTTTCCATTGTTTCTAGATATAGTTGAATTTATTTATCCTAACTAATATTATAAATGCGAAAATGAGTTTGTTTGTTTGTTACGCTTTCACGCCTTAACTACTCAACCAATAAACATGAAATTTTGCATACACCTTGTCAATAGTATAGAATAGGACATAGGGTACCTTTCATCCAGAAAATATAACTGTTACAAACCTAACCTAACCTACATTTACGCGAGCAAAGCCGCAGGTGAAAACTAGTTAAGTTATAATTTATAACAACTGTTTACACTATCATCAAACAGTCATACCTCATTTACCCTGTTCATATTTCTTTTTCATTCTGATCAATTCACTGGCAACTAAACATACATAGCTGGCAAAATGTATGTGATACATTTTTAATTTATTAGGAGACAGTGTGGTGATTAATTTGTGTCCCTGTTTTAAAACAAAACTAGATTTCTTTTGGATATCAAATGTTTCACAACTTCTAAAATTATATAAAATGTTGGTGCTTACAGGATGCATTAATAAACAGTGAAAAAAATAGAAGAATGGAAAGGTTTAGAGCTCACTACAGAAATGACACCTGGAAGAAAAGGGAGTCACCTCCAGAAGATTGGGCCAAGCCATTACCAGAGTGGATGGCCAAAAGAAATGAGAACACTTATCTTGCAATTAAAGCTCAGGAACTCAAAGAGGGCAAAGTAGAAGAACCTAAAAGTAGCTGTTCAATAATGTGATAGCAGTATTTTAAGATGTTACATAGCTAATTTAGAATTTATAGGTTGATATTTAATAAAGATAAGTGTTGTTGCGTTGTGAACAATTATTATAATAATATGTTTTATTAGTACCTACATTTGTTTGTTTTATTCATGTAGAGATTCCAGTTCACTTTAGTTTTAATTCCTACCTTGTCGACGTTTCTAAGAGTAAATCAAAACATTTCGCTGACCATTCGAGGACATGAGGAAAAGTGAGATGTGGTAACAGCGCCTGTTGGCACCATGGAACGCACATCGAAAAAATATCGCTTGTAAAGGTTAATGGTATGACGTTATACCATTTTAATTAAATGTCTCAAAATTGTGTTTTTATTTCGGGTGACTAAAGGCTAAATAACGGTATAGCGATATATTAAAAAAATTGCGCTATCTATATTTTATACCGGCACCGAAAATCTTAACCGCTTTCGGTGAACCTTTAAAATAAAGCGCTACAGTTATTTTATACCGGTAGCGAAACCGTATACCTTAACCGCTAACGGTCCCTGGTTGGCACTTCTCGCATCTTATTTTTCAATTCTCCTTCACCTTTACCTATCCTGTACTAACTGGTATCTATACTTATGTTTAGCGAGCGAATTGATTTTGTTTATATTCCGCTTTTCATTCTGATAAGCAGTGAGTTAACTATGTTCCAGTAACAATGCCATACCTAGGTGTTTAAATCCGGTCGGCCAGAGGACGCGGCCCGTTTTGAAAAGGATTATAGAGGAACAGGGTGTGATGTCCTTCCAACACAAAGGGAGATCCTCCGACCAGGCTGGTTGATCGTGCCTGGCGGGCCGCGGCCCGACGCGGCGCAGGTTGATGTCGGGAGCTTGTATATATACCTACATTGTCGCTGTGTAAACTCCACTTGTGCGATGCAGAATAGTATGACCTCATGTGAAGTGCGATTGTATCGCCATCTGGTAAATGTAGGCTGAACTTCTTCGTCTGTGCGGAGTCGCCACAGTATTTCCCCCCAAGACCGAAGGTCGATCAGGTTGATGAGACAGCTGTCGATGCTGCTGAAGAGCGTTGCCAGTGTCAGTGAAGGATGCCGCTAGTTCCAGTGAGTCAGAACTGTATGCCGCTTGTTCCAGTGAGTCGGAACTGTATGCCGCTTGTTCCAGTGAGTCGGAACTGTATGCCGCTAGACCTCAGTGATTCAGATCTGAGTGCGATGAGCGGTGCGTGTGTGCGTGTGCCCCAGTGAGTCGGGGTCGAAGTGCGGTGAGCGGTGCGTGTGTCCCAGTGAGTCAGGGTTGTTGCGTTGTAGTGTGTCCCACAGTGAGTCAGGGTTGATGCTGCGTAGTTGCTGCGTCGTGGCTGGCTGCTGCGTTGACGGCAAGTGAAGTGCCCTGCTTGCGTAGACCGCGTGTGCAGTGGGTTGAGCCGTGACGCTTATGAGGCCGTAGGAAAGACCAGGCTACGCGTTCGTTGCAGGCGTGTGGTGGTCCCTGTTCAGGCCGAAGATGCTGTCTGGCTGCGACTTGATTACTGCTTATCTGGAGAGGTGCTGTGTGAGAGAAGTGAAGATGATGGCGATGGTTGCTGCTTCTGATCTGTTCCGTGAAGGTTGCTTCCAGTGACGTCGGGTGCTGGATGATCACATCAGGTGCTATGATAATCACATCGGGGTCACCAATGTGGAGGAACAGGGTGTGATGTCCCTCCAACACAAAGGGAGGATCCTCCGATCAGGCTGGTTAATCGTGCCTGGCGAGCCGACTGTTGATGTCTGGAGCTTGTAAATATACTTAGTCACTGTGTAAATTCCACTTGTGCGATGCAGAATAGTATGACGTCATGTGACGTGCGATTGTATCGCCATCTGTTAAATGTAGGCTGAACTTCTTCGTCTGTGCCGAGTCGCCACAGGATTTTAAGACCTTAAATAGTCTCCGAATCGGACTAAAAATATCTAACTCTCCATAATTTATTTCGGTGAAATATCCTACAGATTTCGTAGAAGCTCGGACATGAAATCTTGGTTGTCCTTACCTACAACCGGCACTGGCAAGGGACAGAGTAGGGCGCTAGCTATCATCGACCACCGGCCATAAACAAAAAATCTAGTTTCGTTTTGCTATAAAACAGGGATGCAAATTAATCACTACACTGTCTGCTAATAAATTAAAAATGTATCACATACATTTTCGAACCAGTAGTTCTTGAGATTAGCGCGTTCAAACAAACAAACTCTTCAGCTTTATAATATTAGTATAGATTAGCTGATCCGACAGACCTAGACGGTGACCTGTTTAGAGGCACTGTCAAACTCACGTAATTAAACAAGTCGTTAAGTGTTCTGAAATTATCTAATTTACTGCGCAATTTCCTTAACTTTTCTTTCCGTAAGAACCTTTCTACAAGTAGGGTAAAACGTAAAAAAATATGAATGTTGGTAATCGGTAGAGTCGTTCTCAAGTTATGGCGTGACCAAGGGAAACAGGGATATAATAAATATATCTACTTACAATTTACCAAAGTAGTACTAGTAACCGTTTGGGCAAAGACACTTGTCGCTCAGATCTCAAACAAGTTTGTGATCTACACAAATGTGTGGTCATAATTTTGTGTATCACACAAATATTTAAGCCGAACGTACCTAAGCTTCGTATGGTGACGAACAAGGTGATTTGACATAATTATACTTAATTCATATACCTAAACCACTGCACCATATCGGCATAGCTAAAATGATTGTCATCCTAGATATAATTAATTAAATTGGAAATCACAAGTAAAAATGATAAGGTGGTGGTGGTGATGATACTTCTTGTTAACTTTATTTTAAAATAAAGGATAAAGTTATGAGTACCTAATAGACCTGGTTAGGTACTAGGTACATGGGCTCTTAATCATCTTATATTCTTCATTATGGATACATAATTACTAAAATACTGCCCTTAAAAATTACTTTGGTCGTGAAACAATTAATACACGATCTTGCACTCACATTTATTTATATGTAGCCATTACATATTATACTACAGTCAACAATACAAATACGAACTGCAAAGAGTTATCAACTCTTGACCTAGCAACTGACTTTTTATCAGTGTGATAAGACGTGGCAGTGCCTTTAATTGTTCACAAACATGATAAAATTTGTTTACTGCATATCTTCATTATCCATACATATCTATACATTTAAAATGTATTATTATATCAAAGACTGTGGTGAGAGTCGCACAAATGAGTCGAGTTTTGTGTCAGAGTGTGTTGTCCCTGCGTCTCATACGTGTTCCGATGGCTCGCAGCGCGTCTTATCTTATCCAGGACCCTAAATACTCCTTCTTGAAGGAGTTGGGCTTGCAAGAGAAGAATGTAGGTGTATTTAACGGAAAATGGGAAGCCAACGGCCCAGTAAGTTAAAATATTATGTTTTAATTCTATAATAAGAGTAGATAGGTAAATACTGAGATGTGGTCACGTGTAGAAAGATTTATACCTACTGCTGTTAAAATATGTGGGCAGAAACTTTGACTGAATATTTTTAAATTAACTGTTAAAAATATAGATTAAAGTGAAATAGGTAGAAAGTAAGTTAAGATATTTGTTCAATTACTATACAACAAAAGATTCTTGTAGATACCTATGTTCAGGGTTCATTCATTAATTATATCAAGAACTCTTGAATTCAAGCACTTCAACTAAAGCCTTATGCTGGCTTTCTGGTCTGTGTCTATTAAATAACAAGTAGTAGGTAATTACTGGATATACATTATTACGAGAACCTACATGAACGTTACTTAGTAGTTAGACACTTGTGAATACACAGTTGATAATGCGTTATTTAGTCTATGAAATTGCCCGCAGTCCTGGGGGGTTACCTATACCTACTATCGCGAGTGGTCTACTCGCAATGGCCAAAAAGCATTGGCATATGAAATAATAATAATAATATTCTTTTTTAGTTAGCAATTTGATTGGTACCTACTTATAATAAAGACGTCGTTCGCTCGGCGTTTTAGTCCTTTTATAGAACACTACATATATAATAGAGTGATGAACTCGTGTGATATTAAGCGGTGTACGATTAAGGAAGCCAAATCTAAAATCACGGAGTGGCTTCTTTCACTGTCATATGACGCAACTGAAAGTCTTATGGTTCATTTGTCCTGATATTTATGTAATTATTGCTATACACATAACCATATACATATATTTAATATAATAATCCTTAAATAGTGTAGTAAGTATATAAAATAGGATACTTAGTCCATTTTTTTTTTTTTTTTTTGTCTTATACATAAAAAATTTTTAGTATACCTATACGTATAAATAAATATATTTAACAAATCGAGCATTGTGAAACGCAACAGGCACCCACAGGACAGGCTTTGCCTAGTGTGGGGCCGATGGATATCGACAAATTGAATTCTTATTTGGTAATAAATGCATTTTTTTTTATTCAAAATCTGCCTAGTTAAATATACTTTTTTTTTCTTAACAGGTAATTCAATCATACAGTCCAGCTAATGGCAAGATCATAGCTGAAGTACAAGCAGCCAGTCCGGCCGACTACGAAGCCTGCGCCACCGCCGCACAGGAGGCATGGCACACCTGGGCCGAGCTCCCGGCGCCTGCCAGAGGCGAGATTGTCAGACAAATAGGAGATGCTTTGAGGGAGAAGCTACAGCCTCTGGGCCAGTTGGTTTCCTTGGAAATGGGTAGGTTTGGATAATTTTATGAAAGTTAGAATCAGTGAAATTTTCAATAAGCTTTGGATTTTGGTCAACAGCTGGGGTAATCTGATTGCGGTAGTGATTTCACCCTTTTAAAGATCACAAACAAACGGCTGTGTATTGCGTACTTTCGATAAGCAGTGAGTGTTTACATTATTGAGGAGATGAACTGCTGTCAGTACCTATAGGTGTTGTTTTTATTTGAGTCCAGTGCCAATGCTAACAGTAGAGTAACTGGATCTACAATCATGCTAACAGCAGAGCGACTCGTTTTGTAAGGGTTGGCGATGATACCGCCCATGGGCTAGGGTAACCGTTTACCATGAGCTGGAAATGTATTTTGGTAATAAAATATTTAACAAAACATGCGTACTTATACAAATATACGTATTTATTTAAAATAATTTGTAGATAATGTTATGTTGACACTAAAGTACCTACCTAGCTTAACTAGGTCTAAACCACAGATAATATAATACTACCTGGCTATACTAGGTCTAAACTTAGGTACCTGTAATGTAACTATCATTTTAAGATTAAAGTGTATGTAGGTACTACATGTATTTGCCTACTGATAACACTGATAACAAAGTGCCACATTATGACCATTACAGAAGACTTATCTACCTACATAGATCTTATAGCTTATAGGTATAGGATAGACACTGTAGATATCCTAATCCTAACTAATATTATAAAAGTGAAAATGAGTTTGTTTGTTACCTTTTCACGCCTAAACCACTGAACCGATCATCCCGAAATTTTGCATACCTATACGTTGTCGGGTGTACAGAAACGGACATAGGCTACCTTTCATCCCGAAAAAAATTACTATTCCCGAAGAAAACAACAATAACGTTCTTATGATAATAGACGGCGCCACGTGTCTTTCGAATCATGATTGTATATTATTACAAGCAGAGTACAACCCGAATTGATTGTCAAATTCTAAATTAACGCGAGTGAAGCCGCGGTCAAAAGCTAGTACTTACATAAATATGTAGATTCACGTCTGCCTTTCTAAGCGATAGGCAGAGACATTACCAAATGCTTTGATCCTGGCATATCTTTCTTACTTTAATCATTGTCATCACATATTTTCGGCGGTTCAGTGTCTGTACGTACCTGTCTGCCCCTTCCATCTGTAGCTGATTCACAATAATCAATAGTAAACGATAATATTTATGGCGTATGTAAATACGCACAAGCAACATATAAGTTTATGAGGAACCTGGAATCGAACGGAGCATCATATGTCTAGCCGCGACGAAACCAACTCACGAACTAGCCTTGCGCGAAGAGGCCATCTTTTTTTATAGTGGCAGTATTTATGCGCACGCACACACGCTCAAGAACTCCTTGTAATATTGTAGAATTATGTTTCGCTGATTGGTTTAAATGATTACCTATTGTACACATTAAATAAATAAATTAGGTAGTATTAGCGTTACTTGTATGAACAATAAATGGGATATAAGAAGGCGTAAAAAGTGAAAATATATTCTCATTTGAATCAGTCTACGTGTTTCAATATAAACCTAACGGTTACCAGCTACGGACCTGGTTTATGCCCGCCGGCAGGTAATACCTACGTTAAATATTATATATAAAATTGTATTGTTTTAGGTAAAATTTTGCCAGAAGCCATTGGAGAAGTTGTGGAATATATTCACGTATGTGACCTGGCTCTTGGTCTGTCTCGAACATTGCCCGGCACCATCTTTCCTTCAGAGCGACCCGGCCACGTGCTTATTGAGAAATGGAACCCACTCGGCGCTATCGGCATCATCACAGCTTTCAACTTCCCTGTCGCTGTCTTCGGATGGAACAGCGCCATTGCTATGGTTTGTAAACCTTCTTAAGAGTTCTAGAATATGCCTTATCATCTATTATAATTTATATTATGGTGATTGTTTAATATGCGAGGTGCGTATGACAGATAACGTTATCTCATACAAACTAAACAAATGAAATACTGTGATAATAAAATACTATGATTTCATCATACACAAACAAGGGATTTTGCATTATATAATAAGCAGTGATCGGAGTAGGTAGATTGATTTTTGGTACTTGTATCATAAATGCACACAGAAAGAAGAACATGGATAAGCCATTTTCCCGGAAAGTAATTCCGGTATTTCCGGATTCAATTAAATCAAATATTGTTAATGTTGGTAGTGATATTATTCCTACTCAATTCAAAATTTAAAGGAAGGTATCAAAACTAAATTAATTCATTATTTATCTGTTGAATAATAATAACAATCGAATTCCGATCGAAGCTTTAATTTTTATTTTTTTATTTTTAGCCTTTTATGGCTAGAACTTTTATAGATAGACATAAATTGTTGCACTTAAATTTAAATATTTTCATAGGGGTCATGGTAATTTGCATTAAGGGTAGAATAAATGACGGGGCCCCATAGAGGGCCAATGCCTGCTGGGGTCGTGAGACTGTTCGAAGGATGCACCACGACTCTGAAACGTAAAGGGCATACGAAGGAACAGGTTGATTTTAGTCAGATTTTAGGACCAAAAAAAAAGGGGTAGAATAAAGAAAAAAGATAAAAATCAACATTGTTTATTGTTAAATATGTACATTTTACATTTATTCACATTTTTAATCTTCATCGATTACAATGTCAGCATCCTGGTAATCCTGATCTTTACAATTAAAATATATAACTATGAGTTTCTCTATATTTTCTATTTTCAACCTATTTCTTTTAACATCTAAAGTCCATTTATAAATGGAAAAAGACCGTTCTACATCTGACGATGTCAAAGGAGCAAATTTTAAAAAAGGTATTAAATTATGTGCTTCATTTTTTTCAATGGCCTCACTATATTCTCTAAGTGTGTCTAAATCTGGGTTTCGTTCCATAACACGTTCTATTTTATTTTTTATATTTTCTGAATTGCACTGATTTATAGCATCTCTGACGTTGTCAAATGCTAAAAGTGAATCTGTCAACGATAAATTATGCTTTTGCAATTCTTTTAAAGACAAATGAATTATAAAATAATTGTCTTGAATGTAATTTAAATCTTCTTTTAAATTTTCTTTTTCTATAATATTTTTTGCCTCTCGAATAGATACCGCATCAGAGCTGCTTAAACAAGATAATACTTCTTTTATTTTTTCAAAGTTTTGAGCGTAATAAAATGCTGCCTCTAACCAAGTGCCCCATCTTGTAACAACTGGTTGGGGAGGTAGCGGCAAATCTGGATATTTTTCTTTTAAAATTTTGACTCTACTTGGGGCTTTCAAAAATACCTTTTTAACATTTGCTATTAAAATGTTAACATCGTGATATTCTAACCTAATTTGCTCAGATACGCGATGAAGAGAGTGCGCCAAACATGTTACGTGCTTCATTTCAGGTAAGTATTGTTTTAAATTTCGTCCTGCAGACAGCATATATGCAACGCTATCAGTGCAGAGGACAAGAATGTTACCTACCTTCGATTCAAAAGAATCTTCCCAAAAGTTTTCCAAACATTCTAACACAAATTGCGTGATTGTTTGTCCATTAACTACAGTTAGCATTTTACATGCTACCAAATAAGGTCTAGTCAAATTGCTAGGATGTAATGGTTTTATTAAAAAATGGACTATATAGCGACCTAAAAAGTCTGTCGTTTCATCTAATGATATCCATAGTTTCTCATTTTTATAATTTTGCCGAATCGAATTGATTTTATTCTTAAAAAACTTGTCCAAGTAAACTTTCCGTAACTGTGATTCATCTGGCAGAGTACGATTAGTACACGTACAACAACAGGTACTACACATATATTTTTTAAAGAAATCTTGAAAAGTAGTATTTTTCATCTGAGACCACGGAATATTGCACAAAATGAGAAATTTTATAAGATCGAAATAAAATTCCTCTTCGGGCCGCTTAAACTTTCCCTGGTGTACTGCTCCTTCGATATGTCTTTTAACGTTTCCTTTATTTATGGTTTTCAAATGGCTTTCACATTTTGAACAGTATATTGTACCACTAGCGTGATCGTAAAGTAGTTCGGGATGACCGGATATCCATTTTTCTACAGTTTCAGCCTTGACGTTTGCCATATCTGAACTTTGTTTTAGAGATGGAACCTCGTATATATCACCTAAAACAAAGACATGAAAAAATTACATTTTATTTAGTTTATTTAGCTTACTCCGTTTGTTTTATTTTTCGTGGATCAAATTTAGTCATTGAAATTTCACTCTCTTCCTGTCAACCGATTGATCTAAAATTTGGTATTCGCCTTTGATTCTGGTGACAATACAATTATGTATATTCAATATTATTGTCAATCCAAAATGGCTGCCGCTACAAGATGGCGGACAACTTATATTTTTTTTCAATCCCATCAATATGGGTATCAAATGAAAGGGCTTGTTACGTAGAATATTTTGTAGAGAAGTAGATAAGGCCTATAGTAATTTATTTTACCAATACATTGCAAGAGGACACAGGGCATTCAAATGATATACGGATTCCAGTAAAATGTCGGTTAATAGTGGAGTTAGCTGAATTGCGACTACATTACTAGAATATCATAATTTTGTTTCGCACTAAGCTCACTGGTTCATACTCTATTAAAGATTTAACAATATTAAGACTCATGGTATGTTCAGCAGGTTAAGCGAACAAACACAATACTAAAAATATTCTTATAGTACATCCAAACATGCTTTATACTCCTTGTAACTAGTAAAATATTACTTACCAAAGCTTGGTTTAAATATGTAGATCCAATTCAATAGGGAAAAATCTGAGTCCGTATATTCGAGCCAAATCGTGGTTTAGAGCAGATTCCAGAAGTCAGTATGTACACAAGCCAGGGTCAAGTAACGTTTTCACAACACAGTAACAAACAAAGATGCGCACTCTACGAACCGAAGTAAACGAGTGAGCTACCTGGCATGTCGTCGGCGGGCGTACGCATTATTCTGATAACCGGTTATTGTACCACCCATGATCCTTTGTTCTGATTGGTCGTTGGGTTTTGTCAAATCGTGACTGTGTGCCGTTAAAAAAAATATGAAGAATAATAAAGAATAATATTGCTCATTTTATTACAATTCCTACCTTTTTTTTGAGGATGGCAACTCATCAAATGACTCCTTCCACTCTGGCAGAATAAAATTCCTACATAAGTTCCGGTTTTTTTTAATAATCCACCAATTCCGGAGGAATGTCTATATTAATATATACGTTTCGGATCAATGACCCCATTTCAATCTACCTACTCCGATCACTGATAATAAGGCCACTAGTGTCGGAATTTATAAAATAAATCTATGCATGGTGTACTGCAAAGATAGGCTATCGTTACCTATTCGATAAATTTTCCTACGGTTCGTATCTACCTAAATAATTAGATATTTTTTGTAGGTAGGTAATCAGGCTCCATATGAAATGATATCAAAGATATTGTATTAGGTACGTACTTATAGTATTATTGAAATCTTACTATGGGCCACTATTTCTATAGGTAACACTCTCTTTCAGCTATAATGATGTGGAAATTAATGATAGATCGCTATCAGGTTTATTTCCATCCGGCGCTTCACCGCGCCCATTAACACTGATTACACGATAATGGTAAAGAAGGGTGATGAATAAAATCTTAAATCTTTTTCTATTAGGTGTGCGGTGACGTCAGCGTATGGAAGCCATCAGATACCACTCCTCTGATATCTGTCGCAGTGACCAAGATCGTGGAGAGTGTGTTACAAAAGAACAACATTCCTGGGGCAGTTGCCGCGCTTTGTGTTGGCGGGAAGGACATCGGCGCTCAACTAGTCAAGGATGAAAGAATGAAACTCGTCTCTTTCACTGGAAGCACAGCTGTTGGACAACAGGTACCTGCTTAATCTGTCTTAAGACAAACTCATGTCAAGTGATTATATTGGCTGTTGCTAATTGAGTCAACCAATCCCAGCAATAGACGTGCGTTTGACAGTCTGTTACTTTAATTTTTGTGCTGATCTGACTGCCAGAAACCGGATATCAATTCATTAAAATCAATTTTCTACTATTTTTTATCTGTTAGATATGACAAGACTGTACCTACGCAAGCACAGCGCACAATGCACAGATCTTATCCTATCAACTTCGCTTGCATGATTCAATTAGTTTTAATTAAGTAGGTACATGAGTTTTATTGTTCAGAAAACGTCGCATAAATAATAAAGCTTTAAAATCAACCTTCTCTTGTACTTAGGTGGGCGTAGAAGTCCAGAGGCGTTTCGGCCGTCATCTTCTCGAACTGGGCGGCAACAACGCGATCATTGTCAATGAGGATGCTAATCTCGACTTGCTACTAAACGCGGCTCTGTTCGCGTGCGCCGGCACTGCTGGACAACGATGCACCACTACCAGAAGACTGTTCATTCACAAGAAGGTAAACCGAGTCTATCAAGATATCAACTGTTCTATTGGCGTGTATGCGAGAACTTATGCTAAGTATAGGACCTTGGCTTTGATTACCAGGCCAAGTATACCTACTAGATTTTACTGTCGAGATGTTTTCAGCAGTAGCACGAACTCCCATTTAACTGACAGTGATCCTATTGCCCGGTAGAGGGCAATAGGATCACTGTCTGTTAAATGGGTTTTAAAAGATAATTAGCTGAACGAGGGTGTAGTCGATTTATGCCTAAATCTTTGTGAGACTCCACCGTTGCTAATTAGGTATTTTATATTAGGTACGAATTAACTGATTTGTCTACTTGCCATTAAGCGGGACGTGTGGTCCGCTTAGTGGCTAGTTTGCCATCTAAGTTATATGAATAATATCAATTATTACTATTATTAGATATGTGTACCTACCTACTTAATAATATTAACATTTACAGGCATACAGTGAAGTGGTAACTCGTCTAAAGAAGGCCTTCGCTGGTGTTGTCAGCAAAATCGGAGACCCTCTGCTGTCCGAATCTCTTATCGGTCCCTTACACACACCGGCTGCTGTGGAGGCGTACAAGAAGACTGTGGCTGAGATCGTCAAGCAAGGAGGCAAGATCGAATTCGGTGGAAAGGTAATATTCAATCACTGACAACAATTAACAGTAACAAGTAACATTATTGCTTCGTTGGTTCCGTATATAACTTTGCGCTCAACCTATTAAGTCGCAGCTGCATATCGGTGGCCAGACACAATAGATTTTTAATGATGTCTGGTTTTCTAAGACTTGACAGATTGAGTAGATACATTTGCCGCCGATCGTTATGGCATGCTCGGGCAAAGTTTTATTATCTTTTTCTGATCTCCTTAGCGCTGCATCTGCACACTTAAAGATCATATGTTCAACTGCAACAAAATTGCCAAAACTTATAAATATACCTACCTAAGGAGGTTAGTTCCAAAGGACGTCACAAATTAAACAAGGAATCCATTACATACTTATATGATAGGTACTTCCATACTAATATTACGTTGTTCATTATCAAGCTTAGTTGTTATTCTATGATGAAAGCAACTACCTATATGTCTGATTATTACCCCGAGCCTTTACCAATACCTTATGGACGGGGCGCCGGTACAGCGTGTGACAGAGATACCTACTTATACCCAGGTGTACGCTTCACTGGTGACAGTTTCAACAGCATATCACTGATGTGTGCAGGAAATCTGGAAATAATATTACGCCAAGCGAACAACTTCACAAACATAGGAGCTTTGAAAGTACCTACTGTACGAGGCACTCGTGAAGAGTCACCTGGAGTACAATGCGTTAATATGGTCACCACACGAGGAGCAGTACAGATTGATGCTAGAACGTATCCAGAACAAATTTGCTAGGTTTGTATTGGAAGCTATATGGGATATACCTACCCAGGCTACCAGTTCCTATACCCTACTCTATTTGTTCTGGGTATGGTGGGGTATTATAGGTTCGAAGTAAGAAGGACGATCGCTCTCACCGTCTACCTATTTAAAGTGATGCGCAGAAAAATTCATAATCCGAACGTCTTGGAGGGACTCCAGCTGTGCGTCCCGAACGAGTACGTAGTGCGGCGGCGGCGGCCGGACCGCTCACGTGTGCGCTGCGTGCGCTCAACACTTTTTATATGTACCTATGTACTATCGACTTGAGCGACGGTTGACCATTTCAGAAAAATTTTCGCTTGCACATGTTGACCAGTTGAGTTTGTATCGCCTTAGAATCAGTAAACAAATGTGAAATGTAAAAAAACTCAAACAAAACAAAGGGCGTGTCACGGGTACGGGTACCATTGTTGGCCTGCTATGCGATTTTAACCTTAGGAGTGGTCATCCGTCGCTCAAGTCGATAATACCTACATAGGCTATTGCATTAGGTAGATAGTAGGTAAGTATCTGTAATAATAGCTTTATGTTATTATTATGTGTGTGTGCGAAATAAATAAATAAAAATTACTTTTTCTTAAACATACCTGGTAAAAAGTGGGCTTATTATCTCTAACTGGTACTAACTTGCTGTTTTCCTAGGTAATGGAACGTGAAGGTTACTTCGTGGAGCCGACCATTGTCACTGGCCTATCCCACGATTCGCCGCTAGTGAAGACTGAATGTTTCGCACCCATCGTGTACTGCATCGAGATCCCCGACTTAGACACTGGTATTAAGTACAACAACGAAGTGGAACAAGGATTGTCTTCCAGTCTCTTCACTGAAAACCTCGGAGATGTCTTTAAGGTAATATTTTAGATAAATAAGTTATTTTAGAGCGTTGTGTACCTAACTGCTCAATTGAATTAATCTAGAATAAAAGAGTTACTCATGTTACTCAGCGGCGGATTATCCTTAAGGCAAACTAAGCATGTGCCTAGTGATGCGAGGGACGACAGTGCACGTGTACCTAGCCTACCTAATTATTTTGCATAATATTTACCGCCAGAGGCCTATGCAGTGCTCTCGTTATTTAATCTGCCTCTGATGCTATCAAGTACTTTATTTAAATATTGAACATGAAATTTATTATAGTTTTGCGTCAATAAGTAAATATTACATTATATCAATAAGCAAATATTATATATAGATACCTACCTACTTCATGACAAGCGAAAACATTTATGATCATTCTTGTATCCCGAAATCGAGGAAACCCATAGAGCTAATTGTAATTTAACTATTTTACTGCTAGTTGAGCAGCAATAATAAAGATCTTAAGAATATATTTCAATAAATAACAAAAATATATTAGGTAATTATGATCATAATTTAGAAGCTATATTTATTATCAAATCTCACTTTGTATTTAAATTATAATAATGTATCTTTGAATTTCCAGTGGATTGGTCCTCACGGCTCAGACTGCGGTATTGTAAACGTGAATATTCCAACGAACGGCGCGGAGGTGGGCGGCGCATTCGGCGGCGAGAAGGCGACGGGCGGCGGCCGCGAGTGCGGCTCCGACTCCTGGAAGAACTACATGAGGCGCTCCACCGTCACCATCAACTACTCCGGCACCATCAAACTGGCACAGAACATCAAGTTCGGCGACGAATGAACTAATCGAAAAAATCAACATTAAAACTCGTTGAGGAGTATAATATCATCATTTAATATAAGTTATATTAAAGGTTCAATTAATCAAAGTATAAATCGCGTGATAATTGTCCTATAATTTAATTAGAATTGTCGGATATAATTGTTGCATAGAAAATGTCTAACGCATAAGCTTGCATTTGTAAGCAAGTTAGTATTCAAGATAATAATTATAATCTGTATTTAACTTGATATTTACCCTGGCTATATTACCATCAAATACATACATGGATGTATGCAGTATTGCTTTTAAGTCGTCTAGTATACGATCATTGATATCTTCGGTACATAAAAATGATGTTCCATTTAAAAATATGTATTGCAGCTTTGTATGATACTGTAAGACTGAATTAAAAGGAAATAAAAGTAACTGTAAATCTTTAAAATGTTTATTTTGTTTTTTAATATTCTGTTCAATTCATTTTTGCTGTTATAGTTTGTATGTACATTTATTTTATTTACGTAATTAGGTAAATACATTATGTAATAAAATTATTACTGAAACTGAAAATATTGCAATAATACCTAGTACTTGTATACTTCATACCACTAAAAACGTTTTTATTGTAAACCTTTATACACTAATTATGAGTTGTCAGACAAACAAAAATGTAAGATCACGTTGAGATATTTACGTTAACACAGTCAGGAATGGAAGTAACACATTAAAAATTATGAAATGCATAAATTAATATAACATTGCGCATATATTCCTAAAGAAATAAAGTGAGGTGTATTATTTATTATACACCTACAAGTTAACAAGTAAACTTAATGCTAAGGGTCTTAGTTCCGTTCATAAATTAGTCCTTATCTAGAAAATTTCAACTATTAACATTTGCCTTCTGAGTATGATGTATCACTGTTATAAATAGTAAATCATGAATGTGGATGGTGTACCCGCCATAGATCAACAGCTATGTTCATAGAGTTCTGTTTATGGAATCTGTAGGTCGCTGGCAGGTCATATTTCATTTGAGCAATAACACTGCCCTTCATACCCCAATCCTTTATTTTCTTTTCGATGTGTGTCCTGCAATAGTAAAATATATAATTAGTGATTGGATATACCAGATTATTTGTTTAAAGCATGGAACACAAGCTATTATTTTAAGCCCCGTTGTTTATAGACCCCGTGTCTATATATGTGCCCAGTAGACGGCATTAAGCTCGCCCCCTAATAACTGGGACATGGGTAGTAGCATCTCCACAGGTAGCCAGGATGGGGTAGGCAAACCAGCAGGTGTAGCTATGCCTACCGCTTCGAGGATTTACAGATGTAAGTCTATGTATTAGGAAAATACATATCAGGTTATAAAAGCTGATGAATTAAACATTAACCTTGTAGAAGTCTTGTGTAAAGAGTAAACACTATCACAGCTGAGTAGAGTGCCCATTCTGAGAAACTTCATGTCCATACCAGCATTGTTCTTAGTGCCAAATGGAGGATTCATCAGTACTGTGTCAAAATAACCCTCCCATCTGAAAATATTACATGTTTTATTTGTTTAACAGGTTTTCCAAGATTTTTATCGACATTTCGATCGATATTATTGCAATAATTTTTAGGTGATACTATTGAAACAGGCTTTAAACTTCATAAATACGTGCATATTTATGACTTTAAAGCCTGTTTCATTGGGATATTTTCTGAATCGTCTAAGTGGACAGAGCAGCAGATTTCGACACAAACATTTCGCTAGCTCCGAAGATCATCGCAGTTCTTATTAAATTGAAAAGATCAGTTTTAGATATCATAATATACTAAGAAACATTATCAAATCGAGTTAATTATCTACGCCTTATTAAAACTTTGCACACAACTTTTTCGTCCACAACTTAAGCAGCAGTTACATGAGTTCTATAGTAACAATTGTATTTACCTGCATACATTTGAGTCCAGAAAATCACACTGTATAGCGTCAATATTTGTGACTTCCATTTCCTCCACGTTTTCCTTGAACACCTGAAGGATGTCGTCGTCAATATCGACAGCGGTAACGGCGCCGGCACCCAGCAGTGCCGCGCCGATACCCCAGATGCCCGGCCCGCAGCCTGCATCGAGAACTGTGCAATTCTCTATTGATTCAAACTGTGTCTGAAAATTATAATATTACAAAACTGCAGACTGTCGATAATTTGTATATAACTATACTCGACTCCAACAACTAGATATAACTATATATTATAATGAAAGGGAACTTTTAAATGGCTTGACCGATAATAGTCATATTAATTGGTTCTTTGCTATGCTAGACACCTGGCACTGTAGTCAAGTATAATATGTTGTATTATATTATTGTTCCGGCAATAAGAACATCACAAAATCTGATTCTAAATGGTGATCAAGTGTATTCGGAAGTAGTTAACCTCATCAACTTGTAGAATATCAATAGTATTAAGTTTGACTGGAGGGAAGGTTAGTGCTTTTTAAGTGAAAGTGATATGCTCGTTATTTTTCTGCAAGCAATATACAATAACTCTAAGTCTAAGCGCTGACAAAGATAGACGTGCTCGTAAACAATATTTAATAATTACAATTTATAAATTGTGACCTACTTTAGTTGTTACATTGCTGAGTGATACATATTTTTTGTTACCTACTTAGTGCATATTTTCGGTAACAATGAACTCTTATATGTGAAGTGATACTATGGAAAGTAGTACGTGTAATAAGAGTGGGCTAGCGCGCCCCGAGGGCTCGCCTCCCTCTAACTCAGACATCATATCAGATGTCATCCGTCGAGCAGCAATTTAATGTTTATTCCATTAGCATGGATAGTAAACTCAATTCGGACCAGATATCAAACCTGTGTCGATAAATTGGCCATAGGCCATTTAGGGCATATTGTCAATCTTTTTACTCGAGCGGCCTGTGGGTTCGGTATACACAACGAGCCTACAACGTCCTGCGTATACAATACAATAACGCTTTCAGAATGTTGTTGGGGCTACCGCGTCATTGCAGTGCGTCGCAGATGTTTGCAGTTGCACGTTTTGACGGCTTTCACGCTATAATGCGGAAAAAAGCGGCGTCACTTTTTCAAAGATTGCGTAGTAGCACCAACAGCATTCTGCAAATGATTGCTTCCCGTAACGATTGTCCCATACAGGCACACTGGGTGGGCATCGTTACGGGAAAACTTTAATGTATATGTACTTAATTTATTTCATTATTTCTTTATAATAACATAGTTTGTAAGAAAATTGTTACTAACTCATATGGACTATGTCCGAAATAAATGTTTTTATTATTATTATTATTATAGCACCTCGCAAATGGCAGTCGCTAATACAGAAAGCGCTTCAAGTTTCTAGCATATTAGATACCCTACAAGAAAAGTGCGATCTAACAGAACATCTTTCGGAGCTCAAGCAGACCATTCAGGATACCTGTACTACTGAAAATGTTTCTTAAGCGGACATGATTAAGAAGGGATCAAATAGTTTCGTCCGGCCAAATAATCTCAGTTGTGTGGCAATAATTATATCTCCGTGACGTATTAAAGCCTAGTGATGAAACGAAAACTCTTGTACAGAAAATTATTCGTCCGGAGGAAATGAAGCTGCAAATACATGGGGTCCGCAGAACTAGAAATGGAGGAGTTATTATCAGCACAGAAACTAAACAAGACGCAGAAAAAGTGAAGCAGGCTGTCCAACTCTCTTTCTCCGGTCTTACAGTTGACGAACACGCCAAGCGTAAACCACGGATTGTGGTAGTTGGTGCACCCACTTCTCTGTCCGAAAATGAAGTATTCAGCTGTCTCTTCGAGCAAAATATAGCCGATAAGTTTCCATCGATGGATCTGGAATCATTCTTGTCTTCAATGAAATTAAGCCACAAATCAAGCAAGAAAGACGCTCCAACCTGTAACTACATTATTAAGGTTCAGGCTAACATAAGAAAAGCCTTAGTCATACAGGCTAGACTTTTTATACATTGGATGTCCTGCCCCGTTAGAGATTTTAGACAATTTTTATTCATCAAAAGCGTGCAGTACGTAGCATTTATAATTTAGGCCCACGAGTTTCCCTGAAAGATCGATTTAAAGAAATAGGCATACTTACTGTTGCGTCGCAATATATATTTGCTAACATTGTGTTTATTAAACATAACATTCACTTATATAATAAGAATAGTGATGTCCATAACGTAACCACTAGAAATAAGCATAAGTTAGTAGGCCCATATCATCGTTTACATAAAGTTCACAATACATTTGCGGGACTCGGTATACGGTTTTTTAATAAACTACCTATTAATATAATTAATTGACCATTGCTTAAATTTAAAAACGCCGTAAAAGCAATTTATTCGGAAGAACTTATTATTCAGTCAACGACTACTTAAATGACAAAAACTCATGGAGCTAGTTGCTTGTTGCATACAGGATTCAAAAATCTGTATTACTTATAAGTCAATTTAAGCCTTTGCATAGTCAAAGTGTAAGTGTATGCGCCATCATGCCATCCTACTGTCTATTTTAAATTTATATTACAAAATATATCTTAGCTCAAATTATTTCATCTTTAGTTTTTTATAGTTAGTAGTATATGGCATAATGGCTGTAACACCTTGTTAATCTGAGTTGTAAAATACTGAAATTATATTTAATTGGCGATTTAAAAGAGTGGCCGTGAGTTTCTTGCAGGTTTCTTCTCACAGGCTCAACCCTTTGCCTGAACCTAGCAACTAACCTAAATGTTGCTTCAGTAACTTAATAAACTCACTAACCTATATACTTTGACGTTCATAAGTGTTACTTTGTGACCTAAATGAATAAATGATTTTTGACTTTGACTTAGAATCGCGACTCCGCCAAAGGTTCGACCCGACGATGGACGTTTTACAGGCGTCCAAAGTAATGCATCCTATTATAAGTATTTTTAAGACCTATTGTTATTCATATTTTTGTCAACTTAAACTTAATAAACAATTATTATTATTATAAAAAAGGCTAATTTAAAGGAATCTGCAGGATTTTTATCTCAGTTGCCAGAATTGCCATATCGTCCGCAAATGTGCTCAACATAGCTTCGAATGTATTAGGAAAGTCAGCAATGTACATCAGACATGTCGGTCCTATGACAGTCCCTTTTAATACACCTGCTTGTACCTCACCTCACGTATTCATTAGTGAACGCGTGACATTGCGTAGACTCCACCTCATTATACCTATAATAAAAATTATAGGTCGCAGAGGTGCGACTCAAGCTTATAGTTTGAGTCGTACGTCTGCGAAACATAATAATAATTTTTTAAGTTGCAAACACAAAGTGATAGTTACCTGTATAGTGTAAAGAGCCGAAGCTGCGAGATGTGCGGGAGTCTCATACTGTTCATAATGTAGCTTTGGATTTGTGAAACCACTCAAGTCCTCCAAATGACCCTGAAGCGTCTTCAGTTTCATTACAGCCGCCATGGCTGGTATATTCACTTGTTATCAAATCTTGGGAGAACTGGCAGAATTTGGTTCCCAAATGAGGAGTCTTGTGAAACAAAATAGCCGCAAGATGTAGCGTTTGCGTGTTGTAATGCGGCTCTATGACTTGTATTTACTATATTAGCTTCAGGTAGTTGAGGAAAACCCTAGAACAAATTACATGTATAAGCATAGGGCCGCGGCCCGCCACGCATAATCAACTAGCTTGATCAGAGGATCCTCCCTTTGTGTTGAAGGGACATACACCCCGTTCCTCCACAACCACATTCTTTTAAAAAGCAAGTTACTTATTACAGTCATGCTTGATTTTTCAGCTAGCTGCTAGTTAATAAATACTTACAGCTGTAGCAGAGACAGGCGGTATTGAACACATAGGCAACTGACTGACAGGGTTTGGCTGTGTGAGTGATATGGAAGTGGCAGTCAATGGGGCCACAGCACCTTGCTTCAGGAGCATCTGCTTCTTCAATTGTAACTCCTCTAATATCTTCCTGTTTGTCAATTCTATTAAATAAAATATACTATATTAAAAATAATGTTTTATATCTTATTGTATGAACAGTTTATTTAAGCAACATAGGCGAAAATTTCTTGATGTATGATATAAGTATAGTTATATTTTCTATACTTGTATAGCTATATAAGTATTGTTATATTTCCTCTGAGCAAGGTGCCTATCAAGAGAGAATTCATGGAAATTTAAACTTTTCTTTAAGAGCAAATCTTAAAAAATAATGTGGCCTTATAAGAAAGGTTAAGGTTAAGATTGTTCATATAATCACTTTATGATTTAAAAAAAAAAGGAATATTTAGGTATAATACAGTAATTTAGTTTTATCCATTACATCACTATCTACCTATTACTGGCATGTATGTTTTGTGCATTGGAAAAGTGAAAATTTTTCCAACTATTGTGTTGGGCTGGGTGTTGTGGGTCCGGTTTCTGGTCAGACCACAGAGTTAGTGTGAACTGTTCAGTATGTCCTTATTATCTAGTATGATTGTAAAAGGTTCTCGATAAATAAAAATACTCCTTTAGCCAGTGCAAGAATAATAATCTCTTTGTCCACGCTCGGTCCGCGGGGGCCAGACATAAAGCTTTCTACATCATGGCTGGATTCCAGCTATTGTAAAAGTGTACTGAGAAACAGGTTTGTTAACATAATAAAAACACAGAAGTTAGAAAATATTGTAGTAGATTTTTCACACGTTAAGAATTAATGAAGAATCTTTTACGAATCTATGGAGTCAAATAAATTACATTTATAAATATACCAATAAGATGTGTAAATAAGTCTAACCTCTTTGTGCGTTAGGCTGTGGAAACGCCATCTAATAAGCTGCTTGTAAAAATATATATCTTGAAAATACATAAAATATCTTGACGGTAAATTCAACCTCAAAATGAAAATTAAACAAAAAGGTTTAGCATAAGTTATGTACAAAGCACGGGCAGTAATCTTCGAAGAAAAAATACTGGGCTTATGTCTATGGGCTCAATAGTTGATTTTGACAGTTACCGCACCCCCTTCCTTCAGTGATTTCCCCTTTGAGACCATGCCGCCATTTTGCCCTGATCGTATACAAGATTGTCTATGGTGTACGTCAATGTGTCAGTGCGTCCTCCTCTACCGCCATTACTGTTTTTGTTTTGATCGAGTGAAGTTTTACGTTGATTTATTTCCGTAACTTATCCTCTCAAGCTTAAACCGTAATATTGCATTGCAGCATGTTTAACAGGTGTTGTGTTGTGGGTTGTGATAGTAGACGGAAATCCGTCAAGCTATTTCAATTCCCAAAGACTGAGATAGGACTCCTTACTCAACTTCTGAAGTGTGTGTCTGGTGGTGAGCAGAAAAGCATTAATGAGCTTCGCAAAATGTATGTTTGCGAGAAACATTTTGAGAAGCGATTTATCACGGCAAAATCTCGTCTTCGCATGGGAGCTTATCCCACGTTATTCACTGCTAACGAGATTGCTAGTGGACTGCCCGATGTGCCTAAAGTAACTTGGGATACCGGTAAGTGAGATTTATTGTGACACATATAAAGTCGAATCTGGATTTATAACGGAATATCAATTTAATTAGTGCAAGAAAAAAGCTGATGCCATGACTAAATAAAAAAATGTGTTGACCCATTAATATCTATTTTAAAAGAACCGAAAATCCACAGCCCGTACTAAACTTACACTTAAAACTGCTATCAAATATGTATTCATAGTCACATTATGAAAATCATTTATTCAAGTCAACCTTACTTTAATATCATTGATTAGGAATTAGTGTACAATTTGATTTTATTTGCATGTACAATGTATGTTTTTTAAATGTATATCAGTGGTTGTACACAATCAATTATACACAAAATTAAATAATGGTAACATATGTATTACTATTATTTATTAGTATTTAAATTTTTTACTGAGTTTAAGTAACAGCTAGTGACTGTTATGGATGAAGCCACAACACTATTTCTTTCATAAATTGTGTCTACAAATATTAGATATAAATAAATATAAATATTAGATATTGTAAATATTAGATTATATGAACATGTATACATGTAAAATTGTTAGCTGTATGAATCCATCACATAATAATTATAATAGACATATTTGAATAAACAAATTGATAGTAATTTGTATACTTTTATTATACAATGAGTTGTTGCAACTTTATAAGTTTAATTATTGCCATATTTTTCTAAGTTCAATTTATGCATTGATTTCAGAAAACTACAACCCTAATATTGACCATGGTTATTACAAAATTCAACATTATGACCATAATTATTGCAAAGGAGATAAGACTATCACTGGTAAGTTTTAAAGTCATTTACATTATACATATACATACATCACAGAATATGTGTATCACTATCAATCAACCAGCCTTTCACAGTCCACTGCTGGACATAGGCCTCTCCCAATTGGGAGGCTTTGGCCTACTATACCACACTGGCCAGATGGGTTGGTATAGGATTTTATTTCAAGTTTTCCCTCTCTTTGCAATGATAATATTTGCATGGCGTATATCCCTTACTTGCCTCTTACGAAACCCATGGGATGAAATGTAGTGGTGACACTCTGTATTCTTAATCCGTCACCACATGGACATCTACTGTAGCCATCACAAATTGAAATTAATATTGTTAAGTTACTTCTTGTGTCATAATCACCTTTTGATTTTAGTTTCAGAAACAAATATTGAAGCTTCTCACTCACACTCACAAGAGACTATCACATCAATAACTACTGGTAAGAAAAGAACATTATTGACTTTAAAATATAAAATTAACCTGAACTTAAGTCATAACCATGTTAGTGATTAAAGTATGTCAAACAACAAGGTTATTAGTATTTTATGAAACATAACTGATCACAATATGTTGATGAATAAAATTTGCATATAATTATGTAATATTATCTTGCTAATAATTTGCCCACACAAAGAAAGTGAAGCACAAAAGATTTGCCAGGATTGTAACAGGTGCAAATCTGTATGTATAATTTCCCAATTATGTTTCTTTTTTGCAATTCATGCACATTTTCTCTTTATCCACATCAAGTAATTTAACAAGATATGATTAAATAGCATAAATATTTTACTTTCAGATGTTGAGGAACCATTACCATCCACTTCAGGTCTTGGGCATACTTCATCTACATCAGGTAAAAGACTTTTTTGTTCATCCTATTTATTAAAATACAATTTGTTCCTATTATTTTACTATTTTGTTTTGTAACACAATATTTTCTGTTTCAGCATTACAATTTTATAACATCTATACTATTTTCATTTTTATTAGGGAAAAAATTAAATCTGCCACTGTTACTAATAGATGAAAGCCCTTATGGTTTATAACTGAGAAATAAGTACAACAAACAAACAAACATGTATAAAGATCAATGTTTTTGTTGCAGTTGTTGAATATCCGGTCATAACAACTCCAAGGCAATATAGATCTCGAAAACGATTAGTGCATAATACTACTAATTTGACACCAAATTGTAGAAAATTGTACATTGAATACAGAAAGTCCAGAAAACAGTTAGAGTTTTCCAAAAGAGCTAGAAAGGCTATATCGTTTTCGAAAGAAAAATCTTTCCGATATTTAACAGAAAAGATGACACCTATGGCAAGAAAAATTTTGTGGATGCAGATCAAACAATCTGAGAAAAAGCAAAAAGGAAGACGCTTTACAAGAGAGGAGAAATTGATTTCACTCTCTATTATGAAGCAGAGTCCAAAGTGCTACAGTTTTCTACAAAAAATATTTATTTTGCCAAGCAAGCAGACTCTGAACAAATTTATTTCAGAGATAAATATTGAAGCCGGAATCAATACTCATATTTTCGCAGCAATAAAACGAGAGGTAAACTGTTTTCTCTTTATGTTAAAACTATTGAGAGTCACTGTATATGTTTAACATTGGAACTCTTAACATACAAATATATTTCTTTTTATAGGTTCATACATGGGACAAAAATCGCAAATATTGCTCCATCTTATTTGATGAAGTAGCCCTAGAATCAGGATTATCATATAATAAAAATATGGACTACATAGACGGATTTGTGGAATTGCAAAATAAATGCAGTGATTTTGCAGACCATGCTCTGGTGTTTATGCTGCGTGGAGCAGTATGCAAGTGGCAACAACCAGTTGCCTTTTATTTTTGTAAAGGGGCAACTGCAGCCATTCATTTAAAAATAATTATTAAAAAAATAATTGAAGCAGTCATTCAGACTGATTTAATACCTGTTGCATTGGTCTCTGATCAAGGCACTGCATTCCAAGCAGCACTCAAAAGCCTCTTGGAGGAATGTAAAAGAGCTCAAATCCTTTCTGGTGATGTCATTGGTATGTATTTGTGTTGTCAAAGCATTTGAATGGAAATAATATCATTGAAATATATCCAGTTAATCTTGTTACATTTATTTCGGTAAAATAATTGATTTATTTTGTTTTAGATGATGTAATAATCATTAATAAGCATCGGCTGAGTGTGGTATATGACCCACCTCACCTTCTTAAAGGTCTACGTAACAATTTCCTGAATAAACATATAAAATTTGACAACAAATTATGCAAATGGAGTGACATAGTAGAAGTTTATAAAACTGATTGCAAACACGCCCAAATGCGATTACTACATAAATTAAACGACGAACACGTTATTCCTGAAAAAATTAAGAAGATGAAGGTACAAACTATTTTATCATATGTTGTTAACATCTTGCATTACATACTAGATACAACAACGTATTATATACTAAATATATGGAGACAAAAAATTATTCACATTCATATAAGTATATTAAATTTTATTCTAGATAACATAGTTATTAAATTTTGTCTTGGAATATTGTAAATTTTATGTTGTATTGTGTTTTAGGTGAAAAATTGTGCACGGGTCTTCAGTAAAACCATGGCTGCTACATTATCTTACACAGCTCAATTTTGTAAGTATTTTAGTAACTGTGTTGAAATTTGATTACTATAATAAAATTTCATAAACTGCAATTATAGAATATTCTGATTATCATTGCAGCTAACTACTCTGATGGGACAACAGTGAGCCCTACATTAAAGAACACAGCAGAAGTGGTGTCGTTCTTCGATGATTTATTTGATTCTGTCAATGGTGCATGTCCAGCCGGGAAAAAAAACAAAGGCAAAGCATTACGAACTGTGGTGACAAAAACTTCACCACATCATGAATTTTGGAAACAATCCATAATAAAATTACAGAACATGCGGTATTATGATAAAGGTAAAGAGATATATGTACCTTCTCAAAAAAATTGGATAATAACCCTAAGAAGTTATATCAGACTGTGGCAGTTTTTCGATAGCAAAAATATAAAAATTATACGCCCGCGATACTTTAATTCCGATCCCTTGGAGAACTTTTTTGGTCAAGTGCGGGCGTATAATTACAGATATAATAATCCTGATTGTCATTCGTTTAAATGCACCTTTAGATCATTGTTAATAACTAGGTTTATTAAATTTCACTCTGAGAGTTTTAATTGTGAAGAGGATTCAGCTGAACAGTTACTTAAGTTACAGTCATTATTTGGCACGGGAAACAATCAAAGAGAATTGAATGCAGATAATGCTTTTGAGGATGACTTGTTTCCCATCTCATCAGCTGAATCCTCTGTTGCTCAGGGATTTAATCCAGAAATTTTCCGTTTGGAAGCAAACATGGAAAGATTAAATGTGCACTCGCAAGCTTATACAGCAGGGTGGGTTATTAGAAAAATATTAAAAAATATTAAATGCTGCACTTGTGAATCGATTTTAACGACAAACGAGACACACACGATTCACAAGTGGATATCTATTAGAGAATATAAATCCATTGTGAATAATCACAAACTGACCTATCCTTCGGAACAATCTGTTAGACTGTTCCGTTACATCACAAAGGAAACCATTGCATATTTGGAAAAACAACCCCATAAAAATAACATTTTAAAAGAAATTAAGAATATCATAAAGTCCAAATATTCAATGGATTTCCTAGCTTGTGAAACACATAATATTCATGAATATTTTCTGGATTATACCTTAACATTAACAATATTCAATTGGTGCAATACAATTAATAAAATTTTAAAAGGTACAGATATCTCTAGGATAGATTCGAATAAATTGCCTCCAATGCAATTAAAAGCATTTGTAAAATATAAAAAAAAGTTGAAAAATAAAAGAATGAATAAATAGTACTTTGTTTTTATTTTTACTTATTCCCTTCTCTAATATACAAATTAATATTCAAAATATTAAGTTAATCGTTCAAAATCCTCGAATCCAGCATCTAACATGCTCCCGAAATATTGAATTTATCCAAAAAGACGCATATACAAAGAAACAAAAGATTAAAAAAAACTCCGCATGTTATTTTTCTATACATTATCTGTGCTTGTCAAAATCAACTATTGAGGTTCGTAAGGCAATTTTTTTATCTATGAAGATTGCCATCTGATGCGTAGCATCTCTACTTAATCTGTGGTACAAAGTAAAAGTTTATAACTTAACTAAGAGTAGAGACTAGGGTTGCCAACCGTACTATAATATATAGTATTTTACTATATTTCGAGTCTGCGTACTATATACTGTTGAAGAAATATATAGTATGCTAAAATACTATATTTCAACAACGAAAAACAACAAACCAAAACCTTTATTCAAAAAACTATCGACGCTCCTTTACTACTGATGCGAAAGCATATATCCGTACATAAACCGTTTCGAACCTGTCCGTGATGTCAACAAGGTACATATTTAAAAAACAGTAGATGACAATATTGTCTTCTGTTTACGCGAATGTTATTCATTGAAATTAAACTACTATAAACGGATTTTATCGCGTTGTTTATTAAAAATTTGTAAAAAAAAAAAAAAATGTAAAGTTTAATAGTGATTATAGTAGTGTAACAGTTTTTCAAAATTTTGTAATAGTGTCAAATAAACAACGCGATAAAATCCGTATATAGTAGTTTAATTTCAGTAGATGACAAATAAATGTTTTTCCATAAAATACTATATTTTTATAAACGTGCTATATTTTGTTATAGCTTATTTTAAAGATACTATATATCGTCGAAAATATGTTGGCAACCCTAGTAAAGACTGTAGAGAGAATATTGACAAATGACATCTAGTTGACAATTGACAAGACAGGTCAAGGACCGCTAGCACGTTCTGTCATTTTCACTAAAAATACAGCAAACCAAAATTATCACAAGCTTGTATTGTCGTGTAGACTCGACTAAAATTATACAAATTATCCAACCTAAAGATATCGTATAAGAATCATGTTTTACACGATATCTAATCCGCTAGATTTTTTTCATTTTTCAATAACCTTTTTGATAGCCTTTTTTTAAACATAATAATATTTATTATGTAGTATTTTATTTGCCATAAAATGTTTGAAAAGATTATCCCATATTTCAGTAATAATAAAGTATTCGCTGATATACGGACGGATAGAAAAATTCAGGCTCCGTTTTTATAATTTCTGTACCTAACCGTAAAAAAAATGTTTATCGCTCAAGCATATTCGCAACATAAATCTACTGATGTAAAATAACTTGAATGACACACGGTAGCGTAAACAGCAGCTAACACCTTTGTTCTTATCATTAATTAAGAAAATCTCAAAGGTTCGTGCTGCCATCGGAAAAGAAAACATGCTATTTTCGGCTACAGTCGGTGCGATACAATCAACGAATCAGTACCTATATCAGTTTTTCGTCGGTAATTACCATACACCTTACATCGGCTGCAGATATGAGGTGTATGGTAATTACCGACGAAAAACCGACGCGATGCGCCGATAGTCGGCGCATCGCGTCTTCTTAATTCGAACTAGGCCGACCACCGTGTTTAATGACTTTAGGCCACAGCTATAAATTGTTTCAACCGATTCTGGATTGTATACCGTGGGGCAATCCTAAAAAGAGAATGGGAGTTTTATCTTAAAGTCGCTGTTGTTAACTGGCGCTGGTATGGTTTTTGTGAGGTTGCAAATTTGGATATCTATAGATATCAAGCAATATTTTTGGCCCGGTCTGGGTTGACAGACTTCATATATCCTCAATAACATTTTGGAGACCTCTCAGATATGTTGGTTTCCTCACGATGTTTTCTTTCGGCGTTAAAACGGGGGATAATTAATTGTTTACCTCATCATTTTGAGCTTGTTATGTCCGTCGAGTGGGTATGGGTTTGGGTTTCAGTGTGGAACGTTAGAGACGGCATGCGGCAGCCAAATTAAAAAACAATAGATTTTTATATAAAAGCATTTATTTTAAAACAATGTAGGTAATAATATACTTTCTGATTCTTGGCAAAACAGTCTCACATAAGCAAGTCAACATTTGGCCTCTCTTAAGAATAAACATAAGACTAACATGCGCTGCCATAACTCACAAATGAATAAACTGAAATATCAGATAAATAATATAAAGGTCAAATAAAAAATTATTTTCGTACATCTACATTGCAGTTAGCATTGCATCTTGGTTGAGCAATCTTAGATTAATTTGTTTATTAACGTAAATTATTCTAAATAAAAGGGAACATTAACATTACTAGAATTGACTCACAATATTAGCATATATAAAAAAAACCATCTACTGTACCTAATTAACAGTTTTCACAGACGCAGACATTACAGTCCACAATGAGTTTGTGGTTCAGTATTCATAAACATTTGATAATAAATGCACAACAAAAATATAATTTAAGTTGCCTTTGTCTTTTATGATTATAAAAATATATAACAATTTAGAAATAATTATAACAGTTTTCTTCTATAAACAATTTGGAATAATATTGCACAAGCTCAAAGCTAAATCATTATGTGCATTTTTCATAAATACTATAAATATAACAACAAACCAACACAACACTTCATAACTCTAAGAAATTAGACTTTATAACTCGTCTTTTAATGACACATTTAATATTTTATTATCGACAACTACAATACAGAACGTGATATGTTACTTCGTACGTATAGAACTGCAATACCACTCGTAGGACTCTGGCGAAACGAACATACGGCTCATATTTGGTGGAAATTCGGATTCTGTCAACATTCGGCGCCGCCGCCACTGCTCCTGTATGGATGTGTACCTACAACTAATCTAACTAATAGAAAAAAATAATATCACAGACAAAACGTGTCGATTTTATAAAGGTGCGAGATTTTCTATGCCTAACTTTATATGCCAATAGGTTTCATAACATTCATTTAATGGTCTGGGGTAACGATTTATTTGTAGGTAATATAATACTAGTTCTGATTATAGTTGCCGATCTAAATCCGTAATTTTAATTCACAATGTGGTCAATTTTAGAACGAAGGACCGATTTTTAATAAAGCGCCGCGAATCCGACAAATGAATTATCACCACTGTCCTAGACTATTAATATCGAACGACATATCTAAGGAAATTCAGTGAGGAAATTTCATTTCCATTATAATATTCTAAAAGACTAAAACTAAGAACCGTTAACCACAAGAATAAGCGACCACATTGTCCCTTACCGCCACCATCACCGAGTGTTGGTTTGTTAGTAAATATTTTCACAGCACAGGAACAAACACATTCTGGACTAAATAAAATCTGAAAAATGATAACAACATTTGTTTTTAAAGACTAGCACGTAATTTTGGCACAACGCTGTGTCCTCTCAGAGCACAGTGGCATCGATGTTGTTCTCTTTATATACAAAAGTTTATAGATTTTTGCTCAGTGAAAACTAGGGGCCCGTTCTGTCGGCACTCGGCAGCGGCCAGAGCCGTGACGTCACAAGAGTCGCGTCCGCGGCCGGCGAGCGTCAAGCGCCGAGCGCCGAGTGCCGACTGACGCGGCGCCCGACTCCACATCATTACATCTTTAACGCTCATTAGGGTTTCACAAAGCTTACTACGATCGAGTATCAGGAACAATGTTATTTAGATTTCAATTATCATATAATAGCAAGCAAAGAAAAAGTATATACTTTTAATAATATTTGTGCCCAATGTGTCATGTTCGATGTATCGTTTTAAATTTATTTATGAAACCCTAAATAATAGTGAACGATTGTATCGTTCACATGGTATGGACAGCTGCCATTACAATCATAAAATGCAAAATAATGTATATTAAAATTTAGTACAAAATTATCGTAAATAATTAAAAAAAACTTATTTGAGTAAATAAATTCTCTTGTTCCATTGCTCATTCAGTGCTATATAGAGCCGAGAGTACAAATAACTGCCCGTCAGAGGAAGCGTTTTCACCTAAATAGACATTACCCTGTCTTAGATGGAGGTTACACGTGTTTTTGATGAGTTTGCATATTAAATAATAAGTTTAAACAATATAATTATGTATCAAAACTAATCTAGGTACAAGTTAACATCCAGAGTTGAGCGACACAGCGGGCGGAGTTATTTGTACACTCTGGCTCGATGAGTATTTTACCCCAACAACACTCTTAACTCCAAACAACAGTACATACCTAACACTTTCCCTGTATAAATATATTATAGTCTTGTAAAAGAAACCTTCGAAACCTCATAGGTCATTAACACTACGTGAGAAATTACACAAGAGCATTAGGATACAATATATTGCTACCAGTTAACTTATCATTTGGCACTAAATTAACGTATTGCATCTCGAGCATTCGTCACAAATATATATATTTGCAAATCCTTTTAACTCTCAATTTATCATTTCTAAATTTACAATTAATTTTTCATTTACTTTTCTAATGATATCATTTTCTTGGGCTAAAAAATTTCCATGTTCTATTTGAATGTGTTATGAACTATAAAAGAAATACAATTATTTCATATATTGAGCAAACTGACCATTCCCTTCTCACTTTTAAATACCTTAAGGTGATTTTAGTAACGGGAATGTGTGCTATACCAAACATTAAAACACGAAATTAAATAGACAAGACGCGTTCTCGGCAAGTAAAATTTGGCAAAATTGAGCATTAAGACTTTCAATTGGCATCGTAAAATATTACTTATTAGTAAGATTTTACTACGTAGCACTGCGTGACTACTTATATATCCTAACTCTGGTAACTGTAACTTATTCATAGGTACACCAATCTCTTACAGTTGACTGCTAAAGATGTGCAAAGAGTGTACTGTGTAGTGTACACTGCTCAGATCACAGAAACGGCAATATATTTGTACATAATCACCATCACAAGTAGCGTCGCGCGGGGCACACGAGTGCCGTCCCGGCACAGTGGCGCCCTCCGAACTGCCGAGAGCGTGGACGCCGGCGCGTGGCGGTTTATAAAATTACAAATGGCGTCTCCATGGTCACTGCTCACTTACACTTAGTGTTTACACCTTATTATATTGATTAGATAGCCACGTCCAGCTCCAGACCGCCTTCTACCGTGTAACCTGCCGATTTCTATGATCTGACGTAACAATATGAGTTATTTGTACAAGATGTACAAAATAGTGAAAAAACTAAGTTTTACAAATTGATATGACGTAAATGTGAGACTATATCATTATGAGAATTTAGTTATTGTTCAAAAGAACTCTATAAATGACCGTGGACTTCTCAAGAGATCTTTCCAATTTACTAACTACATTTATAACAACTTGGTTAAAATAGTATTTAAAAATGAAATAAATCGTTCTTTATCAAATAATAGTTATTGCTTTTTTTGATATGATAAATGCATCTGTGCGCAGATGCGTTTCTAGGACTGCTCATCGCCGCGCACAAGTAGCGCGTGGCGCGTGGCGAGTGCGTGCGCGAGCGCGTGCGGCGGCGCTTGGCGCCGGGGTCGGCACGGTCGCCAGGGGGCGTTACTGATACCGCTTACGTCCACGATATTATACAGACGATCTGTACAATAGTATAATTACGTTATAACTCTTAAATGTATATTTTAAAAATATGACTGCTTTATATCCATCATGATCACAGCTCTCCAAAGACTTTACAATATCCAAACCTTGACGCTCCAAAATAAATTCTTTATTATCATTTACACCTATAAAACGAAATGACTATAATATCTATAAGATAGCTCTAAAATTATGCCATTTTGATATATTTACTTTGCAATTGCAACGGTCCCTCGTACAGCACTTAAATGCCTCATATACAAATTTTAACGTAACGTTGAAAATGACTCGATTTATATTAAACATAAAATATAGAAAGCAATATAACGACTGACTGACGTCTATAAAAAAATTTAGAAATAAAGCGGCAGTGTATGCGAAAATTCGTGCAATAGAATCTAACTACAAAACATGTCTTAGGAACCTGATAAATTATTGCTAGAGCTTCGGGCACGACTCCACTCCCTTCCTTACAAACGACAATGTATCCCCGGCGCGGCCGGCGGATACATAACGAGATAAAATCTTATCAGTAGCCAATAGAAAAATATCACCTAAATAAATATGAATATTTTACACGGGCAACTCACCGCCGTCGTTCGTCGTCGCGACGCCGCGCAAATAAATATAAATCTTTTCAAACGATCGACGGGAGCCCGTCCGCCACTCCGGGGGTCGGCGGACGCGCGAGAGAGCGACGCCGAGCGACGAGTATCTTTATTTTCTCTTCTTTTTTGGTAAAAAATAACAAGATTATGAAATTGATATGCAACAGGGTCGCGCCGGCCATCACTGCGCCTCGCCCTCCGCCTCGTCCGCGCCCGCCCCGCTCGAGCGGGCGAAGTCGCCTCCGCCTCCGCCTCCGCCGCCACCGCCACCGCCGCCCGTCGCACCTGGGCCTTTCGCAGCCTCACTGCACATACACAATATTACTTCTAGTTTAGTACGACACAAGTATAGCATATAAGTTTTACAGGGAAATTATCTAGAATTACTGTAAATGGACGATTTAGGTGCATACTGAACTCTTCTACAGTTGACATGGCGTTGTGAGAGTAGGTATAGGTATACTTTAGGAAAAGAAAAGATTTTTTAAATTATAAAATCACTAGATGTTCACAGGGTTTCACCCGCGTTTATCGTTACTGCGCCGCCCCTCTGGGTCGTAGCGTGATGTTATATAGCCTATAGCCTTCCTCGATAAATAGGCTATCCAACAATAAAATAATTTTTCAAATCGAACCAGTAGTTCCTGAGATTAGCGCGTTCAAACAAACAAACAAACTCTTCAGCTTTATAATAGTAGTATCTATACTAATATTATAAAGCTGAAGAGTTTGTTTGTTTGTTTATATGTTTGTTTGTTTGTTTGTTGGTTTGCTTGAACGCGCTAATCTCAGGAACTACTGGTCCGATTTGAAAAATTCTTTCAGTGTTAGATAGCCCATTTATCGAGGAAGGCTATAGGCTATATATCATCACGCTAATATCAATAGGAGCTGAGCACTAATGAAGAATGTTTCAAAATCGGAGGGTATTTTTTCCTTTTGAGAGCTTCTGCTGCGTGCGCTGTGTAAACAGTTAAAGTTTCGCAAAAAATCATGTATGAGAGAATTGTTCCCCTTTAAAATTTCTAAAAAAAAGTCCGCGACAGCATATGTCTATCTTTTAAGGTTGGCTCACTATAATTATTTTTATGCTAACCAAATTTATTCTAACATAATGCATTATTTGCGAAGGTATTGTTATAAATATGATATTAATCCTTATCCAAATAAATACGTTATTCATCACAAGTATTTAATTTAAAACGAAATTGCCCTTTACATCATTCGATTTCAATGAATATCTTAGGAGATATCGCAGTTTTAAAATAACATTGCAGCAAAATAATTACCCATTACAGACATAGTACAAACGATGTTTCTCCTGGTTTATTCTGCGTGATTACTACTGGTTCGATTTGAAAATTATTTTAGTGTTGGATAACCTATTTATCGAGGAAGGCTATAGGCTATATAACATCACGCTACGACCCACGGGGGCGGCGCAGTAACGATAAACGCGGGTGAAACCGCGGGAACATCTAGTAGATTATAAAAATGGTGTATGTGCCAAATGGGTAAAGCTCGCGCGATTACTAACGCTAGCCGAACCCGTTTGAGATATAAATAATAGCCGGGGAACATCGTATAATACGTCACAACGTATCATATAGAAATATACATACTAGTTGGAGAAGGAGGAACGTGCGCTGCCGCCGGGCGCGTCAACGTCACAGGGCGGGGGCCGCGCGGCCGCGCTAAGCAGGTAGTTTGTCGAATCGCTGAAACAGTTCGATAGCCTGCTACAAATTGTATTACTGCCTCGAGTCACATGGTATGAAATTACACCAGATATCTGCTTAAGCTTTATAAAAGCTCACAATTTTGAAGAAAATTTTAATTTCTTGTTAGTGTTATAATGTGACTACAACTATTTTGTCTGACCATATCAATAACAAAGATGTTTGATTGTAGGTACTTATTTATTCGATAGGTACTACTGTGTGTTTAAATATCGTATTATATAGATAATGTTATAAAAGTGAAGGTTTGATTGATCTTTTTCGACGTTTCGGATCACATCACGTTACGGATCGAAGCTCACGTAAGTGAGCTTTTTTATAGTTACAGACAGGATTTAGAGTGTACAGTGACAAAGGTGATAGTGTTCGCGACAACGTTAATATTGACTTTAATCGTGTTATCGTGAGTGAATACATAATTGTGACGTATAAAGTTTACCGTTATAATAGTGCCGAATTACGTCATATATAGACTTGAAAAGTATAGATAAATAGTGTAAGTAATATAATATTATGTTTCTTTTATATAGTTTAAAGAATATCATGTTTAAAGCATAAATATTGCCAATAAAATGCATTTTTACCTGAAGTTAGGTATGTTAGGGTTCCTAGGTCTTAAGTTTTTAATAAAAGGTTTCACTTGTGTGTTTTATTTTATACACTAATAAAAGCACTACAACATACTGAAGGAATCATATTCCTACATAATATAGTTAAAAAGTTATTACACTTTTTCTGATATAAATGTTACAGCAAAATAGATTTTTAGCCTAAAACCTAGAATAATTCTTGACCTAATTTCCGATAGATAAAACAGATACCAATAGATAGGTCTTATCGTGCCCTACGCGGCAGTTTTTGTACCATCACGCTAACTAGTATAGTTCCGTAGATATAAGCAGAAATGTGTACCATAAATAATTAAAAATAAACTTGTGGACCGAGGTTTCTGGCCGGCTCTCGTTAATACGGTAAAGATTAGAGGTACTTAAGCGGTACAGTATCGATAGACCGCAGGTGCTCAAGAAACCTCATCTTCAAGCCTCAAGAACCAAACGGAGCCAGCCAGAAGCCTTCAACCAACTGAACTATGAAGCTTGTTTCTATTCATTTAAAGTCCTGATCCTGACCCGCACATCGAACCCGCAACAACACGCCTTTCAGAGCCTCCGACATAGTAACCAGTCATCGCCATACAGTACAGTCTACACATCGTGTACAGGACGTCAGCGACTCGACGGTTGTTTGTAACCATCATCATATAGTAACGAAGCCCCGAGTTCGCCCGTCCGGTACAGATAGGTACTTTATTTTGGCAACACCAACAACACCAACACATATAAAATAGACGTTTAAAGCAACGGAAACGTAAACAAAAGCTTGTCAAAAAAAGGTCTCAAAATTATCGAATCAGAAGGTTGAAGAGTGAGAATGTCCTAAGAAAAAAAATGAGGTTTCCCTTCGGTTAAAGAAACCGATTTGAGTTGTGTCATGATATCATTGAAAGATGCAAAATACCGCTAGATGGCGGTACTATCTTATTAAAATAACAATAATACTAAATTAAATGTACCTATCATAAACACTGACCTTTTAACTGGTTAAATCTGTAGTACTACTACTATATATGTATAACTATCAATTACGAAACAGCATACTTCGAATGCTAAGACAATATATTATTATTGAAAGGAAAACGTTAGCTTCTTCTTTAGTTAGTAATAAACTGTGTGACGTCATTAGTCGAGTGACGTAAGCAAAGGCAGGTACATCACGTGACGGGATCGACCAATTTCCCAGGTAAAATATACATAACTGGGTTTTCCAGACGATACATTATTTCTCAGTAACGAAGTCAGGACCTATACTAAATATTCGGCATAAAGGTCATTCCTTATTGCGTGATATATAAATAGACCATACACAGACTGGCAAATAATTTGTATACCTCCGGAGGTAGGCTATATGGCATCAATATGTTACTCTTTATCTCCATCGTATGAGGCCGTCAGTCAGGCTTATTTCCAAACACCGAGCTACTATTGCGAATTTCTTAATAGGTAAAATCAGTAATACTTTGCGCAACCCACAACCCGGCAACTAGAGAGATCAACCCCAAGCATAAATGAAAACTAATGTCGCGTAACCAACGAGGTAGTCTTAGTGGAGGTTTTAATCCACAATGCTTATTACTTCAGGGATATTAAGTTGCGATGTTATGAAATACTCTTTGGAGTAAACAGGACGTTCGTTTTTCAACTGAGTCATGTCAAGACCTTAGAAATTGGATTTAGATTCGCATTCTAAGGAACGTGGAAAGTTAGTGACTCAGTAATTATTGTGATCCAGAAAGCTTGCGGTAATTTTTGTTTACCGACTGAATACGTGGTTTGTATTACGTGGAATAACTATTTTATGTCAATTAACACTTATAAGTCATAATGAGTTTTAAAGTAGATATTGTATCTGCATGCCATTTTTATTTATAAAAATATATATTTTTGGCATAACCACTGATTTAGGAAAGGCTTTATTTTTAAATCGAGACGGCCATTAATATTATTATGTGTCCAGGCCCAAAATAGCTGTCGGAGGATAAAACTATAATAAATAACGTTATTTTAACGAATGGTAAATTATCCGACCGCCTTTGACACAATACAGATAACATACAAGCTATAAGTAATAGATATTTTTTAATAAATACATAATGACTTTGACTTTTAATATGAAACCCCTAGACTGTTATCAGTCTTGTCTTATATAACCTTATGTACCAAGTCATGAATATTAAAAACATAGTGTCTCGTTAATAAGATGATTCAACCATTGTATCTACTTGTTTATCCATCGACGACATTGAGGGCATGTCGTAATCGAACGTAACCACTCATGGCGATAAGCATGGCATACATGGGGACTTAGATAACCTCTTGATTCATTTCTTAAGCAATTTTATTTACCAACTGTAGGTACTAACGTACCACGGGTCAATATACCTATCGCAGTCTTTGCGCAAATGAGAGAATGTTAATTTAGATGATACGACTGAATTTACTATACCATACATTAATCTTTATTAAGTTCAAAGGTTTTAATGTTTGTTATTGTTTTAAGATTACAAAACCTATAACATAAATACCACTAACAATATGGGTAGTTTTATAATTGGTGTCCGAGTCCCGAATTTTTTTAATTAACTGTAAGGAATGTACTTATTTATAACAATATAATTATGTATACACGTGATATACGTGAATCATATTTTTGGTTTAAAAGTAAATATTAAAAATATCTTTATCTTAAGGTAGAGCTTAGATTACTTTTAAAATGTTTATATGAATGATCATTATGGTTTTTTTTACTTTTATTTCATATGACTATTGCCTGCCAATGCTTGGTCATTACATGCAGTTAACTCCAATCAACTGTTCTCTAAAGAGTACTTACCTAATACGCAAAAAAATAAAAGGCCTAAACTAAACTAGTCTTACGGTTTTTGTTCTGTATCAATATTTATAATTTGTTTACAACTTTTTTAATCTACTCTTTCGCCGACCCTTCGGGTAATTATTGGCAGCCATTTTTTTAGGTAAACGGGCAGATAGTCTCCACGTGACTGTATTTTAATTATTAAGATTAACAATCGCTACTTTTTAATAATTAGACTATAATTTTCAATAATATTGCATAGTCTCGAAGATATGTAAAGTCTGCCAACCCGCAATGGGCCAACGTGGTGAACTATGGCCTAATCTTTCTCACATTGAGTAGAGGCCCGTGCCCAGCAGTGGGACAGTTTAACACAGGGCTAATATTATACAACTATTGCATAGTTAATATATTACAGTTACCATGAACAGCAATATTATCTACGACTGTCATTAAAGGCAATTAGAATATGCAAGTATTGAAAACGGGGTTAAATATAATGACCACCAAAAATAGTAATTGCACACCAAAATATGCTTACTAAAATATATCATAACGAGCACCTATACGCCTCAAATCACTGCATTCCGTCTCGGAAAGGTTAGGTTCCTTCTTAAACCCACATTTTTGATCTCTTTGCTGTGCAATTATTATTTTTGGTATTAAAATGAGGTTTTAATTTTGGTGATCATTTACTATTTTTGACTTTTATATTTTACTATATCTGGTGATAAGTTAAACATAAGCCATTGAAAATTAGCAGTAATAAAAGCAACCATAAGTTCACTTTTACAGTGAAGTGATTACGAGCCCTAATACTGAAATTCTTGGACAAGGAATTTCCAAAAAATAACAAGCATAGCCATTGAAAACTTACTGGGTAAGTGTTGAATAAGTAAGTCAATAGTCAATATAACAATAGATTAACTCTTATTAGCCTGTAACCTTAAAACCAATTGTCTCTGGTCGCCGGTGTGCCGCTGCGACTCAATAGGTTAAAAGCAATAAACTTAGTTATATTTTTTGTTCTACAGATCACAAAAACATAACCGAAGTAGTTATCATCCAATAGTAAGTATACAGGGTGTCCGGTAATTAATGGATAACCTGGAAATGTCTTATAGTAGAACTAATGGCCGTTCAGAAAAAAAAAGGAAAAAAAAGAAAAATTGCAATTGCTAGTCATACTTTTGACTGTTTATCTATTAGCATGATTAGTGTTTAATAATAAAACAACAAAAGACCGATGGAATTCATTCATAATATGGTCGTAGTGTACAAGAAAGTTAAATATGGTAATAAAAAAAAATCATATCTCAGGTAGTAGTTAGGATAGCTTTTTCATTTTTTTCTGAACGGCCATCAGTTCTACTATAAGACATTTCAAGATTATCCATTAATTACCGGACACCTGTATATCAAAGTGACGTCAGATATAAACATAAGTACATTATATCAGTCGTATTTTTCTGAGATTCACATAATATGTATATAATATTTCTGTAATATTTAATAAGATTTAAGTGTCATAACACTACTGGAAATATATCTGTAAATACCGAATACTATTTTTAGAATCCAGACCGATGCAACGCATCCTCACAAGGGTAACAGTAAGTTACTAGGTAGGTTTTACAACTACCATTTCGCATTGTTCAGAAGCAAACAGATAAAATCAAACGCAGATAGTGTTATTGGCAGACAACATGGTGTATAAACAGTTAAGTGTTACGTTATGTAATGATTATTAGTGTATTATTGCGTTTTCATACCTTTGGATAGACTTCTACGTGTAAATCGACGTCTAAGGTGTCAATAGGAAATGTATATTATATGAATCCAACTCCTCCCTTTCCTGGCAGGAAAAAAACGCATCTGCCAATATTTTTATTTTTAATATAAAAATACTAGCAACATGCGTCCATTTTTACTGATTCCAAATACGTAAAAACGCAGCGTTGAAAAATTTAGACACGTTTTTTTCCTTATGACGGCAGTATACATTTTCTATAGACGCTTCTAGCGACGTCGATGACCTGATCAAAATGTATAGAAAGTTACACTGATGATCAAATTGTGAGGTGGTCCATCGTGTGTGCTATGAAGCTCATGGTAGACTCTCATGATGGCGCGGTGTGCTATGTTTACGTCAATAGTGTAAGTTCACCTGGCGGTCCTCATCCGGAGCGCGGCGCAGTTCTCCTTGCACTTGTACGCTAGCACCTGCTTGATGCGACTCACTTCGACGTCAGGGAAGTGTCGGCTCACGTACGAGATGAGCGCGTGGACTCGACGACGGTCCAGCGGCGGTTTGGTCGGGCGGGACTCCTGCCCCGCGCGTGACCAGCGCTGGCCCGTCACAGAACACGTAGCCAGCTCTATCGGCGAGAACAACGCCGCCGCCAGACCCCGCGTCACCTTCCGATAGTCTCCCCACTTGACGCCGCGCAGCAACTCTTCGCGGATCTCCACACCCTCGCCCAGCTTTATCTATCGACAGGTTTACCGTATTGTAAGACACACACTTGCGACGAATAGCTACATAGTAGATGGGAAGAATCGTAATCATTGGGAGATGGCGATATGCTACTACCAATGAATAGTCAAAGTTGATAGAATGATGAATGATGTTCATGAACAAAACATAGCATGTTCGACAGTTTTCGTTTTTATATAACCCCGCGCTTATGTTCTTCCGGAGTTCGAGTACTTAATTATATAATTCCACACTTATGTTTTTGCGAAGATCAAGTAAACTTATCTTTCGGAAGAGACCTCGTCATAGTAAAGGTCCTAATTTGGAATCACAATAAACCAACCCGAAAGATATCGCTATAGCCATGTACTTAAACAGTCTTTTAGTTCCTATGTCTGTTACGCATACAAATATACTCAGATAACCTATTCTATCGATAATGTGAGTACGATAACAAAAATATATTTTTAAGCACTATAGCAACTCGACAATACGGCGCACCAATCTTAGAGATTAGCTAAGGTGTATAGATGTAATGGAATAAAATTATGGGAATGACAGCATTATCATAATTCTTTCATTTTGGTCGATATCTATTGATATCGACCAGATAATATCGCATGCTATTAATTATGGATATAATAGTCAGGTTCAGGTGAAGGCATCTGAATTACTAAACCTTCCGAAGAGACGCAAATAGCAGATTATCATCCAAAAAAAAACTGTTCGGCGATGTGAAGTCTATCAACCTGGCAGGACAAGGATGGTGCGTATGGCTTCTGTGAGAAAAAGTTTACCGCCGATGACTATAAGAATAATAAGAATGTAACTTACAAGTCTCGGTGCGGCGGCTCCTCCTCGCTCATTCTCCCGCTTGATGACGAAGGGCAAGGCGCGCCGATGTTGTTCCAGCCAGACGGCGTCAGGGACTGGACGGTTGCGTCTGCCGTCCCATCTCCCTACAGCTACATCACACACGCCCAAAATCATAATTTATGTAAAAAGGATCCACAAATATATAAATAATATACATACATATTAAATTAATATTCTAAAAAGTCCAGAACACAAATAATCCGATAACAAAGCTTTAGTATGATATTCTTTTTGATATTATTTTGATGAAATACTCTTCAATTGCCATTATTGTACTGTGAGTGGAACTTTACTTAGGTAATAGTTGAAAGTAGGATTAAACGGCTTTGCAATATGATTACTAATTATATGTATCAAAACAAAAGATAAATATAAAAAATAACGATAAATTTAAATATATATTAAGTATATTAATAAGTTAATAGAAAATCACAATTATTTCGCAATACTTTATTTTTGATATTTAGTAAAAAATACATTGATGTATGTACATAAGTTGATCTGCAAGCCAATGCGCAGATGAACGTAATTACATCAATAAACCATTTAAAATGTTTTTATTTTCACATCAAAAATAAGACAATAATTAGCAATAAACTAGTCGGAAACTTAAAGACTGTAACAGTAACATAGTTACTCACTGAAAATAAATTGAACACAGAAAATAACATTTGATTGACCATGGTCTTAACGGGACATAGACATAAGAACGTGTTGCTGATTCGATAAATTGACATTAATCGTCATACGAGTACATGATTATAATGATTATCTGCATTAAACAATCAAAAGTATAATTTTGTATAAATTACATCAATAAACATTACTATCATAATGATAAAATTTCTAGTTTTATATAAATTTCTATTCAAATTCAGCAGTGTGAAGAGATTCCTTTTTTTTCCTATACATTTATAATTTTCATAAATATGTCAATAATAAAAGCTGCGCCTTAACTTAGTAATTGGGATTAAAATTATTATTTAAGAAAAGTGCTCTTTAAAATTACTATTACTAATACGTATAAGCGATTATTTTAGAGTAATTATTATTGCAATTAACTTTCATCCATAATATTTTTAATATTAAACACTGTTAAAAATAAATGCAAAGTCAAAATTTAGAGATCATGGAAACAAAGTCACTTGAGATCACACATTATTATTCCAATAAGTTTTACAATTAAATTTCCAAAGGATAAACTAATATTGTTATTCACAACCCTAATCATACCTTCATAAAGTGTCCCTTCTAAATGCTTTTATTACAAAATGACTAGATGTGCTTTTCTCATGGCAATCTTTTTATATATCTACAAAAAATATTAAAGAAATAACCGATCAAAATTTAAAGTTATATATAAAAATATAAGTAATAAAAAGATCCCTCCTCTTATCTTCTACTTTGTAATAATGTTGATACAGTGCTTGCGTATACACTGGGCTAGTGGGATTTATGGCAAGTGATTTGTTTTATAACAACTACCTAATGATTTATATACCCAACCCTCAAGTACCAGATACCCTAACATATTTGAAGCCATATGTTTGAGCATTTAACTCCTTTATATAACCTTTTTGCTCTATAACAGCATTGTGCATGCCTCGCATATAAATTCATAAGGGTACCGTAGCTCGGTCGAACGCTTAGTAACTGCACAACAAATATGTTATTATAACTTGTAAACAAAGTCGAATCGCAGGCATGTTTTAGCGTATATACACGCATATTTTATCTCCTTATTCGAACAGTAAAACTGTTACTTTTTAATACGTCATAGATATCTGCTACGGTCCCTACGACTTTGTAATTACGTCATGACATATTCTTATAAAAATCTATAATATTATTATGTTATAAAAACAGCCAATAAATGTAGGAGTCTAGTATATAAATTTGGTAATAATCAAAATAAATGTAAGAACGAGCATGAAATATTTATTCTAATATTTCTTATGATAAACGGGAAAGTGTCTTATTAATGGATCGAGATGGTTTTCAGGCAGAAAACCTCTGTATATAGGATCCATTCACCTCACCGCCATATTCATCCGAAGTGTGGTGGTGCGTTTTTCTTATCCAGACCGAGTTGCGCTTAATGCTATATTACTCGTATAATTATTTGTAGCTGTCAACAGTTGATAAACATACACGGCCAATGTTTCCTCTTATAATAATAAAATAAACATTACATAACCGCTATGAAATTAAAGTACGCTTAGTAAAAAGGTTACGCTTACAACAAATAAACCATTACCGTACCGACAGCTACGGATACCCCACAATATGCAAGTTCAACGCACTTTCGGCTAAATTATCATATTATTTATTATGTTATTATCAACGTGTATTAAAATCTATTGAAAGCATTTTTTTTATTTAAAATCAATTATTTAAAATGAGAAGAGCATATAAACCATGCAAATGGCTTCTGTATGGCAACATAAACAGTGTGTATCACTATAAACAACTAATATAATAAAGTAGTTATGTTTCATTTTATATATGAATTTGAAGACTTATTATTCATTTTTATCTGAGATTTTGTACAAACTATTTACCGGGAGCCGTCCAATCACTCAACAATAACACTGTGTAAAGATAAAACTATTGTGTATAAAAATATCACTATTGTAGTTCAGCGCGGGCGCATGGACGGAGCGAGGCAGCGTGCATGAGTCCGCGTATTCGACAATTAAAACGGACATGTTCAACACTTTCCGTCGTCTGCGGTACAAAAAAATTATACTCTATTATGAAAATATTCCCTATTATTTATTTCTATATAGGACGGAAAGTGTCGAGCAAATGTGGATAACGTGTATAATGTATGTGTATGTATAATAATTATGTAACCAGTAAATAACCTATGTTATGTTATGTAAAATCAGCACCGGTCGCAACAAATGCTTTAACAACAATCAGTCTATTGTCAGAAAGGAAGGTACGGTATGTGTCCCCTTAACGAGCTTCGATTAGTCACCTGGCCAGAACCCTTGTGCCCGTCCTCTGACTCGATCGCTATACAATCATTCCTATGACTAAAACTATGGGTTTTCACGTATTAACTAAATTGCCCGTTTCAGTGACGTAACAATATTACGAATATATATAAGACGTCATACTCTGCGGTTTATCTATTCTATTAGAAAAATAATCTTCCTAAACCACTCAATAGAATCTAGGATGCTAAAGGAAACTCGTTAAGGCAACAAATACCTGGCACTCGGTATATCATAGAAAGGCACACAATAAGCGGAGAGGTGTGACGGCAAATAGGCCCCCGGCGACACTCCGATCACAGACTAGATATATCTATTGACAGTCTTCGTTACGACTTTATAAGCCACATCTTCACGACTTCGCCGCCAGAGGAGACGCAACGTCATCCGGACACCGGGGCGGCGAGACATCCCCACGATGCCTCGTCGACAGGAGAAAAGAAGACGACAAACAAGGGCGGAACGTGGTCGCCGACGCGACGCAGACACGGTGCGTCTCCTCGGCGGTAACGGTCCGGCGCGCCCGCGCAGCGAGCCCTACTGGTGGAAGCGCTGAGCGGGCCGCAGCGCGGGGAGCGGCGGCGGCGGCGGCTTGAGGCGCGAGCGCGCGGGCGGGTGCTGCGCCAGCGTGTGGCGCCGCAGGTACAGCGGCGTCTTGAAGCTGCGGCCGCACGTGGCGCACGCCACCGGCTGCGCCTCGTGGATGAGCCGCACGTGCTGGCGCAGGTTGGACGCGTTGCTGTACCGCCGCCCGCACACCGCGCACTGCACGCCGCCGCCGGCGCCGGCGCCCGCGCCCGCCGCCAGCCCGCCCGCTGCCAACAACACCACGTTCGCACCAAGCGCTCCGGCCGCACCACTCCGCCTCCCCGCCTCCCCGCCACTCCGATCGCATTGCCCTACCCTAACATTACCGTATTCAAATGCTAATGCTGTCGCGACTTGTCTCATCGGTACTCTTCCCCAATTCAAATAAGTTGAGACTGACTTCTGTTGTCTGACGCTACCAGATGAGGAAAGAATGTTTCCAAGCTAGAATTTTCAAGTTCTTATCCATTTTACAGATTTATGTGTACGTACTCTGTAAGATGTATTTTTTGGTATGAGAAGATGACCCGGCGAGTATGTTAGCATTTGAATAGGACAACACTAGTAGCGTCTAGCCCGATAGAGCGGGCTTCGGCCGGTGGAACAATACGAGCGGTAGTGTTCGGGCTCCGCGGCGCGAGCGGTGGCGGTGCGGGCCGCTGCGCGTCGTCCGACACCCGCGCGCCTAGCCACCTGACTCGATACGAGACGCGCGCGCTCTTTTCTACGGCCGATTTAATTCGTCAAATGTGCTAAAAAGAGGTTCGCCGGGGGCGCGGCTGTCCGAGTCGACGTGTGCGTGTGACAATGACGTGACAGTGAACAGATAAAAGAGTATATTTACCGTCCGCGTTCTCGTCTCGGAGCTCCGCGTTCATCCCGGTCATAAGATCCATATTACCTGCATGAATGAAAATAATAATTTAATTCATAAATCATAAGTAAAATTGATGATTAGGTATCTTTAAAAATCCATCATTAATAGACTGACCTTGCAAAGCAGCAAATGGATTGGCTAGTGCATTGTTTTCACTGTAGTACATTTGCTGAAAGCTGGAACGTTCTTCATCACTGCCTTCCTGTTCCATGACTTCCATTTTTGGTTCTAAAAGATCTGATGCATTGAATTCTTGGCATTTGTCTGTTTTCTCTGAGTCCCCGGGGTCCATGAGAATATCACTCTCTTCATTTTTCACCTCTGTTGCTTCGAGATCAGTTTTCACCCTTAATGTAGGGTAATTGGGCATTTCTCTATAGTCATCATTATTAGGCCTCATTTGACTAGAAGTTTGAAAAGGAGCTTCTTCATTGAGATTGTTTCTGGCAACATCGGGAGAATTTCGCGTGGAGCGACGACTTGCGCTCTGTTCTTGGTCATCGGCAGAGGTCGTCTCGACATTTTGGTTTGCGGCTTTGGAGGAGGAGGTAGAGTGTGACGGCTTGGCGCTGAGCAAATTACGTAGTTGTGAAGGAGGTGATTTTCGATTCACTTTCTGTAACAGAAGGAGCAGTGTGTCAATAAGATATCAGTATAATGTAAACGTTACGCGAATGGTAAGTGTGGGTTACTTTGTCGTTGTGTTGTGAACAGTCTGTGAGGCCTCGTATCTGCAGCGCGTCGGCGGTACGTAGGAACGCGCTGAGCTGCGCCTGCGCGATGTTCACCTGCCCCACGTACATGAACTGAAGCAGCGCGCGCACGTGCGACACCTCGCAGTCGCGCATGAATATTATAGGGTGAGGACATGGATTGTTCTGAAACCAAACAATCATCAATGTCATCTCAGTCATATTGATAACAATTATGTAACTAAAATATTTAAATATAGAATGTGCATATTATTTTGTTTATCCTTTGTCTTATTATTTCTAATTCTATCAGAACTAAGTCCTTCTTAGCAAAGCAGAAATAAAAAAATCATGTTGAACCATTTTGTATTATTTCTATTCATTGTATAAAAGTATTAAAAAAATTATAGAAAAGTATCTAAGTACTATATTGTTTATATTTGGCATCAAAAAACACAATACCATCAATTTATGGCAACCAGAGATCCTTAAACACCACCACATAAATTAGGCTGATATTACTATTATTATTAAATAATATCACGATTAGAATTAATTATGTATTGTTAATAACAAGATAAGATGTACATAGATAACTGAATCCAGATAGAGAAAACATTTAAATCTCAGTATAACCTACAAAGTTAAAATGAGTTATGGCCTATTTATGCTGATCTAGCAAACCATGATGTACTCATTCTTAGATACACTAAAAAGAGCCTTCACATAGCAAAAATAAGTTTTAAGTGAAATGTACTCAGATATTCTAAAACAGGATTAATATTTATTGTCTCGAGTATACTTTCAAAATATTAGATTACTAACACACATCTTATAATCAATATTTTAAATTTTATATTAATATGTGTGGCAATAGAGCATATAACTAATGACTTGATATACCAAATTGGTGGTATTCACAGAATTGTACCAGTAAGACATATTTCTGGAGAATGAATCAGAAAAAACCAATAGCACAGAAAATATACAAAGCAGATAACACAATAATGATGAGACTTGTCTATGTTATCATAATTATTATCTCTTGTTATTATATCTATAATGCCCAAAACAAATGTCATCAAGACTTTGTCAAATCTAACATCCGAGTAGATAGGTTAATAAAAAATCAGCTGTCATCAAAATAGTTAAATCGATTGCCTCTACTAAAACTAAATGATTGTTAAAACAAAACTATAATCAAATTATACTAAGTAGATGTAAACACAAGCTGATATTAGAAGGCATGCTATTAATACTTTGACAGGTTCATTGTTTTACTTGTGATCATAATTTATAATACAGTACACAAAAACTACTTATAAAGGATTGATTAAAATATTGAAACTATGAACTTGTAATTCTTAGTAATGACTTTCTTTCAAGTAGGTGTACAGTTTATTGATAGGGTAAGTCTTCACTTGCTCTCATAAGGATTTAAGAATCAATGACCTCAGATAAAATATGAAGTGTTGCAAAACCTTTTTAATATATTAAAAATTAGGCAAACTAATTCATTAGCATTAACTGTAATGGTTACATTTTGTGTAAAGAATTCATTATATGCTTTCAAGACATAAATGTAATCTATAGCCTCAATGGTAATGAGTTAATTAGAAATTGTGAAACAGAATTTTAAAGTAGGTACAAATAAATGAAATCACGAGTACTTAACCGGAACGCGAGACATGGCATTTGTAAGTAGATCAAGTGTTTTATACATAACAACTTTCACTAGAGTCATTGTAATGGTGACACATCAAAGTGTGGGGAGTGAAAGATGGACTTACTTTAAATAATTCCTTGAAATATGGACTACATGCTGATAAAACCACTTTATGTGCCTCCAGTCGGTGCCCCTCGCATGCCAGGGTGACATCCACGAAGTCCTCATCATCGCGCAATGCCTCGAATTGAGATGTTATATTCGCTTGAAAATTGTTCCATCTCAAACAAAATTGCTGGTCGCCACCCAGTTCTGTACCTTCCATTACTTATAGACATAACTCGATATCCCTGCTCATTTAATTGGTTGATAAGAATAGTTAATTATTGAAAATAAATATATCACAGTAACTTGCAATTTCAGTCGCCGTCTGGCCGAAAATCTTATGAAAGAAAACAATCAATAAAATCTCGTACCAATATAAGAAAAATAAAAACTTTTTAATTTGTCATTTGGATGGTACATTCACTTCTACGTTTCATTACACGTTACGGTCTAATACCGGTTTTTTGTTCCTTTGATAGAAATAACGACATTGACTCATGCAGTAACATTAACGTGTAGTCGTTTTAATGCTTTGCTTTTACAAAATATGAATCCACATTATATGTTTAGCCAACTATACAAAGGTGATTGTTCATATAATTTAGAAACATTTTGTTTCTAGACAACCGCATTTATATAGAATTAATTTACTTTAATTTTGAACGGGCAACTTTATAGGTAATTTGGCGCCAATTGATGAAATATCAGTTTTAGTTTTGCTGTACAGAGGCGTAGATACGCTACCACTAACACGCACTAACAGTTAGTAGTATTAATATAAATAATAATTATAAAAATAGATCTAAAATATTCAAATTCTATCTTTTGTAGATGCATAACGTTAGTAGTAATAATATCCCATAGGTTATTTAATTTTGATGTAGACAAGTAAGTAATCAATCTAAAACCTACTATATTATAAAACTGAAGAGTTTGTTTGTTTGTTTGAACGCGCTAATCTCAGGAACTACAGGTCCGCATTAAAAAAAACTTTTAGTGTTGGATAGCTCATTTATCGAGGAAGGCTATAGGCTATATAATATCACGCTACGACCCACGGGGGCGGCGCAGTAATCATAAACGCGGGTGAAACCGCGGGCACGTCTAGTACCTACATACTAAAATTAACTGGATTTTTAACATGACTAGGCGTGATAATCACAGTTATTCAGGTCTTCAAGAATATGTCTAAAGTTGATTTCAATTGCCTTTTGACTAATATTATAATTAGACTTAATTCTATAATAATTTGTATTTCTCTACTCGTAGCTACTATAACGAAGGCACCTTAATTAGAAGAATCACTCGCAAATTGTCACTGCGTAACATATATCTCACTCTTTGTCACTACTGCTAGCTTAAGGAGTGAAAACCACGCTGGTTTTCACGCTAGCAGTATAGCGACAAAGAGCAAGAACTATGTTATTTGTTAACAAAATATAGGTATCTGGAAACCCTAATAACCGCAAAAACACATCAAAAGCTCTGTATAGGTCAATAACCGTACAACACGTGTTCATTTTAAATCATTTATTTTAAATATTGCACATTACGCAGCATTAGTGAAGTAGTTCACCGTTAGCCATCATAACGCACGCGTAACTCGAATCTCTTACCTTTCATTATTTCCGTTCATCCTCATTCTTTAATTTATTTATTTTGATCAAATAGCGAATTTTATTATTTTTCTCCTAGTTTATCTTTATCTCACCCTAACCCCGAACAAGCTTCTTGGGCTGCGGTCTTTTGAAGGATATACCAATGTACACTATTGCTAATTAGGATCGAATGTGTAATTGACAACACTAATAAAAAAGTACCTACGTGTGCTGCGACTTTTATCGTGCAAATTAGGTTACCTACTTATTCAAATGATATTTGAATCATTTTATTATGGCTTAATAGTAGGAAGTATTTGCCCAATCAAGCAGTTGTTGTTTGAGCGCTACTCCAGAGTTTAAGCGGGATTTCCTCTGCGCCCTACTACTCTTATTGAATAGTATTGCAGAAATTTTAAAATTTGCTATGGTCGTTCCTGTTTTCTGGTATACACACTTTCTGTCTTCAGTAGGTATTTTTATTGCATATAACTTGCAGGTCGCAGCTAAAAATAATATAATCGCTTTCACTTTCTATGACTGTTGACATCTTTACGTTCGTAGTATCTTATTGAATTCTTGTATGACTTATGTGTTATCACGAAGATTGACAGAGAAGTTGATAAATGATATTTACATAAGTTTTTTTTACGTGGGAAATGCCATTTACGCGTCTCTCCGCGGATAAGGGTAGCAGAGAGGGTATGTCGGGCTCAACCGGAGAAACATGGAATACTTACTTAGAAATACGTTCATGAAATTCTGTAATTTAAGTACGCCGGCTCCGAGCTATTGCCAGTAGCACTTAGCTGCTTATAATTCATTCGAGCAGTTAGAAGCATCGCTGCGGGTAGAGTAGGTGAAAGGTGCCCCATTATTTTAACATCCAGATCAAGTATTCCACCAAAATGTGGGCTGAAAAAGTAGCTACTTTTTTCTGTTTTGTAGCAGATAAATCAGTCCTTACCTACATTGTGCAAGAATAATTATATAATAACAGGTCAGACAATATATCCAAGTATTAACCGACAGTTAGTTTCTGCCGCGTCTTTCAAAAATAGACCTCTTGTTCGTGTAAACTAAGAGTCAACCGTTAATCTTTTCTTTGTAAGTTGTCTACTTGAAGATTTTGGTTGAGAATTTTGGGCAGTTTACTGAAAAATCTTTTGTGTAGTACAAACGTTAGTGCATATTGAGTGGAGTGTTGTACTCCACTGACCAATGAGACAATAGATTTTAGATAAAATCCTAAAATCAAGACAATGGATTGTCATAGTAATTAATAAAATTCAAGTACATAGTCTTAACTTGGAGATGACCAACTTACATTTTTTCAGAAGTATCCATAAACACATGTATTTATTAATTGTGATATCACAGGAGGGATTCCTAATTTGGGCATTATCATGCTCTCAATGTAGGAATATAACATTGATTTGCTAATGATATGAAAAATTCTGCTTTCATAATTATGTTTTTCTTTGCATTACTCGAAAGGATTTCAGTGATTTAAATTTTTTTTTTTTTTTTATATTCTACCACATTCACACAACACCATCTAGCCCAAATTAAGCAGAGCTTGTACTATGGGTACTAGACAATGGATAAACATACATATATTCCTTTCTTTTTGTAAATACTTACATATTATACATAGAAACACCCAGACCAAGACAAACATCCATGTTCATGCACACAAATGATTGACTTGTGCGGGAATCGAACCCGCGACCTCAGGCGTGGCAGTCGGTTACACTAACCACTACGCCATCCAGGCCGAAAAATTGGGATGTAGGGATACTTGAAAATCTGTAAGTATGGATATAAATTATATTTTTAATTTATTTCATATTACATGTATGGAAGCCTAACACTACTATTGCATTGAGTGGATTTTAGTTTTACATTTATAACAGACAGATTTATCAATGATCATTCGCAAGATATTATGCACTGGTCCGACCGCCGGCGAGAAAACGACTAACTATCGGCGATTTTCTCTCTCAAGAAACGCATAAATAATATACATTCCGTGTAAACGAAAGAGATGCATATATTAAAAGTTGCTCTCTGACTGTTCACACTGCCGGCGACGACTCGCTTTACTAGTTTTGTCGCTGAGCGACAAGAGCTTTCAAAAATAAACTCGCTCAGCGATACTCGTTCAGCGTTGCTCGCTCGCTTGATCATTTGTTTTCATGATCATTTCTAAACAGTGCGGCTTTGAAAGTAGACGTATCGATATCAACAAATCATTGCAACTCTCATTGTTATCTAGTTCAGACGATGACGACGACGATGTATTTTACGATAGTGTTTGTGTAGTGGCAGCGGCAACTCTGACAAAACGGAAGAAAATCAGAGGGAAATAAAGACGATTTTGGATGCAAAATTTGTGGTTGCGCGAGCAGGTTTGCACAGGGCTGAACGACCGCGGGCGAGTGGCGCGAGTAATCGCTCGTCGCACTTGCACACTCGCTTATAACCCGGCGACAAAACTATCGAAACTACACACTCGCTTTCCGCTGATCGTCAACTGTTTATAGTTTCTAGTTTTACTCGTTTCTCGTTCATCGTTGGCGGTCGGACCACTGCCTTACGCTATAAATTTTTATTAATATTAATATTTCCATCTGGGTGATATAATATTTTGTTTGTAATATTGATGTACCCTGTACAATATAAACAAATGGCTACTGTTAGTAAAAAACTTATCTATTGAAATTAAAATATAGTAGGTAGTAATAATAACATAATTTTATAATGCTTGTTCTCCTTCAACAGTCTCTTTTAAATTCAGCAATTCAAATTGGCCAGTGCCTTTAGTTTCTGTTCTGATCATCTCATCTAAAATTCTGAAGTTACCAGGATCAATCAAACATATGATGTTGGCTGTACCGGAGTCCCAATTTTCTTCTTCTACACTCATTGCAAGTTTCACCACTTTATCTTTTGTTTTTCTTGCCTCTTTGCCAGTTAACAAAATTCTGACCCTCATTTGAGCTCTCTCTAAGGGAATTTCTTTCTTTAACAGCTGTATTACTTCCAGTGCCTGTTGTTTAGCACTTTTGTTAACATTTACTGAAAAATGAATATCCTTCATTGCTTTTTCAATTATAGACACAGGATATGGTCTTTTAGTTTCTGGATTAACACACTTGTCTGCAACTGTAGTAGCTGTATCTTTAAACAGTGAATCAATTTGAGAATGCCTCTCTTTGTCAGAAACCTGAAGTTCACCTTTTTCTAAGATATCTTTGCATATTTCTGTTTGGTCTTCTTTACCAAATATTTTAACCAAGTCTTCTTTTTTCGCCACTTGGCCTTTAGAAACATTTGTGAACACTGTATGTGTCTGGAGTACTTCATCTATGTCCTTCTCTCTGAAATAATATTATTATGAATCGTTATTATTAGAGATTTTAACAATTTCTGCATATATTTAATAATAATTAATATAATGGGCACATATTATGCAATAAACTTACAGTTTATTTCTCCATGATAATACTTTATTCCTATAACACGCAATTTCAAATCTTTTACCACCTTTCTTTAACCTTACTATTGCGACGTTGGTCAAACGGATTTGATTTGTGGGTGTAAAGATTTTAGACATGATGACTAATAATGTTAACATAAATTTAATTTCTTTAAACACTTGTAATCAATCCACAGTTAGGCGAAATAATAGCAATGGAAAACTGGAAATAGGAAGGTATATACCTAAAATCGACCTAAAATAATAAACAATCATCAATTCATCAATCACAAATGTCATAACCATAACTCTAACCCAAAGAGTATATTATAGATTATACACCAGCCAGTCACCAGTGGCCTCGAGAGTAAAAATGCGAAATTGGTAGAGCTGCCATGTAAAATCCAAATGCCAAGTATATTTAGACCAAAAATCGTTAAATTGGGATAAAATCAATAAATTTAATCAAATCTACATTTTAGGCGGGCTAACCTTTACTTTTTTTTAGAATTCTCGGGTCCTACCGATAAAACCTTTCCCCAAAATAATATATCGTTTACCCCGTCGATCGACGTTTAAGCAGTAGGGAATCTATGCAGTAGGGATCCCCGTAAAACAAAGTAATTAGTAAAAGGTATAAAAAATAGGGATGTGAACTGAGATTGTTGGAAATCGTAAAAAAAATTGTAAGAAATTTCTTACATTAACAAAATCGTAGTAAGCTCGTTCCATTTTGGTAGGAAAAGCGCTAAATCGGTAGAAATACCGAGTAGTCGGTAGGTTCGAGACCACTGATAAACACAATATACTTATGCTCTAACCCAAAGATATTGTATAATAGAACTACTAACCCAAAGATATTGTATAATAGAACTACTAACCCAAAGCTCTAACCTACAACGCACGGCAAAGTACATTATTTTCGTGCACAGATTATAAAAGTAGATTATTATAACAATAAAACTAAAAATATCTTATAAAAGTGTGCTACGCAAATTACACAATATACATATCGCCAGTCCAAATATATAAATTATATAATTAATAAACTATATTGTAATAACACAAGTCCAAATCACGGTAGAGAGAGAGAGTCATTAATAACATATTATTTTATTATAATTATCTATTCTTCTTCTTCTCTGTCGTCACACTCTTGGCAGAGTGGTCGTGGTCGTCATGACAGGAGTGCGTGAGACTGCAGGAGTGCGGAGTCGTCATGGCAAGCTTATAATTATCTATAATGCTTAGTTAATATAAAGATAAATATAACTAAAACGTTAATACCCGAGCCAATATCCAATAACAACGAATTATTTAAATCCGCTCAGACTAAAAGATTTACGTCCATGGTATGAGTAATTACACATCATTAGTTTAGAACTTTAGACTAATACGATTATCATTAATTGATTATTAATAAGACTATAACGTATTAATCATTTGGCAAAAATAAAAACCGTACTTTAAAAAATAGCGCCCTACGAGGTGTATAGAACCTAATATTTTATACAATATTAGAATTGATTTAATAATAAAACTTACTATAGTATACCACTGTAGCCGGTAAGTTCTATCGATATATCAATTCTAAATTTATAATCTCTTTATATATATTGTAATTCTTCTTTACGTGTGTTGACAGTGAACTCCTCCTAAACGGCTGGACCACGGCTGGACCTTATATAAAAAAGTACTCAGTGGGCTGGACCGATTTGAATGAAATTTGTTGTGTGTGTTCAATGGTTCAAGTGGATTCGAGGATGGCTTAGATTTGTTTTTTTCGTTTGTTCAGGACAACGTCTGTCGGGACAGCTAGTATTATATAAATTAGTTCCTACACCTCGAATTATCTATGTACCTAGTATTAACATAAAAATAAATCGGACTTGTTATCAGACCTTTGCATTGGATTTACTACCTTTATTTTTAACACAACTTATCTACAATTTTCTTTTTAATTTCATTATTATTACTATATACAGCTAACATAATTATGTAATATAGTAGCCCTTATGAAAATGTGCCACCCAAAGATATTGATGCCACCAAAAGCATTTTTGAAACATTTTGTGTTTCTTTATAATCTGTAATCAAAAACAAGTAATATACACTTTGGTATACACTGTGTACGACTGTGTATCTCGCTTTTTTAACCGATTTCGTTATTTTACTTACTTATTCTATCTGTGGTTGTGCTGTGTCAGACGCAACGCACGACGTGTATTTCTAGCATAGAGAAGTTGGCCGTCATTTTGTTATATTTGTGTATTTTATCAGCGGTTTTATGTGATTAATCATTAAGATGGCGAAATTGGTTGATATATATAACAGCGAAAAAGAACCTGTAATAAAAAGACGGCAATTGCCGTTAACAATCTACGAAAATCTTACCGTAAGTGGTTTCTTGCACTTTGACATTACCACAAGCGTAGATTATCGAGGATACGATAAATTAAAATTATGCAGTCATTATTGTAGCAAATAGTAAACATTGATCCGCGGAGTCACATGCTTAATTTTATGTTAAGATATAGGTGTGAATAAAGAACATTATAATTTATCAGAGTTCATTGATTTCGTTCAATGCAATGACGTCTTGCAGATGACCTTATTTTGCGAATATATTCCTTTGTTGAATACAAGCAAATTTGTTTTTGTTTCCAGATGATCATGGATTTGAACACAATGGGTCTAATTTGTGACAATCCACAAGTAAAAGGCCGGGAGTACGAAGAGTTTATGCGCAAATACAGGATTTTAACGACGGAAGAACTGAAAGCAGCTCTTAGAGTCGATGCTTCTGATATATTTAATGTTTTAAATCAAAGCATTCCTTGTGTAGGCTGTCGAAGAAGGTATTGTGCTGTTTTAGATATTATATTTTGTTTAATTATGTGTAATAGAATGCAGCTATTAGTATATTTTACATTTGTTATTGACATAACATCTTGTGGTTATTTAGTGGCACAGATATTACTAAAACTAATTTTGATTTAGTTATAAATGCAGTACAATGGAATGTCTGTGGGTTCTCTGATAGTTTTAAAAATTAAATGATTATAACATTTACATGATTTATATATTGTAGAAAACATCACAAACTCTTATGTTGCTATCACATTTACAATCTACGTTTCACATATTATTAGTTAATCTGTGGGGACATATGAGATTAATTCTGCAAAAGCTTTTTATAGTGTTTACATGGATTCATTAAAATCAATTAACATCAGAATGAATGCATGCATATATTTTGAGCTATTTATACCTATCACATGACTGAGTAATTAACAACAATGAAGAAAACAACTTCATTTTAACATAAGTAGTCTTCTAGATTTTATTCATGTTTTATAAAGCTATAACTTCATTATACTGTCATGCAATTGTTGTGCAAAGGTGTACTCTGCGTACAATAACCAGATGGGTTGTATCAGTAGGTAATTTATAAATATAATAAAAATTATATTAATCTACTTGTATACTCATCCAGTGTCATCCTTACTAATATTATAAATTCGAAAGTAGCTCTGTCTGTCTGTCTGTTACCTTTTCACGGCTAAACCACTCAACCGATTTAGATGAAATTTGGTACAGATATAGTCTAAACCTGGGGAAGGACATAGGCTACTTTTTATTGATGTAGATACCACGCGGGCGGTGCCGCACGCAAAAGCTAGTATTGTATATGTTCCTGGATAACTAGAAAAATGAATGATAAGGAACTGTATGTAGCTGAGATAAGACTGTTGTGATGGATGTATGGAATGACAAGAATGGACAGGATAAGGCTTCATGCCTTATCCTGTTCATTCTTGTTATTATATGTTAGAGGGAGTTTAAAAGTGGAACCAATGATCGTAAAGTTGACAGGAAAACATGTGAAAAGAAATTAAATGTAAGTATATAAAAAGTATGAACATAAATGTAAATAGACAGAAAGGTAAAGAAAGGCAAACAAGCTGGATAGGGTTTATTAGGAATAATTTAAAAGAAAAAGGAGTTAATGCTGAAGTGACAACTGGTGGGGATATTAGGAGGAGGAAGAAAACATACCGTGCCGCACAGCATTGAATTGGGATTGGAATAAGAAAATGTTGATGTGTTAGTATACACACATAAATTAAATGCAAATCAAGTGAAACATTTGTTAAAACTACACTTATATTTTGTCCCCAAATCAGTCGAAATGGCCCAATTACTTCACATTAAATTAAGTCTGCACATTTAAAAATGGCATATGTTAAAACAAAGGTTTAAATATTATGTTCACATTCATTAAATCCTTAATCTAAATTGATAACTGAGAGTATATTGGAAAATAGGTCCATTCTATTAATAAAAGTTGCATTTGTGGTGAAACCGCCATTACTAAGTAATATATGTATACTTCACAAAAGTTAACATCTTATATCTGTGTCTGTCATTGTTAAGGTAACACACATTTCACCAAGTATGATTTTTGGCTCCATATGAAAAGAGCCAAGCTTATTCACAATTATTACTTAGTGTAACAATAGAATGCCACAATGATTTATGAGAATAAAAAGGGGAATGCCTATTCTCCATAGTGTCTCAGGCCAAAGATGGACACCAAAACTTACTATAAAAATTGAGTGTTTTAAGATCTTATTCCTGAGATTAGCGCATTCAACCAAACAAACAATAAATTCTTGCTCTCAAGCTTGTCTTAAGCTTTATGATATTAGTATAGATATCAGCCCTGTATATAGACTGTCCCACTGCTAGACAGATGCCTCTGCTCAATGTGAGAAGGGTTAGGCTATAGTCTACTATGCTGGACTCATGTATGTTGGCACACTCTACACACCTTTGAAAACTTTATGTAGAACTTTCAGACATGCAGATTAACTCGCTGTTTTCCTTCAATATTAAAGTGAGGCATAATTATCAATCGGGCCTAAGGTTCAACCTTGTAGGTTAGACCTCTTCATGGCAGTCCAATGGTCTTGCACTAGGCTATTGCAGCTGGTAAACTGTTTGTGAAAGTAACATTTATTTCTTAAAGATTATATTATATCATTCTGGATTACAAATTACTTGTATTCTTATTAGCCTGGCAGCTAAGCTAATGTGCTAGCAGTAGGTTTATGTTGTATAGCAGTAGAGTTTTTAAAATTAATATACAAGTTGAGTTCAGCTGTCTACTTATAATAAACTACTACTTGTGTAATTATAAAGTCTCAGTGTTATTTAATGCTAAGTCATACTTTTGAATTTATAATTATGGTACTGCTGCGACAAACAGTTGTAGTTTCAATTGTAATTAATATGTTGCATGTATGTATATTACAATTAGCGAAGTTTTGTTTGATATGGATAAATTCATTATCATATTTTCATATCTTATTGCACACTACATAAGCTCATCATTTAATCATTGAAGATCTGAGGCGGCATATTTATGGTTATATAAAATCAATTATGTTACAGTAGTTCAATATCATCTACAGCCAAGTCAGGACTATCTCCATATTGCAATTGTGGTGATACAATGTTGGATAATATAATCCTAGTCTAGATTAACCAGTCCAAAGAGAAGAAGAAGAATTTTACAGATTTAACTCTGTTTACTAAACCAAGGATAAATAAATCTATTCAGAAGTTAAACAAATAAATAGATCATTGATAGGGATAATAATAATAGTGTTTTCCTTACAGTGTGGAACGCCTTTTTTATCAGCTATGTAAATCAGGACATCCCACATTGGATCCACTGGTTCTGACTGCAGATGAAATAATGACAATTAGAGAAGACAAAATTATACATCCACAATCACTAGCCACTTTGCTAAATGGTCACAGGTATTACTAAAGATTTTTATGTTTGTTACACTAATTCTTATAGTGTGGATTTCTAAGTAAGTAAACTGGGCTAGCATTAACTAGTAATATGTTTTGATTGCAGTACTGGCATCGAATGCCTAATACTCAGTCAGCCGCGGTGGAAGAAGTCACAGCGTTGCACCCTGCATTCACTGGAGGCGGGTACGGCGCGGGGATGGGGCGCGGCGGCGGGTGGGGCGGGCCCGGGCGGCGCGGGTCCGGGCGCGGCGTGCGGCTGGGGCTGGGCGGCGTGGGGCTGGGGCGGCCGCGCCGCCTGGCGCGCGGCCTGGGACGCCATGCGAGCGTCTGCGCGCGATCACGTCACACTCGTGCACTTCAACACACTGCACGACACGCTCCACAACTATCTCAGAAAACATCGGTTCTGCGCCGATTGTAAAACTAAGGTGACATTAGTTATTAGTTATTGAACATCTTATATAGTTATTACATGCCAATATTAAGGGTCTACCAAGCTGCTGATAAAACCAATACAAAACGTTATTTAGGTAGCAGTATCAGTGACCACTAGTGTATTTACCGGGACTGCCTAGTTTCACACTACATGCATATCTGCAGTCTTTGACACTGGTTTTATGATAAACTAGATGTTCGCGCGGTTTCACCCGCGTTTATCGTTACTGCGCCGCCCTCGTGGGTAGTAGCGTGATGTTCCGTGTACCGTTCCGTAAGGAGCCGACCATGACCACGCGTCTGAGTCGCGCGGCATGGTATCTCGCAGTTTTCGGCCGGCCTTGCACATCATAAATGCGCGCGCAGTACTTAATCATTATTTTGCTGCGTATGTTATTTTAAAATTGCGATATCTCCTAAGATATTGGGCGATTTTGTTTTAAATTAAATACTTGTGATGAATAACGTATTTATTTGGATAAGGATTAATATCATGTTTATAAAAAACTTTGTAGTTAGTTAGTTTGTTTGTTTGTTTGCTTGAACGCGCTAATCTCGGGCACTACTGGTCCGATTTGAAAAATTATTTCAGTGTTAGATAGCCCATTTATCGAGGAAGGCTATAGGCTATATATCATCACGCTAAGATCAATAGGAGCGGAGCACCTATGAAGAATGTTTCAAAATCGTAGGATTTTTTTGCCTTTTGAGAGCTTCCGCTGCGTGCGCTGCGTAAACAGTTAAAGTTTCGCAAAAATCATGTATGAGAGAATTGTTCCCCTTAAAAAGTTCTAAAAAGAAGTCTGCGACAGCATATGTCTATCTTTTATGGTTGGCTCACTATAACCTTTTTTATGCTAACCACATTTGTTGTAAAATAATGCATTATTTGCGAAGGTATTTTAATAAACATGATATTAATCCTTATCCAAATAAATACGTTATTCATCACAAGTATTTAAATTAAAACAAAATTGCCCTTTACATCATTCGATTTCAATGAATATCTTAGGAGATATCGCAGTTTTAAAATAACATCGCAGCAAAACAATTACCCATTACAGACATAGTACAAACGATGTTTCTCCTGTTTTATTCTGCGTAATTTTAAATTAGCACTGTAGGTATATTTATAAAATTTTGTTCAATGGTTCTTATGTAGTTCTTGGATTTAACAAAGAAAGTTTCAGCTCCTTTAAAATTGTATTATAGGTGCCTACGACCCACTCTCTCTCTTATGTGACGCAGACGAAGTTGCGCGGGTCAGCTATCTATACTAATATTATAAAGCTGAAGAGTTTGTTTGTTTATTTGTTGGTTTGAACGAGCTTATCTCAGGAACTACCGGTTCGATTTAAAAGTTATTTTAGTGTTGAATAGCCTATTTATCGAGGAAGGCTATATAACATGACGCTACGACCCACGGGGGCGGCGCAGTAACGATACACGCGGGTGAAACCGCGGGAACATCTAGTTTATTAATAAATTCATCAACATTAAATTATGTTATTCGCAAATAGTGGCTCTGCTTTATCTAATTAGTAATAATATCAACCCTTTATATAAACTGTCCCTCTGCTTAGCACGGGCCTCTCTCTGCCTTAAGTGGCCTAAACCACCATGCCGACGCAATGTCGGATGACAAACTTCACATCTCTTGGAGAACATTGATATGCAGGTTTACTAACGATGTTTTACTTCACCGTTGAAGCGAGCGTTACATTAAAACGCACATAATTAATAATAATAAAAGTAATAGGTGTATGCTTTGAAACCGAACTCGAACCCTCTCCATTGCAGGCCAACTGTTGCCTACTTTGCTGTCGCTGCGATTGCTTTATAGTAGTCTCACAGTGATTTAAAAAATAAAATAATACTGATTTGTAATATTGTCTGCAGGTATTAAGGGCTTATCAGTTGCTAGTCGAAGAAAAAGAACCACAAAAAGAAAAAGGCTATGTCGGCGCGTTATACGGTGGTATAAAAAGATGTCTACTGGACAAACATCTACACTTACAAGCCAAAACCGACTATATCGCGCACCTTATAGCTAGAGCAGAACCAGAACTCCTTGGTAACCATAGAGAGAGACATGCTAAAACACTTGAAATTGCACAAGAAGAGGTATTTATGCATTTAATCATATTCATTATTACTATACTTTTATTTTCAAAAGACAACTTTACTCCAGCACTATTCATGATTCCTCTATAACGGGCGATCTTATAAACATTTAACCTTTTCAACGCCAACGACTTGTATAAAAGTAAGAGATTTTCGTGCCCTCAGCTCCACGACTTTATTAGAAGTATCTACTGTAATAAAATAAATTTACGATGTTTAAAGGTTTCTTTGTTGGTTTTTTTAAAAGTTCTCCCTGTCTCCAGCCGTATTTTTTTAATTTTTCATACAAGACAAGCTCAAGTTTAAAAAAAAAATTAATGCTCCTAGCGCCAAGCACTTGATATAAAGTAGGCTAGTGATGGGACACAATTCACACAATAGTTACCACGTTATGATTCATTTCTTCGAAATGTTGATAAATAATATTATTGAAAAAAACTGAGGTCAATAAATAACATTCATATAATAAACTGCAAAACTGTAACTTGATTTCTCTCAAAATCAAAATTTATGAGTACGTTTTATCTCACTTAACTATTTTCGATAATGAAACTCCGTTTGAAACACTCATCCCTATAAAATGGCGAATTGCTAGTGCCCTTGTAACGTAACGTAAACTTGCCGCTGTGTAACGTGTCCTCACAGTGCAAAATGAGTGGCGAATATTATAGTTCTGACGAATTATTGCGAATACTAGAGAAATAATATTACATTTAGAAACAAATAGGCATGTACCCTATATAACGTACTTCTAATAAATCTATGACTCTTTTTCTTTATTACTGACAACATATTTTAAATTTTCTTACTATTTTTTAAATAAAATAAAACAAATTATGAAAATACCATATCAGTTTTTATTTGTATTCGTAAATTGAGGATTAAACTTCAATTTAAACATGTGATTATTTTTTATCGATAGAAAAGCATCCCATACCTACGTTTTAGCTGTATGTAGTTATACATTTGTAGCGTAGCGCTGGGCGAGACATTGTGTATTATAGGCACGGGCGTCGAAAAGGTTAAACAATGGTCACAAAGAATACCTAGACTCGGAATAAGAATTTGGATTGTGGATGACTAAAATGTTTGTCCCGTTTACCCCGAGTAATATCGGTACATTACTCGGCGCTCTGGCATTGGCGAGGCGACCATTTAAATCATAATGTAATTCGTGCAGTTTCCTTACTAATTTACTAACAAAATGGTAATTGTTGTAATATTAACATTGCATTGATATATTTGCAGGTGCTCATTTGTTTGGGTATATGTATTTATGAGCGGCTTCAGCGCATATCTTTGAGACTACGCGAAGAGGAAGGCACGTGTCAAACCCTAGCAGCAGTAGCCGTGGAGGCGCTTTATCGAAAATTTGAAACTGCCGTTGAACATAAGACTGGAGTATCGAAATTACAACTTCTGTATGATGAAATCACCCAAGAAGAGTTGACGAGGCAACAGAGAAAGGAACAGAAGAAACTTAAACGACGCAAGAAGAAGGAGCGGCAGGCTGTTGAGAGCAAGTGCAAGGTAGTATTTACCATTTGTTGTTATAGTTGTCAGAGACTTCATCTATGTGAAAGAATATATGCATAATATTAGGGGTTAAAGTATGAAATTGCCGATTTGTACTGAAAAATTTAAACTCTTTTTTTCTAAGATGTACCATATTTATTTAATCGAAATATTTACCCTCACTATCTATACATTGCTATCTTCTAAACGGCAGTTAATTTATGCCTTTACGATAGAACTCTGGGATCTAGATTTGACAAACTGTGTGTCAACTTTGACAAATTTTGTACTGTCTCCTGGGAAGAAAATTTTTTATCACATAGAAAATTGTCCAAATCCCGAAAAAAATGGTAGTCTGTTTGAGTAAGGTCTGGCGAGTACGGAGGATGACGTATGGTTTCTAACTGCAGCTCCTGTAGAGTTAGAACGGTTTCTCGTGCAGTGAGAGTCCTGCGTTATTATCATGGAACAATAACGGTGAAGATCGATTCACGAGTCGGGGCTGTTTCACTGCCAGTTTCGCCATCATTGCTCGGCACAGTAAATATTTGCTGTTATTATTTGACCAGACTTGATTGAGAAGCTATAGTGAATAACACCATGAAGAGATCACCAAACAGTTACTTTAAAGTAAGTTTGTAAAGCTTGCCTTAAGGGCACTGTTGTGGCGTTTGACCTGGGGTTAGCCATTGCATTTTTCGCTTACGGTTACCGTAAAGAATCTACTTTTCGTCACATGTCACAATTCGATCCAATATTCCTTCATTTCTGTACCGATTCAACAAGGCAACACAAGTTTCAACACGCATTTTCATATTTTTATCTTATTGATTTGATGCAAATGAGCCAATATTGTAGGTAGGGTAACGTTAAACCATGCCGCTAATTCCTGGGTAGTTTGACTCGGATCGGCTTCCACCATCTCCTTCAATTCAGCGTTATTCACCTGTGTGGGCGGTCTTCCACGTGGTTCGTTCTTCAAGTCGAAGTTTCCATTACGAAAGCGTTTAAACCAAAAACGCACGGTGCGTTCATTAGCAGTCTCCTCTCCAAACGCAGCGTAGAGATTGCCGTTTCTGCCGCGTTAGTTTCGCGTCGGAACTTGTATTCAAAAATGACTCGGATTTTCGAAGTATCCATCTTTCCGGCCTAAGCTGAATAAAAAACAATTGAAAGTCGAAAATCGAATGATGCACATTTTTAAAAGAAGCATCTTATAGGTATCAATTGAATAGTTTCACTCGTAAATCTCACACCATGAAAGTTTTATGTCAATTCAAAGTATCTATCACTATACAGCGGCAACTTCATACTTTAACCCCTATTATTATTGTGATGTGTTTATTCGCATATATGCGTTCGAGTTTTATCGGCACTGTCTATAATGCCGATAATTTAATAGGTAGGTACTCGAACGCATATTATGTTAAATACGTTTTACTCCTCACAACATTATTAAAGATACATTTTATTTTAAATAACAATTAAAACATATTAGGTATCAGAAACCATTGGAAGTAAACATAAAAAAGCATTTTAATCAATGTATTGAATCTATCCATCTGTCCAGTTGCGATTATGTAAGCTTAATCTTAGCATTATTATATGATATTATTTAAGTAAATAATACTATATGTTCTATACAGGAGGCTGATTCCGAAGAACCAGATGAGAAGTGCCAATGTGAGGAATGTTTATTGGAGGAAAGAGACACACCAACCGACCTACTGTCACCGCGGGACTACATCAACAATCAGTGTTACGAGGCCAGCGGGGACGGGTGTCAGTCGTGTCAAGACGATTCTACTAAACGTCGTTCACCTAAAAAGACAGCCAAAAAACGGGCCAAAAATGGCAACCTTTCGCCCAACGAACATTCGCACGATTGCGGGTATTCATCTGGGAATAATGGAGGTTGCTGTGATACTATATCTGGTTCCTCATCTCTCATGAGCTCACCCGAAGGTTCAGAAGTGGCCTGTTCCGAGGGATTCTGTAATCATGAGAGAGGCGACTGTTTAGATTTGGCTAAGAGTGACAAGACTTTATGCTCCGGGTTTACATTATCTTTACAAGAAATGTTAATGGTAAGATATTTCAATGTCACCTTTAATTGAATTGAATACTACAATAACCCAGCTAAATAACACTGTATTGTGTTCTTGGGACTAGGGAATCCGAGCTATAAAAGCGCTGTTTTTAGGACCAGTGATCATAAGTCGACGAGCGAATCATGGTCACGTACCACTGATATTGCCAGCGTTCAAAATGTATGCTAATTGATTACCATCAGGGCTGGACGTAGTTGTATAAAACGAAACTACTATATCACAATTATGTTACATTTGATTTGTTCTTTTTAAAACATTTCTTCTCTTTTCTCTTTAGGACACATGTTCATCAGATGAAGAACAGGATACCAGTTATATTCCTATAGAGGAAGTAATGGAGTTTAAATCACGTAGAAACATAACCGAAAAAAGACAGGAGTTGAGACAGAACCTCCGCCAAAAGTTTGCCCAGTTGTGCGTGAACACGCCACAGATACAGCCCCTACTGAAACAAGACAAGCAGGCAGCCTAATTCGCACTGCCGCCCTGCCCGCATCATTCAACTGCACTTTGTAAACCATAATTTTGCTACAGAATGATTATACTATTACCCGCTTTCATGATCCGTAGATGAATATTAAACACCTAAACTACACTAGTATCCAATAAATAATAAGTTCTGGTTAGTTGTATCGTAGATACCTATGAAATAATATGTATTACACACCAGATTATGTTTCTCAGAAATGATTATATTCCAATTGTACCAACTCCTATGGGTGAAATGGTTACTTTCAATACTCAGCATAATTTCAATGAATATTATTAGATCAGTGCAAATGATGAATAGACTGATATTTCTTTAGGGGGGTAAAGCAAAATATATTTTGGATTTTTATTATTTCTTTTTAATAAAAATTTAAATATGGCATCTTTATACAGTTTTTATATTGTAATGAAGCAATAACAGATTTCTGCATATGAAGATGCTGTATGAAATACACCATTGTGATAGATCATTTATATACACTGTCACCATATTGCATTAATGTAAGATGTTGGGCAGATACGAATCATAAAGACAAATCAATGATTTTAATTGAAAAATGTTTGAAGCCTTTTTAATTGGTTACATAATGCGCCAATCTAAATGAAGTGCAAGTTTGAATGATTCCAATAATACAATGGATTGACTGGATAATAACCAGCATTTAATATATTTACTATTTAAATTGTTAGAAAGCTTAGTAATGAAATATTTAAAGTAGCATTTTTTGATCAAATTATTTTATTTCAATGCTTTATGTGACTCAATATTATGTGGTACACAATGAACTATTGCTCGTTATCAAAAGTTTGGAAATGCTAGAGGTCAAAAATCGCCTTGGGGCTATTTCGCCATTGTTATTAAAGTCGGAAAACATTTGTAAACTCAGTTTTAAATATACTATATAATACAGTGATAACATGTTTTATTTCCATTTACAAAATATACAATCTCTATTTCTTATGATATAACTACTTTTACACTTGTCCAATGCATAATGTAGCATTAGTACCACCAAAACCAAAAGAGTTTTTCAATGCTATTCTTCTTTGTGTGTCCCAAGATTTTGCTTCATTATTTACATAATTCAAGTCATCTACAGGTTCTTCCAAATTTATTGTTGGTGGCAATATACCATGATAGCAGGACAATACTGTAAACACAGCTTCTAAATTACCAGCTGCGCCGAGCAAATGACCATGAGCACCTTTTGTAGAGGAGACTTGTATATTTGAGCTGTGATCTTTGAATAGATTCTTAATAGCTGTAGCTTCAATACCATCTCCTACAGGTGTGGATGTTGCATGAGCGTTGATAAACGTAATGTTATGTTTGTCAATGCCACTATCTCTCAAAGCACGACTCATTGATAACATTGCACCACTTCCATCATCTCTTGGTGTAGTGATATGGGCAGCGTCACCTGATAAACCATATCCTAATATTTCTGCATATATTTTAGCATTTCTCTGTAATGCATGTTCATACTCCTCTAAAACTAAAATAGCTGCACCCTCACCCATTACAAATCCATCTCTCTTTTTATCAAATGGTCTGGAAGCTTTTGTTGGGTCCTCATTATATGATGTGCTCAGTGCTCTTAACCTACAAAATCCTGCAATAGCAAGGGGACTTATACAAGCCTCTGCACCTCCACAGACCATAACATCTGCATCTCCATTTCTAATAAATCTAAAAGCATCACCAATTGAGTGCGCTCCAGTTGCACAAGCAGTTGATACAGAATGATTGGGTCCCCTAAATCCATACTTGATACTAATATGACCAGCTGCCATATTTGGCAAGATTCTTGGCACAAAGAAAGGGCTGACTTTATTGTAACCTAATTTCAAAGCATCATTAGTATCACATACATCTTTTAAGTCTATCATTCCCATGCCAATCGCTACTCCTGTGAGTTCTTTATCATGATCAGATAACTTCTCTGGCAACCAATTAGCATCTCCTAATGCCTCTGCTGTGGCTAAAAGAGCCAAACATGTAGCGGGAGCCATCGACTTTAAATTTGATTTTGACAATGCCTTAGACAACTTTTCATCTAATGGTATTATGCCGGCGACTCGACATGGCAACTTAGCATATCCCTCATCCTGCAACGCGACTATGCCACATTTTCCTTTTATTACATTTTGCCATACTAGTTCGGTGCCTGTTCCCAAAGGAGATACAACTCCTAGACCGGTGACAACAACACGTCTTCGATTCACAGTTTGGGATAAATATCTTATCTGACGATACATGTTTACGGACATTATGATAGTTTACTAATTATTTTATTTGTATATGATCATTATATTTTTATGTAGTTATTTTTATTTATATAGTAATAATTATGCATTAGATACGCCGTATAACTGAAAAACAAAGTCAGGTTACGGGTATCGTAATTATCGTAAATACATAATGAAATAGAATTATTTATTATTAGAGGTTATATTTAGGGCTTAGGGTTGCCAAAAACCGAAACTGACCGAAAGTGATATTACTTTATATAAATTAGATGAATAAGTTACAGTGTTGCCAATACCTATAAATTCGAGTTGCTAGATTCAATATCAAAAGTCGCTGAAACTGATTCTACTTTGGTTTTTCGATTTTTCGGAAAAGAATTACTAAAAAAAAGGTCAGCCCGCCTACCGTGGAGTAGGTTCAGTCCCTCAGTCCCGCGAATCCTCTTTAAATTCTCGGGACTGAAGGAATTTTTTTTGTCATTTTCTACCGAAAACCTGGAGGTTTTATAAAAAAAATCCATATATGTATATCTCTTGGCACTGTATAATTCTGTGTCGAGTTAACAAAAAATGTATTTATTACAAGCCCTAAAATTGTTTGTTGTGTACTCCAAAAGTCGTCAGTTAGGTCGCTAAAATATTTTTGTCGTCAAATCTTATTTTTTGTCGCTAATACTTAAACAAAAGTCGTCACTTCTAGCGACAAAGTTGCTAAATTGGCAACAGTGATTGATAAGTTATAAATATCGTTAAACTTATCAGAGTACATAATATATTAATTTTGTTATTATAATCACTTATTATTAAATAAATATATATTGAATTCTTAGTGCAAAATAAATATTTTTAATCTAAACAATATTTTACAGATAAGAATTAAAGGTCTTGCCAGTATTACGATTTATAAATGATTTTGATCTTGACATTTACAATTTTACACTTTACAGCAATTTGACAACATTGTCATTTTATTATGTTTGTTTTTCTTTCGCAATTCTGTATAACGTTATTTTCAGAATTAAGCTACTTAACTGTAAATAAAGAGTAATAAACTACAAAACTGTAATGTGAACCCAATATTTTCATATCTAATACCGTTAACAGCGCCATAGTGTGTGCTAATTTTCCAATTGGAATGAAAATAAAAGACTGACGTGCAATTTTATTACTGTGCAATAAAGTTCTTGTGCTTCGTCTTGAAAGTATCCACGTATAAAATCTGTATCATATTGTACAGTAAGAAAGTTATTACCACATGTATATTATTTATCTTATCAATAATGTTTCTCATACATTTGATTACCTATAAAAAAATATTAATCTCGGTAGCCATAGTAATCATCGCTATAGTGTATCGCAAAGAATTGGACTCGTATTATAATAATTTTTACAATGAAACTGAAGACAAATTGGGCGTTTACTCAGAAAAAAAGCTATCAGAATTTAATGGAATTATGCAAAATAAGTTGTATTTAGCTGTATTAGGTATAGTTTTTGATGTTACAGAAGGCAAGAGACATTATCAGAAAGGAGCTGGATATCATTATTTCGTCGGTAATCATTTATATTTAAAGTGTGGATGGAATGATTCATATAATGTGCTGTTTTTTTTTTCACTATGTTTCATATGTTACAGGGAAAGATGGATCTAGAGCACTTGTTACTGGCAACTTTAAAGATGAAAGTGAAGATAAGGATCATGTTATGGATTTATCTTGCAATGAGTTGTTTACACTGTTGCATTGGAGAAATACATTTAAACAGAAGTATAATGAAGTTGGTGAGTCTCATAGTAAAATAAAAATTATATTAGAATTAATTGATCCAATTATCTGTAAAATTAGGATGTCTTGCTATTGTTACTATATAGTAAACTGATTTATGTTTTTATAAACAGGCCTGCTCAAGGGAAGATTTTATAATGGTAATGGAGAAGAGACAGTTTATACAAATGAGTTGAAAATTAAAATAAAACACTGTGAAATAGAACAGGACAATGCTAAAAAAGAAGAATTAAAGTATCCTCCTTGTAACATAGCATGGAGTGAAGATGAGGGAACTAAAGTGTGGTGTACAACTTCTAGGCATGTTATTTTTATATTTCTACTATTTGTTAATATCAGCTGAAATTACATTCAATTTGTTTGATAACTAGAATATATAGGTTACCCAGCATTGGCGTATATGCCTTGCACTTATTACAAACCTTACTAGCAGATAGAATTTACTTTTTTATTGAAATTTGAGTGTGGTATTGAGTTATGCTTATAGAAACTTGTGATATTAACTTATGCCTATCCTAACAGTGGTGGAGTAAAAAGGAGCTGGGTTGGAGTTCCAAGACAACTGTATTCTCCAGGAACTGAGAGACCCCGCTGCATTTGTTGGAATGCAGATGCAAAAGATACTACGTCAAGTCTTATTAAAGAGTATGAGAACTGCCCTAATATTTCCACTGTATGTTTAGTTAAAACATAAGTGTAACTGAAAATGTAGTTAATTACCAGTATTATTATTTATTACATTCCATTATATAGCCTTTAGAATTTGCCAAGCAACATTTATTATAAAGTGTAATATTCTATACATAAATCAGGATGAGATTAATGTTTTCTTCATGGTAAAACAAATAAATAAATTAATTTATTATTATGAGAATAGAATTGTATCTGTGTATGAATGTTATAAGATTGAGAGATACATGTACAAAATAATCTTGATGAATCTCAATTATTGTTTCAAATGGTATCAATATTATGTATTATAGACACCAATCTAGACGTTAAACATCAATCATTTTAATTATCTAGGCATGTTTTGTTTTAAGTAATTTGCAAAAGCTTATGAATTAAGGTACCTATATAAGAGACTGGCTTCAGAGAATTGTTAATCTCTATGCATTTACTGTTTGTAAGAAACTTTTTAGAAGTTCAAATAATTGTTTCAATCAATAAATTATATATAATTTTTTTTAAATTTTCTTTTATTTCATGGTATTATTAAGAGATTTTTATACACTCCTACTACAGAAACTGTACAATAGCACTGTTTCATAATTTACTTTATATAACATGAAGGCCAGACATACAAGAGTTTTAAAATAAAAGAAGTGCAAATACAATCATTATGAAATTTATTTTGTACCACATTATGAGTACATAAGGAAGTTAATAATACCATAGGTAAATTAAACTTATAAATTAATTATATTATTATATCCTTATCCTTAGTTGGCAGTGGAGTCTCAGCACACGAGTAGATAAACGGAACAGAGTATAAGTTTCATACAACCGCGCGAATCGATTGCACTACTACAAGCACGCGGGGTATGTGTGCGTGACCACTGGCCGCTTGTCGCGTACGCGGCGAGACTGGAAAAAACCGGTTTACGCTGGCACAGCCAGTGGACAATATCAGGGTCAGTGCGATGGCGACGCACGTTGTTTGCTTTGTTAGTTGCAAGTTTGACTATTTTAATGTAAAGATGTGGTATTTTATTTTTACTAATGGTTGTTTATTGTACTGTGTATATGAATAATACTAGAAAAATATATCATACTTTAACTATCCCAACGTACAATAGCCACGTAAATATTGGATTATTACTTTTTCAAGTACCTTTATTTTATTGTGTGTGTTTTTACCTTTTTAATATTATTACAAGCTTTTACTAAACATTTGTAGGTATGTGGGAGGGTTGGCATGTAGTAGGTATGTGTGTTAAGTTCAAATATCTATACAAATAAATAAAATTGAAGTGTCTGTTTGTCAAAATAACAGCTTTTTACCTAATGCACATGAAAGTATATAAGATACCTAACTATACCAAAACACCTATTTTTTAAATTTTTGTCTGTCTGTCCGTTTGTTCTGGCTACTCTCCGAAATGGCTAAACCGATTTTGACAGGACTTTCACTGACAAATAGCTGATGTTATAAGGAGTAACTTAGGCTACTTTTATTTTTCAAAAATAAGGAATCCGCAGAGAAAAAATTAAAGCCTATGAAATAGTGAACAATTTCCGATACAAATAGGGAAATGTATATTAAATAATAATATGTAATTTTAATATATGTATATACATCCAATATAGATAAAAAAATCAAGACTAAGTAGAAGAATTACATTAGTTTTAGCATAGGTATTTCTATATGCGGAATACAGAAATATTAAGTATTTGTTAACTCTGCAAACTGAACAAACATTTTTTAGTTAAAATCTATGTGGACGAAGTCACGGGTAACAGCTAGTTGCAAGTAAGATTTTAATCACTTCCCGATGTCTGATTGAGCTGAAATTTTGTATACCGTAACTTCAATGACAATGTAATAATATGATGGATATAACTTGATGCTGCAGCAGGATTGTCTCCTCACTAGGCAACTCTTCAACGGCTAGTAGCACGGTCTCGAATTTTGGTATTTTAGTTAAATACAATTTTTATCATGAACCGCTGCTGCAGCCAGTATTATCTCCTTACGAGGGAACTCTTGAAAAAACTGTTAGATTCAGAATTTACTACACCATTAAAAGAAACAATGAAACATTAAGAAACAAACAGTAAGTAATTTGTAAAGTACTCTATCATACTGAATAACTGAATAATAAAACTATTTAACAAATGTTTTGTTTGATTTGTCTTCCCCTATTGTGACAACCCAAAATAGGTAACAATTTTGCACGTTCTTAAGAAGCTTTGTCTCTGTTCCGTTTATCTACTCATGTGGTCTCAGTTTGTACTACTTCGTCTAATTCTAGGCACTCTATTGTTTTGAGGAACACTTGCATTGGAATTTTTTTTCTATTTAAAAATGATTTATTACCCAGCATTTTTTTAATTTTAGCCCTTCGCTTCTTGATTTTGTCCTTAGTGTATTGATTACCTAACTGGAATGTGAGCAGCCTTTTCACTTTCCTCCCCCCTATGAACACTTCTGTTTCATTACTTTGATTCTTGGGCTCTTCATAAATTGTTTCTAAAGTCTGTGACAAGGATTTAACTTTTTTGTTCAAGTACAATGCTTCTATTTGTTTAGAGTTTGCGTTTTCCGTCATTATACGTTTACTAGGCTTCATACTAACTCTACGATTAGATGATTTGCTTGTTTCTGGCATTATAGACTTTCTTTTTCTTAATACTCGCGATGTTAATTCAGGCACTTGAGATCTATTCTCTTCAGCTTCAGCATTCGTTTCGTCGACCTCCATTATATCTAAATGTGCCATTTTGTGCGGCAGGTCTGTATCAGCTCTGTAAAATATGGATATAATGGTAACAATAGAACTCACGGAGACTTCATATATTTCAAGTCATAAAACTTTAAAAATGAACTTACTTAGATGGCTCCATAATTTTATTGGGTGTCAACTTATCACATCGCATATATTTTACAATAAATCTAATTTTGATACAGTTGTTGACATCATTATAACCGTTAGAAGAAATTGTATTTCAAATATTTCTCAGTCTCAGTGTAAATTCGATTGAAAATGTTTAAATAACAAACAGTAACTACAGACAGCGCGCCACGAAGTACGACATTTCATTCAATTCAATTCAACAACCTGAGAAAAGTTGAAGTTGAACTTCAAAACGATTTTAAATGTTGCCACTTTATTTGTTATTTCTTTGCGGTACTATTTTTACCTATGTTTAATTATAATGTAAAATAAAACTTTATATGGTACGTAGAGATTTATTAAAAAGACAGCAAAAAGAAATAGAGTAATATATATTTTAGTACGGGAAATGGATTGAGATGTAATGCGATTTCTTGTAGATTTTAATCCCGTTCTCTAACTACCGCGGGCTAAATATCGTACTTTTAGTTTCAACATTGAGATAATAAGTACCACATACTAGAAGCGACAATTTTACTAGGATTACTACGTCAAATAGAGGTGCTGCATAGTTTTTAACTTATGATGAAATATAATAAAACCATACCATTAAAGAGGGAGGCTCTTTAGGTTGCATGTCCATTGAAGCGGAGCGAGGCTGCGGAGCGAAGAAACGGAGAAATATTAACCAATAGGATTGCATAAAACCTTCGCTCCACTCCAGTATGCAATCGTATTGGTTAATATTTCTCAGTTTCTTCGCTCCGCTTCAATGGACAGGCAGCCTTAATCTTCTAAGTTTGCGAAGAGAAAATTAATGTATATCTGAATAACTAACTGATTAAAGTTTATGTTAAGATAACAGGAAAAATAAAACAATTCGTCTAACTAGCAGTTTTAAATGATAATTGATAAGTTATACAAATAAACTTAGCTGACGGTTGGTATTCAAGCGGTGCGAATTGATGAATTTACTCGTTTGGCCACAGATAATATAATACTATACTGTTTTGCATAGCATTAGTAAACATGGCTGCTACTTCATGCCTCAGGTCATCGGGTATCGGACCCGCAAAATGACATGGGTGCATGTCTGGAGCCTGATAACGGGGACAGCCAGTGTTTGGATCTTCTGTCGAAAATTGTCATTAGTAGTAGGCAGATTGAAACCGTGCCTGTTAGTTCGCAAAACTATTCTTCTAGCTCTATGCTACATAGAGAAATAATAAACCTCCATCTCTATTCTCAAAGAGCCATTTAGAAAGTGTAATAAATGAACTTTTCGCAAACTATAGTGGTATATGGTTAGGCACAGATATATAAGATTTAGGCAAAGTTAAGTAATAACTAGCTGTCTACCATGCTCAGTTTCAGACTCACTGATACAGAAAATCCCTATAACACTTTGTCCGGCCCGGGTATCGAACTCGAGATCTCATACACGGCAGTTTTACAGCTGCGAAGCTATCTATATTACATATCATAGATAGCCATGTAGGTACTTACGCTGGGACTGATGGCTTCATTTATACGAAGACACGAAGAGGCGTGACTAGGCATTTGTAAATGACAATTGTCTATCCATGGGCTAGCAATGCCAACGTTGCGTTAGTTTACCGCGTGGATCAACCATTTACGCGATCAACACTGCGTTACGAGCCTCAAGCTTTATATGAATAAGAAGTAGGTAGGTGCATGATATGGTTTTAAATTTATATTTTTTTTAAAGTCGTTCTAAGATCCGGGATTACGTGCCGTAAACAATTATAGAGAGGCTGCGATGCCTACGCCAGTGATTTAATCTCTGTGGTGCGACGGAATAAAAGCATAATATTAAACCATCTTCATGGAGTTTGCTTAAGCTAAAGGGTCAGTTGAAGAGTGTTAGATGGGTTTACAAGAGGCTGGGTGCAATAAATAAACGTATCTCAAATTTTGTCACTATATACGGTCGTACTCACTGAGTCGCTTTGGGAATGGGTTGGTTTGAAGAGTTTGTGCCTACTGATTTGCCCAATAATGGCCTGAGTTAGCTAAGGGTCATAACCCGGATACTGAGTTAGTAGTTGGATCAAGCAAAAGGCTTCAGGAACATAAGGCATATATTATGTGTAATCCAGGAGACAGACCTACTGAAAGAGAATGCATATCAAAGCCTGCTTTAGCATTATCCTTTTAGCATGGTCTATGCAATGGAATTAAGATAGCCAGGCCTAATGGTGACCATTAAAATCCTTAACTACAGTAGCTGGGATGAGGCGTACGTTCAATCGTATCCACTGTTTCCCTAGGGCATTACGTGACACATAGATACAATCAAAATGCGAATATTGGCATCCAGAATTTTAATTATGCCTACCTCTACCAAAACCGTCCGTGTAGGTAAATAGAATAGTATTATTCCAAGGTTACGGAGACTTGGTTAAAGTTATACATTAAGATTCAATCTTTGGTAAAATATGTGCACATCACGTCTCGTCATGACAGAGGAGGATTTAATCTGTTAAGTGTTATGGTTTATCTTGGGCAAACATATTGTTGTTTATCACAGCTCTGGAGGTGACAGAGGGCTGTGACGAGATTTTAGTGCAACTCTCGAATGTTACCAAGGTGTATGACCAACTCTAAAATACAGTCACTGAAAAACACTTAAATTTTTCTCTTTACTTACTGACTAGCTTTTGCGCGCGGCTTCGCTCGCGTTAATTTAGAATTTGACAATAAATTCGGGTTGTACTCTGCTTGTAATAATCATTATACAATCATGATTCGAAAGACACGTGGCGCCATCTATTATCATAAGAACGTTATTGTTGTTTTCCTCGGGAACAGTAATTTTTGTCGGGATGTAAGGTAGCCTATGTCCGTTTCTGTACACCTGACAACGTATATGCATAATTTCAGGATGATCGGTTCAGTGGTTTAGGCGTGAAAAGGTGACAAACAAACAAACAAACTCATTTTCGCTTTTACCTATAATATTAGTTAGAATTATTTAATGTTTAACGGCCCGTTCACGACCTCGCCGCTGTGAGCGACAGTTTAGCGCGGGGCGGGGCGGCGAGCGGTAAGATCAAATGTGTTAAAATGTTTGAAGCACGCCACGAGACGCCGCCCATAGCGAAAACGCGCGCGGTTTTCTCCGAGCGAATCGCTAGAGGCGGCGCGCGGTGTGGGGAGCGGCGGGCGGGCACAAAAGTACAAGCGAATGAGTGCGACGCCACGACACAGAGCGGCGCGGACAGCGGCCGTGTAGGAGGGACGAACTCAGCGGCGAAGCAAATTACAAAATATATTAGACGATTTTGTGGCGGTAATGAATACCGAGGCGTTTATGGGTTTGTCCACAACACCGCGTCACGATTTCGTTAACGCGTCTACATGCGGGGAATCACGCACCCGCGCGCGTCGGTGCGGGGCAAGACGCAAGGTATGGCACACCGAGTTCTGCAGTATCGTACGTGATTTTGACACAAGTACACGTACCTATTACTTCAAAATGGATCTCGATATCGATCGATTCACTGTGTGCGTTACCGCAGCAAAATGTTGAAAAATTTTGTGCTTTAGAGAGGTGAGAGTTCGGCAAATAATTAGTCCATCGTGAAGAGTAATTTGTTCACTAATAGCAAAATTTGTTCAAGTGGTAGTTTTAAAGTTATTCGAGAAAAACACATTACGATGCACGAATTACGATATTCTACTTGACTGTACAAAACATCGGATACTAACCTGCTAATTAGCAAAGTTTACCCTTTTGTATGGTGCGGTCGCTTTTACGTAGCCTTTATAATTTGGTCGGCTTATAGAAGAATTGCTGACACATTCTTTTTGTTGATATAACTTTTATAATAGTCGTAATTTAAAGCATTGTTTATTGATGGAACATTTTAATTTGTTCAAGGTATTTCATGTTTCCTTGTTTTATGGGAACTGCGTATTCGATCATTTAAATCTGACTATATAAAATGTAATTAAATTTCTATTATATCGTACGTATCTTCATATTGCGTAGAGTTAAGTAATCTAAATTTACTGTCGTTATAAAGGTGTACCAAGGGTACATGATACAGCTTTTAATTTGATTGTAAATGTTACGGTTTACTTGCAAATCCGTTTCTTTCTGAATTTCGGCACCATTTAATTACATTGGTGTTTATCAAACAAATCAAAAACTAATGTTTGAACAATTTTGGACAAATTAAGGTCTGTTATTGGTATTTTTTTCAAAATTCTACGTTGAGCCGTTTTTGAGATCTGGACAATTCCAAACCACAAGATACACAAATTTTGCTGTAAAGCTATCTATTCATGCATTAAATTTCGGGCTAAAACGATTTAAAAAAAATGTGTTTTCCTCGAATAACTTTAAAACTACCACTTGAAAAAATTTTGCTATTAGTGAACAAATTACTCTTCACGATGGACTAATTATTTGCCATACTCTCACCTCTCCAAAGCACAAAATTTTTCAACATTTTGCTGCGGTAACGCACACCGATTCACTTACAAAATCGAAAGTCGTAAGAAAATTGATCTTCATATTTTCTTAAATCTATGAAATTCTGAACAAAGGACCCATTTATCGATCTTGTTTGTAAAAAGGGATGTACCCAATATCTTCTACGGTCACGATTTCTTCTTATTTGATTATAAAAAAACCAAACACATGATATGACTGCAGCATCCTGAATGAGATCCAAAATAATGACCATCTCTAATATAAAAATTAATACTTTGCAATATACTATCACCACCGCAAGCTGCTATGAAATGTGGCCTCTAGACCACCGCATGACTAAACTGCAGCTACGCGCGTTTGTGCGGAGAAATCTGCATTATGATGCAGATCTGCACTCACGCACCCGCGCGCGTGACTCTGTCACCACGCATCCCGCAGCGTGGCGCGGGGCAGTGTGTGAATCGCCTAAGATATGGGTAAGTAAACATTTTTTTATATTCGCTGTCATCGTGAGACATAAATCGTCAACCTTTTTAGAAAGACCATTTAAAATTGTTTATTTCTGAACTTACATTTTTCACTCTTTTATTTACTAATTTTCTTTACACTTATTCTTTTTTCAGATCAGCACAAGATTACCAAACGTGGTAGTAACTTAATTAGCGAAACGCAAAATGTTAATTCCGAATCTATACTAAAATTATAAAGCTGAAGAGTTTGTTTGTTTGTTTGCTTGAACGCGCTAATCTCAGGAACTACTGGTCCGATTTGAAAAATTCTTTCAGTGTTAGATAGCCCATTTATCGAGGAAGGCTATAGGCTATATATCATCACGCTAAGATCAATAGGAGCGGAGCACCAATGAAGAATGTTTCAAAATCGGAGGGTATTTTTTCCTTTTGAGAGCTTCCGCTGCGTGCGGTGCGTAAACAGTTAAAATTTGGCAAAAATCATGTACGACAGAATTGTTCCCCTTTAAAAGTTCTAAAAAAAGTCCGCGACAGCATATGTCTATCTTTTAAGGTTGGCTCATTATACCCATTTTTATGCTAATCAAATTTGTTCTAAAATAATGCATTATTTGCGAAGGTATTTTTATAGACATGATATTAATCCTTATCCAAATAAATACGTTATTCATCACAAGTATTTAATTTAAAACAAAATTGCCCTTTACATCATTCGATTTCAATGAATATCTTAGGAGATATCGCAGTTTTAAAATAGCATCGCAGCAAAATAATTACCTATTACAGACAGTACAAACGATGTTTCTCCTGGTTTATTCTGCGTAATTACTACTGGTTCGATTTGAAAAATTATTTTAGTGCTGGATAGCCTATTTATCGAGGAAGGCTATAGGCTATATAACATCACGCTACGACCCACGGGGGCGGCGCAGTAACGATAAACGCGGGAACATCTAATCTCAGAATATGTGTACAGAATATGAAACTGCTAAAGAAAACCAAACAAACACATCTGGCGTGTTATAGTCGCCGCAAATGGAGAATGAAACTTCACACACACCTTATGTGTAGAAGCAGTCAATCTGTTACCCGAGTTTTAAGGTTATAAACATTGGCTCCTTTCGGGTGCCACACGCCATACACAAAAGATATCCATGGCGCCTCTGCGGCGTCATCCGCACGGAATCGGTTAAGCAGTTTAAATAAAAATTATTCGTATAACTTCAAATCATCGATATTACATTTAAGTGAATATAATATTCATTTAATTATTGATTAAAATGTCCTTAAATTAAGTTGATTTTGTAAATAACATTGAAGTTGTTTGCATAATATTATTGTTTACCAGCCCTGTCATACAACCCACGCGGAGGGTTCTTGGCATCTAGGAAGAAGTAAAAAAAATTAATAAAACAAATATATTTAAATCTAAAAACCAACACCACCATTAGGAAGATCTGTAAATAAATATATTGTAGTATTTTATTTAAATTTTTTATTGTGTATAATAATTATTGCAAAGAAGAATGTACCTATTTTTAACATGCGTTCAAGGCGATGAATGGGTTAATATCGAAATAGGAAAATTTACTGAGATTTGGGCACCTGGCATAAAGTTTTTGATCGATCGTGAAGGTTTGACTGCTCGGGTAGGGTTGGTCCCAGTCGCCACCCCCAGTATCCCTTCCTCTGGTGGCGAAAGGGATATTTTTAATAGAAAGAATCCCATTCGCCACCCCGAGTGGCAAATGGGATGTTGCTTACGAAAAATTTCAATTGCCACCCTTAAACATAAGGCAAGTAGGTACTTGTATTTGGAATGACATTTATTTACCTAGGTACCTACTTTATGTGATGTCATAATAAATATCTAAGATAACTTTGCTTTAAGTCATCTTTATTACAAAAAACATTAATAGTTTTAGTAGATACTTACCTACTTAAATACATTTTCATAATATACGTACACACCTTATATTATAACAAATCTGATTTGAAACATCACATTAATAAAACATCTTCTATTTCTCCCTAAAACGATCAAACATATAAAAAAAAGTAGAAAGCCTTTTAAAATATTATGATAAAGTAACTATTGAATGCCAGCAGTGACTAGACATTTCAACGTAACAATGTCTTAATTGACACCAGTTCGCCACCCTCAGTGGCGACTGGGACGTTTTCCAAACCAAAAATCCCATTCGCCACCGGAGGAGGCAACGCTGCATCACCGCCAGTGGCGAATGGGGTATTTTTTTTGGAAAATGTTAATGCTGGGGGTGGCAAATGGGACTAACCCAGTTATTGGACTTTACCGTTATTAAATTATTAGCTGCATGGAATCTACAAATGTGACTGGGTTGTTAGTAGGTGCGCTCTTAGCAACGTTAGGGACCTAAAACAGCTAGCGTAATGGAAGTATTCCTGTGTCCTCCCGGGGAACAAACAGAACTAATTATTTCTTAACGGGCGTACACTGTTTTTTAGGAAGACAAAAAGTAATAAAAGGGATCGATTAGTCTCTCAGCCTAATTGAACTTTTTTATTTTCGTTCAATAGTAGATATTAGCACTAGTTCAGCTAATATTGCTTTTAAATTAGCCCTGTTATTGAAACAATAATAGGGCTATTACCATATTAGGGCTAATAATATACTTAAAATTTGGGTATATGATCTTTCTCTAACGAAATCGGGCATCTGCCGCCATAATTTATTTCCTACAGAGAGATAAACTATTTTATTAGGTATGTAATACATATTATTAGATTTATTAGGTTGGTACATATTATTAGAGATACATTATATTAAAACGCAGTGCAAATAATCTTGTTATCGGCACTTTCCGTACAGTAGTGGCTGCCGTTAGGCAGCAAATAAAACACTTGTCGTTTATAACGATTTATTGTACAAAACAATAATACATTAAAATGTACAGGTATGTTTAAACTTTTGGACTCAGGTCCCAAACACTGGACAATCATGTAATTATCCTTCCCTTACAGACACCATATTGCTCGTCGAGGCGTCAGCACTAATAGAAATGACTCGACTCTAGATAAGCAAACTAGATTATAAGATAATAAAAATATAACAATAAATTAATGAGTGCTCTCAACTTAAGTACACATCGTCTATCGCACTGCTTCTGTCGACGGGCACCATGTAGTCTTTAATTAGAACAACGTAATATAACAAATTGATTAAACCTCCTAAGCATACTGTAGTATATACACATTATGAACAACATTATGTCCCCTCTGGTGAACTAGCGCAGGTGGACTGGGGCGGCGGCCCGCTCCCGCCTCGTCGCCGCCACGACCGCCTCGCGCCTCTCTGCTGCGGCCCTGGCCTAACTAGCCTAGCCTATTCGTGGTCATACGTGACGCGTCTTTTAGTTACGTACACATCTAAAAGCCAATTAATATTACACCGGGAGACGAGAGCGGTAGAAGTAGCAGAGAGAAGCGGGTTGAGGAACTATGAATCGGTGGCGTTTACCACTTGTCAATGACCACCTCGTTCGCTGCAAAACAACGAGAGTGTTAGTGTTGTGTACGCTCGAGCGGAGGATGCCGTCCGAACTTACTGGGTCTTATGAAGATATCACAACCGTGTCGTAGTTACTTTAAATGTGTAGTTTCACTGCGGGATCACAACAAACAATGAGTGTTCATGGAATATGTGCGTGCAGTGGCGCTGCGACGGCGTTCCGGCGCTTACAGCTTCCACGTCGGCTGGGCTGGGGGCAGACAAGGACAACACCACGTTAGTGCATGCGGGGGGCGTGCAGGGAGCCACCGGCGGTACCTGCCGCGGCGTCGTCGACCAACAAAGTTTTGCAATTCACGTTCCGTCGTATGTATTGCGTGTTAATACTTTTGTAACCACTGTTCATATTTTACGAGCGACACTTGTGTCGGCATGGTTACGTGTCGAGTTGAAAATACACGCACTAGTTGTAACTTTTGTGTTACAACATGTGACATTATATTATAACAACTCTAAGGATTGTTTGCAAAACTTTTGTTATGTAAAACATGTTAGCAGGAAATAGAACAAGTAATTAACAATTATATGTGCTAAGGACATGGAATTATCAATACAGACAGAAGGGTTTTGTGTGATTTACGTTACATAAGGGTGTGCCATGTAGTTTCACTATTGGATCATTCAGGGAAATAATTCAAACATTAATAATTGTTGACTATTTTAATATGTAAAATGTATAAACGACTGTACATTTCAATAAGTTAATATTCTGATAACGCAACAGTATCGGGAGTCGGGGAACATTCACAACAAAGGTTTTTGAGCATGCCCTTATTGTGCAGTGTAATGAGGGATCTCTTTTTGGTAGATTATCTCCTACTTTGTAGTCTTGTGAAGGCAATAGGTAGTTTAAAAATATTATTTGAAGTAGGTAGTTAAGAATAAATTAAACTGTTTTAATATGTAATTGTAATGTGTATAGTACTGGTGTAACTGATAGGAAACAGATAAAATAAATACAGACTGATAACGGTTGTGTAGTCCTTTCAATTAAATTTTGTTTATAGATCTGGATCTTATTACATATAAAAATTAGAATCTTATAGTATTTGTTAATGCATTATCAATCAATCAGAAAACTGCACTCCTTAAAGTCATAAACCATGCAATTTTTACATGCAATATTTATTTATATTTAATTTAAAAAAAGAACATATATGTACGTACTGACCTTGTACCATAGTTAAAGTTGAACAAATTTCGATTCGGGTTGCAAAGACTTACAGTAATATTATGTCTCAGGGTAAAATATTTGTGAAAATCGTTTTAAAGAACAAGAGACAAAAACATATGTACATCAAATAAAGATAAAGAAAAGTATCATACCGTACATAGGATCACTATCAGATTTAAGTTCGTACATACATAGATTATATTGCTTTATTTCAATATATTATTTTGTAATACATACGTAAATAAATTAATAAATAGACATTTGACACAATACACGAATTGTTTACTAATAAATATATTGAAACAAGGCTTGACATGATATAACTTCGATTTATCGTAATGGTCATGGGGCAGCGGTAACAGTCCCGTCACCGGCGGGCGGGTCCGGCCGGTACCCGGGATGTGTTACGCGCCACTAGGCTGGTTAGTTAAGCCTAAGGACACATTCACTCGTTAATATTAGCTTAGATTAAAAAGAGCGCTTCTCAATACCGAAAGGTTTGACAAAAGAAAACAGAAATGCGTTAAGGAATGTTAAGAAGCGAGCACAGGTGAAAGGACAGAGGAGAAGACATTCATTAGATAAATAGTACTACCTATGCTGAGAGAACTGTAACCACGTCCCTAATAATACACTTATGATAAATTACACTAAGCTAACAATGCACATTACTATTAATAATAGTATGTTTAATAACATGTCTGCAGTCCACAAGGACAAGGTACTGAGCTATGTGCGAGTTCACTGTTCTGTTTAATGCGGAGCTTCTCACATGATATAATATGTTGTATACAAAATGTATCATCAAATGCAATAAGTAAATCTAACTTATATATACTTTCAATAAAACAATTTTTAGTGATTCACTAAGTTCGCATTTATAATGAAGGTCTTCACAGCCACTTCACATCAAATAAGTGTATAATATTATGTATATGTACTCAGTAAAAGGAAGAAAAATATTTGTTGAACTCACGGCATTGTAAAAAAATGAGCTCCATATAATTTATTGTCTCGCACATACAAAATGCATAATGACGAGAGAGGGCGGTACCGGTACGGTGTACAAGGCCTCGTCTCTCAGATCTACTCCTAAGCAGTACAGAGAACACTACAAGACTTATGTAGGTATGTTCCGAACGTCGATCGTCGGGACGCGGAACGCGTTTGAGCTGATAGCACCGCCGTAGTCGAGTGAGCTTCCGGGATATAGTTCACTTGTTCGTTCGGTCAATGTCACTACACACAGTCCTCGCTCGTCCATCACCGGGCGTGGGACACGTGCACTAGGGGCATCACTTCACACACCATGTGCGCCAGAATTAGCATTCCAAACTGTTAGATGACTTACTGTGGTGAGCACAGCTCATAGTCTATCGGTTTCCACAGTATAATTTCGTGCGCTACCCACACTCGAATTACTCGCAATAACTTATCGATTCACACGCGAAAACAGAAAATTTAAACTGTAATATGAATAGAATTGGTGGGTGGCGCAGAAATCGGTAGGAGGGTATTAGATGTGAATCAAACGGGGTGGTGGCACGGCACACTGGGCGGGCCAGCTTATAGGGGTCCGTAGATGATGATGCCAAAGAAGACGGCCCACATGAGCACAATCCATTGCATGCCGTGGAGCCAGTCTATCAGCGAACGCGTCTCACCGTCGGAGATCTTGCGCGCGACGAACTTGAGCACCTCGTCCAACAGCACCACAGGTATCGAGAACTTCATCACGGTCATCCATTCGTCTATCGACAGCGGCGTCACTTGGAACACGGCCTGCGAACACACCGCCGATGCAACGCAACATTGTTATTATATTATACAATATCTTTTATTAACGCTGCCCTTTCTAAACTACATATAGCAGTTTAGCCAAGGTAAATAATAATGTCGTTATTGCTGTCTCGATGACCCTAGATAAGAGTGAAGTAGCAGAAGTAATAAACTACAACAAGTCACATGTTAAAGTTACTCACCGACAAGACCTCAACGTAGAGGATGACGAAGTGAAGTGTGAAGGAGAGAGCCATGGAGCCGACGAGCCACATGTTGGACCAGGGTGGCATTGTGACGAGGGACTGGTTCTCGGATAAGCTGTTCATGGCGTTCAACATTTCAATTGTTACTAATACGGACAGAGCCATGGTCATAGGGTGAGGGTCAGTGAAGATCTTGCAGTCGACGCCCTGGAATTAGAGAAACAATGTTATGATAAGTATTTTATTTGATTAATTTTCTCTCTTATCGTAATGTGAGGTAAACGTACCTTGAAATCATCTCCACCGCTGATGCACTGCAAGTGGTGAGTGAGCTGCCAGTAGGTCATCTGAGGTCCGAAGGGAGAGTACATGAACCACCAGGAAGCAGCTCCGACGGTAGCGGCACCGACGTAACCACCGATAGCCATGTACCTGAACAATTATATCAGTATTAATTTTAAAGTATGATGCAGTTAAAAATATTATGTCATTATGTCAGTTGGCATTACTAAATAAATACCTGAAGAACAGCCATCCAGAGATGAGACCTTCATCGGCCTTACGCGGGGGCTTGTCCATGATGTCAAGATCAGGTGGGTTGAAACCGAGGGCGGTAGCGGGTAGACCGTCAGTGACCAAGTTGACCCATAGGAGTTGCACGGGGATGAGAGCCTCAGGGAGACCTAGGGCGGCGGTCAAGAAGATGGATACGACCTCACCGATGTTGGAGGAGATCAGGTAGCGGATGAACTGCTTCATGTTGTTGTAGATAGCGCGACCTGCAAAGTATCAGGTGTATGTTATTTTAAAGTTCTATCGTGGTACGATTTTGTACAAAGCTTTCATTTATTTTATAGTATTTGAATAAACTTGCCTTCCTCAACAGCGGCGACAATGGAAGAGAAGTTGTCGTCAGCCAACACCATCTCGGCGGCAGACTTAGCTACGGCGGTACCGGAGCCCATGGCAATACCGATCTCGGCCTTCTTCAGGGCGGGGGCGTCATTCACACCATCACCAGTCTATAACGTTACAAACGAATCGTGTCATCGCTCCTTCACTTTTGGAAATATTGGCATAACACTGACCATTCCACCATGATCAGTTTCGAGTGCCACAGTTTATAAACATTACTGCCTTAACGTAAACACTGAACGCTTCCAATATGTAATGAAGTGTGTAAACATGCGATAATATTGGCGAATGGAGTTACTCTAAATTATGGAGATATAGTTTACAAAGTAACAGTAATGGTTGAGGATTTGTGTGTTCATTCACAAATTCGCTTGGGTTTTCTCACTACGTAGTTTAATTTGATTTCAATATATTAAAATAATGATATCATAATTATAAATCTTGAAAAAGTATTAAAGTAAAGCAGGAGCTTACCATAGCGGAGATCTCGTTCATGCTCTGCAGGAACTCAACAATCTTGGACTTGTGGGCGGGCTCTACACGGGAGAACAGGCGCGCCCTAGCGCAAGCAGCACGCTGCTCAGACACGGGCAGGTCGTCGAACTCGCGGCCAGAGTAGGATTTGCCAACGGTATCTTCATCCTCAGTAAACACACCAATACGCCTGAAACGCACCACATTATTAATACTCTAGTCGAATATACCTTATTACAAAATTTGTTCTTATGAGGCAATAGTAATTTCAATTACCTGCAGATAGCTTCCGCGGTGGACTTGTTGTCACCAGTGATGACGATTACGCGGATACCAGCAGCACGGCAACGGACAATGGAGTCGAAAACTTCCTTACGGGGAGGGTCCAACATACCCACGACACCGACGAAAGTAAGGCTGACTTCATAGGTGTAGAATTTGGTGGAGTCACCGAGGTCCATTTCATCAGGTTTCAATGGGTTGTCAGCGGTAGCAAGAGCCAAGCAACGGAGGGTGTCACGGCCGGTACCGTACTGGCGAGTGAGGTCCAGGATGCGGTTCTTGAGGGTAGAGTTGAGAGGTACTTTGCTGGTGCCGACGCGAGCGTGCGTGCAACGTTCGAGCACTCCCTCGGGCGCGCCCTTAACGAAGAGCTTGGGTCCGGTGCCGAGGCGGGAAGGCTTAAGAGGTGTGCAGTATGTGGACATAGATTTTCTGTCACGGGAGAACTCAAGAGTGAACTCCTTCTTCCATTTGGTTTCGACTTCTTGGCGTACAACGATAGCAGAGGAGCGACGGTCGAGTCCAGTTTTGGGAACGTTGAAGGGATTCATTTTCTCGGCGAGTACGATCAGAGCGGTTTCGGTGGCTTCACCGACCTTTTCGAAAGCCTGTTTGAATTCGTTGAAGTCAATAGCGGAGTCATTGCACATAACGCAAATGGTGGCCAGTTCTTGGAGAGCGTCGAATTCGCCAGCCTTGATTTTCTGTCCCTTCAGGTAAACATCACCAATAGGTTCGTAGGTGGAGCCAGTGATTTCGAACTCCAAGAAGCTGCTGTCGCCACCTTCGATCTTCTCAAAGATGAACATGCGGGATACGGACATCTGGTTGGTGGTCAGAGTACCGGTCTTGTCTGAGCAGATGACAGAGGTGCAACCGAGGGTCTCTACAGAGGGCAGTGACCTTACGATAGCGTTCTTCTTGGCCATACGCCTAGTACCGAGAGCGAGACAGGTGGTGATGACAGCGGGCAGACCTTCGGGGATGGCAGCGACAGCCAGAGCGACGGCGATCTTGAAGTAGTAGACGGCGCCCTTAATCCAGCTTCCACCGTGGGCGGGGTCGTTGAAGTGTCCGATGTTGATGGCCCATACAGCAACGCAAATAACGGAGATAACCTTAGACAGCTGCTCACCGAACTCGTCCAATTTCTGCTGCAGAGGGGTCTTGATCTCCTCAGTCTCGGACATTTCAGTACGGATCTTACCAATGGCAGTGTTGAGTCCAGTGCCGATGACAACACCGCGGGCCTTGCCGGCGGCGACATTTGTACCGGAGAAAAGAATGTTCTTTTTATCCTGGTTGACGGCGCGGGGGTCGGGAATGGCGTCAGTGTGCTTGATGACGGAGACAGACTCACCAGTCAAGATGGACTGGTCAATACGGATGGTGGTAGAGAAAATCTTAATGAGACGAATATCGGCGGGAATTTTGTCACCGACAGACACCTCAACGACATCTCCGGGTACAATTTCTTTGGCTCGGATTTTTTGTACTCCAGATTTGTCTCCTCTGACTACTTTACCCATTTCGGGTTCGTATTCTTTTAAAGCTTCGATGGCGGATTCGGCATTTCTTTCCTGTAAACAATTATATTATATAAAACCTTAAGACTTATTCATTTCACCATTAAACTATGTATTTTTCTGTATGATGTGATGTCTCACCTGCCATACTCCTACAACAGCGTTGGCAATAAGAATAAGTAAAATAACGAAAGGTTCTACGAAGGCGGAGAATGCGTCTTCGTGTTCTTCAAATAAAGCTAAAACCTGTAACAAAGACATTATGTTCATCAATCATATCTTTACGATTCAACCAATTAAGTATAAGTATCAGTGGTATGACTTACGAATGAAATAATAGCGGCTAACAGCAAAATCTTGACTAAGAGGTCATCAAATTGTTCCAGGACTAACTGCCATATACTTTTGCCTAAGGAAAATATAGTTGAATTAGTTTTGTCGAATTTAGCTAAGTATTTCAATTTCGAATGCACGGTGTCATTTTAATGTGCCAGCGACGCGTTTTAAGACAGCTAACACGCACTCCCAACGTCTATTTTAATAAATACAAACTAAAAACAATCTAGTTTTGCAAGTTTTTGAGTGCAAATGATGACCGTTGGTTTATCCGCGCCGACATCGATTTAAAATGTCACCGAGTGCATACAAAGAACATTATATTTTTTTAAAATATAATTATTATGCACTGTCTTCTAAAGTCATAATCTCTAACATTAGATAATAAGTATTTCTATAGATTCTAGTGATTTATGTCTATAACATTTGCGCATCCAGAAAAACCAGTTCTATAAATGTCAAAAATCCAAAATGGCATTGTACAAATGCTAGTCAATGCGCAATTCATTAATATTGCAATGTCAAGGCTAAGACTAATAAAGAGCCTTTAAGGACCAAGTGACATTTTTTATTAGAAGTTAGAAAGTGTCAGTTCATAATACAAGTTTCAAAAATTCAATACCGAGCAGTCGGTAAAGAAGCTCAATTTATCTAATATACGTTATGATGGAAATAGAAACATATGGTAGGTTCATTATATTCAATTACGGAGAGCAATAATTTATTAAAATGAGTAATCATTTATTGTATTGCAGTGAACGGACTAGAAATCAATATAAAGTAAATTTAGGTCAGCAGTTAGGTAAGAATTATTTATCAAATAGTTGCGCTTACCCTCCTCCGCAGGCAGTTCTGAAAAGAGAAAAGAACCATAATTAGAATTTTGAATAAAAGATCAAAGGAGTTAATGTACAGGCGATAAACTAGTCAGAACAGGCATGCGATCTATGTCGGCAGTTACGATCGTACATAAATACACTAGAGCGATCGGTGTTGGGCGCGCGCCGCCCGCACTTGCAGAGCCGGCGGCACCGCCTCTGTCGATCAACGTTCCTCCTAAATAATAAGGTCTCTGTACATTATTTTAACATCCAGATCGAACTCTACGCAGCATATTTTGATTACTACGTTATCAGTATGCGCTAGTACTAGTTTCTTTCCGGATACGGCGCAAAAATCAACAATTCAAAAACAAAGTAAACCACGTGTGATAATATTTACCAGGCCGAGCGCCAGCTAATAAAGGTATACAAACTTTTTGCGATATAGTTATCTCATTTGTTCGTTGTTAAGGACTCTATTAATATGCTCATAATTGACTTTGTTAATATATTCATTTTTGTAGATTAACAACTTCTTAAACCGGTGTAAAATTTGTGTAGGTATATAAACATATATTTTCTTATATGTAGTTTGGTTTCCTTCTTTTTTAGTACTATAATGAGCAAGTAAACAAGTTGATTAAACATAACGTGGTTTAAGAATATAGTTTACGGTGAAGTTATTTGTAATTTTTATTGTAAAAGTAATAGGTATATCTGATAAAATATAGACGTCATATGTGCATAACATACAGGTTACAACTATTAAAACTTGAAATCTACAGTTCCGCATTCTGTTTTTATCCAAATAAAATGGGATTTTAGAATAGAAAAAAAAAAAACATGACGTGGTTGTAAGTTGGTAATGTATATGTATTTGTTTATCCGCTTAAAGTCGCAGAACCTTGTTATCTACGCACATACGAGACATCCCGACAATTTTATCATTTCATTTATACATGCGATATAATATAATCCGATAACTGGTGATTTAGGCTTGTGTTCGCCATGTGCTGTCACTGCGCACTACTTGCATGCTGACCTCAAATCATGCGCTTAGTTTCTACGTAACAACTACGTCACCAACTATCCGGCTGTAATCGCCTAGTCAACAGTGTAGTAGCTAACTGAATCCTAACTAACATGGAAATTGACCAGTTGTAAAGTTCATCATACATCCTCCTGTCTCCCTTCCGAAATAAATGGGTTAATTTCGGATGCGTGGCCTCGTTTCACAATACGGCCCTTGGACACTACGACGATAACGACCAAAAGCGAAGTATGCAATGCGGAATTATGTTTGTCTTAATCGTGCGGTGTAATCGGGCAACGTGCGCTAAGTCAATCGTATTGGCTCTATTTGCGTACGCAGAACGGCTGCCAGCCGTGGCGTGACTAATGTAAGTAATTAGTCAAAGCATCGATAACGCCATGTCAGCATCTGTGCTCAGCGCTCACTCCCAAACATCAATAAAACTAACAACGACACATAAAAACGCGAGGTCGATCGTAAGCTCGGCTGTCACGTCTTGGTGGGCCGACGTCAGAATAGCGTACCTTTAGTACGTGCCGAGAATTTTAACTATATGACACAATACATAATATTCGTTAGCACTTCATCATAAAGATATCAATGTGCCGGCTTATTGCTCTAACAAACTTTACAGTTTACGGAAACAACGAACGAGGAAAACGACTGATTTCAGCGCTGAAATTATAAATAGAGCTACAGTAATATTGTAACTATTGTAGACGACCTTAGCGTAATGCTACCAGGTGGACTGATATCACCTTGTTTCAATTGTGAATAAGGCGTCTCGTTAAAAACAGAGTCAATTTATCGAGTCGTTCAAATGTAAGACATTATACTGAGCATGCAAACTTTTCTAGCTACGAATTGCAGTGTTTGTCGTGGAATGTAAAACACTTTCTACGTGACATCTAAATAAAGGTGAAAGTTTATAATTAAGAACGTACACTAGTGTTGTTGTTTTCTGTTTCGCCACATTGGTAAGTCTTTTGACTGTATCGAGAGAAAGGCAATATAGAAACATCACGTTTTTGTACGACAAAAAATACATTAGTCTAGTAGATTTCAGAAACTAGGTTGCTTGGGTTAGATAGTTCTTTGCCATAAGGCCGCTTATAGTACATTAGCTTACTTCTTAAATCATTTGTGTACCATAAAAGATATGCTATCTATTTGTTTTGGTCTGAATGTTTTTCCTATTATATCGCATTTATTCTTAGTAATATTTATTTAAGATAACCGCCAGCTATGTCCATACGTTTTGCTTCTATTTCCGTAAAGTACTTTTAAGTGTTTAGGTCCTTCTAGAATGATCGTTCTAGAAGTCATCGATAGAACGTTTTGTTGATGTAATATAATAATGGAATGGAAAAATATCTATGAAACCGGTCTAGTGTTGAAGGAGGTAGGGCCCGGGAAACAGTTTTTGTTGATTATATAGGTCTTAAATATTGATTAGGTTGCAATAACGATAATATGGCGCATTTTTGTGGCATTACGCCGAGAGAGGCATCGGGAACATTTGGATTACAGCAATACAATTATAATATAGTAAGAAAAATTTATTTAACATCAATTTTGAAAACTCACAGATAGAAAATAAGACTAAAACTTTGCTTATGTTGAGTCTGAAGTTTTCAAGCATAGTATTTCGCTCTATTTAATCATAGCCTTTAGTGATAAAATAGTAAATTGCCGACATAATGGACAACTTAAAAATAAATCTTCTTATATCCAAGAAAAACAATAGAATTGAAACATTATGAAATCTAGAGATGCTATTCATTGTAACGTTTACGAATTGACTTAAACGTATCTACTTACTCATAACATTAACGTCCTACCGTCAATATTATAGTTAACAAGGTAAATAGGTACGTACATACATATTAGAATGGATACATTACGAGTTAGATCAATAGAACAACGATAAGGGATATTGCATTTTTACAACAGGGTAGTTTATAGCACCAGTGGCAGAAAGATAAAAGAATGTTCAAATAGATAAAATATTAGAACGTGCAATGGTCGTGTGGATGTGGATCGCGCGTCAGCCGCATTCGTAGACGCAACCCGCCAACGTAGTTCGTCGAAAATAAACCTGGGTACCTATATAATATTTCAGCCACTAGGCACTCGAATCTCGCCGCGGGAGCCGTCAGCATTCCCGGGCGCTGAGCTTGCCGCACAGACGACTCCGTGCACTTATAGTCCTCGCCCTCGCTGACGTAGTGCCACACTTACAACATTACACATCCAACATTTCGTTTATAAGTCAAGTTTCCGTTCCAGCGTGAAGCATAGTTTAGCAGATACTAACGTACTACGTATTAACCACATTATAGTTTATCGGTGTCGGTTTATCGGAAGCTACGCTACGTACATGTAGTTATTACGTGCATAATGTTGGTTTTTATGTTTCGAGGACGAATGATTATTAAACGAGTATCGGGTAACTATCGCGTTTTATTAGAAACAATCGATCATTCTTAACATATATTTATTGTATGATTTTTATACGTTATAATGACTTTTCAGATTTGTTCCGTGTCCACATCATGTTTATGAGATAATATATATAATTAAAAACAGATGTATTTAATATACATTTATTTTAATATAATTTTTACGGGTATACTAGGTATATTTTGATATGGTTCGGCAATCTAAATATTAACTTAAGCCGTTGAAGACCGAACTACATTACATGTGTATGTGGGTGGAGTGTAGTTTTCAACAACTGTGGTTGGCCGTATTGTATTAGATAATAAGAGTAACCGAAATTAAGAGTATTATGATTCCTGATGATTTCAAGATATGTGCGAGATGATTACACTCACACAGCTATGTTTTAGGTATAAACGGGGTCGATCTTACTGCCCTCTAAATATTAAAATACATTTACTATATTACCATATACTTATGTTTTATTATTGGGAAATACGGCAGCGTGGTGTATTCATAATTAATTGTAAAACGTAATTAATAAATAAGTTTATTGCCCGACTTCAACTATGTTACCTCGTTGATGATGATAGTATTTAATATTACAAGCAAATTGGCATCAGCAGTGTAAGCCACAAGTTAACCTAATACTCGTATGGACCATATCAAGTCTATAGGAATGTGTAGCACTATAGAATCAAGTCAAAAATCACTAGTAGTGTAAGCGCACTTAAGCTTTCAAAATCTATTCTCGCTTGAGGTTTACCGTATTGTGAGTTGTGACCGAGCTCCAGCGAAGTGACGTGTAGTTTATGTTTTCCGCAGCTAAATAATCGCAGTTGTACGAAGCCGTGCAAATAAACAACGGGTCTCGCGGGATTTTTCAGTGCGGCGTTTTTGTAGCGTTACAGCGAGTTGTTATCATCCCAAACCATTACACGTGAACCTTTTAATACATGTGACACTTGTCAACATACAATATCGCTAATCCTTCGTTGCAATATTAATTTGTAATCATGCGTCATACTCTATATTTAATGTGTTTTTAAGTATTATCATCGTATTTATACAAAAATGTAAATTGCTTACTTGAATATAAATATACTAAAATCCTTGAGATTACTGTGGCGTCGCATTGACTTGCTTGGTTTTTTCATTAAGCAAACTAAATAAGTATAAATTGTATGTATCGTTACAGAATTTAATAGCACCGCGCGTACTGCGCAGTGTTCATTCATGGCTTTGGTTAGATTTCTTTGATTGGTTCATGAATAACCAATATTTTACGGTATAATGAGCATTAAGTACAAGGTATCGTTTTTTTAAGCGTATGTTGAGATATAAGTAGGTATCATCAGCGATGTCACGCGTGAGGGCGCGTCCCTCACGGGCTGTGCTCGGGCACACGCACCACTGGCAGCCTCCGCCCGCCTCAATGCTGATCGACCACCTTCTGTCCCACTATAAATAAACATTGTGGTCCCGCACATCTATTGGTTCATCGACTATCGCTTTTACATTTCAATATGTCCGACCCTTTTACATGTATTTTCAATATAATATAGTGATGCAATAATTGTAAATGCATACACAGAAACTGGGACCTTGTAGTAAAATCTTGTTTACTACTAACAGTTTATAGAAAGATTTGACTAAATAGTCATAATACGACGCGAGTATCTTTGTAAATATATTCAAGGTGATAGACGTCGAACAACAAAAGCACACGTCATTTTTCCCTTCATGCGTTTATATGATTGAAGATGTTGCCCTACAACAAAGACGTGTGCGAACACGCGAGCATTGTGAAACACCTACTTTTTATATTTAGCAAATATGTGATTAACATGATAATAAATAATCTGGCAAATATTATGTCTGTACATTCTGATAAGGTTTACTTTTGTTTCTATATTAGAAAACCGTGTCAGATCCTTACTAATATTATAAACTCGAAAGTAACGCTGTCTATCTGTCTGTTACCTTTTCACGGCTAAACCACTCAACCGATTTAGATGAAATTTGGTACAGATATCGTTTAAAACCTGGGGAAGGACATAGGTTACTATTTATTCATGTAGATATCACGCGGGCGAAGACGCGCGCAAAAGCTAGTTAACTATAAATGTTATAATCAAGTTTAAACACTAGTTTATTAAGTATAAAATAAATGTTATACATACAAGGTGTATGTATTATACAAATTAATCATTTATATGTTATCCAAGATTTATTTATACATATTTTATATTGAAGCCATTTGTTATTTTTAATTAGGTATATAGACTCGTATTTGCTACCTATTAGATATTAATTAGGTAGACAATAGTGTATCAAGGGAAGATAACTACAGGTGGCCTGATTGCAGACAGTGAATAATCTTTATAATAAAAGATATTTGTGATTATATCAAGATAATGCATATCTATTTGATTGTTTTTCTGTAAACAATTTACATTTTGTGTCACTGACACTACAAAATGTTTTATAATTAAACAGACTATCTTATCTCTATATTCTACTATAAAATAAATCTTTTTACTACATCGCTACATTATATTTTAAGTATTTGATGATTGGTTTAGTTAATAGTATAATATTTTATTAAAACTGTAACTACAGCACTCATTAATTACACTGGGGAACAGTCATTTTGTGGCATGATAGGTTGAAGTCAATAGATTTGAGTAGTTCACAAACTAAGAACTATTAGGAATGAATTCTTGACACTAGTTCAGTGTCAAGAATTCATTCCTAATAGTTCTTAGTTTGTGAACTACTCAAGTCTATTGACTTCAATTCTGTTCTAGTTAGAACGAACTATTCCGTGAACCGTTCCTTAATCGGTCCTAGTTCGTCCAGTTCTGAACGACCTAATGGCATAAGAATATCGTGCTTTCTTTCTTTCCTTACTGGAATTACACTAGAGGGAACGAAATGCATATAATATGTGTTTCCCAGAGTAAACTGTCAAGATCGCTGTAAAAAGTTCGATTGGAGTAAACAAAATCTGGAACTTTATTATTAGAGTCCTAAAGGTCATTTTATTTTAATAAAATTGTTAGTGATATTTTCTTAGCGATGTTACTAAGGAATAAAGGAACTGATAGTCCTAATAGAACTAGAATCACTAGACGACCGAGCACACATTATGCATCATCGTTTATTAAAGAACTTACAAATCTATCAAAGACCAGTGGAACTAAAGAACTAATAGAACTAGATGTACGAACTGGTTCATTTGGAAAAATGAACTACAACGCTCTGTTTAGTGACCGAGCAAGAACAAGTCTAGAAGTCAATTTTGTGTAAGTTCAGTATGAGGAATATGAGATCAGAATATCAGATTTGTTAAATTGACTTTAGTTTATGAGATAAGACTTTATAACTATATGACAGAAAGAAGGTCGATATAAAAATACAATTACATATTAAATATATATTTTAGAAGCGGCTATATAATAACAACAAGAAAACCTAATTCATATGCTATGAACAAAAAATCATTAAAAAAATATTAGAAAAACTTTATCTGTAAGCTTTTCTATTGTGTTTATGTTTAGGACAATCCATTATTAAACTCAAGCAATAGTCTGCCATCATCATATGGCTGTCCCATCGGCCTTGGTATCTTTCTTTTATTGTTCTAATGTCCTGATGGAACCATTCTTTTTGTTGAATATCTTAAGAACCAGAGTCAATCCATACAAAGCAAATACATTACGGGTATGACTGATGAAGATGTTTATTAAAACCAGTAACAACATGAATGCCGCAGACAAAAATTTTTTTTTGTTCCCCATTGTTATCATACAATGATACTGTATTGATTATTATGGCCAATAAGGAAGGATTATATACATATATATTATTTTATCATTGCAACATGATATATACCAGCAAAGTTATATAGTTTCCATATTTTTGATAAACTGCAAACAAATCTTGTTTTACTCTCTGTTTAATCAACTTACATTATGATTTTCAATTTATTTGTAGACCTTATTATGCTTGCATATGGCAAATGTTTTCTTGTCAATATCATTAACTGATTATGGGCAGACATTTCTTATTTATTTCAACTACTTATCATCCTACGATTTCAAGAGAACTTAGTTTAGCAATATTATAGTGATTGCTGCATCTCTTTCTACCAAGGTGTAGACAGAACCCAATGTTAATGATGATGCATTTATTCTTTTAATGTTATTGTTTATTTATTGTATTTCTATTCAAATATAATTTGAAAGAATTAATATCATCTTATTTTATTTTCTATTTTTAACTATAGAACTTTATCATGTCAACAATAATGATTCATGGCCAAGTCTAAGCAGCTGGCAAAATTTCAAATGACCCTGACTGATAGATTGGTAAAAAATAATTTAATTATATGTCTACCTCTGCCAAACATAATCTGAATGCTAAGTAGGGAGGACAAGGAAGCTTAGTGTTTATTCTCAAGGCTTATTGGCTTCTATCAGTCAATATATTGTTTAATCTTTGTATTGACAACATATACATTAATTCATAGAATTACAATACCATCATATTTTAGTTGCCATGGTAATATGTTAACATTTCCAGGACGACCAGGATTATAATTGTCTTTCTCACATATAAACTAGGAGAAATTGGCATTCATCTATAACAAAGTCAAGAAAACCTAAAGAGAAATATTTTCTTTAAAGATTGCTTTGGGTTTTGTAGTGAAAATTACAACTTTAATTTTATAATATATGAAGTTAATTTGAAGCAAACCTATTGCAAATACACTTTTTGAAGTCTGCACATTAATATTATTATTGATTTTATTTTATCTAACGTTATTTAGCATAATTATAATAGAATGTCTTCACATAGTTGTAAGTCCATTGAGCACTGTTCTGACTAGTGTACCACATGTTATAAAAAATAAACTTATAATTGTTTACATGTTATTATCAAAGTAAACAGTGTACTTACCATTTGGCCCATATTTCTCTTGGTTCCTTTTTACTTGGTCTGGACTAAGACCTTTGTCTGGGTCTGTTCCAAAGTACCCTAAGACTTCGTCCACGGATTTCGAGTGAGCGTCGTCCATGGTGGAATTACTACGTTGCCGTCAGTTCTAAAAGGTAAGAACAAAATATAGGTTAGAAATGACGAGTCATCATTATCAACTTGAAAGTTTTGAGGTTATGTTACTTTTGTGCGAAAATTTTAATATAAATGCGACCTACTATGTATTACGAGATACGATTTCATTAATAACCATTAATTTAATAAGAAATTAAAATATTTAAGGTCAGCAGTAGATAAAATAACCAACTAAAAATTATTCAAATTAAAAAAAAATTGAAACATGAAATATAAATGTTATAAATCGTAGAATACGATATGACTTTTTTATTTTTAAATAGGTATATAAGTGAAATAAAATGACGACTAATGTTATTAAATTTAACGAGCTATTTCCTAGATCGCAGGCACCGTTTGACCACTGCAGCACTACTTGACTACTTACCGAGATGTTTTTATTACATGAGAATTGTCTATCTTACGAAGTATTCACTTAATTTTAAGCGTTTGACTCTTATTTTTTAAGTTATTACTAAATTTTGTACTAATCTAATACTTTTTCTCGTAAATATCATAAACGACACGAACACGTATCTAATCCAGCCGTCATTTTTTACTAAACTGACGTAGGAAAGAGGTCGATGGCAGCGCCACCTTTTACTCGGGTTGAAAACTATTTTTGTCAAATGAGTCTCCTTTAAATATTTAAGTATTATAATAAATTAATAATAATAAATGTTTAAATGTGTAACGCTCTTATTACAAAAGATATAGAATATAAGTTATATTTTCATTTTCTATGAACTTAATACAATTTATGATCGTACATAAATGTGGAGCCATGCTATAGGTTGATTTTGTACCACGTGATTCGAAGCTATTTTGGTGCTAAAGGCGCCTACAAAATGCGGTATTTTTAAAATTCCGAAATTTGCTTTGCGTTATGTAACACTTTTATCACTTATTTATGATCACTAATTTCCTTCTGTAACTTGCATGACACTTAATTCGCACTTAGGGTTACTACACTCACGGATGTTTTGTTTTATATTGGTATTATGAAACTTACTGAAATACTTTTTTTTTCGACAGCGTCGGGAAGGAAAGAAGAAGTAAGAGTGGCGCGGGAGATGTTTTCCCGCCGCGCCCCGAGTAGCGACTCCCGGGCGAAGAGCGACGATTTTAGAGCGGCGCGGGCGCGGTGGAGGGACACCGTCGGAGATTTCTTTAATTATTTTGGCAACAGTACTCGATGGCACAGTCGAGTCGCTTTCCAGGGTTGCATGTCGCACGGCGGCCGTCACCGACCGTCCTATGATAATCTTTTTATAGCGGTCGCTGCCCGGCTCGAGCTCCCGGTGCTTGTTGTGGATTGTGACTTCTGTTTACGACTATTAAAAGGTTTTCCTTTTTACTTTTATGTTACGTTGCTCTTATAATTGCGTTTACCACTAATGTTACGAGTTTTAAGAATTTGTCCGGTTGAAACATACAAAAAGAGGGAAAGGCTTAACTGTGTTATGTATGTTTTTATCTTGATAAGCTCGCATTGATCAAACATTACCTTATCTAGGTACCTCTTATTAAGTGGATCTGATTGTCGGCCTGGATAGAGGTGGATAATTAAGTTTTCTATATGTTTTGCCGGCAGTTTATATAAGCGTTTTATACGATCTTAACTAAATATAAAATATATTAACATTAATATAATAATAAGATTAAAATACTATCAGTAGGTTATTATCGGGTACGTAATTATTAGCTTACAATTGGACTGTGGCCGACAGGTCGACATTGGTGTGTTTAGTTGCCTGGAGTTGGCAAAGATAAATTGTCTGAGGACGTTGATATAAGAGTCTGAATATTTTCCCATCATGTCATATATTTTATGAATTAGATTAATTATATATTATTTCATAATTACAATTATTCAATAATAAATAATTATATGTATACAATGTATACTTGCAAAGATTTGCTAAATCTTTCCTTTTGCACAATATGTTAATAAGGTTAAGGAAATTAAATTATATTTTATATAATTATTTTGTAATCATGCTTTATTGCATTACTATGACGGTCAAATAAACAACTTAGCCGTGCGCCGGTTACCTACAGCAAGCATTTCGCACAGCTTATTTAACAAACAATAGGAAACATAAATTTGGTTATTAATAACAGTAAAAAGCAAAGCCATCTATCAGTCTAGATTAACTATCGACTAGTTCATACAGTGATCATAAGAGCTACATCTGTTCCTAAAAGTTAGGATTAAATTGTAGATTCACATAATTTGTTAGAATTTTTTGTCGGATAACTCTCATAGAAATGTATCTAGAAGAAAATATGCTGCCACATACATGAGTGATAGAAGTAACTGGGATAATTGAAAATATTATGTCTGCACAAGCTTTTGAAAAGAAACAGGTGTCCGCTACATTTTACAAGCGACGTCACTATTTACTGAAAATATAACGTAATTTAGTCAGTAAAGCCATAAATATAAAAAAACAAGGCCTGTGTAATGTCTTTTTAGAATTTAAAAGACTGAGTTTACGATATCGATTTCACGGCAGCCGCAGAAAAATGTCAACCTTGTGTTTGAAGTACTTGGAATATATTTAGAGAATGAAAATAGAAAATCACAGGGAAACAGCTGAATGCCAATGTTAACATCTATTTTAGCGGCTGGAAATGAAAGTATTTTAAAAGATTTCGATTTAGAATTGGATCGTTACGTATACTTTATAACATATTTTAAAGGACTTTAAAAGTTTATAGAGATAAGTGTCTGAGTTAATATAAGAAAACTATCAACCTACGTGCATTAAAATAAACTTTAGTACAATTATATCAAAATAATTCACTGACTATTAAAAGTTTGCCCACGCCAGGTAATAATTTGTAAAAACAAGTTTTATGGCTCATAAATAATACACATCAAAGGCTCAATTCATATAACGATAATGTTGGAATGTGTTTTGTGTTCCGTCCAATAATTTGTCAAGACAGTCGTGTATCCGTACTGTCTAACTTGACGCCACTGTAATCACCACTAAGTTTTACGTTTGCTTTCGTTTTACACGTAAACAATTTACAAACGAAATGCCATACATACCCAATCTTTTGAGCTTTATCAGTATTGAGGCATTATGTTAGGATTAATAGAAATGTTCCTCTTATTTACTTATGCACCTACCTAATCGTATATCACCTACCGGCTACAACGGAGCACTTCCACACTGTTTTTTATATTTGGGCGTACCTATGTTCAAAATACACATTACAAAGTAATTCTAGCGGTTGGGAAAATCTCTCTCCGTTTTTCGCGCGTTGCTATGATACATAACTCTCAAGTTTGATTTTCCAATCATCAGATAGCTTATCTCAGAAATAAATTTGTCAATTTTTCTATATAAAACTTACTCAAACGCCTATTCCTCAGTATTAAGCTTCATGTGGACATAGAAAATTCGACCCTTTAGTTAAAGTATCAAAGGAAAAATGGTGCTGCGTAGCTATGATATTTACTGGCATTCTATCTGATAATAAGTTTTATTATTTTACCTACTTTAGGTAAAGAAATAATCTTTAATGTACCGTTTATGGTGGCCTGGTGGGTATATTGGAGATTTTAGTTCTGTTAGAAGGATTAGGACAATATATAAACTTAAGAATAGAATTACAATAATGCTAATATATGTATGTATCATTTTGTATCTACAGTCGAGTTAGTTGATATATTTACATTAAAGGTAATTAAATTACCACTTTCCTTAAGTTTGTATATATTTGAAGCCTGGAAATGTCTGTTCGTCTGATTGTTGGAAGGAAAAGTAAACACTACGGATTTCCTCTTGCTACGAAACTAGCATATCTCTCTTATTTCATTCCCTTATTACTACTTCGTACTATATCCTTTTTAATCATTATGTAGCTAAAGTGTGTATGAGAATATATATTTTTATAATAAACGACTTATATCAAAACAAACAATAACATATTAATAAATAATTAAGCTGTTGTGCGAAAAATATTGATAAAAATTGAAAACATTACCGGTGTATCTGGCACGTCAATCAGTCGTCTTTAAGAATAACAGTTTAGAACTAAATCTATCATCAATTTCCTTTGATTCATTTTATTTTAACGTGGATTCTGTTTAAACTACGCTGTTGTGATTGATAGGAATGGTGGGTGAATGTGTGCGTGTGTGGAGGTCGAATGGGTGGCTGCCCGGCAATAAATGACTGCTGCAAGTTTAACGAGCGATTAAAAATCACTCTAGCTCCACAACCGTACTATTTTATAGCCCATCAATTAATATCTACGTTGTCTTATACATATTTTAGCATCACTTCGTCATAGTTTACGAAATTATTTATATTATGTTCCTGTGTGTGCCGTTAAACGCTATTTAGCTAAAACGGATTTGTAAACATTGGTAATGAAATCAATATCAATTTAGATGATTGATGGCAACCAATAATGGAATGTAAACTTTAACTTGGTGTTCCAAATGACTCAGTCGACTGGCTTGTATTTAATGAAACGTAGACATGGATGTTTAAATAAATATTATTGATGTTATTTAATATACCATAATGCAAGTTGCAGAATATTTAAACATTATGTTTATTACATATTGTTGTTCATAATGTACCTTTATTTCACGTAACAGAGCGACTATAGACGCAACGTAAACGCATCCGACCTACTTCCGATTTTCAGATCATTGACTTGCACAGTGAAATGAATAAGTAGGTTTTGTTGTTGTTGGCACCAACTATAAATAGTGTGCAACTTTTCTGCATCAGATACATCTGAAATTTATACGGAATATTTACAGTTTTACCTAAAGAAAAGATACTACTAAAAAGACTATAGCGATATATGTACGTGTGTTCCGAACGAAATTATCTACTTATGTGCTATTTTAAAATATGTAGTACCACTATTTGGTTTTTTTACTAGCATTACAACTACTTATTATTTGGAAGCTTATATTCTGATTAGTTGCTGTATCTTTTTAGGGCTAGATCCACATCTAGCCACATTTGTTTGTGATTAGTCAGTGGGATGCGATACGAACAGCTACAGTTATGGTCTAAATCAGATCTTGTGATCTAATTAGTTGGTCTTAAGCTTGTTTTACTTCGTATGTTTGTGGCAGTCGCATAAGGTTGATTTCAAATAACGCAGTGAGAAGCATGACTCTACGTCATCACCGATTATTATGCAAATAATTATAGATAGAGCAATTTGTCTGAACCATTATTGACAGTAAGAAGCCACTTATTAAATGCATAATGTATCAATCGGTAATTACTGGAGCACATACTCAACAAGACGTGTATAGCGAAACGAGCTTTTAAAATTTCTAGATAATTTACATCCCGGGGCGGTTGTACGCAAGTATATATTATTTTGATATCAAATATAGCTCGCGTACCGAGGGAGCATATCGTAAGGCTATTCGTCATCTACAAATAAACGGGCGAAGGTAATAATCAAAATAGAATTATCGTACTGGGGAGTGTCGTAATCGTCTGCTTTGGCAGGACCGACTTGCAGTTTTTGGCGGACTACAAGAAATCTGGACCAAGTTCGATATGTGTATTTAAAGAAAATGGCTTCTTATAGACAATGGCGAGCCGGCCTCGATCTATTTGGCTTTCAGCGCTAAGTGTCATTCCGTTGAGTGATTCATGCATAAATTCTTTCGTCTGTGATGTTAGAACCTCTGTAAAAAGAAGGTCACACACATGAACCAATGACTACTTAAAAGCTACATAATGTTTGAATCTCATATCTAAACTTATTTGTCATGTAGTATCTCGTTCATCTGTTTTCAATTTACGATACATATAAAGCGGAATTATTGCAGTATATTCTGTATTTATGATTGTATATATTTCTAGTCACGGTAATAAAATAAGGCTTATGTTTAACTTATCACCAGATATAGTAAAATATAACAGGCAAAAATAGTAAATGGTCATCAAATTGCACAGCAAAATATATTTAAAGATATCAAAATAAGTCGACGGAGCCCCTCCAAGCGGGTCCTATTTTTGGGTGGGTTTAAGAAGGAACCTAACATAACCTAACCCTTCCGCGACGGAATGCAGTGATTTGAGGCGTATAGGTGCTCGTTATGATATATTTTAGTAAGCATATTTTGCTGCGCAATTACTATTTTTGGTGGTCATTATATTTAATCCCATAAAATAATGCATGTATTTTAAAGTGCTACATTTACTTTTTAGTTTTATTTGCTATTAATTATCTGTGTTATTGTAGAACCTCTACAGTCACATTTTCAACACGAGGGCCAACCGTGTGATGTCGTTGGTTTTCAGTCATTTTTAAGTATCACTTTGAAGACTTATAACATTTATGAAGTATATCTGTATATTTATTATGTTTATAGCACGCATATTGACGTCATAGTATATTAGGTGCTTTGTTCGAATATTCGCGGTTTTACAATCTGAAATTAAGAGTATTTTTACAGCTGGCTGTAACTGTAGAGAGTAAACATCACTATCTGGTTTCAACGCATAACTATCGATTCGATATAGATTTATGGACGCAAGCTTTATTTGTTAATAATGTTTTATAAAGTAAAATTGATATACTAAATTACTATAAATACAGTCAAACGATCGCGAAAGGCTCTCCGTTACATAGTAATCAAACTAAAATTATGATTGTTTGAGAAGACAGGAACAATAATTGTAATAAAATATAATTAAGCGAATACGAACATATACGTTGTTGGGTGGTTCAGTTGACGTGCGAATGTAATTTAAAATAGAAATTTCACGGTTCTTGAGTGGTGCAATGTTCAGCTATTTGAATTCCTCACAGAAATATCTACGGTACCTACATAATATCTCGCACATAATCTCGATCGACGTCATACTATAAGATGGCGTTCGTGGCCTCGACATTCGTGCCTATCGAGATCTGAAATTTCTTTTATTGTATGATTTTCTCTCGAAGCCAGTCTTAGTAGGAATATCTAAAACCAAACTTTTTCATAAACATTTAAGTGTTGCTGTTCCATTACTTTATAATACCGATAGCAAAAAGAACTACAAAATTGTAATAAATTGGAATTTGTATTGTATATTATTACTGGTTAAATTTTACACAAATCCATTTTTATTCCTGGTAACACTGGCTTATGTAATCAAATCGTCCGTTCCCGCCTAAGCGGATGCTATTTTTCAAACTGTAAATTTTTCACGTATCTCGTTTACATAGTATTCGCACTGAGAACGTCCGTTAACTCTTCAAATATGAAAGCACATTCCGCAAGTCGGCAACACTTAACAGTCACTGCACACATCACAGTCCTCCGCAGGTACCACCGTCGGTGAAAAACAAACTTACCGTATCACTTAAACACTTGGTCCCAATCACTGGTTAGTTAATATACATAAAAATGTATTTTTTGTTTTGTAGGTACTATCGTGTAGAGTTAGCGCGCCCCATGAGGAGAGCGTCAGAAGTGCGACGCGCCGGGCGCGGGAGCAGATTGCCGCCCTCTTTTATAAGCTCCGTTGTGGGCAGCGGGCCGCTTGCCAGCAACCATGCTCTCACCAACGTACGGGGGCGAGCCCTGCGGCTCGCGACGATGCGGGCGACACTTACCACCACGCAATAAGGTTTATAATGCTAACGTTTTTACTTCGCTAACGCTAAATACAAGTTGTTAGTTCCGTAGTCACTGATAACATTTGACGTTACCTTTAATTTACAAATTACTACAAGTAAAATGTACGTCATTAATTAATTGTTTAGCTTAGACTTAAATTGATCTCGTGTTGAAGAGTGCAGGTAATTAATGTTCATTACGGAATTATTCAATTTGTGCAGCTAATAGACTTAAAATATTTACGATAATTGGGTTATTTGTAATGGTATTAATTGGTACGGATGATTTTCGAGGGAAAAGTATGAAGAAATAATTGCATATATGCTACGAAACGCTACGGCGTAGCAAAGTTGTCTAGAGGTCCATTAATTTGGGTGTAAGTCATTAAAAAATTTATAATATGTTTTAATTTAATGTTTCATTATAAAAATCCATGAGATAATCAACAAGACTGTGTTGTAGTGTATGTTGCTTAAAGATCTAAGCTTTATGTATATCTAGCAAGTATTGGGTAAGAAATTGGCTAAATGTTCCACGATATCCACCCACACCTATAAAATACGGCATTATCACCAATCATCGTGATGTTTGGTGATTATGAGTGCCTAGGGATTAAATAATTCAATGTGTCGGATTATTCAATGAATTTAAGCACAAATATATACAACATTTACAGAACATAATGGATATATAAATGAGAAGTTGTAAATATGGTATATATAACAATGAATTATTAAACTCTTTTTATAGGTCATTTCATAGTAAATATTCGCCTAAACAGGGTTACCGCTGAAAGGATAGTCATGAGGAATGTTAATATTTGGGACAGGATTCCATATTTAGATTCTGACCTACATTTGTACAAGATGTCCATAGAATGTATAACATCTATCAGAATTCTGTGACTGTACCTCAACTGGTAGGTTAGATGATGCCTATCTATGGCTCCCCGTGTGGTGAGCCATAGATAAACCATATAGCCACTTAGGACATATGTAGACCATATAAATAATATTCTATCACATACACACACCACCGTCAAGCCCAAACTAAGCAGAGCTTGTACTATGGGTACTAGACAATGGATAAACATACATATATACAGTTTTTTTTTGTAAATACGTACATATTATACATAGAAACACCCAGACCAAGACAAACATCCATGTTCATGCACACAAATGTTTGACTTGTGCGGGAATCGAACCCGCGACTTCAAGCGTGGCAGTCGGTTACACTGACCACTATGCCATGGAGGCCGACAAAATGGTCTATCTATGTCCTAAGTTTTATTCAAACCTATTAAGTGGTTTACGTGAGATGATAAACGTCTAAACAACTTCACAAGCGTTTTATTTATTAGTAAGACTATACCTAACTATTTCTTCAGTTTTAATCCTTTATAATGATATCTCCTAATTAACTTTTCTGAACTCGGATAGTCTAGTGATACACAGTAGTCTCTATGTACCTTCAATTGCAGGAAGAGCGCTGGCCAGCCAGAGGGCTAGAGTTACATGCCACAGTATCTACGCATGTATACGCGATACTTTCCTTGTTTACCATAAGTGAGTATAGAAAATTTCATTCATTTCAATATTGAAAACAAACATAAAGAAAACTGCATGCCTAAACCTTCAGTATATTGTTTTCAAAGATCAGTGGTTCTTAAAACCAAGATATATTATAAACAAAACTAATATTAATTGTATATTATGTTATCTTGAATATACTTAGACCGACATGTTTTGGTAAATCGGAGTTACCTGACTCTTTTGAACACATTGCAACGAATGACAGCCTACCTAATATTATAAACATGGATTATAAATGCGGATATGAGTTTGTTTGTTTGTTGCGCTTTCATCATGAAATTTCGCACACACGTTGTCAGGGGTATTTATTTATTTTATTTATTTATGTATAGAAAAGACCATACAGCAACTTTTATCCATAAAAATGCTAGCGAAGCTAAAAGCTAGTAAATCATAATTTTGACCAAGAAATATACATCTTCCATGTAGATTTTTTTATATATCTTATTCACAGGCTCTTATACATGTATCATTAATAATATTTGAACAATAGATTTTATAGGTAGGCTTTGATGCCATTCAATTTCGAAGGGTGTGTTCTTAATCAACGATTCATCATTATGATCCTAAGACTAGTCCCCGAGCCATCGTCCTGAATTTCTAATAGGTATTACACGGATCTTTTAATTTGCCAACAACGTCTCTATCAAATTTAATTGCGAATTATTTAGCTCTTATTTATTTTATGCTATGATTTATTAAATGACAAAATTCTAATCCACTTTAAAATTTAGCTTAAGTTTATAAGAACTCCATATCAAATTTCAGTCATGGCGGCCAATTTAACGGAGACTAGCCATCTACGCAATAGATATTGCACTCAAGTGTAGCACAAGTGTGTGCGCAAATACAAGTGCACTCTCATAGTTCGATGGTAATCTGAGACAACTAAACACGACTCGAGAGAGATGAGGCGTAGGACCAATAAGCTTTACCTGCTTGATGTGTAACACCGCCAATTCTGGAATGCTATTGAGAATTTCTTGACAGATTAACAGGTTTCCTGTCCGATGAATCACATATGATACATAACAATAGATTTTCTATTGTGTCTATCACGGGTCAGCGAATGGGTTAACCCACCTAAGAATACTTTTGTTGTCCTAAAAGATATTTATATATCACAATTTATAGCATTGTTTTTCGAATCTCTCTGTTGTAATAACCTTACAACAGTTACCGCGTTACGGTATTCGAATCACGGGCAACGAGCAAAAGAGAAAGTGGTGCAAATATACTTAAATGAATAAATACAATTATTAGACTTAATAAGTTGTTATATGCATCTGTCTTTTAAAGTTTAAAATAACCTCTATGCCAAATTTTATCAAAGTTAGTTCAGTTGTTTAGACTTATAAAATAGTTGTGAATCGTACATACATCATCCAATATTGTTTTTAATATTTACAGACAATACCCTTAAACCTATGAGTTTGAAGAATTTAAAGAGAAACGTGAAATAAAATACAGTGTATAGTGATAAGTGACACTATTTAATAAGAAGCTATAATATATAATGGCGAGTCTTATGTTAGGTAAGATCCTATATATCAGTATACTTTACTGATATTGAGTCTTTGGATACAGAGTACCCCTGGATATGGAACAGTTCCCTGAGGATTGTACAAATCTTTGTTCAGTATAATCGAACTCGCTGCTCGGTGTACCTTGAAGGTTGAAGCGTCGCGAACAGGTTAAAAATAATAATTTAAGGCAAACATAGTACGCCTAGCAGATATTTTAATGATTGTGTCAAATTAGATGCCATGGTGACATAAAAAAATTTAATCTCATTATGAATAGGATGTCATAGTTTAAATTTCTGTAAAAACGGGGCTTTGCAAAGAAGGTATGACTGAAATTTGCTACGTGACTTTTTTAATGTGCAGGATATATGCGTGGCATAACAATCACCTAATTCAAAAGAAAAAGAAATTGTATCAAATTAACTGGTGTCCTTGTTACTAATATTTTTGTAAGGCAAATATAGACATAAATACAAAACATATACACGATAGCTAAAAGTCTACCATAATCACAAAACATAATATACATGGGGTTGATTCTTTACCCCGGCGAGTCCGACATAACCCCTCCGCCCGCCCCCGCGGAGGTGTATGCGTCAATGCATTCCCCCACGTAAAAAAATTTCATGTATCGTGTAAAAATATTTACAAATACTTTTAATAAAATATCATAACTTTAGAACATTGACACAGTCTCCCCGTGGACATTGGTTGCTGAAAAGCAACCGAAACGTCGGGGAAAATCTAAATCTAAATAGTTTATATAATTTAAATAGCTTAAATAGAAGTAAACAGTAACTAGTAAAAGTGTTAAACAATAGTAGTTTAAAGTTTCAAAATTATGTAATAATAGTGTTTTACAAAAAATATTAAAATTAGTTAAATTTCAATGTATAACATTCGCGTAAACGTAAGACAATGTTATCATAACTGGTATTTCATGTAGCAAAGATATCGTTCTTTATATTCGGAACAATGAACCATATTGAAATATGGTAATAATTTGGCTTTTCTTTAAGTACTTTTATTCGATGGAGGCTAATGCTACGTGACGAGTGCCCATTTGTATACAGAAATATATATCTATAAAAATATACAGTCCAGCCCATTATTCTTATATGATTTCCTATAACTTTTCCTATTCAATAATAACATGCCGTAAAAAAATAAGTTTGAAGCCTTTATCACAATGGATTGTCGAGTAAACAAATGTTTGGCTACGACAGGCTACGACGTAGCAGGACTACATGCTACGAGTGTGTTGTTTGTCATAACACGCGTGCCTATGGGACATTATGTCGTCACTACACGAAAAATATTTCAATAGCTGAGCTTGACGTGTTCCAAATATTATTTTTATAGCATATGCTACCGCTTTAATAACACAATATAGTGAGGTTTAAGATAAGAAATGTCTGTTTTGAAAATGGTACGAAATTCTACACAGCATGTGTCAAAACTATGTGATTTATTACGTCATAAAAATAAATTCTGGCTTTCGTTGTATGCATGTATTCGAGTAGCCCAGGTAGCCGTCGAGTAGTTCGCTCACTACTTAAAATATAGCGATCGTGACGTATACGTACGTAAGCCGGCACTACGTGTGTCGGCATCTACGTAGCACCAGCCAGCGACCTTGATATTTTATTAATTCACAAATACTGTTAAAGTTATTCAATCTAGCATAAACACTCTCTTCTTTCTACTAACCGTTTCCTGACACAGAAGTTAAAAGAGTTTATTAGAAGTATTAATATATAATAGTATGAAATGTGTTTATCGTTATGTTTAGAAGTTGTCGATGACGTCCGGTTATTTATTAAACATAATGCCTGCTATCATAACGCCTGTGTAAAAATGTTATGGGACGTAACACTGGGTTTGTGTAAATATTTGCCCAACATTACTAATTTCTTCTTTTCCTAAATCTATTGAGGTCGACGTCCAATCTAACTTTGTTCCATCGACATTATCTCATCGACGTAAGTAACACATATATAACATAAAATGAGTGATCCTTTATTACGTCACGCAGATAGGTTAGCACGCGTGCCACAAATGCGTAGGCATAGTTGGATTATACCGATATTTCACCAGCTATTCTTAAGACTAATAAGATAGAGATCCGGTCTTAGGTCGTCTAGACGACAATGTTGAGTTGCCTGACAAAATACAATCGCTCGATCCGCGAATTGAATTAGGCACGTGACGAGGAAATAGCACGTGACGTACGGAAGTCATGCATGCGTCTATACTTGAGCCTTTGAAATAAAGTGGTAGTTAAATACACCAATTTATCTTTCCATATTTCCTTCTGGCCACAGAGATGGCTTATGCGTAAGATAGAGTAATTCTTAGAATATTTCAGGGTTAAGACATATTGACTATAATGTTTGTATGGTTTAATGTATTCTTCGAAGCATGTTGGAGTCAATGTAAACAGTGCATTGGTAGAAGAGTTTGTTGTCATAATATTGCCTGAAATATTCAACTAATAGATGTTCAATCACTTTATATTGGTCGTTACGTATGTAATAGTTCGATAAGTGCGTATGAATGTACACTTGATCAATTTACAATCATGTACATTAATAAAACAGTTTGGAATACTATGATAACTGTCAGAAAAATACAGATATTTATATTCTGAGAGAACTGAATTTATACAGTTTTCTATTAAATTTATTTTATGTTCGTTCGAACGCTGGAACAGCTTGACTAGGAGAAGTACTTTTAGCACGCAGAATATCGCTTCCAGATATGTTAGTGTTGTGTTCAAATAGTGAATAGTCTCTCCTTTTTTCTTTTTTGTTACAGGATCGCCAACGTTCATCGAGCGTTCAACGAGCATCGCTGTTGGTTGTAAGCGTCCATATACTACATTCTGCCGCTGTCTGGTACTTCTTACCCACTGATCGGTTTCTAAATGGCTAATTAAAGACATGTCAAAATGAAACCCATGTCAAGTGACTTAAGTTGCTATTGCTAATTTAATCAACTAATGACAGCAGTTGATACGCGTTTGGATTTCCTTTGAACTGCTTTTCAAAAACCGGGTGTTAGGCTGTTCCTAAATTAAGCGGCAATATCATTGTATTCTACCTCTTATAAATCTATTATATAGTAAAATTTTTTAAGTGTTTAAGCAACAAAAACAAGTGCTATTAATCCTAGCTAAATAGATTTACGTGGAAACATAAACTGCTTAAAAGTTTGATTGAACATCTAAGTGTATGCATTAAACGTTATGAAGTTAAAATTATGTGTTTCGTAAGCCGACACGCGTTTATACTTCTCAATATGTTCTAAAGAAACATGAAGGTTATACACAGTTCCGATAATAAATAAGGATGCTTTTCCAATATTGGTATACGAGCATACGTAGTCAGCGATGTGCGTAATACCATTTATTTTCATACCTCGGCAAAAGCTTTGAAGGATAAGCGAGGGTAGGAAGCATAGGATATCGTTGGTAGACCAATGTGAAATACCTAAAAGACTACCTTACCACATACAATGTCTTTGCCCAATCCTTACGAAGCGTATCACCCTCACACAACTACCAAAGTTAAGCATTACCTGTTTCAGTATACTATTCCTATCTTTTACCTGTTTCAGTATACTACTTACTTTTGTAGTTTGGTATAGTCCTGGCTCTCCGCTTAGTCTATTCGTACATCTCTGATATGGTGGCTTAAACACGTAAGAGTAAGAAAATATATTGCTAGAAAAGGTATTCAATTTTTGAAGTAGCAGGTCACCAATATCGTAAAATAATGTTTGGTAAAGAATACGTGCTGTTACATAACAAATATTAATCTTATAATATCATAGCATTACGAATCTTCAAAGGATTAAATTAAGGAGTTGTAGCAACACACGTACTTATTTCATCAACTATATTTTTATTTAATAGGGTTTAGGTTAACAGTGACGTCTATCGAGTATAGATGCGGACCTTATGCTGCTATTGAGGATTCGCTTGCAGAGAAAGACTCGAAATCGGGTGCTTGTATATATATTATGTCCTTATTGAAAACAAATGACCCAATTGGACCAACGAATAGTTTTCTTAATATGGCTCATATTAAGAAAATTATTACATTTTTAATCCAATTGAATCACCCTCCTATTCAGTTCTCTTTTTCGTCGCTTTATTTGTCAATCAAATTGGATAATATATCGGATAGGTACATGACTGGTAAAATTGCTTCGACGTTAATTTATGCTAATTTAGGTAGAACTGCTGCACGCACATGGAAGCTGAATGTCACTTGTCTTCCCTATACCGTGAAACACAAATATGTCACAATGCCAGATATTCACGGTATTGTTCAAATCAAGTTCATATGTCCATGAGGCCAGGCATATAATATTTTTATTGCCCTCGCTGTCGTTTAGATATCAAATAATTTAAATCCTATTAAATATTGTGCCAGCGATGTGTTAAATAACAGTGGCAATGAGTTTCTCTGTAAATAATTTTTCGGTGGCAACACAGTGTAAAACTATATTTGGCGAAGGACATTAGGCTTTCCGTCTATAAAGTGAGACCTATATAAAATTGGTGTAATGTAGATAATTTAGGCTTAGACTAAGTATACCCTACTTAGAATAGCCCCTCAAAAGATAGCATGACGTGTACTGTAAAATGCGCTACATTTTTAATGATAAAAGTTTACAACAATTTTGTCATCTTAATACAGCGTTAGGCCGCTCGTTTTAAGTAAATTTATAACGTAACTTTAACGGTTATGTTATAGCCAAAAGGGATGCCGTTGGTGTCGGTATAGGGGATAATAGTCACCCCAAGTTCGTTGTAAAATGGTAGCCATTCATATACCGCACCTAAAATCATAAACTTCCTTTAAGTTATAATGGTATGATCGTTGCCAGTTGTTTAGTGGTTATTTTAAGCTGTTGTGTTATATTTATCTGTCTTGTATAATATTAACGATAACGATATTTATAATATAAACGAGAAACGGTTAAATACACGTTGTCCTTTTTACACATTGAGCCGAAGAATATTTTATCTTTGCAATATTACAGATATTATATATTATTTTGGTAATGTCGCCAAAAGTTCTGCGTTAACGGTGATCTAAATTACATCCATGGCTTATTATACATAAGCTATTGCCTACGTCTTCGTTCGTAACTAAGTTAAAAGAAGGTTTAATCGATTTTTAACATCCAGTAGCTCAGAAAACTGCTCGCATATTTGTGTGCATAATTTCATTACGATCGTTTCAGCCATCCTAATTATATATTAACCCATATAGACAGACTGAGATGCCGTGCGTCGGATAACACGTTAAAAAGTGGGTCATGGTTGTCATGAACATATATGGCAGTCCTTGTCGGGAAGTCAGCGCCCTCAAATATCCTGACGACTGGTCTAACCATAGAATGATGTTATCCTTCTGGGTTACGGAGGTCAGATGGCAGTCGATCTGTGTAAAAACTGATATTCAGGTAAATCTCGTTAGATCAGAAATAAGCGGACCCTGGCATAAGCTGGGATTAATAATCGCTAGGAAGAAGAAGAAGATAGACAGACTGAGATGCAGATATGTTTTAAATATTTTTATAGCATGCATTAAATAAAGGCATTCATCTTGAAATATATACTCGTAATAATATCATCTCTGTATTAAACTGTCCTACTGCTGGGCACGGGCCTCTTCTCATTGTGAGAAGGGTTAGGCTATAGTCCACCACGCTGTCTCAGTGCGGGTTGGCAGACTTCACATATCTTCGAGAACATTATGGAGAACTCTTAAATATGCAGGTTTCCACACGATGTTATCCTTCACCGTTAAAGCGAGCGATAATTAATTATTTAATACGCATATAACTTCGAAAGTCAGAGGTGCGTGCCTTGGGATTGAACTCGAGACCTCTGCGTGGCAGTCCACCGGTCTCCCACTAGGCTATCGCTGCTGCTGCATCTTGAAATAATAAACAGAAAATAAAATAATATACATAGGTAAATGCTGCTAGTTAGGCTTTAATAAGCCTGTATCTATATATGATAAATAATAAATTACTAACATTGGAATTAATTGAGCTTACTCTGAAATAGTTGAAATAATATGTACCACAATCATGGACATAAAAACATACAAAATAGCATAAAAATGATTAAACGATTTTTGAGGTAATCTTTTTTGGTTAAAAGGACTCGATAATCCTCTTGTATATCGATAAGGGTACGTTAAGACATATTCTCATTTTGTTGTCAGTGTCATTAATTTCTGCAGTAAGTACTTTGGGTTTTCGAATATATTGTATGTTATGTTTTATTTTTCACCATTTAGCCAATCGTTGTTTAATTTTCAGGTATTTTGCTGGTTGTTGATTAAACACAAATATTTATGTACCTATATGTATCTGTTGACTAAATATAGATACACTCTTTATAGCATTGATTCACTGTAAAATTTAAAAAGGTCAATCGCCTTACGTAAATGAACATATTTATTCAGAAAATAAATGCCACATTTTTACGATGTTTTCTTAATTAAAGCCGTGAATTTATTAGTGCGTTAAACATACCACTTTTGCCACCTTTGAGTACTAGTTTAGGCAACATTATTGTTGATATGTTTAAGTATATTATGGTATTAAATTTCTTAATGGAAAGAATCTCAAAAAGATATTGTAATTGTTTTTATACTTAGAGACAGTTGTTACAATGATCGCATCTACTGAAGAAACATATGAAGCCGTCATAACATGTTATAGTAACGCGTCAGATATAATAAACCAGTATAATGTGACACTTTATTGTTCTAATATAGATAAATGGGTAGGACAAGAGTGCGCCTGCTACAACTATCTACACTGACGTACTTAACGATTGTTCTTCGACACGTGTATGTACGTTCGTACTGTTTCCGTGTACAGCTGAAGCCAATTTTTCTATTGGTGTATATTTGGCAGTGTTATCAGGCCATAGATCTGAGCGTAGCTTGGCACGGCTGGTGCGTGTGCATCACTGCCAGCGACATTGTTCCCCACCAGACACTTACGTGTATTGCGCACATGTCTGTCAAGAATACTATTAATCTTCTACAAGTCTGTACACTTTTCCTAGACATATATTTTTTTGGATAATGTGTCATTCGAGGCAAAGTTCCAGCCGAAAGCCCCGTTTATTTTTGTGTTCAATGTACGGTTTTGGTATTTTAACGAGCAACAAAATTTTGCCAAATTCCTAAAAAACTAGTTAACTCTTGTAATATATAGAAGCCCAGGTTCATAATTGTTTCTTTTGACTATGAGCAATACTAATTACTGAATCATAATTATTTTTCACCAAATGTATTTATGTAGCCATATTTCGAAAATAGAATTGTATAGGTAGGTATTTAGTTGTAGATAGAGAGATCTCGGTATCGTTTTGGTTAAAGTACAGTATATTTAGGATGTTTATTGTTGAGCATTGGTGTGTTTATTTGCACACTGGCGCCTGTAGATTCAGATTTTATGGTGGCATGATAATGGCATCTACATACGACAATAAGTGCGTTAGATACAGCTGTAAATAATGTTTAGCTTTTATCGGTATACAAGGGTCGGCAGGTAATTCCTGGACTCTGGCCAACTAGCCCACGCACTTCGCTCGCCTATAGAACATCTTGATACAGACCAAACTGAACCTTACTATTTTAAATTTTAAGTAATATTTCGAATGATTTCGTTTTAAATCTTGAAATTGATGTCCAAATCTCTACTGCCATCTGCCTTGAGCCATGTATTTTTATTTAATCGCGTTTATCGCTGGGCCATCGCGCGAGCTGTGCTCGTCAATAAATCACGAGTCGCTGATGTGTTGACGTAGCGCCCTGGGTATGTTATGAAGGATTGCTCTTAATACCTCAAATATACGAGTAATCCATGAACAAAATGAATACGAGTGATCCATCTTTTCAATATCAAAAATAATCTGGAATAATTCCTTTTGAATCTTTATGAGCCGTTACATGATTTATAACAAAAATATAATAAACAATCGTTTATTAACATTGCTAACAATATATAATAGCTGGGTAGATATTTGATATTAATTTAAAGTGTATGTCTGGGTGACGTAATATACACTCAGATTTTATAATAGCTTTATTTAATTAAGACACAAATTTTATGTAAAGCTCCTGTCGAGTTAAGTCTCTTTGTACAAATAACGTAGTCTGTCTAGTGAAAATTATTATATGAATGCTGCTTTTTCTATTCTAAGACTATCATGTCTTAGAATATTATTGAAACACATTTTCAAGTCCATCAGGACTAGGAAACGTGGAAAAGGACGGGAGATTAATAATGATGGAGATTCTAATTTTTAAGTAAGTCAATTCACTAAGGAACAGGTATGATCTAACTGTTATACCTGATTTGGATTTTAAAATCTACATTACTAATCTCTTTCCGAGAACACGTTGAGCTAATTACTATCTTTATGTTCTAAATAACATCATAATACTTTTGATACATGTGCGTACGTCATAGAGTTAGAATACAACAATAAATTCCAAATTTATCGTACTAATTTTATTAAAACTCTTTATTACTTTTGCTTTCAACCTGCTATATTAAATTTACTGGATAACATTTTAAATATACGAACGCAGCGTCTATGGTGCGTTTAGGAAAATTTTATTGACCGAATCAAATTGAGGTCGACCTGCAGAAATAGGTCAATGGTTTCTTTTGAATTTCGAATCATATAGTTTTTAACGTATCACTCGTACGTATCAACATTAGCGTAGGAAAGTGTCGTAATGCTTTTGTTATAATGTGGTGAGATTCACGTTACGGGGTCAGTCACGCGCCGACGACCGTATGACACACGGTTTCAACTTGACACTTTTATTTATTCCACACAGAATAAGATGAGCTAATCAGAAATAGCGGTCGACGGATCGTAACGTACCAGTTATATTTGGGACTAATTAATGCGGTTTATAATTAGTGTTGGTGGTCCCTGGTAATAGACTAATAGAGAATGTTGCGTATAGTGTTTCTTTAAATTTCTTGCATACTTACTTTAGGCAGTCGTTTGTTAGTTCTCAAACAACATAATTATTTGCATATTTCCAAAGAAATTATATCATCATGACTAATTTGCAGTCCTGAAGCATGTACATATATATTTTTTATGTAACAAACGTGGCAAACGGTCGATGATACCAGCTGTAGGTACTATTTTATAGAGGTATCTATCTCGAACGCTGTTGCTAGTTCAACAGTACCCATAGTAACTATCTATTATTGTCATACTTACTGCAGAAACTAATAAAATTTTCTACTCGGATTTCTGAGTTTAGTAGTAAAGTTTTATAGAATTACATAGCAGATGTATCTCTTGCGCGTTGCCGGTTGATAAGAACTGAATATAAACAAATTTTTAACAAAAAAGAAAACCGAGTTCAAATAAGAATATTCTAAAACTTAAAATGCACTAAAAAGTTAATAAATAATTGTCTATTCTTGTGAATAATTAAATTATTGTTATTTTTGGAGTCGGTGTCAGCCGCCCGCGCCGCGTGCTGCGTCTATGCCAATGTTATGTTATGATTATAGTAAGACATCTCATGTTTAATTAGTTACAAACCTACCTTGGCTGACACCGACTCCAATAATAACAATAATTTAATTATTCACGAGAATATGCAATTATTTATTAACTTTTTAGTGAATTTTAAGTTTTATAATATTCTTATTTGAAGTCGGTTTTCTTTTTTGTTAAAATTTTGTTTATTTCGCGGTTTTTAGTGAACCTTGCCAAATATGAGAACTTCATCAATGTAGCCAAATACGCATTATTAAGTATAACTCGGCAACGAATGGTCAAATCTTAATCAAAATTAAATGGGACCACACAGAAAGCACCAGCTTTCAAATATAAAAAGAATCATCAAAATCGGTTCCTCCAGTCGAAAGTAACGAGGTAACAAACATAAAAAAAACAAAAAATACAGACGAATTGAATACCTCCTCCTTTTTTTGAAGTCGGTAAAAAGGAAAAGAATGGGAGAAGTTTCCACGTGACCCTTTCCAACTCTTATTATCTTATTATATATACCTACCGGGCAAAACGAAGTAAAAGTCACCCTCGCAACGATCGCGGGTGAGCCGCCACTTTCGGACTGTTGCGGTAACAGTGCGAATGTGGCGTGTGTGTGTTTTGACACCAAACTGGGTTTACTGCTTCTGTGGGTCAGCGGTAGTGTATGCGACTGCTGTGCTGGGGGTATCGTGTTTAAGCCTGGGTCGGGCCAACAAAAAGGGTTTTTGACCAGAAATCGCAATATTAGACACCCCTTGCCTTGGTAAGTACGTAAGAATCATCGGCATTAACGTTAATGCAGATGGTTCTGCGCTTGATCTGTCTCCGGTCCGTGCACTTGTGTTTGCACACACACTTGTGCATGTAATATATCCTGCGCCGATGACCAGTCTCCGTTAAGATTGACCAAATTTCGATCTGTAGGACATAATTATTGCATTATTGCTATCATTAAATAATTGCTAGGCTTTTTCACTCAATAAAAAGCACATACTGCACAATAGTCACATTCCTTTATCTTGAAACTAAATTTAATGTCTACTTTGATAGATGAATAAAAAATCCTTTCATAGTATTTCTTGAAATACTCTGAAATAGACTACCCTTGCGTACCTAAGTATTAGGGTTTAAAGTATGAAATTGCCGATTTGTACTAAAAACATTTAAACTCGTTTTTCTAAGATGTACCATATTTATTTAATCGAAATATTTACCCTCATTATCTATACATTGCTGCCATCTAAACAGAAGTTCATTTATGCCTTTACCATAGAACTCCGGCGATCTAGATTCGACAAACTGTGTGAAAGCATTTTGTACTGCTTCCTGGGAAGAAAATTTTTTATCACGTAGAAAATTGTCCAAATCTCGAAAAAAATGGTAATCCGTTTGAGTAAGGTCTGGCGAGTACGGAGGATGACGTATGGTTTCTAACTGCAGCTCCTGTAAACTTACAACGGTTTCTTGTGCAGTGAGAGTCTTGCGTTATCATGGATCAATAATGGTGAATATCGATTCACGAGTCGGGGCTGTTTCACTGCCAGTTTCGCCATCATTGCTCGGCACAGTAAATATTTATTGTTATTACTTGACCAGACCTGAGAAAGCTATAGTGAATAACACCATGAAGAGATCACCAAACAGTTACATTACCTTTTTATTGGTAAGCTTTGCCTTAAGGGCACTGTTGTGGCGTTTGACCTGGGGTTAGCCATTGCATTTTTCGCTTACGGTTATCGTAAAGAATCTACTTTTCGTCACATGTCACAATTCGATCCAATATTCCTTCATTTCTGTACCAATTCAACAAGACAACACAAGTTTCAATACGCATTTCTTTCTGCAGATCAGTCAAATCATGAGGCACCCATTTTCATATATTTTTATCTTATTGATTTGATGCAAATGAGCCAATATTGTAGGTAACGTAGGGTAACGCTAAACCATGCTGCTAATTCCTGAGTAGTTTGACTCGGATCGGCTTCATCATCTCCTTCAATACAGCGTTATTCACCAGTGCGTCTCCAGGGCGTCTCCTCGGCTGTCTTCCACGTGGTTCGTTCTTCAAGTCGAAGTTTCCATTACGAATGCGTTTAAACCAAAAACGCACGGTGCGTTCATTAGCAGTCAGAGGCGTCTCTAGCCCATGTAGCGCCCGTGTGTAATCATTACCCTAGCGCCCTCTAGTAAGCGCGCGATCAAAATGGTATAGGTACAAATGTTAACATTTATATAGACATGTTAACGTGGGAACGTGTTTACCAAACACCTTATATTTACAACAGGGATCGGAGATCCGGGTGCAAATGGTACAATTTTGAATGATGTTGGGAAACAATAGGTACACATGGCCTCGTATAAAGCTACCCACATCTGTCAAATTGCTTAATTCTAATTTCGATCTCATGTCAAACATACAGAGTTCAATATCAATTGGGATACATTTGACAGATTCGGGAAGCTTGATGCTAGGTCAATGTACACGAGTAAAAAGTTTTTTTGGGATAGAAGCGGTGATTAAATAACAAAACACGATTTTGCGGTTATTTAAAAAAAATAAAATTTAAAAACTAATAATTACAGGACGTACCTAATCAACATAAATAACCAATAACCTTTTCTGTAAATATTTAGTAGTATAAATATTTGTGTTTTTGTAATTATGTTACCTTTTTAATACCTTTGTAAATATATATTAGGTTAATTCGTTTTAAAATTAATAATGTAAATATTTGAAGCACCGAAATGAAAATACTTAGCTATGATTTAGAAAATAAATAATTCATAATCATATTGAAACGAAGGACTACTGAAAATTTTTTTTATTTAATATGAATATAATTTTATTACAAAAAAGTTACTTTTCGTGCTTTTGTATTATCAAAATCCTTAATTATGTCACTGACTTCAATTTTGATTTCATGTTCAATACTACGATAAATTTGTCAATCGACTTTGCGACAATGTTGATCTAAGATAGTTTTAATTATTTTTAGTTTAGAAAATAAACAATTTAAAATATCCAACGGCGTAATGGAATCGTCAATGAACATCGGTAATAATCTGATTTCATTGAAGAGCTCTAACTTCTCCACATCTGAAGAGCCAGCATGGCACAGTTTATTTTTTAAATTAGAACAATGTGCTTTTTTTATCTAAGTCCAAATCCTTCCACTGTTTTAATTTTTGAAGAAATGAAAAATAAAAAGTGAATTATGTATGTAATCACTATCACTCGCTCGCTCTAATGTTATATTCAGACTTAAATTTTCGCTAGCTAGGTAGTTTTTGATGAGCTCCGATCCTGGTGAAAGTCGCAATAATTGTGGCAGCTAATAACAAATCAAATCTTACTTTTTATATCTTTTGAATAAAAAAAAAGCCGATTTACTTCATATTTACATGTTTACTCAAATATAATACTTAAGCCATTGCGTCAAGGCCTACTTCGCAAAATCACGGTGTAGCGGAGCGGTAGAACTTAAAGTGCGGCACGCGTACGTACACATGCCTTTGAGAAATGCCGCCTTCATCCATGCCAATTTAAATTTTATTTATTATTATCAACAGCCGAATTCGCAATGATTGTCGGCGTGCTTTCAAACGAATCAAAACAGGTGCCGGCACGTGCCTTTGGTAGTGACGCGTCACTCACCTGTTAGTGATAAAAAATAATTTAATAAATTGGCGAGTACGATAGAGGTGTCAGGTTGGATTAAAGGGGTCGTGCAAAATGTCAGTTGAGTTCGTTTTTTACGTATTTCAACAACATGGTTACGGCGTCGTAAAATGTGTACGGTAAACGCATGTAAAAACTTAGCTGGTAAAACGTGGTGTAATAATAGGTACACCTATACCCAACTCTTCGGGGATACTGCCGTGAGTCTATGTATGTATTATTTTTATATTATATTATTAAATAGTGTAATTGGCGCAAGTCGTTCTGTTTGATGTAAATAAATAAATCCTTACTAATATTATAAATTCGAAAGTAACTCTGTCTGTCTATCTGTCTGTTACTTTTTCACGGCTAAACCACTCAACCAATTTAGATGAAACTTGGTACAGATATAGTTTAAAACCTTAGGAAGGACATAGGCTACTTTTTATTCATGTAGGTACCTCGCGGGTGGAGCCGCGCGCAAAAGCTAGCACTGTATAATTATCTGTTCTAAGGTTTATTTCGTATTGAAATAAAAATTACTATTGTAAGAGCCGCTCGTGGCGCGCCTTGCTTTGCAGTAACTCGAGACATATAAGAAGAGCTCCGGATGCCATACAAAATGTATGCAAACCGGAGCTCTTTTTACGTGGGGTTGAGTTATAACATCCGGCGTCATAATACGGGCGCAGGTTCATTGAAAGTGCCGAGGCCGGCGCGGCGCCCACTAACCGCTGCGCCCGTGTGCACCGCACACCCTGCAGACTAGGTAAAGACGCTTCTGTTAGCAGTCTCCTCTCCAAACGCAGCGTTGACATTGCGAGCCGTTTCTGCCGTGTTAGTTCCGAGTCGGAACTCGTATTCAAAAATGTCTCGGATTTTCGAAGTATCCATCTTTCCCGTCTAAGCTGAATAAAAAAAAACAATTGAAAGTCGAAAATCGAATGTTGTTCAAAGTATAAATATATTTTGTTGTAATTAATCTTGAAAGAATATAACAATTCGTCCCTCTTCTGTGCAAGGTCAAAAAATAATTTATGACATGTATCTCACAATTTAAATTAATGTATATGATAGCTATTTTATAGGATATTTCTGACTACACTAGAATAAGATTCACATTAAAACGAGGATACGAGCGGCTATATACTTTTTAAATACTTTGATTGTAACAAAGAAGCAGTAGAACTATTTGCTTTCAATTGTATACGTAGGTGTTCTGAAAAGAAAACATAAAGTACTCAAGAAACAAGTAAAATATGAGCGTTAAAAAACCTTTAGGCGATGGTATCAATAGCTACAATTGATTTGTTATTATCTGTGTGGGATCCACGCGTTTGCTAATGATGGCATTTGCGTAGTTTTTTTTCTATGTGCAATTGTTTATTGAAAAGTGTATTCACCAGTTTTATTATGAAGCTTTTACGATTCAGGGGTATTTCATTATTTATCTATTAACATGTGAAATGGACTTGAATCTTAAGAATAAAATTATATCTGAATAATCCTTCGTGTACTTAATTATGATTTATAATTGTTTATATTTATTTTTATAATATAAAACATAATTATTTAAATTCATATGATACTTAGAAAATAAAAGTATAATTCAAATAGTTTTCATTACGTTTAAAACATGACGTATACAATGAAAATGAATAAATTAAAAGCATATTTTAATTGCATTATTCTGGTTTTAGATCTTAATAGCTAATTGACAAGTAAGGTATATAAAGGATTTTTTTAAAGAAATCTTTACAAAGTATATGTTTAATAGTTAAAATACTCCATAAGTCTAATAAAATTGTTCTGTAAACTCATTATTCATAAACTTTCTTCAAGGATATATATTATCTCTAATAAGCAAGTTACGATTTTTATTAATACAATACAAATACTTTTAAAATTTTCTTGTTAGGTATGACGTTATAAGCTTCTTGTAAGTTTGAATAAGACCGTAAGCCCATAAAGCAAAGTGCGCCATACTCGAATTATACTTAAACTTCCATGAAGTTGCAGCATCTTTTTTAAAGATTTTACTGTCAATATCGTATTGTATATGTATGAAACAGATTTACTGAAACTTAAAAAGACGATTTAAATAGAAAATCGTCATCACATTTCAAATTCGCGATAAGTGAAATCCAATTCCTACAAGAGTTTACGAAAATCTTGCGTTTTAGGATTGAGAGGATATTGAATAAAGAAATGAAGTGTAACCGATCAAATCAAAACGTTTCGATTTATATTTAAATGATTTTGGGCTTTATTTACTAACATTCCAATGACTAGTTTTTGCCGGCTGTTTTGTCTGGACTAATACCACAGACACACATTCCGGGACATAAAGAATCATATACCTAAGCTAATCCAAGAAATGTCCCGTCTGTGTACCAAGTTTCATCGGCATTTTTTTGACGTTATATGCGTCATTAATTAACATGCAGTACTAATATTATAATGCGAACTACTCGACCGATCATCATGAAATTTCGCATACATTTTGTCAGACGTACGAAAAAGGAAAGGTATCTTCTATTCAAACAAAGCGAACGTAGCCGCGGGTAAGAGCAAGTATTAGTATAATGTGCATTGGTTACACTTGTATTGATGTCCTTCGTGGAAATATTACAATGGAATTCTCACATGATTTTGTACTTTTTAATTTTTAGTTTTCTATATGCCAAGTAAGTTGTAGTAGACAGCTCATGACCTTTGGGGCATGAGGTATGCTTCCGGACACCCGATACTAATACCTATTATCTTCAGCGTCCTATATTGTTTTATCGGTTTTAACTATGGCTACGAGCAAATCATATTTTCATTTATTGGTCATACATCCACTTACAACCCGAACAGTTTGTTTTTTATTTTGCCAATATAGTCACTGCCATCTGGATTTTGTTGGTACATTGGTTTGGTTGATAAGCTTCTTCTATTGTTCAATAAACTATGACTAACGAGCGAAAAGGTTATCGTTCCCAGAAAATGCTTCCAATATCGAAATGTGGGTAATCCTCAGTGCTATTTTCGAGTGTATCTATTCATAAATCTTGGATTTACTACTGCAATGTACAAACAAACTCTCAAAGTCGCGTATCAATGTTACAGAGCGAAAATTATACGATCACTGGCAACGAATCGTGGAATTCAAATAACACCGTTTGCATTGCTGTTTAAATTTTGAGACTTATTTTTTTATGCCGTTGCCATTACGTAGTATTGGTGCCGAATTTGTGCCTACCCTGTGCTGTCACTAAGTAAGTTACTGGTAGTCTATGATCAGTTTAACAGGTGTGATTTTTCCGTGACAAATGTTCTAATATTTAATATAGTTTAGTATTCAAACTATATTAATGAAAATAATATTTTTAAGACACGTTTAAACAACGGAGCTGTTAATCTGTAGCTATTATAGTAAGCTACAGATTAAATGCTCAGTAATTCAGCATGAATCAGTGTACAATATAGGCGCATATCTGGCAGATGTTTGTTTATGTAGATCTGCTTGATTAATGAGTAAGAAAATTGAGTAGAACGCCGTCCGGACGTGGAGCGGCGGTTTGATTCTAGAACTAGTTGATGATTTGTTTTCTTATGACGGCTGATGTCACCTCCTTTCCGACCTTCCTGAATTAGCTCGTTAGAGACCTATCACAGGGACTCATCACAGCTACCATAATTTTATGCACTATGCGATGATCGCTTTCGCTCGACTTCTACAATAAAGAAAAGACATTTAAAAAACCATAAACGAGATTGACACGAAATTTTGTTTCGCCTTGTCAAGATTAAGAGGGCAAATCAAACGATCGTAAATTTCCGCCAGACCGAGAAGTACACCCACTCGCAGCGGCGCATATGAGTGTTGTTATAATAGAATGCTTTAGAGTCGCGTAAAACAATAATTAATTTAAAAAGAAGTGTGCTGGCAGTTATCCATAGAAAAATTCCACGCCGCGATCGGTCGCACTGGTTGCTGGCGGACGGTTACATTTCTACGGGTTTCGTGCCTAAATGTTTGTCAAACTGACGAATAATAAATGATTCTTCTTCACGTGTTCCGGCGTTGATTTACAAAAATCAGTTATAAAAACATCACATTGTAATTTAACATGTTGATACGTGACGTGATTGATTTGCGCTATAAAACAACGTCTGAAACAACAATTTTGATTATCTGTAGATAGGGAAATAGTTTTGAACATTATTACATTATTTGTATTTCCTGTCAGTTTCTTTTGAGTAACAGTAGGCTTAATTTATTTTAAGCGTTGATATAATTTATAAAATGAAATAGCAAAATATTATTCTATTTTTAAAGATTAAATAAATTTATCTGATAAATTCGCTTAGTCAGAAGTCTTAATGTAATCTGTTTGCTCTCAAAGCATTTAAAAACTAAGCGTGTGAATATGCGTGTGAAAAGCAGATAACACCGCTTTCAAATAGATTGTTATACGTTCATTTATTTATTTTATATAAAAATATAACTTATATATTTTTATATGTACCTATGTATATTACACGACCAGCATCTAAATATGATTGTGCTGAGTTATACTTATAGTAAAGCCCAGCAACGTATCATGAAAATGAACGTGGAAATGGAACAAAAATAAAACCAGGGTTACACTGCAAGTGAAGTTTCGTTTCACGTGCGTCAACATTCCATTAAATCAAAAACTAAAAAGATTTGCAGCTTTCTTACATTTCGAATTCATGATTTATTTAGCTCATGTAGTCGTGATAGATTTTAAATGTGAAACAACTAAACACTGAATACTTGTAGTTGCATAGTAAGGACATAAATTACAAATGAAAAAATGCAAATTAAAATTCCGAAAGCCAACGCGCTAAAGTAGTGTAAAGTTATAATAAAAATACATCTTGTTTGATTTTATCTCTAGTCATAAGATTCGGATGTATAGTAGCCCCGACGTCTGCTAGATTTTAAGAAATCGAGTAAAGATTCACACTTTTTCATTCCCCTTAATTGATTACACAGGCCTGCAAAATGAAGGTCATAACTTCCTCTCTGGAATTTGATAGCTGATTCTGGAGTATTTTGATGCGCTGATTACGAATATGTACTTAGTTTTTCTCCATCACCTCCTGATTTTTCAAAAAAGCTACAGATAGAAAATTGAGAAAAAAGACAAGTTTTCACTTAAAAAATTATATATTTAAAAAAGTACTTAATTTTTAACTTAAAAAACTATTAACACGTAATAACAACTTATTGCTGGGTTAAAATACACTTAAATTTTATTTGTGGAACCTGGTCCTTTTTTCCTGGAAGCTTCTGTTGTGCGATTTTCGCTTATATTTCCGGTTTGGATCATCACGCTTCAACAACCAACAATAGTCCGCCATCATGCTGACATTCCATCTTCCTTGATACCGGACTTCAAGCTCATTTAAATCTTGGTGAAATCTTTCACCTTGTTCTTCGCTAACGGCTCCTAGATTTTCTGGGAAGTAATCAATGTGCGAATTCAGAAAATGAAGTTTAACGCTCATATTACAACCCATTACACCAAAATTCGTTATCATTTTGGCTACTATTTCTTTATAGTCCGAGCTTTTATTGTTCCCCAAAAAGTTTTTTACCACTTCCTTAAATGATTTCCACGCTTGTAACTCGACATCATTGAGTTTTTGATCAAATTTTTCCTCCGACATCAATTTTCTTATATCAGGGCCGACAAAAATTCCTTCTTTTAACTTAGCATCTGATAAAGATGGAAAAACTGAATGCAGATATTTGAAACCTTCCCCATCTTTATTTAAAGCCTTCACAAACTGCTTCATTATACCCAATTTGATGTGTAAAGGCGGCAGTAAAACTTTTTCTCTGGGAACCAAACTCTGTTTAAGCACGTTTTTGATTCCTGGGGTTAGTTCATGGTTGTTAGGCTCTCTCCATAGCATGGGCGAAACGATTTTGAAGCTATTTTTCTGTCCTTTTGACCACTTGCGAAGTTCAAGTAAACAAGTCGAACAAACTTTTTGAGGTGTCCAAGTTTTGTCTTGGTTACTTATAGAATGTCCAAAATAACTTTTGTAAATATTTTTCACATAGTCTGTAATGTTGTTTCGTTGTTTTATCACCATGAATTTCCCGCAAATATAACAAAAACAATTCGAAGAGTTTAAACAACTTCGCGACGACATTTTAAAGTTTAGGTTGCAAGATGCGCACTTCGACTGTTAGTTTTCTAATTCAGAGTAGGTACTTATACAAAAAAAACCTTTTGTTTTCTTCATTATACCCTTTTTGAACAACATTAACAACAATTAGGCAATATCACCTAAACATCGTGTATTAATGAGCTCATTACTAAATGAAGCCAAAATGACCCGTTTTCGAAATGGTTAATGCGAATTACTTACACTTATTATGTAGTAATTAACAAATTACTGATTTGCATTCATTTCTATGTCGTCTTAAACTAATTAAATGCAATAAAAATTAAGCTGAAGTAATTAAGTGACGTTTTATAGATTTTAAAATGTATGCGCTCAGACATTTTTAGTTAAAATCTTAAATATTCAATATCAAAGAATCCTGACGTGATAGAATTTTTTTATTATTTTTCTCGTAATCAGCACATTAGAAACTATAGAAAACGTTAATCAGATCTCAGAGAGGAAAACCATTGCAGACCTGTGTTATTGACATTTTAATGGCCGAACTCCAACACAATCGAACGCACCTGTCAATCAATCAATGATTAAAACAATAGGTTGAATTACTGCAGAGTACGGAAGTTTGGAGCCATATTAAGAATCTAAAGACAAACTTACGTTACTACCTCGCGTCATTTAGCGTCATTGCGTCAATTTACTCCAACGCCTTTTCATATACGTCATAGAGTAGAAACATTAATGTTCTGTATATACGTTTATTGAGTGCGAAAAATACGTTCAACCTGTAATAGAGGCGCGAAGCAGTTTGCAAAGAAAATGTGTAATTTTCAGTCAGTAAATGCTACAGTAATCTTGTAATCACTCTTTTGAACAATAGATCATAATTCAAAATTAAAATATGGTATATTCTCAGGTAAACTCACCTAATTAGCTTTGGAATACAGCAACCTCTCGTCACGGATGTCAGTGTTTGTGACGTTGAACGGTTTTGAAGCTCGCGTCTTTGTTTGATTCGTGATGGAGGCAAATTAGATTACATGCATTCTGTCAACTCATTTGTGGATATTGATGGCTTACCTCTTCCAATTTGTGTTAGAACATTAACATTTCAAATTAAATGATGTATGAAAACATAAATATTATGTTAATTATACGATTAAATTTTAGTGCTTTCCAGAATTTTGCTGATGCATAAGCGTTCTTATTGATCCAGTATACAAGTTGTATAACATAAATAACTTCTAAGGCTACGTAGGTATACCTATTCTTAAGTCGATCGATCCTTTTTTCTACCCACGGGCATAACGGTCCCTTTCTCCCAGTTAATTATACTCAAGGCAAGCGAAGGATACTGTTGTCTATTAGCTACTAAAAAGGACGGACCGTATTTTCGTGTTGCTCAGAACACGTTTAGTTCATTTTGGTAATGAAAATTAATTATAAAGCTCCGGGCAAACGAAACTATTCTCATGCCACGAATATTCACTGGACCTTTGGGATAAATTTGAAACGTCATCATAATTCTGCTGTTGTAACAACTTCATACGGATTAACGAGAAAGATTGTTTGAGTTGTAATTTTATTTTGTAAATAGAATTTTCATAAAATTTACACAATGTCCTAATTTTGTAAACAATCTATCTTACAAGTACTTTTAAATCTTTTCTTTAATTATCTTGTTTACTTTGTCTGACTTATCTATTGATCAATAATGGTTTTAGTTCACTGCTTTGGAATGGCAATTGACTTGTGCTACCACTTTAAGGCCAGATTTCAGTTTGCGCACAAGAGGCATTCTATTGAGGCTCCAGAAATAAATACAAGTGCAAGTTAGTGTGCCTTTGATTTTAACTACATTTGTAAAGGTCATGTTACATTTTCGGTTAGGTATACTATATCGAAAGCTTGTTACCCATAAGAGGTGACCGGTAGTGTACTTTGTCATCCATATTTTAGGTGTCATAAAGATCCCGTTTCCGTCCTATTGCAAAGTTCTTTCAAACAGAAAGTATCACTTTTAAATCACGCAATTTAACATCAAACTCGGAATCTCACGATCGACTGCGCAAGCACAATCATATACCATCGGACTGTTGAGGCATTTCTAAGACATGTTGTTATTACAATATTATTAATATTTTTTCATATTCGGTAAATGAGTTGTGAAGTTTTCCGCGTAGCCATTATGAATGTCATAAGTACACAGTTAGCGTATGCACAAAATCCCGGGATGTGCACTTGGTATCAGACCAAAATATCTGTATATTATGCAGATATTACATTATGTGCGATTACCTTGAGCGTAAAATTAGATAGTTTTACATGTGAGCAAGTGCTACTCGCTCGTGTCGAATATTTTTAGTGTTTGCACGAGTTCGGTATCATACTCGTTCAATGGGGGTAATTGTTTTATTCAATTTTATATATACTATTTGATATTTGCTTCAGTCTAATGCTTTATCTCACTTTAGAATACATAACTTGATTGTAGGGACATACACACATACATACTATGTAAGTGCACGTGCATGGTTGTGTGAGTACAAAGTGTCATCTACACGATTTCCCGTCTTCCCAATTTTATGTAATACTAGTTTTCACCCGCGGCTTCGCTCGCGTAAATGTAGGTTAGGTTAGGTTTGCAACAGTTGTTTTTTCTGGATGAAAGGTACCCTATGTCCTATTCTGTATCCTGACAACGTGTATGCAAAATTTCATGTTGATCGGTTGAGTAGTTAAGGCGTGAAAGCGTAACAAACAAACAAACTCATTTTCGCATTTATAATATTAGTTAGGATTAGGACTCAGTCCGTTTCAATCGTTTCTTAAGTTAACACGTAATAGGGAAAATAATTATAAGTGAATATTGTGGCCTTGGAATACTTTAATTTCGGTATCTTTCCTTTTTCTAAACGGACTCAACTGGACAATTTCCTATACAACTGGACTAATTCCCTAAATTGATTATCTTTATCACATGAGTCGAATAATACCGTAACTCAAAAAACAAAGTTTACAGAAAAGCGAAAACAACGATATTTTTTGCAATTCACACATTGTATTTTGGGTATTTTCAGAGATCATTGTTTACTACAGTGTTTGAAGTTTGCTAAATCGCTAATCGGTATACTTGACATGTTGCTTTTTGAATTTCGACATTACTTTATCATTGAATTGATGTTTGACTACTACTACGTTTTTATAAGATCGCTGTATGAATCAGAGCTTGGCATAAATCTCATATTACCTTGAAAGACATAGGAGTTATAAGCCTTGATATGACCGCTGACTAGCTGAGTCGATGCTGAGCCGGGTTTCATTAATCATCTGCGCGTACTGGGTGGTTTTCCTTAGGGCGTGTCAATGGGAGGACGTGTGGGAGAGACACTGTCATTCAACATGTTATTCAACAACACACAACTTTCGCTGCGGAAGATTAATGTAATCTCATGTTTTGAGTTGAGTTTATAAAATAGCTCTTGTGATGCCAATTAATCAATAGATCTAGGACTGAAATAGCCCTGAACCCTCTTAAGTACATACATAATAATATTAATATGTAGCTTAGCCTACTTTTATAGGGTTTTAGTAATGAGCTTAAAAGGAAATGTATAGTGGGATTACGTAAATATGTCCTGGATACGACCTCGAATAGTTAAAACAAAATGATATAATTATAATTAACAGGTTTTTTGTGTGCCTAAAGTATCTTTGCAAAATATGTTATATGGTTATACATTAATGGCTATGATAGATTTCCTTTACATTAGGAGAAGATATCAAAGGATTTGCTAAGAAGTTTGGTAATGCCATTATGATTCTGAAGTCTTTTAAATCCACTTGATTATAGGGACTTTTAAGGAACGTGATTTTATAAAAAGAATGCTGTTTTGTTAGAAAATTCAGATGAAAATCCCTAAGTTTGTAATAACGTAATCACTTAGGTCACATTGTAAATAATAATAATATAACAATAAAGTTGAATGGATCGAGGAAGAAGCTAACAAATGGAGCGCATTAGAGGAAATGGAATTTGATGAAGTTACCGAAAGTGACGTAACTATAATAACAGCTAAATTATATAACTGGAAGTCACCAGGTATAGACAAAATTCATGACTAAAAAAATAACATCATTACACAAATTCATAGCGAAAAACTTAACTGACATAATATTAGAGAAACAGAACGTACCAGATTTCCTAGTCACTGGCATAACTTATATGTTGCCGAAAGCCACCAACTCAATAGAACCTTCAAAATATAGACCTATCACATGCCTACCCACATTATACAAAATTCTTACTTCAGCAATAACCCGAAAAATTTACTTTCACGTTGAAAATAATCACATAATAGCAGAAGAGCAGAAAGGATGCAGACAAGGCCATATGAGTTGTAAAGAACAACTTATTATAGACGGCCTCGATGGCGTAGTGGTTAGTGTAACTGACTGCCGCGCCTGAGGTCGCATGTTCGATTCCCGCATAAGTCAAACATTTGTGTGCATGAACATTGATGTTTGTCTTGGTTCGGGTGTTTCTATGTATCTTCGCAATCGGCATCTAACGGGTGTTGATGTGCAGCAAGAACTGAGACGTGTACGAGAGGTGGCTGTCAGGGAGTGGACATCCCTTCTCTCTATGACTAGTCCAGTTTATGATATAGCGTTCCCCTACACCAACCATTAAGATTATATTAGGTGGAACCGCTGTACCTTCCAGTGCCCGAGAGCGCCTCCCGGGACCAGTTATAGACAGGTCTTCTCCCCAAATCTCGACTCTCCATCCTAACCTCAGAGATCCGGTTCTCGTGAGCGATCAGCGAGTGGACAGTAAGAAGACGCTTGAAGAAAGCTAAATTGACTGCAGGCCACCGACAAGCGCGCCTCCAGTTTGCTCGAAAACATCTCGATTGGGGCATTGCTCAATGGCGGTCGGTGCTGTTCACTGACGAGTGCAGAATGTGGCTGCATGGCAGTTACAGGAGAGACTGGGTCTACAGGCGTCCGGGTGAACGATTTGCACAGTGCTGTTTCGCTGAAACAGTTGCATACGGCGGAGGTTCTTGCATGATGTGGGCTGCGATCACCTTAGAGGGCAAAACCGAACTTGTTTTTGTGCCTGGGGGAGGCCGAGGAGTCGGGCTAACGGCTGATCGGTATATCACCGAAATATTGTTGGAGCATGTTGTTTCCTACGCAGGGTTTGTTGGCGAAGATTTCGTGTTAATGCACGACAACGCCCGTTGTCACACGTCGCGTATCACTCGGCAGTTTCTTCATGAAGTCGAAATACGCACAATGGACAGGCCTGCATTCAGTCCAGACATGAATCCGATTGAGTACTTATAGCATGAGCTCAAAAGAAGAGTACGGGCCAGAAATCCAGTCCCTTCGAGCATAGAAGAGCTGAAGAGGAGTGGGACAGCATTCCTCAAGAGACAATCAATAAGGTCGATGTAAAACCGACTGCAAGCTGTACTAATAAGAGCTAAAGGGGGTAATACCAAGTATAGAATTAATAATTATTTTTATGTTATCCAACATTTTTTGTTTAATTTGTAAAACACCCGACCACAGCCCTTTGTCCTAAATTTCCTTTTTTTCCTACACTTACGTTCAGACATTATTAATTTAAAAAATAATGTTTTGATGTCAATAATAATAAAATAAATTAAAGCTGACATCCTAAGCTTACCAATGACATACTGTTATCATAAAACCCAGGTGTACTTTTTGTGAAATTGGTGAAGGTGTGCGCAGTGAAGGGTTGAGTCGATTTGGTTGCTCGCGAGTGTATAATCACATAATATATTGAGGGCTGAACAGTTACTATCTGTAAATATAATAATACTTACTCCAGCTGCCTTGCCTACTTACTTTTATGATACTCCATACCTACCTACTATCCAATACACAAAAACGCAGTTAGGCAGTCTGTTCTTTACTGCGGTCTCATATCTGAGAAGACTGTGACTACATATTATAATTACAAATGTTTTGATACGCGCTGATTTGTTATGTTTCACACGTACATAGATGCTCGGGCATGAACTGCTCGCGGTATTCTCCAGCGTGACGTCCTGTAATCTGTATGTACTATAGTGGGGGCAGAAGATATCACCTTTGGTGCGGTTGACATCGTGTGGCCTTTGACTCGTTTACCACAGTGAGCAGCTTAGCAGCTTGGCTTAAGTTTCTCAGGTCGGCTAAAGTAGTTTTGTTGTTGATATTGTTGCTATGTACTTAATTACTTTTAGCATTTATATAGTTACTACTACAAAGTAATATTTATAAATGCGAAAGTAGTTCTGTTGATCGTTTTCACCGTAGAACCGCTGCGCGCTGCACAGGTTTTGTGAAAACTAGTAAAGGACACGGATTACTTTAACAGTGCAAACGCAGTCGCATGTATTATCTAGTATGTTACATATTTTAAATATAAATATATTGTCCATACTATAGGTGTTACCGAATCAGAATATAATTAAAGTTCATTTGACATTAGGTAAATGGAGTTCAATTATTTAAGTTCGAGAATAAAGCCCAGGTAAAGAATGACGATTGCTTCTATTCGTGAACTCTTATAATTAGAATTTTTATATAATGGTATTGACATACTTGTATTTGGCACCATTAACCATATTCATCTATTTTTGTACATGAGATATAGCGAGGTAGGTGGAGAGTGTACTCGTTATACGTGCCTATACGGCATCTACGGATATTATGATACTGATTAAATTTTAATTAGATAAGCACTCATTATAAAAATATCATCAGTAACACAGTAAATATCATTAGTTCATTTAGTTCTATTTTCTTACGTGAGTATTAAATATATCGTTCTAGCCTTTTTATTTGTAATTCTATTGGTATATACATATAATATATTGCTTTCTAGTCAATCCAGATAGGGCTGGATATTAGTTTTCCATGCACTGGGTGATTGCTCCTATCTAACCAAGCAGCGAAACCCGTATCGAGAAATATTTTAGATTGGAGGTAGCATACTGCACGTGAGACGTCGCCTGACGCAGTTTGTGACCTTTAAAGGAGTTCGATATTATTAACCTTTTTTATTGATAATAATAGTTGGGGACGATAGAGTGGTAGTAAGTGGTCGGTTTGTCTTGTTAATTATTATTTTAGGCTCAAATTTATTCTTATCTTAGAAACGTCAGATGATAGTTACTCCGTTGAAAACGGATACCTAGAATAATCTGATTAGACTAGAAAGCTAACCTACTGCACTTGGGGCCATTAAGGTTAGGATGATAATGTAGACAGATAATTTTAGGTTTTGGCAGTGCTACAAACTGCCACTAGACTGTCACAATTAATACTAGATTTATATCTTGCTCTATCATTTATCCTTTATAGATACGTTATTAATATCATTTAGTACGATTGTCAGCGCTCACGACTATATTATTAGGTCAGGCAAGGTATAGTTCACCTTTCACTTAATTACTAATATTACAAGGTAATATTAAGTAGGTGTTAAAATTTTCTTTAAAGTTTAGTACTCGGGAGAACTTGATTTTGTTATGGTTATAATTAGTAGTTGAGTAGTGAAAGTGATATACATAATTATGTATATATAGGTATATATTATTATTTTCGTGAATACCTAATAATGCTTTTTTATTAACTTGATTTATATCAAGATATAATATTTGCTCCATATAAGTTATATTGTTGATTAAATATAAAGCAACATTCAGATGCGGTCATATTTTTGGGTCGTAAGGTCATAAATAAATTACATCGGGACGATCAACCGCAAACTTATTTTCCAAATTTCCTTTTTCTATGAAGCTGTACAATTCTAGACAGTTTATTTATTTTTGCATGTCAATGTTGGGAATGTAGATTTTCAAATTTTACTCTGACTTAATTTTTTTTGCACCTTGACTAAATGGCACACACAGATCGATACGAAATACTTTTAGATTATTTATATGCTTAACTCACTTTTGCCTGAATCTGAGCATGGACGATTTTGTTTTTGAGATTTGAAATTCTATATTTCTATATTATGATGAGATATTATGTTAAGATATAGTATATTGTGGCGCATTTTAATATGCGTATTGACTATTTAGAAATACAAAAGTAAGAAGAAAATGTATATCTAAATATTCAACAACGGTTGATGAAGATATTTTAAAAGTATGTACTTACCGCCATAAGTAGATCTACTTGGAAGGATGACTTTTAAGGGGACATCATTTAACAGTCTAGGCATAAAGTGGTGATAAAGTGATTAGACTAATATAATGTAAATTGTTCTTTAGTCTTTAATCTAAAATGTAAACGGATGCATCAATTTTATCAGAAGCAAATGCAGTAATGTAGCGTATATTATAGAGTCAATTACCTATATTTATACGGAAATCTGACTTTAAATGACTTGCCTAATAAACATTGTAACTTGACGGTTAAAAAGGGTGGCGTTGAGTTTTATACCAGCTCGTCATTCTGATATGCTTTAAGCCCTTGCCTTTCTTAACGATAGCAACGGCAATACTTTATCATCAGAATTATAACTTCGTAGGTGTAACTTTGATACTCATTTTACATTGTGATCTCTATGACTGGGAATTATTTTTGACTATTTTTCACTCGCGGCTTCGCTCGCGTAAATGTACGTTAGTTTAGGTTAGGTTTGTAACAGTTATTTTTTTTGGATGAAGAGTACCCTATGTCCTATTCTGTACCCCTGACAAAGTGTATGCAAAATTTCATCTTGATCGGTTGAGTAGTTAAGGCGTGAAAGCGTAAAAAACAAACAAACTCATTTTCGCATTTATAATATTAGTAAGGATTTGAACAAAATTAAAACACATTCCGATTTAGTTATAAGTTTGACTGAGACCTTTCTCAAGGTGCGTCTCCCAGGGCTTCGTCAGCTATTTATTAAGCAGAACTAAAGATAATTAGATCAAAAATATTCCGTTGTGTTAACATCTGAAATGTTAGGTTTGTTAGGTTATGCAACGATTAAATAATTTCACGGCCGCGAACCGGCCGGCGGGCGGTGGTAATTAAAATTGTAGCACTTTTACGTAATTAGGTCGCGGGTGATTTATGTAATTAGTGATTATAATGGCGACGGACGTGGCTTGTAAAATCACCACAGACGACATATAGCGTTTTACTCGCGGCGACTCGTGCTGTCCCAGTATGCATAGTCATTAATTGTAGGAGTTTTTACACTATACGATTAGTCGGCTGCACGGATAATGCAACGGGCACGCGGTCGCTTCCAAATCCCACAAGTTATTTATGAGATCCCCAACTAATTGTTTCGTTTAACCTGAACCGCTAAATGTATTTTCGTAAAGGATCTCTCGATACCGGGAAAGAGTCTTAGTGCGATAATATAAGTGGGACGTTTACATAGGTTAGAATGACCAAGGGCCAAAAAGTAGAGTAACATTAGAGTAGAAAGTCATACCGTAGCCAATTACTTGGTATAGGTCCGAAAGATCGGATCTCTCGGAACCTCTTACAGGAAATTAGCTTACGAGTAGTAGCATCCTTACTGAATTATGGCCGATGAGTACCAAAGGTGCCCGGAGGCTCACGTGCCTAATTATCTTTACCATTCATTTTCTTTAGGGTCGGAAATTCGTGAGTGTAACCTTTTTGTAGAAGGCAGGCTGCATGCTTATTCAAAAAGTGTTATACAAAAAGTGAATCCCGTTTTTAGTTGATTTCGTTGACAATATAAGCGATGGAAGCAGTTTATTTAAAAGAAAATTATAATCCGTCTTTCAATATTATCGTTATTTGTCCTACCTGTGATATATGTATATTTTTGGCATAACTACAACCTTTGTCCAAGCCTTTGTCGAGTTTTATCTTTAATAGATCAAAGAATCAAAATATAGGTAATTAATTTTAGCCTCAAGGGGAAACGACAGTCTCAATTAATTTGTCTTCATGTTGAAATCCTTTATGTAGATAGTACCAATAATGCGATAAGTATGGCCTCTCTTTTACCTGCTAATTCTGCCCCATAGTCATATTCATCCTAGGTGGTAACACGAAAGTGATGCCTAGTGTCTATAGGCTACGGTAACTGCTTACCAACCGGTAGGCCGTCTGATTGTTGCCTACCTATGTGGTGGTAGCGCCTTGGTTGTGTTGCATTGAAATGGCTTCTGTGATATCAAGAAAATGTGATGTTCGTGAGCGGTGTTTAGCGCTTAGCATCAAGTGAGCCGGTAATACCAAAACTATTTTATTTATAGCAAATTCCTAATATTTAGGAAATGCTTATTCAGGATCTATTTAACTCTTTATACCTGTGTTGGTTATTTAAAATGACCATCGACTGCGTCAAAGACTTCGGCGATTTACAGTCTTTGTACTTAGCCAATATATCTGGCAGAAGCTGTTTCATATCCATAGTCGCAATACATCAGACCATCAAACACTCATTACCAAAACCCAAATCTAATCTAACTCGGTCAGCAAGATACCCTTTCTACTTTAGGTTAAAATTATCGAAGGGCTTCTTCACATCGGTCTGTAGGCATTTCAAAGGGCGGAGTGACACGTGAAAGAATAATCATAAATACCAGCCACGCTTTAGTCCACTACGCTGCTCAGTTCGCTTTGATAGACTTCTGGTATATTCAAAAACATTATTGAGAAATCTAAGATATCCTTTGCTTACTATTTTTATTTCTTCACCTACTAGCATAGTACCAAATAAAATAAAGATCGAACGTATTTGTTATAATATTTGGAAAGGCTTTCCAATAAACTCGTTTGTTGCATACTTAATGCAGCATCAGTATAAACTGCGAAGAAATATCGACTTGGATGTAATATTTCCACTTCAATAAAAAATCTGATTGACCGATCGGCATGTGTAACAGTCTCCCCGGGCTGGCACCTTCCACCAAGGTCCCAGGTGACCGCCACTCGTCTATTAATACTCAATGAACGCTCAATGGGGGATTTATAGCATTCATTACCGCGTTTACCGTTGTTCGACCAAATTATGCGCCCGCTTCAGCTAAACTATCAAAGGAGCTTTTAATTCCCGGTGCACAACTTGGTGCTTATTATGAATTCATAGAAGTTTCATTACAGTGTTAAAATTTGCTACAGCGTGGAAAAGTACTAAAACTGTTAAGCTTAATAATTAACATAATTAGATAAGAATGTTACGGAATGGGTGGATGTTTTAATAAATTAGATATCGTTAAGTATACATATTAAGATCATTATGAATTCAGATATGCCTAATTAGATATTTTAATATTTTTAATATAGCGTATATATTTTTTGGGTGTTTCTATGTATAGAATGTATGTATTTACAAAAAAAAAAATTATATATGTATGTTTATCCATTGTCTAGTACCCATAGTACAAGCTCTGCTTAGTTTGAGCTAGATAGTGTTGTGTGTATGTGATAGAATATTATATTATTATTATATTATACTACGTTCAGAACCAGATTTGTTCGCAAACTCGATAGTATAGGTAATAGGTGTACGACCGAGAGACAGATGTTCATGAAATATAATTTTTATTACTTACCGATTGCAATAAACTTCTATAATTTTAATGACCAATTAAACAAGCATCAAAGATTCTAATAATAAACAATATTATTAATGGTTTCATCAAAATTTTGTAATGTATTGTCGTCGTTAATTACGTAATGTGTGTAGTAAATTAGTTTGACACCCACAATAGATGCGATATTTTAGTTTTGGACGAACAAAAGGGTTTCACGTGAAAATGAAATACATATTATATTTAGCGATGATTATTATTAATGACATTGGCGCTAAGTACTTGTTTTTTTTGTTATTTACGAAAATACTTAAATATTTACCAAACATTTTCACATGTTGTTAAACAGAAAATTTATTAGAAATTTATATATTTTATCATTTAAAATACGATCAACTAACTGACTCAGCACCTCGTTCTAATCTGGAACTTTGTCAAACATTATTTGGGATTTAGGTGTAATCTATTATAAAAGGATTTATTTTGAATCGACTGTACACTGATAGTTTTGTATCAGCGTACCAAATAGATACAGAACAGGGCCCTGAACATTTTGTTACTGCAATGACGGTTCATAAAAGCAATAACAGCAATCAATCTGCATAGTTATCTATCAATTGATTGAGTTAGAAGTTCGCTTCTTCCTTAATTAATCGATTACCTACATGTTTGTTAGTGTGCGCTATTTTAGACAATGTCTGTCTTTCGACAGTGAACAGTTCAGAACGAAAATTGATGTACTCCATAAACTCAACGTTGTTATGCATTTATGTATCACACTAACATTTGTACCAGAAAATGTTTTATATTAGATTGCTATTCTTCTCTTAAACGTTGATTAACCAGGTCAAAGGAAAGTATTCATAAATATCACGACAACTTTTAAAATATAAAATTGAGCATGGCAACCAATCCATTATGTATAAAAAATTTGCATTGCGTTTTTTTTATATTAATGAGTAATATTGAAATTAAACTACTATATACGGATTTTATCGCGTTGTTTATTTGAAACAACGCGATAAAATCCGTATATAGTAGTTTAATTTCAATGAATAACATTCGCGTAAACAGAAGACAATATTATGTTAATGAGTAATACTTGAAGGACACGTGACATATTTGTTGTCACGTGCCCAAGCTCCAACTTACACGTAGCAATTTAAGGAATAATGTATTCATCTGATTCGATTGTATATACAATTTAGACAAGTAGTTATAACACATTGTTTTGGCAACATGATCAAAGTTAATAGCGTTTTGTCTCAGTCATCGTCTGATCGGGTTTTCAAATACAAGGTGAGCTACATTGATAAGCTGGACAGATGGTATTAAGTGAAGGAAAAAACCATTTGGTCAGTATTAGGCACACACTTCCCGGTGGACAACGTTCTGCGGTAAAAATAAAACAATGTAAGCTTTCAGGAATAGCCGCGGTTGGAAATAGCGAGTGCGGACGGTGACGTGTCCTTGGCGGCGACTGGGGCGCACTGCCCGAAATATGTCATTAGCGGAGCGTCATGTCGCTGGGGGAATGTTGGAAAAGCATCCAGGGCCGGCCGCTACACGCCTGGGCTACGTAGGGTGCGTTACGTACGTCTACTAAGCATGTGCTGTCTAAACAGCAAGTTTATTTTATGCCTATTCTTGTGACTACTACTTTAGAAAAAAGATTTTGTTATCACTTGGCTAAAGCCAAATTTCATAACTAAATGATTTTTCAGACACTACATTTTATTGGCTCGTGGAATCAAAACATTAGTTTCATCACTGTAAGCCGAGTTGGAACGCTTCTAGAGACTTAAATTTTCTCTAAACGCAACTGAACACGTAATCTAATTTATTGCATTGCTTGGAGGCTTGAGCAATCGTGTAAAAACTCATTTGAGTCTTGATACCAGGCATTTAATTTTAACTGAATGTCGTGAGTCGCTTAAAACTCACGCCGGCCCTGAGAAGTTCACATAGGCGTAGCACCTGCTCGCCATATATATCAAAGGTTGTCGTAACACTATCGCGTATGTTTCTCCGACTTCGTGAAATGTATGCTTATTGTTTGGCAGCGGTGCGACGCGGAAAATATGTACGCCAACATGTTGTTAAATTGATGGGATTCAGGTTGATTGCTGGTTTTGGACGCTAAAATTAGCAAATATATATGTTAGACTGTCCGTTTTTGCATCCACTGATTTGTGGCGTCAATCACCCGCGCCGCGCACGCTTCATTTAATATCCTGAATCTGGGTCTCGCCGGTATTCTGGAACTCTGTGAAGTTTTATGTACGATCAGAGCGAGTGAAACACATGTTACTTGCGTAACATATTATGTAACACGTTTTTCATTGTAAATTGTAATAGACATTTTACGGCAATGTATGATTATGGACTTGCAGGCTAATATATTATCATAATTTATATGTTATTATTGTTTAAGTACTGGTTTATTATGTTGATTGCAATGCTGCAAATTGCCTAATGAATATCAAGCCCTGTTTCACGACGTTATTTACGTATAAACAGTTCACGTTAAACTCAGATGACAGCTAACATATGCAAGTAGCACTTTAGGAGATAATTGCCACATGTTAAGTAACCCAGATATAACTGGATGTGCGCGACCCTGGCCCTCGCCAAGGCGGCGGCCTTCTGCTGCTAGGAATTAGGAAGTGCGTAGATGGAGCCAGTGGGTGTCATCCCGCGGGTGCGTGATCAAAACAAATATAAACCGGCGGCCGGCCGCCCGGTCGCTGTCACGGACCAGCCGCCCGCTCCGACACTACGCCCCACAAGGTTCCATTAAAATATTAAACGCACTTCAAAAAGCTTGCCGTCCCTTGGCAACGTGTTTCCTTTTTTCGATGGGCTTATTTCAAGACACAAGTTCAATCTATTTCGGTGCCCTCAACCGTTAAATCTATTTTAGAGCTCAGTTATTTTTCTTCGAGGAAATCCTTTTAGTTTAAAAAATAACTTACCTCTGAGAATATACTCACTCTACTATTTAGATTTTTTATAAGCATGACGTGAGAATGTTGTTAAAATTGACTGATGATAGTTATACAAGTACGTAATATGTAACCAACTGTTCGACTGTATGCTTGTAGACGTCACGCAGCATTGATTTCTGGTCTTCATTCTAGCTCGAAATAGAATACAATAAAGACCTAGACGACTAAATCAAATTAAGACATTACAACTATGACATTTGTTATTTTGTATGATACACACGATGTGCTCGACGCTTCGAATTATAGATTTCCTAAATATTGTTATACGATTTTGATAATTTTCTTAAAATTCTACTATTCCATAAACAAATAGCTTTAATTAAAACTATATATTTACTATAAATGTTTTAAGGCGTTATAAACGTCAGCAGAAACTCATCTACTAAATCAAGTAAAGTGCATTTGTAATAAAATTGTGATATTACTGTACTATGCACACACTGAAAGAGTACAAACAAAATTCTTGAAAGGTGATTTGTTACAGGTGGCACATTCAGTAGGCGAATCGTTAAAATATGAACGAAAATATTTCTGGATTACCTACATTTATTTTACACGTCAATAAAACAATACGATATTGCATAGCTAACGCAATAAAAATCAGCGTCAGTCATCTGCTATATCGGAGCATCGCAGCCCACGCGCTGACCAAATGAAAATATACTCGACGACGCCAGCTGCCAAAGAAATTAAATAGAGTAGATTTTTCAGTCGGACAGACATGCGATGAACAATGGGTCTCGGTTACAAGGGAAGGACGGGCGTGACGCGTCGCGCGCCTGCGCGCCTGGCCGCTGCGCGCACGCACCAGTGACTAGGGCTGCCAGACAACCGGCTTTTGTCAGATATGTTTAGCTATTCACGTTCCTGTCTAACTAAATTTAGCACATCCGGAGAGCCTTTAACCCGCGCATACAACAAACCGTAGCTGTTTTTGTTGCCGAGCTAGCTTATATTGCAGATCGTTCTTACGCAGTTTACCATCATTCTCACTGTTATTGCTAGTGCAAAATAAAAATGTTGAGCTCCAATAGCAGCGATAAATTAGGTAACCTATGAAATTGCCGCTTTTCATGAAGAAAATCGGTGATATTGTTTTTCATATAAATCTATTTTATCAATATTTTATAATGGCAAAACCGAAATCGATGATATTAGACATGTTCAGTTGCTAGTTATGTCATTAATGATATACGCAGTATTTTTTTATAAAATACGATTTAGAATTTTATAGGTCAAAATTGCTATTGAAATGAAAATAGAAAGTCGGTAATTCTTATTTTAAACTGAGATTTGGTGAGTATTTTAGATAAAGTGCGAATTAATATATTTCAATTTGCAGTCTGCTATGACAGTGAGTTTTCTATCATACAGTGGCAATCGCGCAGATCCGATGTGGAGTGTAAGTACCACAAATGTATATACATTTGTTCTCATACTAACGTAAATATATCGGGTTCCCTTTGGGTTGCAACGAAGAGATAGTGGATTGTGACGCTAACTTAGTAAAATAACAATGCTTAAAGAATATTGGATAAACTTATTTTTTGAACATGTGAGTATTAGGAATTCAAGGATTAAGTCATTTTCAATTAAAAACATTTTGTGCAGATTGTTTCCTTATTGTCGTTTTAAAATACATACTGCATATTAAGTAGCTTTTTATTAGATGCGCTGACATTTTCGCTGAATTTTCGGAGGATTTAACTTTCGTGAATTGATCCTGATAAAAATTTAAGTTATGGCATGACACATATACTTATTAATTATGTCATTGTTCTTCTAGTTTTAAGATTTATGATTTTCGGATGGGACACAGCAAATTATTGATACTATCTATTTACTTAATCTAGCAGTAGGTATACATATATCGTAATAAGAGTGCAGTAAAATGACAGCGAATTTTTCGATTAAATCTGAAAAGTTCTTGTAACCTAAATACCCGTGAACTTTGTTCTCCAGTCAAGAGCCAAGTTTTTAATAGTTTTAAAGTTCTGACTGTGTTGTGGTTAAAGAATAAGTTGATATAATAATGTCGAGTGTGTAAAGATAGGATCGAACAAAGCTAGTTTTTCAGACGTAGGTAATTTAATAATTGATTACGGCAGTTGATGTAATTGATAATAGGGACTATTTTATCAAATTACAAAAACTATTTGACCTAATTGCCTTGTAACTAAAAGATTTTTTCGTGTTGAAATAACTATATAAGGATAGATCAAGTAATTGAGGGATATAGGATAAAAACCCGCCACAACAATAGCAGAACAAAAATAATGTTCCCATTGAATATGAAGCTCCTTCTTTGCTTCTATTGCATAGAACTGATAGTTTTCAACAAAACCCACTCAAATTCTATTAAATCAGCTCACAAAAGTAGCAGTTTGTTGCAAACACCACTAAAATAGTTCATTTATATTATGTCTTAAATGGTTTTTTGAGATTCACTATTATTTTGTGAAAAGTATTTTAGAGGATTTTGAAACTATACCCCTCAATTGATGCGTGTCTAGAAACTATTTTAGAAATTATCTAATGTTCAACGACGAATAGAACAACAAATAATAATATAGTATCCGATATCTTGTAACATAAATTCAATTGAAATGTTTACTCAGCAATGTCGCAACGTCTTTGAGAAAATGATGGAAATTCTTTCGTATTGTACCAAACAGAAGGGTAAAATTTCCACTGTTTTCCAAACGACCTTCTTTCTCGGTTGCCTCTTTGATTTATGCGTGTGTCGACGATATCACCCAACCGATATTTCAGAATATTTATGACCAATCACCCATCAACATCTCCATGTTACGCTTTTTATGCTAATTAACACAATTTATCTACTTTATAATGGAGATGTTGAATTCTTTCATTTACTCATTTTAAGTGAGAATAAATGTCACATTGTTAAAAGGTAAATGGACAAATTATGTCGACAGGTAATTAAACGGGAAGTACTGGTTAATAGATAGCGAAATAATTTGAGAGAAACATATGAAAAAACGACCTTAGCATGTCCCTTGCGCGTAATTAATACTGTCATTGCTGTGTCTATTGTAGATGAAGACGTAGCCAGTATTGAGTCAACTCAACACACAATCCGCCATTCAATGTTTCCTAACTAGATTGATTTAAATTGAATAGCGGTGTTTATTAGACACATTTGCAGACAATACTTACTTTATTTTACAAAGTAAACAAACGCGTTGAGAGATTACTCGTTGAAAGTAACTAAACATTAAATTTTTCATTATAAACAGTTTTATTTCGCAGTGTAGCAGAATTCCTGGCTTTGTTATGATATTATGAATGTATCCACGTATTTTAAATGCATGTGTGGTCAGGCGCGGATATAGCTATTAGACTAGACGTCGGACATGATATTTAGTTGGTAGGTACTTCAGTAGAACGAGGCTAAAAGATCGATACGCATGACGCTATATAGTTTGTTTGACAAAGAAGGCATTTAAGACTGACTAGACTATCACCTAAATTGATTGCATGTAATGCTCACGGCTCTGCCTGCTCTCTGGTCTGTTTTCAAATACGACATCGATGGCTTAGTAGTTTTAGTGGTCGCCTCGCCACTACCACTGCGCCAAGTGAAGCGGGTTCGATAGCCACGCAGGATAATTTGTGTGATCCACAAATGGTTGATTGTTTGTAAGTCCCCCGCGACACAGGAATGAATCCAAGTGCGGGCCTTGTTTAAAAAACAAAATAAGCAGAATAGTAAATAACTAATAAAACGTACTAAACTTTTATATTGGTCACATCACCGCACACGAATTTTCTAACATATAAGAAGGTTCCTTATATTCGTCTGATGTTTGACCAAGATGGGTTAGAATCCCTCCGTTAGTCGTATTCCTCATGTCTGAGGGTCGTGACCTCCTCCATCCATTAATCTTCTCACGATGTTACGCCATCTTGATCTATCTCCGGCCACTCGGAGAGCATCGTAGATAGTGGAGTCAAGTGTGGTGCGAATTTCGTCGGACCAATGCATCGGTTAGAATACATTGGACCATTTCCATGAATTTCTTACCCGATTAATCGCACATTAGCAGTCATCGCACGCATTCCAACACTAAGGTATGCAGGTTGCAGACACCGGTAATGGAAGTGAAGATTCATTTATAATAATATGTGTATTAGGAAAATGCGGCTTTGAGATAGCTATATCTAGTTACATGTTTTTTATTTATAACTTCCACTATAGTCACCATTTATCGAACTTAGAGATACTCGTTTTTTCAGCATTATTGTATTGACTTCGTTGCGCTTGTCTAATGACGTCAGAAGCACATGCCTTGCAAGATACAAGTTGCACACAAGAGAAGTAACATTTTCTTGGACGCCACGTATCTGACGTTCACCTTTATTAAAACGAGTGAATAGTAGACATGTACAAAAGAATCATAAAATATTCTGACAATTTGACCTCAACTTAAGACAGCTAAAGACTTATAGTTATTGAAATTAAAATACTATATACGGATTTTATCGCGTTGTTTTGCCAATTAAACAACGCGATAAAATCCGTATATAGTAGTTTAATTTCAATGAATAACATTCGCGTAAACAGAAGACAAGACCCATAGTTAGAAAATTGACTACACATATTATGTACCTGTGGTTAATTTTGTAATTGTATGATGAGACTATGTAGTCTCACCGTATAGCCTATATAAGATGTGGAGTGTATTAAGACCACATTGCGCTAGCTGTTTCTAGATCCCACTTAATAGTGGCAAGCCTATTGTCGAGCACAGCCAAAAAGAAAATAAAAGCCTGTGAGGATTTTCCACAATTTTCTAATTAATATATTTGCTTTTAAAGGGTTGAAAATATTAGTGCTATTATCTAAGAAGGACTCGGAGGCTAGTATATTATATGTTAATTTAAGTATGTCAGTGAAACCATATTCAAACGAATAGCTCAACTTCTGAGTATTTATATAAAGTACGACTATTTGCGGAAATACCGTTAGACACGTGTGTAAAATTGTAGTCGCGACCCATTTACCGGCTTTTAGTACGAGTGTATAATTATTATGCATCTGTCCTATGATCATTAATTATACCTATACCTACAGATGCAGACGCAAGATTTATTTCAGCCCTTTTAGATCGCAGGTGGAGATCAATGTTAATTGTTTCGGACAATTGGAGGCCAGGTATTACGTGCGAATTACTTGTGTTATTAGTTGCTTATGATTTGTTTAGCTGAGAGACAGGTTTTAATTAATGTATCCTACGAAAATAATAAATTTTAAATATGTTATAATAATGTTGATGAACATGCACTAGCCGGATATAGGCATTTATCAGTTGTACGCAACTGCTTGCCTGTTAAAAATAATATTAATAATAATATAAGATGTTTGCGTAAATGTTTGGAGATTTGGATATTTGTTATAATTACGCGTTCACCAGACTAACATCAGTGATGCTACGGGCAGAAACTATTCAGGTATATATTAGCAGCTATAACCTTTTAATAATGTCACACTTTGCTGCTACTTGTTGAGTAATAGCTGCAGGAACCGTGATTTATACTGAGTGTAGCGAAATGATAAATTATACCGACTGTCTCTCCAATGCCGGAAAGCTTCACTTTCTTCCATCCGATATATCTTTCATCGTTCACTTTCATATAATATAACAAGAAGATTAACGGAATACTAAACTTCATTAGATATAATACAAATGGGTGACTACGATCGATGCGAGTCGATCGAAACGTCGAGAAATAAATAATGTGTAACATTATTCATTAATCATTATTAATTATTTTATATAGCGCATCGGTAGGTATTGGATATAAATAACCTACTATGTTAATCTATTTTGATGACTAATACTTCTTAATTATTTGTCTTAAAATTACATCGGAAACCTCTTGTATGTTTTATAACTATGACCGTAATTCTGTATAATATAATATAATAACGTGTTTTTTTCTAACACTTGCGTTTCTACACCATTCATTTGATTACGATAAAACTTTGGTAGTTTATTAATTATTAGTAAAGAAGTAAGAAATAAAAGAGCCAGCCATTACCTAGTAACGCGTGAAAATGTGGGCGGATTTGTAATTACCTACGCATCAGTAATAAATAAACCATACATTGTGCAAAAAGGACAATAAACAATTTGGCCTATGAATCAACACACATTCCACCTAAACAATAATTTGTATTTTATTGTATGACTTAATAATCAATCACACTTTCGAATCTTATTTTCGTGTTGAAAAGTATTTTCGCGATTTCAAATACATCGGCATCCATTGTTTACATCTGAGACACGCAGTGTTGCCATGCCTACAGTTTTTACAATATGTGTACGGTTTATCAGATAAATTATTTCCTATTTAGGTTTTCTGTAATTTTTCTTACGTAGTTAATACGAATGCTCTTCTATAAATACCATTATTGAACTTCATCATAGATATGACCAATTTTAAAAAAAAGTCATATTTTCTAATGTAAAAAGATCATAATAAATACCACTTTTTCGGTATTATATGTTTTTCTATAGTGCAAGTATGGCAACATTTATTTTTTTACGTGTGGGAATGCATTGACGCATACCCCTCGGCGGGGGCGGGCGGAAGGGTAATATCGGATTCACCAGGGTACAGTTTTCGGCACTTAACTTGGCAAGAGTCGTTAGATGCGCAGAACTCGTATTTTGGGTCTCTTTGGTTATCATACGGGCGCGGTTAACGAGATAGCATCGTTCCGGCCGCGTGATTGGTTGCTCAGTCGACCCTTGTCTCCCGTACCGTGTCGACCTGCGCAAACTTATCCCCACTACGCCAAAACCTTGTCAAGATACGTGCCGGCAACTGTAAAAGAGAAAGATGGAATAAGGATGATTATAATGGTCCTCCCGGATTATTCAAGAGCAATATTCAGAAGTGTCCGTGACTTACATATATTCACTTTTAATTGAATGTGGTCATCCTTAACAACATATTTACCATTTTTTGTGGCTGTTGGTTCTTAGGCTAATAATGTATGGCAGCTGAACAATGTCCTTTACGCAGTTTGTGCAAATTAATGTTTTTAACGACGCGTACACATATTTACTGTTGCACAATGTTGTTGTTATGTTGGCAAAATAATGTGACTATCTGCCAGGCAACGTTATTACGAAGTAAACTGAAAATGATCTATATATGAGTGCCACGGACACTGTTGTAACCACTATAGAGAAGGAATTATTTCTTAAAAAAGTATTGTATTGTATGCTTCCTCTCGAAATGAGGATGGTTAATAGCCATTACGCATAAAAAATATACGGGCATTTCTTTCATTAATTTGATATAATATGCCAGAGAAGTGTGTCGGGATCGTAGCAAATGGAAATCCGTAGTCTCTGCCTACCCCTATGGGAAACAGGCGTGAATCTATGTATGCATGTATGTAATATGTATATTCTTAGATATATCAACAAGTATAATTACTAATAATACATAAGTAAGTATAATTCTTAATAATTATTATACTTACTTATGTAGGTTATGTACTATTGATGCACCTTTATATAATTACATGTATTAGAATATTGTTTATCTTCTTTTTGTAGTATTGTTTTTCTTTTACTCTTATACGTGCATCATGATCCATGGCTGCCTCCGTAGCACAGCTGTAGTGTATCCACCTGCTGTGCTAATGCATAGCAGTTACATGCAGCCCAACCCGAGACTGCATAGGTTCAGGGTTTGAAGCCCGAATCGGGAAAACAATAAGTTATTGTGTTTTTCTTACAAGAAATTCTCAGTAACAATCTAGAGTTAGAACGTTACCGACGCTACACAACTCCGTGCCGCGAAACGCAGGATGCGAAATCATTAGTCCTGCGCCTGGTTTGAGGTCTGAGTCTGATTATGAGAGTAAAGGAACAGACTCTATTTTCTCTCTAACCTTACTAGTTGTTTAGGTACATGTTATATGTAATGTCCTCCGCGACAGAGGAAGACGGTAGGAAAATGAGATATGTTTTAAAAAACGACAATCAAGTTAAGCTACAGCACAAACATTATGTTTATATTGTTCAGCCGTAAGTTTAATAAATTCAATCAGCTGACACCGTCACCGTAACTAAACACTAAAACAATGTTGAAACTTTGGAGTTTATTTTTGTATGTTGAAATAAAAGAAATGTGTCATATCACCTTCATCCAGTCTTGTCTTTAAATACACCCAGGTTTGCTGACACTATCCGTGGATTACACAAATAATTGCTACGTGCGAATCGAGCACACTAAGGTGACACTTAAGCCATTGCTCCATCCGTGCAGTAAAATATTTTATGACCAGATTTTCAGAAGAATGTGAGAGGCGACACACCGTTCTGCACTTTATATATATTTGTATCCACTTCGAGCTGGACCATTGTGTATTTTATAACAAACATAAAATAGTGAATATTATTTTTGATATCGCTAGAGTAATGGTAACGGTACGTAGGATTTGTTGCTCGCCGTGCATAGGTAATAAATTACTAATTTGTTTCCAACAGATAACTGTTATAAAAACATTTCATCGAGTCCAGTAAGTGTTTTACAACTTCCGTGTTGATGGAATCTGCTATTGATTGTTTACTTCGCAAAATTAGCACTCGATGCAATTTGCGGTATCCAAAAATAAGCACGTGTTGGTTGGACGCAATAATGAATTAATTTCCAGGAAGTTTGTCGGCGGAGCGGCTCGTCGTATTATGCAAGTGAGTTGTAAATCAACATAAATCATGCATGTCAAAACGTTTGCTCGCCTTATTCCGGGCAGGCAGCCGGCTCCGGCGCAGGCGCAGCGCGGCGGCTGCGGCCGGCACACGCGCGCCTCTCTGTGTAAGCAACCTAACTCATGGGCTGTTTGCATAGCCCCGAGTTATAATCTCTTTCTCGACATTAATGCTCCCGCTGGATTTTATATATCGTAATTTAAACCTGATATTTATGGCAAATATGTGGGAAGTCATTAGTCATATCTTACTCGTACGCCGCTAATAGGCGCCTATTATTTACCTACGCACGGTACTTTTATATGAAATATATACGACGAACAATAAACTCTAATACAATACAGCTTTTTTGTAACCATTGGTAACAGATTTTTAAATATATTGACTGAAAAAAAACACGCGCGATAGTTACGCTGACAACTAAAGCTTGAGTATAATTTTCATCTTTTATTTGTTTTAGTTATATGTATAACCAAAATAAATACTGTGTATTTATGTATATTGTGTATATAATAAATTTCGTCTTCACTTTTCAAACACATTAATTTTGATTACATGTTGAAAAGTATATTCGACAAAATCTCATCGGTGTGTAAGTTATCGAGGCAGACGAGGAAAATATATGCACGGATATAATTTAAGTGATAATAATATGGCAATCAACTGTAAAGGTGTATAGCAATCAGAGAAGATATAATAAACCGATCAAGGCGTTGTCCAACATGCCCTCAATAGACTATCGCAATCACCTCATTGATTATTATTTAGAATTATCGTTCCCTGTTATAAAGTCCAACTTCTTATTATTTTCAGTCAAAGATTTCTCCTTATAATTTAGATTTTATTTCATTTAAATAAATAGTTAGTCAATGTTGTCCCTTATTGATTTTAACAGGCGACAATGATGACAGACATAAACTAGCGACTTATTGTGTAGACCTGCATTTAGCATTGCAGACTAATGTCTGCCTGCCTAATGGCAATCATCATTGTCAAAGCAGTTTAACTGCAATTGGTCGTTGGGATTAGCAATCTCAGCAAAAATCAAGCTTGTTGCAAGCTCAAAGTTGGGATTAGTTGGGATATAAGGGATATAAAGATTAGCAATGCAAGGGATATAAGGACCCATCTACAATACATGGTTAAAATATACAATTTTAATAAAATGCGTCGTCTATATTGCCTTTCACTATATTTTATCTAAACATAATTTATTAGGTTATTGTTTTTGTCATAAATCCATTGTGTACTGTAATAATTAGTAACTGTTGATTTTAACAGATTAATTACTAGTGGTAGTATGCAGTACAATAACAACCGAGATATAAATAAATTGATTAGTTTTGTTTACAGAATAGGGAAGTGAATTTGGCATACAGGTGACCATCGAGTGCCAGAATACTGGTTACATAATATTTTGCTTGCTGGTTGTACTAGGATCGGTCTCCGATATCTATTATACATTGTTAGATACTTACGTTTTTCTATCCAACCCTGTTTCTACGTGATAACGTGTATCGGCGTCTAATTGAAGACTATCCAATGTTTCAATGCGTTTTTAAAATCATTCTCTTAATTTTAGGGAATCAATTTCTTGACTAATCGCTTTTAGATTGACATGCGTAGCATTTATTAGCAATAAACAAATGTGTACTTAACTGTAAATAGTGTAATGTAGCGAGATATTCGTGGGAGTGGCGGTCTTCGCTCTTAGCGAGTCTTTTACATTTAGAATTTTGCTTATTACTCTGTGAGATTTGAAATTAATATAAGATACTTAGCAGTGATTTTCTTAAAAGTAATTACTTCTTAGTGGTTCTCTTGTGTCATTACAAGAGAACCACTAAGAAGTAATTATTAGGCAAGGGTTTATTAGGCAACTTAGCATCCTGTTTAGGTATATAATAATGACCCAGCGTTTGGCTAGGGTATACTTTAACGAAATTACGGCTCTGCTTAGATCAGACGTGAAGAAGAAGGAGAAGCGACCGTCTTGGTATTATCTTCAGACACAGTCTCCTGATGTAAAATTCTTAAAGCATTGTCCATGCAGTGTATAACGTGCTGGTTCATTGTAGCACTTTGCAATAAATTGCTTTTGGAGATGGTGGTAAAGCCTCTGATCTATTTTTAAATTAGGAGCCTTACCAAAATCTCTTTAGGCAAAATTATTGTTAACGCGAGAACGAGATAAATTCATTCAGTCTGAATGCGCTGCTTTATGCACATACAATAACAGTCATAAGTTTGCCTGATTTGAGTCTTACATTAAAATTCTAAGTCACACGACAATAACACATACGTATAAGGACAACGAGAATTGAGCAATAGTGATGTAATCTTGTTGTTGAATAAATCAATGTCCAGCTGTGTATATAATCAGATATAATCCAATGGACAACACATAAAAATAGATGACATGTCTTAAGCCCGTGGCGCAGGCGCGTAGGCTCGCGATAATCCGACCGCAATATGTCCGTCCATATTTCTACATAATAAATAACGTTGTAATTTTGCGAGTTTGTTGAATATTATCATAAAGCTTTTAGGGATGTATGGGTGCTTAATGAATGTTTAGTCTATTCATTGTGCTCGAGTATCGCTGAATATTATTTATTTTAATATCTGTAAGCAAGGGTGCGTGGTTTTGCACTGATATTCATATATTAATATGTATATTCATACATATATGTCATACGTCATGCCTGTTTATTTCCATGCTACCTATGTTTAATTCCCTCATAATGGAAAAGATTGCCCGTAAAAAAATACTTCGACATGACAGTCAAATCCACGTCACAATCGGCAGTAAACTCAAGCGTGGGATAATGAAACAACGAATTAGTCATCAGCTATAATAAAATATCTTCTTCTCCCTAGCCTTTATTATTCCCAAGTCACTTGGGGTCGGCTTTCTAGTCTAATCGGATTTGACTGGATATCAGTTTTTACACGGAGCGACTGTCATCTGACCTCCGCAACCCGAAGGCTAACGATACCCTAAGGGTAGACCATTGTCAGGATATTAGAGGGCACTGACTTTCCAATAACGACTGCCATAGATGTTCATGGCAGCCGGGACCGACGGCTTAACGTGCTCTCCGAGGCACGGAGCAGGCGATAATTGTCAATCAATACGCACATAATTTCGAAAAGTCATATAACTTCCCAAAGTCAGAGGTGCGCGACATGGGTTCGAACCCGACACCCTCTGCATTGCAGTCTGTTGGTCTCCCTACTGAGCTATCGCTGCTTGTTTAGTTAAAATAAAATATATAAAACATAAATATCGATTGTTGTTAAATGAATCATGAGCCACGATTTTTTTACTTTCTTGAACGACATCCAGTTTTCTTCTTTTTAATTTTATTGCTAACGTTTCTAGGTCTTTCAACCTACTGAAAAAAGATGTGCTCATTATGACATACATAAAAATAGTTCTCTGCTCATGCATTTTTTAAATCTTTGCGATTTTTAGTTCTTCTACAAGAGTGCTGTGGCAAGAATTTATCTTGCGTAGAGAAAATATCAATAATTTAGAGGTGAACGGAGCTTAATAAGAGACCAGAGTTATTTTATACGTTTTTATTACAATACTTGTATTATAATATATTGTATGTACTGTGGCACTTGATTTCTTATAAACTAAGAAGTTAAATATAATATTAATGATTGAAAACAGTCCTAAATCAGCTTAATATATCTAAGTGATTTTATAGCCAACGACAATCTTTTAAACTTAAGATTTAATTAAACTTTTATTATGTCAATGAATTTGATATTAAAATATCGTTGTATACAATAGAGCTGAATTGGTTTGTAACAAACAGTATCTAGCATTTGTAATGTGATTTAAATAATATGTTTAGTAATAGTTTTTCCAAATTGAGTAAGCGTTTGCTGGGATATGTCAATTCACCGAGTGCAATTGCATGCAATAAAAGACATTGGAGTAATTGACAGAGAAAAAGGATAGAAACTCCTGCTTTTATAAAGATACTAGTTTTCACCCGCGGCTTCGCTCCCGTAAATGTAGGTTAGTTTAGGTGAGGTTTGCAACAGTTCTTTTTTCTGGATGAAAGGTACCCTATGTCCTATTCTGTACCCGTAACGTGTATGCAAAATTTCATATTGATCGGTTGAGTAGTTAAGGCGTGAAAGCGTAACAAACAAACAAACAAACAAACTCATTTTCGCACATATAATATTAGTAAGGATAAGCATCTACAAACTTATTATATTTGTAATTGTTTCTAATCATCGATTTAATTATTTTTTTTACTCTACCTACAGAAGGTTGCTTTTCAAAATAAAGGTGTTAACTTAAAAGATTGCCAATTACAAAAAATACATAATCATTGTATATGCATTTCACTACAGCAGCTCTTTGACTTTCTTGTGGAGAATGTACAGCACTAGGCCTCCGGTAAGCAAAGCTCCGCTCCTGCAACAAAATATGAGTACCTATATAATGATATCAGACTTGCTTATAACCTGTTTTGCTGGTCTTGGCTTCTAGTCTGCATGAGTTCACCAGACTGTCATGGGAGGATTGACAAAGTTCATACATCTTCGAGAAAATTATGGAATACTCCAAGACCGAAATTTTCACAATGCTTTGCTTCACTTATCTTATCTTATGTGGGGGCCAGTCAGTGCAGACCGGCGACACTTCGACCCAGTGGGATCTTTTGTGTCGACACTCTCCCAATAACGACTGCCATAGATGTTCATGGCAGCCGGGACCAACGGCTTAACGTGCTCTCCGAGGCACGGAGCAGCCGATAATTGTCAATCAATACGCACATAATTTCGAAAAGTCATATAACTTCAGAAAGTCAGAGGTGCGCGACGTGGTTTCGAACCTGAGACCCTCTGCATTGCAGTCTGTTGGTCTCCCCAATGAGCTATCGCTGCTCTTTTTTTGCTTCACTAATAAAGCATGCAAATTATTAAATACTTATTACGCACATAACCTTGAAAAGTAGTGTCTGCTACGTCACAATAGAGCTTGTGACGTCACAGACTACCTTCATGTTAATTCATTATAACCTCATTGTGTATCTAGTATAAGTAGGTACCTAAATGCACATACATAGGTATACTAAATTAGATATTTTACTATTGCTAACATATTAATCTATGACGAACGAATTAAAAATATGTTACTTTTTAACATTACGATGAATAAATATTATTGCGAAGGATGTCCTTGCCCAGGTATGTACGAAGTGATACGAGCTATTGGCTGGTATTTTCCATACCCTCGATATATAAACGATTAGTCACATCTTACGACGTCAATCGAAACTGATCTATTGCCAGTAGACGTCACACAATTAATAAATGGATGATTGATTGTTGTGTAACGAGAGATCTCACATGTTAAGTATTGATCTAATCTACGAGTCAATTACCGTATGCTTCTATTAAAATAAAATTGTATCTTCATTTATTTGTTGGCTTCCGTCCGCGCAGTATCTTTCAAAACCCATATTTTCAATGTACCCAACATTGAAAAATACGGGTTTTGGAAGATACGCAGTGCCAATTGTTATTAACTAACTTTTATATGCGGCTTCGCCTCCCTTGATTCTGAAGATGTATAAAAAGTACCCGTGAATTTTTCCGGGTCAAAAGTAATAAAGTCTATGTCACTTTTCGGTCAATGTCGATCATTATGGCACTCACTATGTCATAGAAACAAATATGTTACTAGCGCACGAAAAGTGAAGACTCAGAAACGACCAAGTTGGTTCGTCTTTGTATGGCTCTTGAAACAAAATTGGTTTAACAAAATCCCTTGCATAACAGTTAAGGCACAAATGCTCGAATGATAGCTATTTTTTCACGTAAGTTTTATTGCACTAGTTATTAAACAAATTTTCAATACAAGTAGGTACAGTTAGATAATGATAACAAAATTGTATGGATCAGATTTTAAACGTCCATTACTATGAAAGTGACATAATAATATCTAGTCTATAATGTCATTGCATTCGGCGTAAAAAATATGTCTATTCGTGACTTGATTTTGTGCATAGAGTTTTTGTATGAAAATAGGAGAAATCAACAAACATACATTCGCATTTGAAATATTTGTGATGATGAGGATAAAACATGATTATATTTAGTAAGTAGTTCCCTGTCAGTCAACCTTGAGGAAATGCAAAGTAGTTGCAGACTGAAGTTATAGTAACATAAATATTCATAAGATTTGTCATATAATTTTATAGTAGTCTATGGTCATTATTTATGTTGGCAAGGATGAAGCGATGACATTGTTAAAACGGCGTGAAAGCTTGGGTAAATTTTACCACCAGATGTAGGTTTTATCTTCGGAATGTTACTGGCACTCAAAGTCAAAGTCAAGTCAAAAATCATTTAATTATTATGGTCACAAAGTAACAGTTATTAACGTCAAAATATAAAGGTTAGCGTAGACAGAGGAAACCAAAAGGTTAGTGAGTTTATTATGTTACTAAAGCAACATTTAGGTTAGTTGCTAGGCTCAGGCAAAGCCTATGAGAAGAAACCTGCAAGAAACTCACGGCAACTCTTTTAAATCGCCATTTAAACTATTACTAGTATTAAGAAAAATCAATAATTAGAACACTTTGATAAATATAGTAATATTTATTGTAATTAAGTAAGAAATCATCGACTCTTTTATTATTACTATTATTTTGTTGGTGACATGTAAAACAGTTATATCAAAAGTGTCATAAAGTCATCTTTCAATATTTTTATGGCGCTTATTATTATAATATATTGCACAATTATCCCTATACTATTTTATTGACAACTTCTATGTATACATATTTTACTGTATAATAATCTACAGCCTGTTCCGTAGACAATTTTGTATTTGTTCTTTACGGTTAGTTATACAAAACAGAGTAGTATGCTTGTCTATGGCCCTCAAGAATTAGGTGAAGGTGACCATTTAGGTAACATCTAATGGGCCAATTTATTGCTATATAACAGACAGAGTGCCTGGCGCCGCGATGTTATATATAATATTCTGACAGAAAACTACTACCACTTTCTTCTACCCAGGAATCGTTGGAAAACGATTGATAGTTACGCTATCGTTACGCAAGGGCTCACGGTTATGTCACTGGGCCAACAGGGCAGTGTAAAAATATTCATGTAAATAAATTAAATGTCCATCTGCACGGCCGTGTCAACGAGAGTCACTGATTTCGATAGCTAATACATTTATATGAGAAACAAACTATTACAGTTTCAAAGAAAACATTCTCAACTCAACATTTAAAGTCTGCTTTGATATCTAAATTATAAGATGATATGAGATAAATTCTTCGTAGCTTTTATACTTTTTTAAACTAGAAAACGCAGTATACTTCGGAATTATTTTTACGATGTAAAACAAAATAGTTTTTATTATGCTCCGATAATGGATAAAGGCCGATGTTATACTCGGACTACATAACGTTTTAGATTTACCTATCACAAACATGAGCGTTTACGCTTTGATTTATTTTGAATGTCATCATATAATTTCAAGGCAGACAAGAAATTTTGTATAGTAGACACTCAGAATAGTAATGTAGACATGATAGATTTATCAATGTATAGATAATTCAATTAGTTGTTAAGTAGGTTAAGTTAGAGGAACGATGACTGCTAAGATACAGGATATTTTTACCTAGTTTAGGACTTCGCAGTTCGACCAAATGTTTCACGTCCTTATGTACAACAATCTCTTACTAGGTAAACATCTAATGAACTGTTACTAGGTAACGAAATAAAAATTGTAGACTTTACAAATGAATTATTATTATTCCAACTTTGGTTAATTTGGATCCGTTACTAAGGTTCGCCTACGTGTGTGTCTTTTAGAGACAGCAGCTCTCAACATGCAGTGAAACCCAGAGAGAGAACTTAATTGACATTATTATTAATAATCATAAGCTTTTTAAAACATATGGTCAACCTCGATGGCGTAGTGGTTAGTGTAGCCGACTGTCATGCCTGAGGTCGCGGGTTCGATTCCCGCACAAGTCAAACATTTGTGTGCATGAACATGGATGTTTGTCTTGGTCTGGGTGTTTCTATGTACCTTTAATATGTACAAAAAAAAAGTATATAAGTATGTTTATCCATTGTCTAGTACCCATAGTACAAGCTCTGCTTAGTTTGGGCTAGATGGTGTTGTGTGTATGTGGTAGAATATTATATTATTATTATTATCACATGAAGACAAGGCAAACATATAGGTAATGGCATTTTAAGATAGGTATTAGTTAAAAAAATTAGCATAGTTACCATATCGCCATTCTCCCTGCAGTGGAGTGCTTGTACACGTTGAACGTCGATATTTTGTATTCTTTGCTGTTATTGAACCGGCTCAGTATTCTGTTAACGCTGTAAGATAATGCAGGCGATTTTAATGAGCTCGTTGAGCTAATGCCGCCGAACTTACCCACGCTCGAATTGCCATACAAACAAGTCTCGCTTCAATTTACCTACAAACGACAAGCCTGATCTCAATGTATTTTTGCCAACATAATTGGATGAACTATTTTAAGGTTTAATTGGTTTTCTCTTCGAAAAAACAAGACAATTAAAAACCACGTCAATGTCTTACATATAAAGCTTTCAACTCACTGTAATTTTTTAGATACTTTATTTTGTTTAAAAAATAAAAAGTTACAAGACAGTCCTCGATATGCCTTATCTCGTGACATTTGCCAAGAATCACTTCGATACGGTATGTTTTTAAATTAAACGTCCCCTGAGAGTCGATGGGGAATGCTGGAGAAAATTTTATCACGACAACTTTATTTTAGAGTAGAAAGGTTTTGTAGCAAATTAAAAATGTTACTAGATACCTCTTAGCTTTGCCAGGTAATCCTTTTCTCAGCTTGAACGTCACCCAAGGAAAGACATTGGTTCTATTTTTGTCTGGTTAAAAGGCAGATACTTATGATTAGTTGTAAAGGCAATGTCGTCATTAATCCTCGTCATACTTACGTAGCATAGGAGTTTGTGGCTATGAGCGCCGTCCGGGATCCATACGGCTTTATGTCTATCGAACCGAAGCTCGCAAAAATGCTGGCCATCTACGACATACATAACAAGTGTAATAGCTGATTCGAGCGACGCGCCGCCGCGGCTATCTGTCGCGCATGAAATATAGCGACGAGCGGCACTCGTTCTAGGATTAATCTTATTTATATCTCAACCTTAAATCAACCTTGACAGTGGCATGAAAAAGAGATTTTGTACATTAGAGAAATCAAACACCGGCGGCATGGCACCGGTTAAAAAACGGTACGGTATAAAAATAAAGATTTTCGCCTGTGACACTTGGGCATTATCAATCTGTTTTAACTAGCAACGGGAAATATGTGTAGTGAGCGAGGTGCGTGCGTGTGGGTGTGCGTGTGTGTGTGCGTGCGTGTGTGTGTGTGCGTCGCTGGCGGAGTGCCAGCGCTCCGGTGTCGCGCGTCGTCGAGCGCCGAGCGCCAGCGCCGCCGCCGCGCCGCCCGCGGGGAAACGCGTCCACTGACACTCCACCGGCCGACGTACGACGCGACATGACAATTATTACTACCATAACTGTTTCTTAACGTATCACAGCTAATTTTAGCTCCGAGGATCTGGACGACGCGTATGAACTCGACTCGGTTTATGATTCGAATAATTGTACCACTGATTATGCAATTCCTTCCGAGCTATGCGAATTTCCAGATGATCTCGTTCTTATTACCATAATTTTATTATGGTTCGAAGATAAATTGCTCCTACGATCGTTAGTTACATTGTACATCCGACGAACTTGGTACATACTGATGGGTAATCAACCATTTTAATAGATGCTTAAAACATGCTAGTAAAGTTTCAAATGTGGTGCAGTCGTAGGTACCTACTATTGTGGATTAGGTACATAATGTAAGCATCGTGTTTAAGACGCAAAATTAGTCCAATTTGCTGTGCAAATGTCTTGAGTTGTTCCGAACAATTACGAATTGTTTTGGTAACAGTGTCGATGTTGTCAAAACGGTGTACTATTATAATTCGGTCATTTAGTTTCTCGCACGAGTTAGTTTGGTTGGCTTTAGTGGTGTAGAATATTTTTACTCGCTCAGCCGGCTCCTGTGTAAATCGACTCATTTGACATCTTCACTTTGATTCAATCTGTAGGGTCTTCTTAAAATACCTGTTCGGATCTTTGGAGGACATTTGGAATTACTATCTGCGGCTAATATTAAAGGAACAACTCATTGAAGTAATAATAGGTAGTATTGTTTACGTCAAACTGTCTTAGTTTTTATTATCTCTAAGTCTTAGTATATATCTCATCCAATATACAATTTATAAGTGCGAGTCTTGGAAAATGAATAATATCCAACAGGTGCGTATGGACACTTAGAAACAACTGACTATAGACGCAATATTTTTGGATAGATTTTATTTTAAATTATTATGTCAAGGTCATCGCTAGCCAACGGACTAGGATGGCAAGGAAGGGGGAGTGGGAGAGAGAAGAGCAGACAAGACTGTTTGTCTGTGTTAAGGCCAATATCAATGATCAATGTAATAAAAGATAAAAGAAATAATAAGACAGTAGATTTTTTATCCAAGGCTTTTTTGATTTGCTTGTATCGATCGTTAATCTGCTACTATTTAAATTTATTTTTAATGAGCGTATGTTCTATCAATAATATTCTATCACATACACACAACACCATCTAGCCCAAATTAAGCAGAGCTTGTACTATGGGCACTAGACAATGGATAAACATACATAATTATATCATTTTTTTGTAAATACATACATATACCTACATAGATATACCTAGACCAAGACAAGCATCCATGTTCATGCACACAAATGCTTGACTTGTGCGGGAAGCGAACCCGCGACCTATAATCATGTGTGTATCAATTTCACACTAAATTACATTTTAATGATTGTCTAAAATACTGTTTGAATAGACATCGCGAAGTCTCGTGTCTACAATGGAGGTTTTTATGTCTTTGTGTTATGTATCAGTCTTTGCCTGTTACTTCTACCCTCCGCGTCGCTACGTGTTACTGTGTTAGGGTTAGTCCCATTCGCCACCCCCAGCAGAGCCCCCTTCGGTGGCGAATGGGACATTTTCCAAAAAATATCCCTTTCGCCACTGGAGGCGTCACCCCTGGTGGCGAATGGGATATTTTTTTGGAAAATGTAATATTTGTTTTGGGTTGGTCCCATTCGCCTCCCCCAGCATCCCCACTCCGGTGGCCAACGAAACATTTTCCAAAAAAAAAAAATCCTATTCGCCACGTGACGCCATTCGTGACGCCTGCAGTGGCGAATGGGATATTTGTTTTGGGTTAGTCCCATTCGCCACCACCAGCATGCCCCCTCCGGTGGCGAATGGAACATTTTCTAAAAAAAATATTCTATTCGCCACCGGGGTGACGCCTCCAGTGGCGAATAGGATTCTTTATATTGAAAATATCCCTTTCGCCACTAGATGAAGGAATGCTGGGGGTGGCGACTGGGATTAAACTCATCCCAGTTGCCACCCCCGGTGGCGAATGGGATATTTTTTTGGAAAATGTCCCATTCGCCATCGGAGGGGGCAATGCTTAGGGTGGCGAATGGGACTAACCCCTGTGTTACATGTACTCTTAATTATTTTGAACCTAACATAGCTTCAAAATTGAACGAATATTCGTTTGGTAGTTTAAGCATGATACCGTAATAAATAGACGAAACAAACAAACAATTTAAAACTTAAGTAATGAATATATGTAGATCGCTTAAACTCGATACCGTTTAGTTTTCGAAATTTGTATCTCCAATTTACAGGCCTTGTCACGGTTTTATAATACTGTAAATTATCCTTAAATACCTTGGTTCTATACTTAGTAAATCAATCAATCTTTGTTGTGTCTGTTGTCACAAGAAAGACATTGTCACTTTTGGCAGACAGCAGATACAAATATTCACTGTAGTCGTGTACTAATACCTACATCATTTGTAAACTCCATAACAACAAATATTTAAAACATAGATGTTCCCTCACCGCACTTAAATCGCACAAAATGTGTCCTCACTAAGAAGGTGAGCTCACATTTTAGATAGAGAACGATAGTATACTATTTTTAAAATGAGTGAGCGTGATAAAACTATATTTAGAATTCAGATGTTATGTCGGCATTGTGTGTCAAAAAACAACTTAACTCCCAGAACGGTGAATATATTTAAACGTATCGGTTCTTCTATGATTTTAATCTTTGCAAGTAATAATCTTCTTCTTCTTTCTTTCTTTCTTTCTCTTTAAGAAAAGACAAGTAATAATGAAGTTTAAGGAATGTGCGAGTGTGTGTGTGCAATGTAAAATGTGAATGTGATACAAGTATCTAATCTGTCAACGAGATGCATCGTACTGTTGTTGTTTCTTCAATATACAAAACCTTGTTAAACTCGTGGCATAAGCTTATGCTTATGTTTAATCGTGTCTGATCGTGAGGTTTCAGGTTCAATACTCAGGTCGGCCAAGTATTATTGGGTTTTCATTTAGGAATTTGTTAGTAACTCGGCGATTCGTAATGTGGCTGGTGGACGGCCATAGATTTGGGGATGTCATATAGCACTTACACAGAGTAGGTATGTGAAAGATGGGCGTAAGACACGTTCGTCATCGGGGAAATAAAGAAGTGTGTCTATGCAATAAATAATTAAAAGTTCAGGATAATATAGTCAACGTCATCGGCGTCGTCGTCTTAGGAGGCGTCCATTAATTACGTGAGGTAATTTTTTAAATTAATTGACGTATTTAGTGTAAATACGTCAATCTCTGCTTGATTGTGTTGGATTTATTTAAAAATCATAATTTGCTTAATTATTTTGATTAAATTCTAAGAACTTAGCCTAGAATCATAATGAGTAAATTGAACTATAACATACTTAAATAGAAACTACTACTTTGTAAAAGAATATTCATTTTAATTCAGTCCACGGAGACTCATGTATGGTTTCAAAAGAACCAACATGTCCATTTATCATTTTCAGTAAAATCATCTGTTCCTTCAACCTCGCTGCGATGAATATTATTGTGTAGGATTCAGCCATATTTTAGTAGAGAAACATGTTTTACTTAATTTAACTCAATTTTCTCGCAATATTTTACAATGTTTCCTGGTGAAAAATTTACGTTATATTTGCCGAGACCCCACTTCTCCTCCGCGTGAGACTGGGTGAGATTGGGCTCTACCCCCTCTTCCGTACTTCTCACTTAATTAATGGATGCTCCTTTACTGCGGTACTGTATAGTACAACATTGTATTTATACCGCGTGTATGTATATTTGGATTTGTTTGAACACAGCGCAGATAGTAGATAGTGCTGAAATACATAATAAATTTAACGCCTCTACCGCCTTACAATAATAAATAAAGCTTGCATACACTAATGCAAAATCTAAGGAAAATAGTATATTTGCATATTGAACGGAAGAGCGTTCGCTTGTTAATGAACTTGAGAATCGGTAACAGTCGATTCATGATAATAATAGTCGTAGTCAGGGACTGCTATCATTACTAGAGACTCGCAAAATTGCATTCGAATGCTATTCGAGCACATTGCGATACTTACTATGTATTTATTTATTTATTTTAATGGCTAACCAACAATATTTCACACATAAAAGATACAATGTAAAAAAAATTAAGTATAGCAGTCTTTTTGCAAGTGTGACGATCTTTTATAGGTAAGCACAGCATGCGCGACTTAACAATAAATGCTTAGCAATTATTAAAAAAACAATAATGAGAAACTTTAAATACATAACTAAGTGTATCAAGATACGATTCTTGAGAAGGTGGTTAAGCCTATTAACAACACCATGTTTCATAACCAAGAATGGTTCTATCAGCAAGACAGCCACCCAAGCGTGGTTGGAAACGAACGTTTCGGACTTCATCAGAGCTAAAGTCTAGCCGTTATCTAGTCCCGCTCTTAATCCACTGGATTATGATTTATGGTCAGTTTTAGAGAGTATGGCATGCGCTAAATGCCGTGGTAATTTCGAGTCCCTAAAACAATCCATAAGATTGGCAGTGAAGAATTTTCCCATGGAGAGAGTGCGTGTTTCTATTGATAACTGGCCTCAAAGTTTAAAGGACTGTACTAAAGCCAATGGAGATAATTTTTAATGAGCTTCATACAGATATATTTTTAATGTCACTAACACATATTACAGTAACAAATATTTAAAAAAACAATATTTATGGCAAGACTAGGTATATATTAACTATATGCATTTATTACATTCATTTATATTTATATATTATATTCAACTATGATTCGAATGCATTCGAAATATATTTTATTGTAATTGGAATGCAATCGCGACAATGTTGTCACTGCTATGAGTAAACTATTTATTTAGACGGATAATATTAAATACTAGATGTGCCCGCGGTTTCACCCGCGTTTCTCGTTACTGCGCCGCCCCCGTGGGTCGTAGAGTGATGTTATATAGCCTATAGCCTTCCTCGATAAATAGGCTATCCAACACTAAAATAATTTTTCAAATCGAACCAGTCGTTCCTGAGATTAGCGCGTTCAAACAAACAAACAAACAAACTCTTCGGCTTTATAATATTAGTATAGATATTGATTTAAATGACAAAGGAGAAGTGTCTTTATACTTGCCACTTAGTATCGATATTAAATTTAGAATGGCCGTAATTAGCTACCTAAATAGTAGATACTAGGAGCGGTTACGCTAGGCAAAAGCTATCCCACACCGTACTCCATATATTTTATAGGGATAGAAATATATGACTCCCCGGCTCATAGATTATCTCTATACAAAATATGACGTCTATCTGTTACTCTATTACTGCGTGAATTAAGGGCAAACAAACAGACGTAAAGATTGCACGAGCTATAGGCAGACATTATAAATATTATATTAAAAACTATTTAATTCTTACTGAACGCTTTAAGTCAATCTTAAAAGAGGACAGTTTGCTTGCATGCTTTAAAAGTGCCTACCATTTAAAGCAGTTGTCTAACTAACCTAGTTTATGTTATACCGTAATCTTGTACCAAGCCCTTTAACGGCCGCTTTCTCAATCGAAATGTTGCTATCTGAGTTAGAATTTTGACATATTTTCCATTGAAAATATCTCAAAATTCTAACTCAGATAGCAATATTTCGATTGAGATTGAATTTAGAAAGCGGCAGTTAGTAATATACAAAAGGTCCGTTATCCTTCAGTGCCAGAGACACGTATGGGAATGATTTAAAGACAGGTATTGTCCTCAAATCTATTGACATCTTTACCACTTTGAGCACTTTAGGTTAGGGTAGTTTGTTTCTTTATTTGTTACGCTTTCACACGTAAACTACTTGATCTATCATTATGAAATTTTCCATACGCGTTGTCAGGGGTGCAGACATAGGGTACCTTTCATTCGGATAAAAAGTACTGATCCCGAGGGATATAAATTGAATGCCAAAATCTAGATTAACTAGTATAAAATCTAGTATTAAATAGTTTATACTATATTAACTTTTTGTATATATTTATGTTTCTGAAAGATTACTTGCAATTTGGAATATAAATTACTTGGTATTTTTATTCTTGTTTACCTGTTTAAGATGCTTGTGTTAGGTTTGAGTTAAGTGCGACAAGTGCAAATCAAAACCGGTTGAGTGCAACGAGTTTAAATCTAAACCTCTCGGTCCAAGTCGGCCTCGATGGCGTAGTGGTTAGTGTAACTGACTGCCATGCCCGAGGTCGCGGGTTCGATTCCCGCACAAGTCAAACATTTGTATGCATGAACATGGATGTTTGTCTTGGTCTGGGTGTTTCTATGTATAATATGTAATTACAAAAAAAAAAAGTATATATGTATGTTTATCCATTGTCTAGTACCCATAGTACAAGCTCTGCTTAGTTTGGGCTAGATGGTGTTGTGTGTATGTGATAGAATATTATATTATATTATTATTAAATTGTAGCCAAGCGCGTTCTCGCTAGCTATATTCTGATCGACTACTTTAAAGCCTAAGGTAATACTTCCATGTTAATACCAACATTTCCTTAGCAGAAATGCACAAAAATCTTTACTATTTACCCAAAAGTCGAAATTAGCAATCGCGACTAGAGAGATGTTGTTAAGCAGTGGCAGAATGCATATCAAAACAAACAGCAGTCCATTTGTTAGTTGTTTGTTTAAGCTAATTTCCAGTAATGGCATCGAAAAGTAATCGTTTACAATTGCTACAGTCTTATTTATGTATTTGCAACGTTACAGAGTTTATGGTAAAGGGGTCTAATTATACAATATAAGTACAAATATTATGCGTTGGTTACTAAAAGAGTAAATCCACAATTTGATCGGAGGTACAAAAATATAGGAAATGAAATCTATAATAGCAATATAAAACAATGTGTGAATTAAAGTGTTTTAAAGTTTGAAGGTTTAACAAACCACAAAATAGAATAAAGTTAAAAAAAAAAAAAAACAAACTCGTAAATAAATAAACAAACTCGGATTTAGTTCAAGTCGCGGTAAAATGTGCAAGCAGAATCATTTATGTATGTGGGCTGTTACTTGCGAATAAACGGCCTGCCACCTGCGCAAGCAACCTTTATAATTATAAAGCGCATTTAGCTTGCGCGAATATATGCTGCGCATATCGCTTACGTCAGCTATTTGTCTCGCTTACAAGCACCTTAGGGGTGAACTAAACAGTGCTAGCAACACACTTCACTTTTTCTACAACCATTTATACTAAGGTTCGAAGTGGCAGCAATTGAAGTGGTTGTTGCTTGCGTGTAAACGGCCGATGCGAGCATGTAACCTGTATGAATATCGAGCGTAAGTCGCGCACGCGAGTAGCTAGCTCCTAAAGCCTGCGTCACTAGCGTCCTATACGAGCATTTTAGAGGATACTTAGGCACTAAAACTCACACTGCTTTATCAAGAATTCAAGTCATCAAGTGCTAGAATATCAGATAATTAAATAACAATTGTATCTGGCCCCAGGCAGGCTGCAGTTCAAGACTGAATCGGGATTAATGGCTTCAGCGAAGTGTATCAAAGTATTTGTTTTGATTTTCTGAATCATAAATACCAATAAGACGGGACACTTACAATTTTGATGTTGTGTTTGTTATATAAAGAATGTACATGATGTCGTCAAACCAAAATAAGAGCATTTATTGCGCATGCTTTATTTTATGTTATTTAAACAATCAGATTACCGCATTGTGTATCGTGACAATAAAACAATGATCTTGATTGCTATAATATACTGTTCATTAGTCAATAATTTTGTTTATATAACTTTTTGTTTTGTGAATTTTCGAATAACAAAGGCAGGGCAATGAACTAAGTAATTTTAAATAACACGTTTTTGTTATATTTTGGATGCTTCTTTAGGAAAACATTATTTTTGTGATGGTTATATCATGCCCCTGATTATATGCTGGTGTTATTGGTTACGTGGTTTAATAGAACTGCATATATTGTATATGTTACTCTTAAAAGAGTTTAAAGCCAGCCGATATTAAATGAAGTCTTAGATACTCTAATAAATTATTCTAAAAGGCACCTACCTACTAATTTATTTTAATATGTTTTGAATAGTACACGTAAAATTATGTATGTATGTGTGCAGTTTTGGACATGAACATGGATTTTATTATTGAACTTTAGTAATAATTATTGGCAATATCATATTTTTGGTTATATCATCAACCATCATACATAGACTCAACAGTAGACCTTTATGTCCCAATAGGGAACCATCCAATATTATTACACCTAGATTTTACCATATATACCAATTTTTTTAGTCCCGTATAACAGGGAGAGATCCTAATGACGTCTACCGAGCACATTTTAAAGCATGGAATCTGGAAATCCACCCACTACCACTTTGCTCGACCGATATTAAAACCTCACGATCAGACGCAATACACGCAAACATGTCATGAAAGTAACAATACAGTTTACTTTTTACTAATCTCATCCGCACTCTGTAACACCTTTGTAGCCAGTTTCAGTAAACAACTAAATCAGCAGGAATTGGAAAATATAATCCCCTAATTAGCAACGCGGGCGAAACGATTAAGCATATTAATAATTACCACAAAAGAAAGCACCACGGACATGAACATAAGCCTAATTGTGTGCTTGATTTTAATAATATGTATGGCACAAACAGTTTATTTATTAATATTTATTATCATGTAGTATTTACCTGTCCGACATTGATGGTCCGTTCAGCGAGTGCCTTCACATGCAGCAGCTCGGGCCGGTGGCTCGGCGGATCGTTTCCTACGAAACTCTGCAATAACAAACATGATACATGTCTTCTTGGGCCGTAAAATAAAGTAATAATTCTCTTACATAATATACGATGTATAAAGCTAGCATTTGAGCAATCACAAACATTCTTGTTGATGAGTAATAATCAACTGAGACGATTTTTGTATAATCTCTAGTAGTCTGGATTTTGATGCGAAACTCTTAAACCATGCTTGTGCAGTAATAGATTTTGTTGAAACGGGGATCGGTAATATTTACGAGCGAGTAAAGCGAGCGAATTTTTGCAACTGCTGGTTTTGGCTGATTAAATTATCAAGAAACAATCAAATTATCTGACATTAGTTTGATTTGACTGGCTGTTGCTATTTGAATATTTTAATTGGTTTGGTGTTGCAAACATATATTATTATATGCCATGGTCATGAATGCTTGTTTGTCATCTTGGTAGGTACATGAATGGACTCGCGTCTGTTTTCCGGAGGGTTAAAAAGAGACTTATCATTGAGAGGTTTCCAATTGCTATGATTCTAGCATATCTCTCTTGCTACATTTACTCTCATAATATTCTTTATACTCGCTCATCGACTAGGTATCTTAAGTGTTCACCTATAATGGCACCGACTTGGCCGAATAGGTGAGCCTACGTTACGTACCCTTTGCCTCGGAGTCAAAAGATTGCACTAAACCTTGTTGGGTGGATGGCTCTACGAACACCAAAAGCAAGAGGAAATACACCGTGGAGTTTTAGACAGGCCCGGCCTTGGACGGCAGAGCCTGTCAAACCCTTCTAGGCTCCTCAAGACGAAAGGGTTTGCATATGTACACGTACAAAAAAAAAGCAGATTCACTTCCAACTGACCCATTCACATGGCAGTACAAAAAAGATCCCTATTTTTGTAACTCTTGCAATCTATCGGAGACAGTGCCTATTCAATTAATTCACAACAAGAGAAACGTGAGATTGAGGTATGCCATCAAGTGCTCATCAATCACCTAGATGGGTACAAAACAAAGCAAAAGTATCCAAAAGTTTAGTGTATACAAGTGCCACAATATCGCTCGCCGTCATATCAACGTAAGCGCGGCAGTGGACGTCATACAGCCAAGATGATGTACAGTTGTATAAGGATGGATTGTTTGTATGTCTAGTTTTAGAACTGGATTTAAACAAATTGGTTCACGTGGCCGTGGCCTTCTGTACACAGCAACGCCGGACGAGCTATTGAACGATTGAACACTGAACGTGATAAACGATGCCGTGATTAATGCGGAAGATCTGAGACTATGCACTAGTTTTAGTCGGCATTTTGCTGACTAAAGCTATACATAGACTAGTCTATAGGTCATTGAAAGGGTACGCATTGGTGTAGTATATCGTTTCAGGCCTACGTTTTATGAACGCTATTCCACGAAACACAGTTCCAGACTACGTGCTGCTTCTGAGGATTTCTTGGCAGTAAATGTCACGTGCACGTCCTGAGAAACTCATTCGCATTCTCAGTGACATATTTATGTGAATTATTTATTATTATTAATTCAGGTATAGCGAGTATAGGCAGGCTGTATAGTGAGGGGCGGATAAGACGTTTAAACAAGTTCAAACAACTAACTTTGCTTGTAATCGATTGGTGTTCATAGCTAATAAACTGCGCTAGTTAGTGACATAACTAATAGTAGTCTTGACTTATCCTCTGTAATAGTTTTATTATAAATTTGGGCAATTAAGGCACGGTGAAAAGGCATACTATTTCCAACATACATTTTTATCATTAGGTATAGCAGGTGACCCTAAAATAGTAATAGTGAGGTGCATTTAGTAAGATAACGAATTAAGACTGTTAGATATTATTTGACAAAAAAAATACTTTATGTATATTAAGTAACTAGTTCTGACTTACGATGGCGCCTAGTGCCGGTACTGTGGAGTATTCTATGGCACGTAGTAGCATTTTGGAAAATACCGAGTACCTACAGTGGACTTGAATTTTTTTTGTAATATACAAAAAAAATTCAAGATAAATAAATTACTGACTGTACCAAAAGTTTATAAACTATATAATATATATAGTTTATAAACTTTTGGTACAGTCAGTAATTTATCTTAATAATATAATAGTAATCAAACAGTGTTACTTTTGGTATTTTGAGACAAAATACGTGATTATTTATATTTTCCAAGACCTGTGGTATGCAATAATTAGATTTTTACATAACTTTTCACTGGAAATGGGCTGTGTGATTTCCTGTTTTGTATGTAGATATCATTACAAACACCGAGCAAAAATATATATTAAATACTAAACGACAGCATCTTTTAACATTGACTCAGAGATTGGCAAGAAATAGCAGATATCATAAGCCCTACTTTTATTACCGAGAACATTTGAACTGGACATACGTACAGAAAGATTAATAGTAACATGTGTTGTACATCAGGAATAATATTTTCGTGAATTAAAAATATCACAGTGACCGGCATGGGATCCCATCAAAACTGTGAGTACAAACGTTTCACATCTTTCAACCGGTGATTTCGACGAGTCTTACGATTTGAGTATTGCTGGCGGCCGAACAAAGTCGTAGACACATGAGTAATGCGTAGTTAAACTTATGCTTACGACCTGCGAGTGACATATTTTAAACTGCGCGCTATAAATATGTGACGGTGTGTGCAAACGATACATGCATCCACTTGTACTAAATAAACGTATTTTAATACTTTGTAGATGCTTGCCCGGAATCGATATTTGCTAAACAAATCCTGACGTCTCTATCTGATAATCATCATAATAATATCAGCCATGCTGCTGTCCCACTGCTGGGCACGGGCCTCTTCCGTGTGAGAAAGGTTAGGCCATAGTCCGCCACGCCCAGTGGGGGTCGTCAAACTTGACATATCTTATAGAAATCTCTCAGACATGTAGGTTTCCTGATGATGATTTCCTTCAACTTTAAAGCGACCGATAATTAACTAACTATTTAACACGCACATACCTTCGAAAAGTTAGAGATGCGCGTCTTGGGATCGATCTCGACCTCTGCTTGGCAGACTACCGGCTATCGCTGCTAGATGATCATTAACATGATTATAAAATAAAAAGAAATAAAGGAAATTTAAAGTTCGAGAAGCTTTTTAACCGACTTCAAAAGGAGGAGAAATATCAATTCGGCTGTTAGTTTTATATTCACCTCGCTTCATTATGACGTTTTTGAAACGGCACCCATTAAATGCGGTCGCACATTCATTTGTTTTAGATTGACCAAATGAATGTGCGACCGATGAAGTCGGTGCGAAACGAACACTTAACGAAAATATTTAAACTTTATTTGAAATTAAACAGCAGGGGAAGTTTGCTTTGTTTGCCATCGACTCTATTTGGCCATATTTTATTCGATTTATATAAGTTTCGTTAAGACTAATGATATAATTATGTATATTAGGTACATACTGCACAACTCACGAAGGTTATAATTATGTAGGTTTTTTTCTTTTCCTTCAACTCGAATATCACTCTTAAGCAATCTTAAATATAATGAAATTTAAAGATAAGTATTCCTTTACATTTCATAATATGTTATAATTTATTTTAACACCTATAGTATCTCATATACTTTTAAACGATTACCTCTACGTGCATTTACTTGATTAGTATTATGTTATAATATTTAATATTTCATAAGATATAATTTAAGATAAATAATGCCAACTTATAGGTACTTGTTATAACAGGTATAATCTAAATATATAAAAAGTTATATATTATAAATCTACATACCTATATACCCTCGATATACTTACGTAAAAGACCAAATGTATTAATTTAAATAAATCTTATATGTTAAAATACAAGCAGATAACAATTAAAATAGGCTTAAAGTGTTACAAAACTATAGGAAGTAATGGAATAAGCAGTGGTATTAATTATCTAAGCTTTGTCATTTTTCTCGTTAAACTTTTTTATTTACAAAACAGGATATAATATGATAGCAGAATAGTAACTATTAGGTATACTTGTTATTGTGTGTCGTGTGTGTCGTATATGTTGTGCCAGCCATATTTATATATATCATCATCATCATCATCATCATCATCATCATCATCAGGCTATGATAGTCCACTGCTGGACATAGCCCTCCCCCAAAGAGCGCCATAGCGCCCTGTCTTCAGCTTGCCGCATCCAGCATCTGCCTGCAATCTTTCGCAAATCGTCATCCCACCTGGTCGGAGGGCGTCCTACACTACGTTTGCCGAGTCGCGGTCTCTACTCAAGAACACGCTTACCCCAGCGGTTGTCTGTTCTTCGCGCGATATGGCCAGCCCACTGCCACTTCAGCTTGCTAATTCTCTGGGCTATATCGATGACTTTGGTTCTCTGTCGGATGTATTCGTTACGAATCCTATCCTTCAGAGAAACTCCGAGCATAGCTCTCTCCATAGCTCGCTGAGCGACTTTGAACTGGTGGACCAACCCTACCGTGAGTGTCCATGTCTCGGCTCCGTAGGTCATGACGGGTAGCACGCACTGGTTGAAAACTTTCGTTTTCAAGCATTGCGGTATGGATGACGAGAAGACTCGGCGTAGTTTCCCAAACGCTGCCCAGCCCAGCTGGATCCTTCTCCTGGCCTCCCTCTCGAAATTGTTTTTACCTAACTGCAGAATCTGCCCGAGGTAAGTGTATTCGGAAACGATTTCGAGAGGGTGACCATGTACGACGATCGGTCCTGGATCAATGTGGCCATTGATCATGACTTTGGTTTTATCCAAATTCATGCCAAGACCGATACGCCGCGAGGCTGCAGCTAGGCCGTCCAGCATCCGGTTCAGCTCCTCTAGCGACTCCGCCATTAAGACTATGTCATCTGCGAATCGCAGGTGTGAGATGTAGTCGCCGTTTATGTTAATGCCCTTTCCTTTCCAGTCCAGAGTTTTAAACATATCTTCCAACGCGCTTGTGAACAATTTCGGGGACATAACATCCCCTTGTCTCACTCCTCTGCGCAATTGGATGGGTTTAGACTGCTGGCCCTGTACTTGGACACTCATGGTGGCGGCTTCGTACAGACATCTCAGCACCTCGATATAACGATAGTCTACTTGGCATCGCTGTAGGGATTCCAGAACAGCCCAGTTCTCAACAGAGTCAAAGGCCTTCTCATAGTCCACAAAGGCCAGACACAGGGGCTGATTATACTCCTCGGACTTCTGTATAATCTGCCTCACTGTGTGAATGTGGTCTATGGTGCCATATCCTCCGCGAAACCCGGCCTGTTCCGGCGGCTGAAACTCGTCGAGTCTTCTGGCGAGACGGTTCGTGACCACTCGTGAGAACAGCTTATAGACATGGCTCAGGAGCGAGATGGGTCTATAATTTTCAAGGAGGGTTTTGTCACCCTTCTTAACCTTTTGGACGCCATTGTCACATATACGTGACAAACGAAATCTTGCCCTCAACGCCAACGTCACATATGTATGACAAAAAATACGTCGCACCTTAACATAAAAATAAACAATAAAACTAAATAAAACATTACTTTCGTGGTTAAATAAATATTAGTGTCATGAGTAGGGTTTATTAGAAAATTTAAGACGAAAATAAAAACACAGTTGATATTCGATAAAGTTTTGGAATCCCTATACTCCTGAAGGTCATTTTACAGAAAAAGTGGCTTGGCGTCGGGGGTACGGCGATGCGTTTATACTCTGGCGTTCAAAAGGTTAAAAAAGAGCACCACCAAACTCCTGCTCCACGCCTTTGGAGTTCTCCCACAGTGAAGGACGGCGTTGAAGAGGTTCTGTAATTCCTGTATAACAGGGGCTCCTCCAGCTTTTAGAAGCTCTGATGTTACTCCGTCCTCACCGGGGGCTTTTCCATTTTTAAGCTGCCTCAGAGCTAACACGATCTCGTCTTGACTGATGTCTGGCAGTTCGTCGGTGTAGTGGCGTATCAGGGTAGCTCTGGAATCGTGGTCGTCTCGTCTGGAATGAGGGGCATGTGCAGCGTATAATCGGCCATAGAAATCCTCTATCTCGGCGGAGATCTCCGGTTTTGACAATACGGTCCTCCCGTCGTGCGTTTTAAGCTTCGTCAGGTGGCTCCTGCCAAGCTGCTGAGTGAATACTTTAGACCCTCGGTTTCGTTCTATCGCCTCTTCAATGAGGCGTGTGTTGGAATTCCGAAGGTCGCGCCGTACCATCTTCGCAATTTGCTTGTTCAGGTCTGACCTCTCAGACGAAGTCGCTTGGGTGGTTTCCCGTCTTTTTGTCATCAACCCGAGAGTCTCAGCCGAGAGTTTTGATTTCTTGCCAGTCCGCTGCGTTCTGCAGAATTGATGCCTTCTTCCCTCAGAGTTTCGACCAGATTGTGTAGGGTCTCATCAGCGTTATCAGTGGGTTCCAAGGCAACAAATCTATCCCCGAGAAGTTGCTGGAACTTCTCGGCACCCGCCATGATTTGGATTGGGTTAGGTCGGAGCGTAGACTTCATCAGGCGGTTTCTTTCAAGCTTTAAGTTGATATTCAGAGAGCCTCGGAGGAGTCGGTGATCAGATCCGGTATTGAACCTGTTGATCACTGAGACATCTCTGAATATGTGCTTGCTATCCGTCATGATGAAGTCGATCTCATTTTTAGTCACAGTGTCGGGGCTTTGCCATGTCCACTTCCTTTGAGGCTGTTTCTTAAAGAAGGAGTTCATTAAGAACAGTCCCTCTTTCTCAAGGAAGTTGACAAGCATTTGCCCCCTATGATTCCTAACTCCATAACCATGCGGGCCTATCCGGGATTTGTTGCCAGTCTGGGTGCCCACTTTGCCGTTAAAGTCCCCCATAACAAGATTGAAGTGAGCCTTAGTGGTGTTGTGCAAGGCTTTGGATATGTCATCGTACATATCCTCCACTTCATCATCCGAGTGTGTCGAGATCGGTGCGTAAACCTGTATGACCTTCATGCTGTAGCGCTTGGACAGCCGAAGGATCAGGTACGCTACCCTAGTCGACACACTGGAGATTTCTTCAACGTTGTTAGAGAGGGCCTTGTTGACGAGGAAACCTACGCCACCCTGGGATGTTTTATCACCCTCGCGAAAGTAGAGAAGATGGCCCGAGTCTAGGGTTACGGTGTCCTCCCCCTCTCTACGGACTTCACATAATCCCAGAACATGCCATTTAATGTTCTCTAACTCTACTTCCAACTGCGCTAGATGGTGGTCAAGCCTCAGAGTGCGTCCGTTAAACGTAGCCAGGGTCAAATTTTGTAATGAATGGCAGCCTAATGTAGCCCGGGGATTCTTAGCACCCCCTGCCCCGCCGTTACCATCATCATCATCATGTCAGCCGAAAGACGTCCACTGCTGGACGATAATATATATATATATATATATATATATATTAATTATCTATATGTTTATGTTTATACTGCTTTTTCTTTTTTGTTTTTAAATGTGTTGGGTCCTTTTAACTTATGCTTTGATTGTCAGGGCCCTGCTGAATACCAGTGCTGTGCATCTGCGCAGGAAATACTGAGCTGGAGCCCTTTGTTATGCATGTACCTATGCCAGTTTATATTTATTTTGTACTAGCGACTCGCTCCGGCTTCGCACGGGTGCAATGTAGATACTAATATATCTCGTAAGGTTAAGCCAGCGTTTGCGATTTAAGCGCATAACAACAAGTTAGTTACGACATCAAATTACAAACTTTGAATTTTTTGGCTTTTCTGTACTATAATATGTATAATATAATAATAATATTGTATCACGTATACACAACTAGCCCAAACTAAGCAGACCTTGTACTATGGGTACTAGATAATGGATAAACATACATATATACTTCTTGTTTGTAAATACATACATATTATAAATAGAAACACCCAGACCAAGACATACATCCAATGTACACTAATGTTTGACTTGCGCGGGAATCGAACCCGCGACCTCAGGCGTGGCAGTCGGTTACACTAACCACTACGCCATCGAGGCCGGCAAATGCTGAGAATTATATGGTACCTACATATTATGTATGAATAATGAACATGTTCCTTTTTGCTCAATTGTTCTTACAACGCAGGCTGGGTGACCACGTAACACTGCACCTATGCGGTTCTCTTTGTTTTGACGTGGCAATAAAAAGGATTTATGCAAGCCATGTATTTGTAGTCAACCTGGACGTCCCCTTTAGTTTAGGTTTCACAAACAGCACGTTAAGTGTGTGTTTACGTTCGCGCGAGGCCGGCAACGATGATTAATACAGCGCTTATGCTATAAATTATGTTAAACATTGAAAACAGAATTGATTGGAAATAACAAGTTAATATGCGCTTTTTTTACAGTAACTTAGACTGTCTCGATAGCGCAGTGTAAGTGTTAGTCACTGATAAGCATGAAATCTCGGGTACGATATCTGGATCGCAATATTTTATTTTTAATTGTCCTAATTATAATAATATAATATCAGCCCTGTTTATAAGCTTTCCCACTGCTGGGCACATAATCCAACATCCTGGCCCAGTGCGAGTTGGCAGACTTGAACAAAGATAACATAATATAGAGTATACCAAGATAATAATAATATCTTTCTTATCATCTTTATTTATTTAAGAGCATAGACAGCAGGCAGTAACTGAATAATTTATAATGGTTTGTTTGTTTGTCAAATAAAACAACTTAGAAAAAATGGTATATACTTAGTTACGATTGGTTACGCATACACCTGGACTCGGAGCTCGGTGTGGGGATCGAAGCCACACCATTGAACGTAGTGGCAATAGCAAAGCGAATACTTTAACTAATACACCATCCATGCAGTATTGTATTGATAGATCGTTGAGGCTTAAGAATAACTACTTTTAAAGTCTACCACACAGATAAGAGGCCCATGCCACGGTAATGTTATCTAACAGTATTCTATCTTCATACAAACGGTGTGAAGATAGAATATGATATGAGAAGGTTATGAGGCGCTCATAGCCAGTTGCACTCACTGAACGGTAAACGATTAGCGAGGTTAAGCAACGTTGGGTACGGTCAGTCTATAGATGGGTGACCGCTTAGTGGTATTTCATCTGAGCGTCTCCGTGTTTCGAACGGCACGTAAAAAGTCGGTCCCGGTTGTTGCAAATTGACAGCAGTTTTTAAGCCATGTCAGAGTTCTACGGGCGGCTTGAACAAATCTTGACAACAGGTTGGCCACTAACCACACGAAAAGAAAATAAGAAGAATACAAATGGTCGGCAAGCGAGTCATACCTACGCGCGTCGAGGTCGGTATACACTTGGTTCGCAGCCAGTCGCAAATGCGCCGTGCCGTAGTGATGAACACACGGTGTAATGGTTTTGTAAGCAGTAAGCGTGCGATTTGTTAATATTTAATTGAATTGGGTTTAAGTACTTACATAAAAATTATAGCAAAGTGCAATTGTAAACAAAAGTATTTTAATTAAACTTTTTAACCGAATGCGGATTTTTTTATATTATTAAATTAAACAATATAGCTTTTCGAACGTGTCAGTCGAGTCGCAAATATTGTTCAATCTCAAATATTTTATTTTTTATTAAGTCTACTAATCAAAAAACACAACATTATTTTTATTGAACCCTTCCTATTTCACTCAGAACAAAGGACATGAACAATTGGGCCTATTAATCAACACAGATTCCACCTAAACAATAATTTGTATTTTATTTTATGACTTAATAATATAATCAATCATTATAGTCTCACGGACACTTTCGAATCTTGTGTTCGTTTTAAAAAGTATTTACGCGATTTAAAATACACCGGCATCCATTGCTTTAAATCTGAGACACGCAGTATTGCCATGCCTACAGTTTTAACAATATGTGTACGGTTTTATCAGATAAATTATTTCCTATTACAGAAAAGCTAATTTTCTGTAATTTTTCTTGCGTAGTTAATACGAATGCTATTCTATAAATACCATTATTGAAATTCGTCATAGATAATAATAATCATGATCGGTACATAAGTGTTGCCGACGATATCTCAATGGAGTGTATAAATGAGACTAGTGGACTGTAGTTTGAAATGTATAATGATTTAGATAAAGATTTACAATATTTAAATTAAATATGAGCGCGTAAAACAATAGTTGAAAATGATGCGCGAGTGCGGCCGTGTGCGAACGTTTCTGTGGCTGACTGCCAGTGCGGCGGGCGAGCGTCGATGGCTGGAGTGCGGCGGTGGGGCGATGACGTAGAAGTCCCGCTCCGATCAGCGGTTAGACGCGGCAGGTGCATCGAGTACTCGACAATAAGTATTTCAGTTAAGTAGTATGCAATATTCAGAAGTGTCCGTGACTTATATTCACTTTTAATTTAATGTGGTCATCCTTAACCTCATATTTATCATTGTTTTGTGGCTGTTGGTTCTTAGGCTAACAATGTATGGCAGCTGAACAATGTCCTTTCATATTTTTAAATAAAACATATAATATTTACAATTACTAAACTAGAAATAAATTCAAGTAGGTAGATGAAATTAGTGAACTGAAGTGTTTGTATGAAAACGCCACCATGCTAGTCCGTCTCCAAGACCAGAGCTCGAAACCAATAAAACTACAGCGAGGGGTGAGACAGGGAGATGTTATATCTCCGAAACTGTTCACCGCCGCGTTGGAAGATGTTTTCAAGCTTTTGGATTGGAAAGGACTCGGCATCAACATCAACGGCGAGTACATCACTCACCTTCGATTTGCCGACGATATCGTGGTCATGGCTGAGACCATGGAAGACCTCAGCATAATGCTCGATGGCCTCTGTAGAGTTTCCCGACAAGTAGGTCTTAAGATGAACATGCACAAGACGAAAATCATGTCCAACGTCCATGTTACACCTGCTCCTATTAAGGTTGGGAACTCTACTCTCGAAGTTGTCGACAAGTTGTATACCTGGGACAAACGATCCAGTTAGGTAAGTCCAACTTTGAGAAGGAGGTCAATCGTCGAATCCAACTCGGCTGGGCAGCGTTCGGGAAGCTACGACATATCTTCTCGTCCAATATACCGCAGTGTCTCAAGACGAAAGTCTTTGACCAGTGTGTGTTGCCAGTGATGACTTACGGCTCAGAGACGTGGTCGCTCACTATGGGCCTTATCAGAAGGCTCAAGGTCACGCAAAGGGCGATGGAGAGAGCTATGCTCGGGGTTTCCCTGCGGGATGGAATCAGAAATGAAGAGATCCGCAGGAAAACTAAAGTTGCCGACATAGCTCTCCGGATAGCCAAGATGAAGTGGCAGTGGGCAGGGCACATAGCACGCAGAACCGATGGCCGTTGGGGCAAAAAGGTTCTAGAGTGGCGGCCACGCACCGGAACACGCAGCAGGGGTAGGCCTCCCACAAGGTGGACCAACGACCTGGTAAAGGTCGCGGGAAGCGGTTAGATGCGGGTGGCCCAAGACCGGTCTGTGTGGAAAACCTTGGGGGAGGCCTATGTCCAGCAGTGGACGTCTTTTGGCTGACATGATGAGATGAAATTAAAATACTGTAGGTGGGCAGCCCTTTCGCGTGTTTGCGTACTGCGCGGCTGTAGGTAATTATTTCAAGGACAGAGCCGAGTTACAATACTGTTAGATAACATTATCGTGCCCATGCCCAGCTGTGGGACAATTTATACAGCGCGTGTAACAGAAAGGTGTGGTAAAATTTTAGGGTTGTAATGTACACTATCCTATGTGTCCTACATCTGGATCAAAATAAATTATTTTAAATTTAATGTCAATTTTATTTAGTATTTAGATATATAAACACATGTTACATCACTATTAAAATTGCATCTGGTCAATTTCGGACTTACGGATGTCGAGTCAGCTATTAGCGTTGTTCCAGTTCCAGGTTCACAAATTGGATGTGACAGAACAATATACAATAATGCTTATATCAAAAAATCTAGCCTTTGTCCACTTTGTGACAGTGCACACAACATGCTTTATGATAATAATAAGTCGATAAAAAGAAAATCTTAGTGAAAATAATGTACTTATATGAATTAATTTGTCACGGTTTTCCATTGTACATCGGTTATATTATTTAAAGCTTATATTATGTAAAGCTTATATATGACCACACCATTTTTGTTACACGCTGTATCTGTATACAGCGTGTAACAAAAAGGAGGAGGTTGGAGGGTTGGAGGTTATTAGGTGAGTTGATCTTCATCACACGTTTATCGATTTAAGCATGGCACGAAAATGCAGGTGTTATTGTCTGCCAGATCAGGATAATCTACTGTGACAAGCTGCACACTCGAGTAGATTATTGTTACTATTGGCCAAGTCCCCCGAACATAATATATTTACGATAAAAATAATATAGATTTTGATTACACAGTTGCCAAATAATACAGCTTATCACTTCACATACTCTACATTTGTTAGTCATACGGTTGAACAAAATGTGAGCCCTGTGGCTGATATTATGAACACTTACCATGTACGGTATGGCGCCTCGTATGATGTTCACTTTGTTGGCGAACGGCGCTAGTGCTGCGATGGTCTCAGTCGGTCCCACTGGTTTGTACTTGCCGCTGTTCTCACACGCCACCCAGTGACCGAGGCGTATGAAGCAGTATCCTATACAGAAAAATATGATTGGAGGTCTATTATTATGCCAAGATGCATTGATGGTGCAGCGGAAGTGCTGTGGTCTGCATAATGTCTCGGGTTTGAATCGCTGTTCAAGCTAATAAAACGTTGCTGGATTTTTCTGTCAAGAATTAGGATGATGACGGTATTACATAAGCCCGTGCCTCGGCAAGTATGCAGAATCGTTGGTCCTGCGGCTGACCTCTCTCCGGTCGAGTAAGACGGCCGTCCCATCGGTCAATGAGAATAAGGAAATGTATGCACTTGTGTTTGCGCATACACACGTTCCACACAGTATCCATGTTCTAGTTCCTTATATGAAGGAATATCTAGTCAGTGGGTACAATAAAACAGTAAGCATACTGTATGTCTGTCTGTTTACACACGCTTATCTTAACAATGAGCGAACCAATTTAAATGTGGATTTTACTGACGTTAAAATTGAATTTTGGTTTAAATCCTTGTGTTTATAACATATTAATCTTCTTCTCCTTAGCCTTTATTATTACCAAGACACTTAGGGTCGGCTTTCTAGTCTAACCGAATTTGACTGGATATCAGTTTTTACACAGAGCGACTGCCATCTGACCTCCGCAACCCGAAGGCTAACGATACCCTAAAGCTAGACCAGTGTCAGGATATTAGAAGGCACTGACTTCCCAATAACGACTGCCATAGATGTTCATCGTAGCCGGGACCGACGGCTTAACGTGCTCTCCGAGGCACGGAGCAGGCGATAATTGTCAATCAATACGCACATAATTTCGAAAAGTCATATAACTTCCGAAAGTCAGATTTAATTATTAGATTTAATTTATAAATCATTTAGTTAACCAAAATATTTTTTTATCATTTATTTCACAAACACACGTTCTATAAGTTACACATTATTTAGTGTAGTTCTTGTGATACCTATCTGAATAATATATGACTATGGAACTCTTTGTACGCGAATCTCATCCGCACTTCACCATGTTTATACCAAGGATTGAAAACAAGGGACATTTTGAGAAAGGGACATCCTGCAAAAGGGACATTTTACGAAAGAGACATCCTGAGAGGGAACAATAAAATGATCCTATAAGGGTTCCTTTTGAGGCCCGTGTAGTGGCTGTGCTGACACATCAAATTGTATAGTGTGATGTTCTAATAACTTGTCACGCCAGTCGTGTCGTACCGCGCACTACCGACACACGCGACATTTGTATTATTTTAATTAAGTAACTTAACGTAAATACATTTTCAGTCAATGGACCTTGTGACTTTAATTTATCTCCCAGCACACAGCCCTGGACACATGAACACGCATAAACACATACACCCCAACACACGGAACCCTAAAATGGACTTAAGACTATAGTTACCTGAGCAATAAGAGTCCCACCCAGCTTCATGAAAAGATTGCTTCACGTTAAAAGGTCGGCTCAGTTTAATATAGTTGACGCCATTCATTAACTTCTTACACTTGCCCTCCGCAAAGAACTCGTACAAACTGAAAATAAATTATATTTATTACGACTTAAACTTAGACTCAAATATATCTACATTAACCCATTCAATGCGGCGGACGCCGATCGGCGTCTTATTTTTTTATACTCGGATTCGGAGGACACCGATCGGCGTCATGTATAGTAGTTTTATATTTTGCCCAAAAAAGATATTATATTAATAAAACAACAAATGTGTTTGGAATTTACTAATGAAATGCCTGATATGAGTAGTTTCTAGATATTTTGTTTTTTTATTTCATCAAGTGCGGCTGATGCCGATCGGCGTTTACGTTAAATATGAGCCGATTCTGGCTAGTGAAAGCAAAATTTGTTGCTGCATTGAAAGGGTTAATCCTAACTAATATTATAAATACAAATGTAAGTTTGTTTGTTTGTTACGCTTTCACGCCTTAACTACTCGACTGATCATCATGAAATTTCGTATACACGTTGTTAGGAGTACAAAAAAGGGCATAGGATACTTTGCATCCAGAAAAATTGCTGTTCGCAAGGCATAGAAAATTGACATAACCTACATTTATGCAAGCGAAGCCGTGGGCAAAATCTAGTCTAGTATTATATAAAGGAAAGAATAGTATTTGTAAGTTTGTATTTTAGTTTGTAGTGAATAAATTGCAAAGCTATTGCACTGATTTTAAACATTATTTAACCATTAGAAAGCTACTTTATTTAGAAATACTATAGGTTTTATAACATCATGCCACGAGCCACGGGAGCGGAGCAGTAATCAAAAACCGTGAGTGAAACCGTGTGGGACAGCTAGTGTTTAAATATAGTGATTACTTATGGTACCTAATGTCTGTCTATTTATATCATCGTGGTAAGTACTCACTAATTTCAATGTTTTCTGAACAATTTAACGAGAACCAATTTATCTCCATTTGTTTATTTTATTAAAACGATTCAGCGCTCTCAGAGTTATAATGATATAATTAAGCGAGAGTTCTGCAAATGTGGTTTATATTTATATGAATTTGTTTTAAAAATACTTTTCTGCGTTTAATCAAGGAGTTTAAATAAGCTATGTGTATTTATAAAGTAAAATATTTCTTACTCTTGTAACGTGTTCGATTTCCACACCTCATTGTAGCGTAGCTTCATGGACATTTCGGCGGATATATATTTCGTATCAAAAATATTAGGAAATATATTATGAATGTTCTTCTTAAACACAGAGTACTTGCTCGGCAAGGGTCCTATAAACTGGTTGTGTAACAAAACTGTGTCCAGAAATATATTATGTCCAACGATGGGCTTTTGCGAGGCTGCTAGTAGAGAAATTATGAGTGAGAAGCCAAGCGCATTGTTCATAAGGTTTTCTTCTAATATTGCCATCGGTTTGCTGTACGCGCCATCCACATATTTATTTCTGTATATAAGGATCTGAAACAAATATTTTGAGAAGTTTAAGGTTGCCATCTTCTTTTTGATCGAATAGAGTATATTAACTATTTTAAGTAAAAAAAATAAAGAACAAGATCCGAAAATGAAGTATTATTTATTTAACCTGCCTTTTTTATCATATTTTTATTACCTAATGCTAGTGACATCTAACAAATATGTATTTACTAGATGTTCCCGCGGTTTCACCCGCGTTTATTGTTACTGCCCCCCGCGGATCGTAACGTGATGTTATATAGCCTATAGCCTTCCTCGATAAATAAGCTATCCAACAATAAAATAATTTTTCAAATCGAACCAGTAGTTCCTGAGATTAGCGCGTTCAAAGAAACAAACAAACAAACTCTTCAGCTTTATAATATTAGTATAGATTATCAACGAACGTCGTAACCGGATCTTTACAATATAATAATATGTTTTATTTTCTCTCAAAGGTACATACATATTATATGTTTATATTAAGATAGATAAACAATTGCCTTTATTCAATTTAGGGAATCTCTATAGCGTTGCTTTAAGTGAAAAATTAAATAAAACCTGTTAAAGTTGACACAGGTAAAATAAAGTATTTCACGTACTTTATTTTCCTAATAAAGTATAAAGTACGTTTATCCGAAATAACGTACAATACTTTATTATAAAGTACGGTTGGCAACCCTAATCATGTTTCTGACAATAGCTTGATTGAATAAAGTTTACATAGGTACCTACTTTAGTAAGTACATAGACGTATAAATACATATCCCTGAAAGAGTAGGCAGAGGAGCACTTCTTCAACATTTTTAAATTAGGCCTACTGTCGTCCACTTAGCAATTTGGACTCTTTTTTCTACTGAGATTTTTCTAATAGAAATTCAATAACACTTTGTGCTAAATCGAACCCAAAACTTCACAATTCAAGCAAATATAGTGTGTATTGTATAATCCGTGCAGATCTAAAGTAAAACGAACTTTTCGTATTTTCAAGGCCATGTTCTCGGTGTGACAATCGCTATAGTCCACTAAGTTGACATAGTGCGGATTGACAGACTTCACATAACTTCGAGAACATTATGGAGAACCTACTGAAATGCTGGTTTCACGAACAATATTTTGCTTCACCGCTAATACGAGCAAGATAACTATTTATTTCCTAGATTACTTCAAAAGAGGTTCGAGACATGGGATCGAACTTAGCACTTCTGCATGGCAGTGTAATAGTGTCCTCTAGGCTGTAACTACTGTATATTATTAAGACTAGCACTTTTAACAATAACTCAGAAATTTAATACAATGAAGGATATATGATATTTTTGAAGTAATCAAGCTAGAGAAATATTAACAAAGGCCAAATTAAAACTCAGCAACTAAATTCAAATACTACACACTAAAATAAATAATGGTTAAGCATTATAGCGCATAACAGCCTCCAAGAAAGTGCATATGAGCGGTGAGGCATCAGGCAACATTGTGCTCGCTCCCTATCATGTGCGACCTAGAACCAAAGCTGGCGAAATTTGAGTTTGATCTCTGCACCTACAATATACCTATCAATATATTACAATTTTATTTAAGTACGACACTACTTACCTAAGTCATGAAACAAGATATAAAGTAGGTACGAATATTACGGATAATTTAAAAGTTAATTATAGACGAAGAAATATAATCCATAGAGCAGGACTTAAACCAGCGATCTAGGCAATCTGTGTCGTCGCTTTACCAACTATTATTCATTTGTCTGCCTAAAAAGTTGACATTTATTTCTGGACCTTATACATCGCCATTTATAGCTCCTCCTTTTACCATCGCATAGAAGAAAAACATAGTACGCATAATCTCATGCCCATATCCCCGAATGGATAGGTAGAGATGTATGTTACACTCTCATTTTGTAAGCTATGGTTTCAGGTTGCATATAATAAGGTCTAAGGCTAATTGCCGTCTACCCGACAAAGCTTCAGACTTCGTGCGGCTACATGATAATTTTTTGACAGAAAAACCGGATAGCCCTGCCTTATTTAGGGTTAGAACTAAATACTACAATAGTCGCATACACTACCACTACGCTAAAGAACCAGTTAATAAAAGATATATATTGTTTATATACTTTGGATTTGTAAAATAGTATCAAGCTACTAGCTTAGGTTACCTTCTTACTTTCACATAAACTATCTGTAGTGAGAACTTTTGGGAACCGTGACCTGATCTCATTGTGCACCAGGTACCGGAGAATTGGGCTCTCAACATCCAAGTACATTGCATCATCTTCGCTCATTGATAGCCACCTGTAACCATAATAGAACAAATTTATAACAACTACATGACATTTATTAAGGGGCGATATTGCAACCGTTAGGTAACTTTTATCTGTGAGATATGTTTAATGCTCTGACAACTATATAGAAAATATGTGTAACATATTTATTGATCAGATCTAAGTTATTTCACGATTAAAAAGATTTGCCCTTATAAAACAAAGGATACTTTATGAGATACTTATTTCTTTTTTAAAAGACAACCGCTGCATTAGGAATAATTCCTGTATCGCGGAGGACTTTACAAACATTCAAACAACGGACACAAAGAACAGCCAGACTCGGAACAACTATCATCACACAAATTTTTGTCCCGTGTGGGGATCGAACCCACAACACTCGGCGCGGCGGCAGTCGCGAGGCGACCACTTAAACCACTGCGTCATCTGTGTTAGATATTTGTTGATCACAGTTTGGGGATATATGTATACTGGTTTTTAAGTAAGCCCATGTTCTTCCTTAAGATACAATCTCCTTGACAAAGGACATTGTTCAGCTGCCATACATTGTTAGCCTAATAACCAACAGCCACAAAAAATTATAAATATGTTGTTAAGGATGACCACATTCAATTAAAAGTGAATATAAGTCGCGGACACTTCTGAATATTGCTTCTGAATAATCCGGAAGGTCAATTATAATGATCCTTATTCCATCTTTCTCTTTTACCCCGGTGAGTCCGACATATAACCCCACCGCCCGCCCCCGCCGAGGGGTAAGCGTCAATGCATTACCTCACGTAAAAAAAAGTGTTGCCATGCTTGCACTATAGAAAAACGTATAATACCGAGAAAGTGGTATTTATTATGGTCTTTTAGATTAAAACTTATGACTTTTTAGAAATTGGTCATACATATATCTATGATGAAGTTCAATAATGGTATTAATAGAATCGCGGTCGTATTAATTACCTACGTAAGAAAAATTACAGACAAGCTAAATAGGAAATAATTTCTCTGATAAAACCGTACACATAATTATTGTAAAAACTGTAGGCATGGCAACAATGCGTGTCTTAGATGTAAACAATGGATGCCGATGTATTTGAAATCGCGAAAATACTTTTAACACGAAAATAAGATACAAAAGTGTCCGTGAGATTGTAATGATTGATTAATTATTGTAATAAAATAAAATACAATTATTGTTTAGGTGGAATGTGTGTCGATTCATAGCCCAAATTGTTCATTGTCCTTTAATTAATATGATTATAGCCATTTACTTATAAAAAGTTAACATACAAACAGTTACTTTTACAATTATTATATAGTTAAAAATATCAAATTTTAATGAGTGTTCGCCCAGTGGTTAAAATTTTACCATAATTATTATCGAATATTTGAGAAAAACATATATGATATTTACATTTTTCCTATATTTAATTTTTTAGTTAATTCTGTTAATTCCTTTATCTAAGCTAGAATGTAAGCAGTAGCAAAGTGGATGGGATTCAATCCACAACCTCTCAACCGATGGTAAATTCTAATTATTGACTGCAGTGTGATTCTAATATACTGTAGCATTACCAATTTTCAGCTATTCCATAATATTCAAAGGTAAACATAGTGAGAGAACATAACTTTGTTTTTTTTTATTATATATGGCCTATGTTACACAGTGATAATAAAGATTACTAATAGTCAAAAATTTTTTAAAATCGGTTGTTAAGTTTTTATGTTAAATTTCCTAAAAATCCTAATATTAGTATAGATAAAAATCAGTGATAAAATGTTCTTGACACTAACTTGGAAACTTGAGAGCAGCACTCCTGCAGTTGTTTCTCTTCAAATATTTCTAATGAATTAGTAAGATTCTCCAATAACGTCTTGTTTTTCAGTTGATGCCGTATTTTAGTTTCTTCTGCCTTACTTAAATATGGAAGCCCTTCATATGTAAACTGGAATTATACATTTAAGCAATTAAAATAAGTGTGAATGTAATCTGAATTATTGATCTGTAAGTACACAATATTCAGATCTTTTTAATATCACTTCAGTTTGTATTGATGAGATAAAATTAAAACAATGCTCAATTAAACCTTTGCCAATAGCCAGATTCACAACATAAGGGAAAAGACATTTATTTATTTGGACAACCAATAGAATATTAAAACATCAATGCAAAACAAAAGAAGGCCACACTATGAATAATCAAGTAAACAAAAACATAAGTAAGAAAAACACAAGACATTATAAACATTTTAAATATTTTAAACATGAGCACTTTGAGCCCTTCAACAAACTTAACACAACTTTTTTGAATTTTGACAGTGTGTCAGCAAAAATATCAACTTCTCCGCAAATTGTGTTATATGTTTTTGATATTCGGGAAATAGCTGAAAACATCTTTAAGTTAGTCCTCGCATATGGACGATAAAATAGCCCAGATTTGAGAACAGCTTGTCTAGGCACACGGCTAGGAACCCGTAAGGAGATAGTTTTCAGAAGTGGTGGGCAGTGGAACTCATATCTAACCAATTTGTAGAGAAAAGTCAAATCAAGTAGCTGTCTGCGAGTTAGCAAACTGTACATCCTAAAATGCCTCAATTTGTCAACATATGATGTTAACTGTGTGTGCAATCTATACGAAAAAGCTAGGTGTCTTAAAAATCTTTTTTGAATGCGTTCAATTCTGAGTTGATGGACGCTGTATTGTGGTGACCAGACAACGCTGCAATATTCAAGGTTACTCCGTACATAACTATTGTAAACTGCTATCTTAGTGGCTGGGTTGCGAAAAAATTTAGTGTTTCGTATTATCATACGAAACACAAAATTTTTCTGCAGCATTCTGGATGATTTATTGATGATGCTATCTATGTGGGGTATAAATGTTAATTTGGTGTCGAAGAGTACACCCAAATCTCTCATCTCAGCTCTTTCTTGTAATACTGTACTACCTATATAATATTGCGTGTTAATAATATTGCGATTGTGTGTGAACGTGATTGTGTAGCATTTATTAGTATTAAAATCCATTTTGTTTTCGGCACACCAGCTAGCTAAAACGTTAAGGTCGTCCTGAAGTAGACTGCAATCTAGTGAGCTTGAAATTGGTTTACATATTTTGAGGTTGTCGGCAAATTAGAAAGCACTACTGTTTTTTACGCAAGTTAATATGTCATTTATGAATACGTTGAATAGCCAGGGACCTAAATGAGAACCTTGGGGAACTCCTGAGCTGACTGCGTATGTATCAGATTGGAAGCCCTTTACCACAATCGTTCGATCCGATAAATATGACTTAAACCATTCCAGAAGCGAGCCACATATACCATAAGATTCCAACTTTACTATTAATCGCTTATGGCAAACTCTATCAAACACCTTGGAAAAATCCATATAGATAGCAGTAATCTGTGTACCTGCATCTACTGCGTTCACCAACTCATTGTGATATGTGAGTAGATTCGCCCACATTGATTGGCCCACCGGTAAAAGCAAATTATGTATAGAGTGTGGACCTTGGTTAGCACCTCAAAGGTAGCCTTAGGCTACTAGCTACTAGCAATAGGTACCTTTGAAGTGCTAGCCAAGGTAGCCATATATTTGCATAATAATAAGGCAGGTAATAAGGTAAGGTATGTTTACCATCGTCCCTCACGCCTTGTTTGCCTAGGATAATCCACTATTGCCTGCGGGAAGCCCAGTATTGGCCAAGGGATTAAAACTACTAAGACAGGAGCACAATAATATTTACCTTATTAAAATCAAAATGATGTCTGCATAAAAAATTAAGTGTAGAAGCTTGGAAGATAAAGGATTGATTAATATCGCCAAACACTTGTGGACAGAGATGGAAAGTGTAACCGGTCACTGTATATGTGTCCAGGTCTCGTTCATACTGGAACATGGTCAATCCCACCTGTGTCATTATCATCTTACTAACTTCTGTTTTTAATCTGTGGTATCTTTCTTCATTTGTGTCAAACAGTCTGAAATATAATATGTATACCTTGTTAGGAGGTTAATAATACATATTTGTATGTTTACAGTTATGGGTTATATATAATCAAAAATTTCAAGTATGTTTCATCATCATCTCAGCCCAAAGACGTCCACTGCTGGACATAGGCCTCCAAGTATGTTTATCTCAGAGTAAAATCTATAGAATGAGAAATCAATAGTCTTCAGTGCTATTTTATGTTTGGAAAGGAAATAAAGTTTGTAACTGTCTATTACTTGTATTTGAACAATTCTCCAGACAGGATCGCACTAAATTCAGCGTCAAACCCTACAAAACAACACTTGTTTAAATCGTTATTTATGTTTGCCAGCTGTTCAGCGAAGTTATTCTTTGTTATCTCCATTGTGATCTATTGGTTAATGTTATAATATGTCTAATATTAGTAATATTATGAAATTGAACCATAAGTTGTGAAAACCATGTGAAAACTACGAAAACAAACAGCTGTCAAGTGTCAGTCATGCATCTGTCATTTCTGTTACTGGCTGCGTCACTATACTACAGATACAAAACCGATACAATTTCGTTTTGTTGCTGCATTTTTAGCTGAAATAACTTATCCCCACACCATCCCGGGTTATCTTTTCTAAAACACACAGCTGACACTCTAGGCACTGTACTCATTTCTTATTTGACTTGCTGTTTGAAATAGTGAAAAGTATTTTATGCAAACTAAACAGAAGCATTCTTCGCTGTCTGAATCATCAATATCCTTTATTATTGGAGCATCCTTTTTCGTCTTTTGTGCCTTAGGTATTTCCTTTTTTTTAAGTTTTCTTAACAACTGAAGTTTTTGTCTTTTTGTCCTTTTACCAGTCTGAAAAATGGGTTTCTTGACTTTGGCGCTTAACCTTCTTTCTTCTTATTCTTAAATTTGAAGTTTGTTTGGAGTACCTATTAGTCATTATTTTCGATTTTCTGCATTTCCTTCCCTTTCCATTATTCTTTCTGGGACCTGCTTTTGGCAGGGGCTTAACTTCATAAGGGCTAAACGATGTCATCGTGATATCCTGAACACTAGCTAAAGAGAGCCAGTAGAGGTTTAGCTACGAACTATCTATGCATTCTGAAATAAGAAAATAGATTTGTATTAATTTGAAATATAAAAAAACGCAACGAAATATGCTTTCAGATATCACATCATAAACGAGATCCATCTCTACATTTAAAATTTCCCGAATACTGCGATCATATGTCTATAACGTAAAAACTATTTTAGAAAGATACCATTTTAAACACTAAAAAAAGAGAGATAATAATAATAATATTCTACTACATACACACAACACCATCTAGCCCAAACTAAACAGAGCTTGTACTATGGGTACTAGACAATGGATAAACATACATATATACTTTTTTTTTGTAAATACATACATATTATACATAGAAACACCCAGACCAAGACAAACATCCATGTTCATGCACACAAATGTTTGACTTGTGCGGGAATCGAAACCGCGACCTCAGGCGTGGCAGTCGGTTATACTAACCACTACGCCATCGAGGCCGACTGATGAATAGTTACTCTACTTTACTGACACTTGACACGCAAGATTAAACCTTTTTTTTTTTTTGGTGTCGCAGGGGAATGCCTTTACGCACACCCGCCCCTGTCGATGCGGATTGGAAGGCCGCACCGGCAGCAGCGGGTAGTGTCGGACTCGCCGGGGCCCTTGCAATAAGTGTGCCACGGAATACCGACTAAACTTAACTGCGGCGCTCTTCCCGTCTATCATGGAGCGCCGGAGGATCTCCGTTCCGAACTCTCTCCGGCGCTCAGACGTTAGCCTGGCAGGGCTACGACCTAACACATAACCATCTAAGGCGGAGGAAGGAGGTGAGCGTAGCGGCGTCGCCTCCTCCCCGGCCTTGCTCGGCGGCGCGGGTCCGCATTGGCGTCGGCCTCCCGTTCCCGCTCCGCAGCCTCCTTCAGGAGCATTACTGCCTCACTGAATTCGGCAACAGCTTGCCAGCACCTGTCGCTAGCCAACATGGTGCTCACTGTTCGTCCCAGCGACAGGTCCCCGCCAATGACAGCGGTCAGGTCGCTCCGTTGTGTCTGCCAGGCAGCGCAACTCTCAATTGTATGGCGCGCCGTATCAACCGCCACACGACTTGCAGGAGGGTGAGGTCTCCCTCCTGGCGATCTGATGCAGGTACTTACCAAAGCAGCCCGTCAATCTATACGTCAGCACACCGTGCCGGCGATTCAGCCACTCTTCAAGTTGTGGCCAAATCGCCTCCACTTTTTCCTTTCCAGCGGTGGGGGTCCTCAGTTCACTCCTCCACCGCTGGATGAGGGCACTTTGAGCCTCAACCCGCATTTCGCCCACGACCGGTTCCTCGCCCCGAGACCGCGCCACCGAGCGGTGACGGTAGACCTCTGCAAGAATTTTTGCCTCCAATTCCCAAGGCAGGTCGCTCGCCAGGACCGTAGCAGCCGTCCACGACACTGTACGATACCCCCTAATGGCTCTCACCGCGATGACCCGCTGAGCTCTCCTCAGCAGGGCCTTATTACGCGCGGTGAGAGCGTCTGCCCAGATTGGGGCGCCGTACAGCGCCATGGACCTCACGAACCCGCTGTACAGCCTCCGGCAAGACGACCCCGGACCACCAGTGTTGGGCAGAAGTCTACCCAGCGCTGCAGTTACATTTACAAGCTTCGGGGCGAGTTGGGCGAAGTGAGGCCCAAAGCACCATTTCCCATAGAGGTGCAAGCCTAAATATTTCATTTGGGCCCGCACCGGCACGTCCTCGTTCATAATTTTTAATTTCGCCCCTCGGGGGGCACCGCGATGCGGGCCGTGAAATAGGAGGGCCTCCGTTTTGCTAATGGAGACCCTTAGACCCAGCATATGTATACGCTCTATGACGAGCGCCGCTCCGACCTCGGCCAATCGGGCCGCCGCCTCAAAGCTGCTACCCCTCGCCGTGACGAGGGTGTCGTCGGCGTAACAAATCACCCCCATCCCGGGGAGGAGCTCGCCGCGTAACAGCCAGTCGAAGCCGATGTTCCACAGCGTCGGACCCAGAACCGACCCCTGTGGAACACCGCGCTCTTTACGACGTCGGAGCAGACGCCCGTCGGCGCCCTCCCATATGACGTACCTCTCATCGAGGTACGCCTCCAGCAGCCTCCGGAGGTACAGGGGCACTCCATGATATCGGAGCGCCTCCTTTAACGTCTCGAACGGCAGGCTGCCGAAGGCGTTCTCAATGTCGAGCGAGACCGTCAGAACCACATCTCCCTGGTCCCACGAGTATGGGATAAATACTCGTCCGCCCGGGCAGTGATCCCTGTACCCGGGTAAGCGTAAGTTTTTAACCCAACACAGGGGGTCCGCAGGTACCCTGGCTGGGAGCGTGCTCACGGCTGAACTACCCATCAACCATGCATCCCCTCGCCGCACGCCAGAACTTAGGATTCGGGTAATTTTTGAAGAGGTTTTTTCCTCGCGGTCCGGGCGATTAAGCCAAGACCCTCGTTCCTGATTTGGGCCGCGAGACATGACCACAAACGCCCAGTGCAAGTCAGGATTACGATTTGGTACGGTTGGCATGAAGCCTGTCCAGCCCCCAAATGAATGAGTGACTAGACCCGCACTGGTAATTTTTTAAAGAGGTTTTCTTCCTCTATATAACCTACCTAAATCTAACCTAACCTACCTAACCTACCTACCTACCTACCTACCTACCTAACCCTAAACCTAAAACCTACCTACCTACCTAACCCTAAACCTGAACCTACCTAACCTAAAACCTAATCTAACCTAACCTACCCACCCCGTCTCATCCACGTGTCCTCTGCTGATCAGAGGAACACGTGGAGAGACCCCCAAACGCGGCCCTCGCGGGCCGATAACCCCGAGACAAGATGCCTCGGGTTCCCTACGCGCGTGCCAGAGTATTAGCTACGAGTAATAATGCCCCCAAAAGGACATGATTACCCGTGTTGCCCGGGGTGTACCGGCCCAACGTCTGCCGTTCCCATCCACGAAAAATGTGGAAAGGACTAGCAACCGTCTGGCACACTAGGAGGTTCTCTCTGGCCACACACCCCACGCAAGATTAAACCTACCACAACAAACGCAGTTGAAAAAAGAGGTTAAAACTTACTTTGGAGGTATTTTATTGACGCACTAACCCGCCATGAGAAAAAAAATTAAAAATACTTCCAAATTCCACAACCTGACGGCACAGCGCCGTGAGCGCATCTGAGGTGAAGGGGGATTCAAAATGGTGCATATCGGTTAATACAACCATAAATGCAGCCAACATAATTCGATCAGAAATTAATTTGTTACGTTCATCCCGTGTTACTTTCATACCTGGTCTGCCCTAATATTTATAAACCTTCTTTCTTTTATAGAGTAAGTTGAACAAAATGTCACTGATTCGGGTACAATTTTTTAATATTAACTGAACATGGGATTAATAATTAAGTAGGTACTTACCTACGGCTGTACGTGAGTATATAATTAATTACTCATTTCATGGTACAGATTGCTCGCTGCAAGATTGATCGTCCTGAAAGGGTGCCACTTTTATATGCCGGATTAGAAATCTAGACGTGTTTGGATTAATTGAAGTAGCCTGCTTAGATTCAAAGATTGAGCCATCCCAAACAAATAAATATTATTGACGTGTTAAGCGAAAATCAAAACAGAAAAGCGGTCAATTTAAATTCGAAGAAATAAAAGAGTTTCATTGCATAATTAAAGGTGTGCGCAAATAATATAATTATTTTTATTTAAATGTAAAATGTACACTGTACAGACAACTTTAACTAATATTCAACTATAACTTATGTATTTTAATTAAGTAGGTAGTTATTAAGATTTTGTATTTGTAAGTCAACACAGATATAAATAATAAAATTAAGACGAAGCCAAACATTTTTATTTCCATTAAGATACATAAACACTTCTTGGAAGCGTGAATTACCTTAAATTATTAATTAGTTTAAATAAAATAAGATAGGAAATGAAAATAAGTAATTCATGTAAAGGAATTGCCAGTTCGAGGAGTGAAGTTTTCATGAGAAGAATCAGACAAGAAGCATATAAAACTTTCGAACTATTATTTTGTTTACTATCGCGTCTATAAGTAACATCTATACTCGCAACAATATTCTTAATTTAAATAGCTATATCGCATAGTCTGAATACAAGCCGTGTAGCATAGCGCGGCGCCTAAACAAGTTCAGCAGCCGTTGTAACCACAGAGTAACCTCTACTTTTAATAGAGGTTAATGTTCTCGAAACGTTCTAGAACCGCAGACAATAGAAGTCTATGAATAAATAGTTTTGTTGTGTACATTCGTCCTTTTGTCTGCCCGCGTGCCCAATTAAATAACTCTCGTTTTCATCTATTTAGACTGCTTATAGCCAAGAGTGGAGGTAAATATTAATTTATACCTAATGATTCGAAATAGGTACCTATAAAATGAATAATTGAACGAGGACCTGCTTGTTAGAAAAAATTCCATCTATTTATACGTACTATAAAAAGTTATACCTATATTATAGATTATGAAAAGTCTACCTTATGAAAATATCAATTTTGGGTAATCATGGCGTCACTTATTTTTCTTATTTGACAAAGAATCAGTAAGCATATTTTGTATATACGGTATATGTTTTTATATGGTAAAGCGGCGGTAGAGAGATGGTTGAAGCACTGCGATTAAAGGTTGTGGGTTCGACCCTAAAATACGGGTTTATAAAAACAAGCTGTCCCTCGCGGTTCCACCCACGTTTATAATTACTGTACCGCTCCTATGGTTCGCAGTTATATAGCTTATGTTACTTTTGAATAAAGTAATTTTCTAATGGAGAAAAGGTTTTTAAAGTCGGTCCATTAGTTTTTAAGTTCAATCCATTAGTAACAAACATACATAAATACTAATCTTTCCTCTTTATGTTATCAGTATAGAAGTACGATGACTTTCGTAAATTTCGTGTGAAAGAGCCAAATATTAGGTGAATAATCGAGTGAGCCTGTTTGCACGGGGTGTGTCACCTTTTCAGTAATCCGCGTTAGAGTATTATGACTATTATTGCGGCTCCTTCAGCTTATAAAAGATACAGCGGCTTATAAGCGGTATCAAAAAATTCAAAGAATACAGCTAATAAAAACTGAATTAGGTAACATCTTCATAAATCAGCCAGCGCCACCCGCTAATTAAATTACAAGTGCGTACGGTGTACAATAGTAGGTCCTCTGTTAATAAATTATGTCTTGCGACTTGTTTTCAAAACCATAGTCTTATTATCGACTGTACACTATAAATACCTAGTTAGAAATTGCATTATAAATATATACGGAAATGACAAAATATACTTAATTATAAATTTCTAATTGTCATCTTTCTAAAATATTGCTCAAGGTAAGTATTTGAATGTTTCAAATATTAATTAAAAGAGAACAAACATGAGCAGAATATGAAATAAGTAGGTATAACGCCTGCTATTAATGATTTAAGTACATGATTTAAAAATAAATAATCTTGGTGGATTATTATTTCTATCTTTCTAATACAATGATAATTTACCACTACATTATGTACACTACACTACATAAGTTGTTTAATATTATTTGTCCATTATGCATTATTTCCAAATGCTTTATTGCTGGTGATTACTGATTAGGTACCAGCCGGATGTTAAGGAATAGATACCTACTACGGAATAGATAGGTAATAAATCAATCATTTTAATTATTGAATATGATCATAGCTAAAACATCTTTGATGAACAAAAATAATATTTAGAATAACTTATTTTTGGTATGTTTTAGTACATAAAACGTGGTGTTTCCCATTTCGTAAACAATTATAAAACATTGACACAAAAGATCCCACTGGGTCGAAGTGTCGCCGGTCTGTACTGACTGGCCCCCACACACAAGATAAGATTATAAAACATTCTTGTGCCAATTTTTTTGTAAATAAGTGTACAGTCTAAATTAAACTCAATAATTGTTATTATATAGATAGGTAAAATGGTTCAATAAAAAAGTTAAATAATTTATACAAGTATTATCCATTATTATTAATATGTTTTAATGTCCATCGAATGAATATCGTTTGCATAACCGCCATGAATAGGCAGTGCGGTACGCTGCAGCGGTGCTGGAATTAATAATATAATAGTTACACAATATAATGTTGTGTAACGTCAGAGAGAGTTCATTCTCAGTCTCGTCAATTTACTGCCGAATTGGAGCTCCAATCGGACCTCTGGTAATGCGATCGCTAGAGGCTTGGAGGTGCACCAAAATGTTGCAACTCTGCTGAAGGCAACGACCATTCCAGTCGCCAGTCGCCACTTAGTGGTCGACTCGACGCCTCGCGTGGTCGCGCTCCTACGGCCCTCTCACTCGCCGAAACGATCACAACGCAACTTTTATAAATAAACATGTAACTTAGTAACTAGCAGAACAAAGTTAATTGAAAATCATGGGGTCGGAAAAGGAAACTGCCGAAGTGCGCGATTTATCTTTGCTCAAGCCAAATTACATGCTCATGTCCTTGCAGAGGATATTAGTGCTTTCTGTAATACTGGCTGGAGTTATTGTTGTGGTGCATTACACGCCGATGCCAGGTATTTAACGTTTTATTTTAATTTTATTAGAGTGATTTTCGACAGTGACACGTGTTCGGAAAATAGTTTAGTAACATTAGACTTCTATTGAAGTATTGATGACTATGATATAAAATATACATATATTCAATTATCGACCCGTTTGTTATTAAAAGATAACCATAAAATTTTAAGTAAATTTATTTATTCATGTTCAGTATTATTTTGTAATTAAACTTTGCTCGTACTAAATGTGGATAAAGGAATACCGATCAGATAGTTAATTTCGATTCTCACGGCTATTGATTTCATGCACATAATCGTATCAAAGTTAATTAGACGTACTTACATGAATAATTTACCATTACTTATTTATGTATGTTTGTAAACAGTTCGTCATCTAATTCGCATGACTTAAAAAAATAAGTGGGCAAACTACACTTCTTGGTATTAGTAGAGTTACATCAACATTTCGTATTTAGAATAAATCGGTGTTGACATTTGCCTATTACGCCAGTTACATATGTATGTTTACATAAATTATTGATTGGTGTATGTTTTTTTTTCAGAGGAGTATTTCGAAAATTGCGATCGTGAATGTCACGAGTTAGACTGGCCGATGATATGCCGCGTCAAACTAGTCATCGAGGTTTACAAAACACTTAGCAAGTAAGCAATGTTTTAAACTTCTTATATTGTTCGGAGATTTTTAATGGAATAGTTCTAGAAATAATTTTGGACAGTTTAAATATGTTTATAATTATAATTTATTTTTAAGTTGTAGTTTGTTTATATTTATTCTTGAATTAAAATACTTATGTAATTGTTATTTATAGATCCTGTGGAAGCTGCACAGAAAAAGATGGCGGTGAATGCCCAGCTACGTGCATATCAGCGGACGGGCGAGAGCGTGGCGTCCTGTCAGCGAACAGGGAGCTACCAGCGCCTACCCTGCACGTGTGCCACAACGACATCTTAGTTGTGGATGTAGTTCATCGAGCTCCAGCCCATGCCCTTTCAATACATTGGCGTGGCCAACCACAGAAGGAAACTCCTTTCATGGATGGAACTCCCATGTTAACCCAGTGTCCACAACCCGCGTACACAACATTCCAGTACAAGTTCCGAGCGTCGGCAGTAGGCACGCACATGTACCACGCGCATTCTGCTGCCGACGCCGCCGACGGTCTCGCGGGAGCCTTCATCGTTCGCCAGTCTCCCCGGCTTGACCCTCTAAAAAAACTATATGATGTGGATGCCACAGAACACACAATATTCGTCTCCGAATGGGGCCATTCAATGGGGCCGTTAGCCGGCGTCATATCGAGCATACCCGACGCGGAATCTCTCCTCATAAACGGTAAAGGAAAATCGCCCGATTCCTTAGACACACCGCTGTCTTCTTTCAACGTGGAACATGGAAAAAAATATAGATTCCGTTTGGCATATGGCGGTGGATCAAAAAGCTGTCCAATTAAATTTTCGATTGATCATCACATTTTGGAAATTGTGACTTTAGACGGACATCAAATCCAGACAGAATTTGTAAACTCGATAGAGTTAGGCAGAGGAGAGCGAGTTGATTTTATCCTGAATGCTAAAAGAGCTCCTAACGTATACAAAATCAGGGTAATGGCAGTGAAGGATTGTCAAGATAATTTAAAGGGTATAGCTAACTTAGTGTACGCAAACAAGGAACAAAAAGTGTTACATAAGGACGACGACACTATTGATTCAGAAGTGTATCGTGAATTTACGACAGTGTCTAGTGATGATTGTGAATCTGACAATGTGATATGTTTGAGCGAAGTACACGCAACTAAGAAGATCCCGCAAGAATTAGCTACGGCTGTTGACGAGATAATTTATGTGCCTTTTAATTACTCCACAAGACAAATTTCGGCGAAACGCGTTGGTGAGTAATATAATTGTATATTGTTAAGAAACTTTCTATGTAGAAGATTAACTGTTTAAAAGTGTCGCATATACGATACTTTTGTTGCAGTAATGGATGGTAATGAGTTTCAGATGGATATTGCGTAGGTCTAAAGTAAATTTAGATTTTTGACTCTACACTTTTGAGCGATAATTGCTTGAAATTGTTCAGCTTAGTGGTAGTTCTATTTCAAAATTGTCTGGATATTTGCACTATATCGACTGCCACTGCGTAAAGTACGATAAATAATTCAAAGGATGAGCATATTTCCTTTAGCGTACATAGATTCTAGGACATCTTCTAATAGCTAAAAACCATAATATAATAATATTAACATATACACATCGTTAACAAATAACAAAAACTATCCTAACTAATATTATAAAAGCGAAAATGAGTTTGTTTGTTTGTTACATTTTCACGCCTAAACCACTGAACCAGTCATCCTGAAATTTTGCATATACGTTGTCAGGTGTACAGAAACGGACATAGGCTACCTTTCATTCCGAAAAAAATTACTGTTCCCGAGGAAAACAACAATAACATTCTTATGATAATAGATGGCGCCACGTGTCTTTCGAATCATGATTGAAATATATTATTATACAAGCAGAGTACAACCCGAATTGATTGTCAAATTCTAAATTAACGCGAGCGAAGCCGCGGGCAAAAGCTAGTGAACATATAATAACACAACAACACAAGCATTTTATTCCGGAGCCAACAGGTCAATGTCGCGACAGCGTTGACGAACGCCATTAGCGTAAGAAGATTTAATAATTATCAAAGAATAACACCACTATACCTAATTACAACTTGCGATCTTCTATGGCCTTAGTAGTGTCGTCAGTTCTATGGCCTTCATGTCCCACTTGCGCCATTTCACGGAGAATTGCTCACTCAGAAATCTACATGTGTAATGTATGTTATGACACGCGAGCATTTAAGACGTATCTTGCAAGACATCTTAGTTTCACGACACGCTTATAATATCAGCCCTGTATTAAACTGTTCCTCTGCTGGCCCCGGTCCTCATCTCAGTGTGAGGCCATAGTCCACCACGCTGGCCCAGTGCGGGTTGGGTAACCGCACACATCTTTAAGAACATTATGGAGAACTCTCAGACATGCAGGTTTCCTCACGACGTTTTCATTTACCGTTAAAACGAGAGATAATTAAGTATTTTAAGACACACAATTTATTGTATTTTTATAATAATAATAATTTATTCTCAGGTTAAAACCCATAGATATGTACCTCATAGAGTAACATACATGTAACGTGGAACTTAAAAACTAAAATCAACACATACACACAATATGTTTACTTCGGTGTTATGTTACGCTGCGCGATATTGAAACATTGCAATAGTCGGTAGCCATTCGATACAAATACATGATCTTTTTGCACAATAACTAAAAAGGACATGGTATAAAAATTACTTAGCCTTTACCTTTGTATAAAGTAACATTTTCCAAATAAAATCTCATTATACCGTTTGCCGATTATTTCGAATGAATAAGCATAAAATTTTTAAGAATATGGTAACGTTCGTTAATGCTTCGAAATTCAATTAGGGGTAAATTAATTCTTCCATACATTGCTGGTAGGTAATGTTGAAAACATAATGATACTTTATTTGTATTTTAGAAGTATCTGCTTAATTATTAATGCGAAAGTAACTCTGTGTGTTTTGCTATACACATTTAAAGTTTTTATAAGATATAATTGACCGTTGGACTGCCGCGCAACAGCTTCGAGTTTGATCCCAAGGCATCTCTGACTTCACTAACTTATGTGCGTATGAAAAATAGTTAATTATCGCTAGTTTTGACGGTGATGGAAAACATCGTGAGGAAACCTGTATGTATGACAGTTCTCTATAATGTTCTTGAAGATAAGTGAAGTCTTTCAAACCGCATTGACCAACGTAGTGATCTAACCACACAGAAAAGGCCCGTGCCCTGCAGTGGGGCAGCTTATGTAAAGGGCTGATATAATCATTATTTATTTAATTATCGCCTGAAAATAAAGTTACTTAGCTAAATTAATAAGACTCTAAGTAGAAACCTGTGTCTTTAAAGTCAACACCGCACTCAGAGACATTTAATGATTTTATAAACAACTCTTATTGTTCTTACTAGAACCTTACTAAAGACTTGATTAAGTAATCGTTGAAATGTCTCCGATTGCGGCAGTAACCTTGTTTATCAAAAATCAAACAAAGAATAAAAACCGGTAGGTCCTTGAATATGTAAGTATAGATAAAAACCGATCATACTTTAAACAGATTTTCAAAATACCTTTACTTATTCACAATGGAATAAATTCCAGGTATGTTTAGTTTTATGGTAGCTATTACATTAAATATGTATAAGGTGACTGTAGGTTCCAAATAGATAGGAACACTTTATGACTGTTTCGACAGTGAAGAACGTCTAGAACATTCTATGTGTACTCACTCAAAACTATTATAATAGTGTAGTACTCTCAAATTAGAAAGGATGACGGTAATTAATATTACAATAATTACATGAATGTTACAGCTCCTTGCTGTTACACTTCACTTTTACTTAATACCTAGTTAAAAAGTTTTAAACAGTTTGTAAATTTTATATTCATATTTGCAGACACGCTTATATAATAACACTGATATAGTTAGTCCCATGTCTGTGTAGCTCAAACGGGGCTAGCAATAGTTTCATAAACCTACATTTATGACGTAATAGTTCTATATCTAACGTAATAGCTAACACGATACCTACGTCAAAACGAATTACTTCTTGTTTACATTAGTCTACATTTTTCAAAAACATTATATGCCTTAAACATAAACAATTAAAAGCCTGACTAGGCAGTTTTATGTCTGTCAAGGCGATTACAGTATGTACATATACCGTGTAAAGGTCGTTTTCTTTTAATTTTCGAATCCGCCATTCGCTACACAACCAGTCCGTCCAACGATAACAAACTCGAAAGGGTTTCTTTTTATTTTCCTTGTTCTAACAAGGACACTGTAAAACGTTTTATTAAACGAGACAATTTTCCAGACTCGCCTTTTGTGGCGTACTATTCATATTTAAGTTAATTTCTTGTTATTAATGCAATGTTGGGACTGTTTTAGGTGTGTTGACGTTATATGTTTGTATGAAGCCTTTTACATTGGAGAAGCCTTCGTTTTTTAATCTGAATATGTCCATTCTTTTATATGAACACGGAAAACCAAATTCAAATATTCGTATTTGCCATTTGTTTGATATAATTAATCGATATAAATCTGGTGTTATAGCGTACACTACATTCTTCAAACTGACATTCATAGCTTTCAACCGATAAGCTCAACCTGGGAACATTAGTTCATATGTCCTACATACTAGAGGAAAATTTTTTGTAGCATGAGTTAGAGTGCATGCTCTGTCTAACTCAGTCGTTTATTATTTAAAACTGGCCATCATGACTATGTACTACCACAGTCTAATAATCCATACAGTCGTTTAACGAACGCGTCTAGACGGGTCAATCGTGGGGGGGCAAAAGTCGAGACGCGGGAACAGCGAGCCCGAACTAAGTATGTCGCCGTGTTCAGTAATTCGGGACATGTTTTTGGGGGCTGGCGCGTGCTTGATTTTGTTCGTTACTTATTTATTTGCTTATAAATATAAATTAAAATGGTGCATACGACGTGTGCTGTGAGACATTGTAAATCGTTATCTCGCATAAATGCGATTGCCCTGCGATTTCACCAATTTCCGCGTACCAAAGAAAGGTAAACTCTTATTCATTATTAATATTATTTTAAAATGTATAACCATTTTTTGTATTGTGGGCTTAAAAAGTACCTACCTACTAACGCTTTAATATTTTCTCATGTCTGGCCAAATCACAGAATAAAGTAATTTAAATATATTATTATATACTTTTTAAATAACCCAATAAACAACGTAAACAGAATGGCGGACGTAAAAAGATAATATGCGTCGTAAGATAATATTCATTCAAGTGTGATTTTAATTCCATGCAATAAATACCTACTAGTTAAGTACTTATTATGTAGGTATCTTGGTAACGGCGGGTCCAAGCTCAAAAATAATCATAATTTTGGCCTCCTTTAGAACCCCAAACATAACTGCTCTGTAACTTGATCCCAGGGTCACCCATCCATAAAATGACCGCGATGTCAATTGCTTTACCTTAACTAAGTTTGCATGAAAATGGCCTTAGTAAATCTGAAAAAATCTTGATATTGATAACATTGGCTCTGCAAGCTGATCCCAGGGTCACCCATCCTTAAAACGACCGCGATGTCAATTGCTTTACCTTAACTAAGTTTGTACGAAAATAGCCTTAATAAACTGCAAAAAGCTTGATATCGTTAATATTGGCTCTGCAAGCTGATCCCAGGGTCACCCATCTATAATATGACCGCGATGTCAATTGCTTTACCTTAACTAAGTTTTCATGAAAATGGCCCTAGAAACCGAAAATAATTGTCAATTGCCCATTTATAATCGTTGATTATTATAATACTTAACTGATTATTTATATTTTATACTCGTTGATTATTATTTAAGTGATTTACATTTTATAACAGTTGATTATTGTAATAAGTGATTTACATTTCAATATCCATGTAGCATAGCCGTTGCAATGTTGATCTAAAATAAATAATGATATGAATAACTACTTACTTTACTTCTGACGAACCTAACTTCCATGCCCTTACGCGACGTTATCTAGACGTTGTCGGCTTTTTCTACGAGATCAAAGGCGTCATACTACTGTTAGTCTTTATACTGTGGTACTACGCTACTGCTTTATTAATATTGCGTTCAAAGGTGTTGTTCCAGTAAATCGCCTGGCTCAGATTAAATGAGTTAAGAGAGCATGCACTCTAACTAGAACATCTAAAATATTTGAGATGTCTAGTTTAGTTTGTAGTACTTAACAACTTATAGCCTAGGACCTATTTTTAATTCAACAAACACATTCGCGACTAAACAGCATAGTAATAAACTTCATAAATAACAGCTAAGTACCTATATATTTTATAGCAAGTTACCCATTACGTGTATTCACAAGAGATACATTAAAAACTTGTTTTGTTCAACTTAAACGTCCGATCCGTGTATATTATAAACATGCGGCGTACGTCTGTGTTATGAGCATTTTGTGACGTAAGTCTTGCTTAAGCAACAGAATATGTTAGTAGGTCGCGACTCCAGTTACTTATTTCGTAAAATATTGCTATCTTATATAGCCAGTACGTAGACAATCATATGTAGAAAGTGTTATGCATTTTGATTTGGCCGGTTATACATGTACCTATGGTTATATTTCTGTAACACAAACAAAGAGGTATAGCGACTAAATCAGTACTTATATTATTGGTAAGTAATGAATTCAATTTTACCTACTCGACTGCACGGATGGCGTAGTGATTTAAGTGTTTGCCTCGCGACTGCCATTGCACCGCGTGTTTTGGGTTCGAACCCCACACGTGACATGCATATTTTGTGTGATCCACAAGTAGCTATTCCGTGTTTGGATATATTTCGTGTCCGTTGTTTGAACGTTTGTAAAGCCTTTCAGGACACAGGATTTTTTCCTAGTGCGGGAGATGTCTTTTTATAAGAAAGTAACAAAATTGCTAATTTAGCTGCTTTAAAAAGTCTTTTTCAGTAACTAAATTATAACCTTTAATATTAGGGAATCCTGATTAAAAACGTAGATGGTATTGATGTTCATCCATTGGGCTAAAGTGTTGCGTTTACTTTCAGTAAGGATAGAAGATCACTTAACAAATTGGTTACTGTAGTTACTAATAAATAAGTGGTGTTGTGTTAGCAGATCTTTACAATTACGTTTTTAAATGAACACTAACGGGTGGCATTGAATGAGCGAACCCTTTAAAATAAAGAAATAAAAACAAAGAATAAAAATATCTTTATTTAAGTTAATAGATAATTTTATGAAAATGATGTTCAACATTTTCAAACAATTGCTTGTAATGTAATAACGAATACAAAATTAAAGAAAAGACGAACGATTGCACGCTATACAATAATAAAGAAATGAATTTGCAAAACGTTTTCATTGTATTTTCATAGCATTATAATGAAATTTGGTTGAAGTTTCTATAAGTAAATTTTATATTAGTCGTTGGCGGTGAAAGTAAAGTTTCAAAGACGTGATATCGAGCAAACTTGGTCTAAGTCTAACGTTATAAAACCATTAATCAATCAGCTAAGCGAGCTGTCAGTCAATCTGGACAATGTTAGCTCTACTCTGTAATCAGTACCTATTTGATCTCTAAGTAATTATACTTGTAGGTACACTTTTGACTTGATCTAAGGATTACTTTAAGGCGATATCGATATTGGAATACTAATTTTAATAATTGCAACTTAACTAATAGGTAGGTACTATAAAATGTGTTTATAGTTTTGTATGTTGTGAATTAGCAACAAAACAATGTATCCTTTACAAAGACTGCACAGATGATGCCACTGCGCTGAAAGTTGTGGGTTGGATTGCCACACGGGACAAAAATCTGTGCGACCCATAAATAGTAGTGGCATGTTCTTTGTGTCCGTTGTTTGAATGTTTGAAATTTCCTAGTGCGGGATTGTCTTTTAAAATAACGCAAGTAATTTGCAGACGCAGTGAAACAGGTCATTATCTCAAGGAAATATAAAATAATACGAAAGTAAAAACGCAATATTATTTACATTACTGCCTAAAATCGATATTAAATCGATTCGTAAAAGAGTAACAAAACAATTTACTTTCACGTATTCTTATGATATTCGAGATAGGCTTGACTGATTGATTTTTGAAAATTATTAGCTAAAATTGCGTTGTGTCACGGTGTTTATGAAGAAAGTGAAGTAAACTTAGCTCGTAACGATCATGTAGACCGCAAATAATATGCTATGAATGATTGTGCCGACTCCGGCCTAAGCGCCAGCCGCACATTTGCTATGCGCGTATTATAACGTACTTGCTATGATAAACATCATCTATTATAGACATCGTCTTTCGGCATTCATAAGGTATGTTACATACATTCATATCGTAGTAGACAGAGAAAGAAAGAAAGAAAATATTTTTATTTGCATCTCCATAACACAACACAATAAAAATGGAGACTAATTAGAAGTGTATTACAACAAAATTTTGCCAGCCAGTTTTAGGTCTTATGTACTAAGGAGTCTATTACCGATTACCGGACACAGAGGCAACGTGCCTATGTATCCGAATCAAAAAAAGGTCAGAATTTCGTGATAGAAGAAGCCTATAACATTTTGCTAGATCCGGACATCGAACTCGAGACGATTCATTACGTTACACCACCTAAGTGTAGGCTGTTAAATGAGTTAAGTTTATGTAAGTCGATTTGTATACCACTGAGGTAGCATACAAGTATACGACTTGCCTGGTTGTAAGCCATTACTGTAGATTATGCATACTTACCGCAGAGGTATATCTAGCTATTGCCGAACCTGAATGAACATTGGCTGTATTGCCAGCGCAATTGACAATAACCATTGGCCCCTAACAAGATTAAAGGACTCGAAAAGTACCCATTGTTAGTTTATTCTACTGCATAAAGTACATGCCGTTATTCGAGCAACTGTTGCTGTGATTCTATAATAATAATATCAGCCCCGTATTAAACTGTCTCACTGCAAGGCACGGGCCTCTCCTCAGTGTGAGAAGGGTTAGGCCATAGTCAGCTACGCTGGTCTGCTGCGGGTTAGCAGACTTTACATGGCTTTGAGAGAACATTACGGGGAACTCTCAGACATGCAGGTTTCCTCAAGATGTTTTCCTTAACCGTTAAAGCGAGCGATAATTAACTATTTAATCCGCACATATCTTCGAAATGTCAGAGACGCGCGCCTTGGTGATCCCAAGACTTCTTGATGTGTTCTTGGTGATTTCCAGATCTCTGCGTGAAATAAAGTAATAATTATTATTTGCAAATGTTTCGCATTCGTAGTTCTGAACGCCCAACGATACAATTCAAAATCAACACGTTTAAAAGTATTGTCACGTATAACTAACAGTCTCGAATATTAGACAGTGGGATGTTAACTTTGATTATTAACACGACTCACAAAAGTATTTCCTTTCACTTATTGCTGTGGGCACTTATTTTTTATGTGTCACGCGAATCTTTCCTCGTAGCTTGTACCGTTATAACTACATCTGTAGGGAAATTGAAAACATCGCACGACTAAAGTACTTGTAAAAGTGCACTCAATATACCTCACGTACCTACTTAAAGTCACGCGAAAAGAATAAGTGCTAACATTGCAACTAGCCTAAACGCCACAGTTTCGATTTTATGAATAAGTAATGTTCTTTTCTTTTGTTTAACTTCTGAAACGTTCATGACTCCTACGGGGGAGTCAAAAATCTTTGGTATTTATTTCGCGACCAATAACAACGAATTTTCTTGACTCTTCCGTAGGGGTCACGGTCGCGCAAGGGTAGCGTCTATTTTTTTTTATGACTCATGGTACATTCCAAGGGTTAAAAAGACAACTTCCACGACCAGATTAACTCCTGCGTCGCGGGGGTCTTTAGAAACATTCAAATAATGGACAAATACAGATCCGGAACAACTATTTGTGGATTACACAAATTTCTGCCCCGTGTGGACATCGAACTCACAACACTCGGCGGAGTGGCAGCGGCTAGGCGATCACTTGAGCCACTACACCATCCGTGCATTCAAATATACATATCATATATCAAAAATATTCTAAGTATATTTAGATATCAATTGTAAAGAATTTAAGTGTCATTCCGTATCTGAACAGCTGATCAATAGAAAAATTTGTCGACTGACAGTCAAAAGTCAAAATATATAGGTAAGTGAGTTTACTAAGTTATTGAAGCTACATTTAGGTTAGTTGCTAGGCTTAGGCAAAGGATTGAGCCTATGAGAAGAAACCTGCAAGAAACTAAACTAATAACAGCCTATCAAATCAGTTGAAACAAGTTTGATTTTCACACGTCGTTGGTTAGCGAAAACTGGGTGTTGGATAGGATAGTAGTTTTATAATAATAATAGTATTGAAATATACCCTAGTTTAGTCATATTCGGATATCTTTATAACTTAAACTCTCAATGTCTCTTCGTTACAGTGAAACTATAATTGCTATAAAATGCTGTTTACAATAATTTGAATTAAAGGTTAGCTCTCTAACCGCAAAGATGATGAGTTCCATTTGATTCTCTATATTAGTTTGCATTCGTCGATATTGATTTATGTACTGCATAAACTTGTTATATAATTAAATGCGAAACTTCACATTGGTTGTAAATAGTAAAGTAAGAGCTCGCATTTTTATTGCGGAAGCTATTTGGGCAAATTGTATTGCAGATGCTTTATGGACTCCGACAATTTCATTTCGGGTCGCTTATTGGCTTTCAATATATCCGTAATTTTATTCTTTTAATGTTAACTCTAGCAGTTAATATGAGGTTGCCGTAAAAATAATAGAATTGGAATAACTATTGACATCAATCGAATGAAATAATGTGCATCACTATTAGGCAAACGAAGACAATAATAGTTTTTTTTTTAATCTTTTTTAATTTAGAGGCTTTTATTACAAAATAATATGTTAGCCCCATCTTGGCTTATTCTAAGATAATTACTTACTATGTACTGAAAGGAGACAGAGGAAGTCGTTGATGTAAATATATTTTAAATAGGTCTAACGCCGCATTTGAAGTAGGGGTCACTTAGAATGCTAATGAAAAGTCCCACATCGTACACGTTAAGATTGTATTTGAACATCAACGAGTTCCTTTGGCGCTGGTATTTGGCACAATCCATCAATAAGTGTTGGACATCATCAAGGACTCCGCAAGTTTCACAATCGGTCGTATCGACTTTTTTCATGAGATGTCCAAACTTTCTAGATGGATAGTGCCCTGAGCGCAGCCTGTGCGCTATAACAATAATATTTCTATTTAAATTGCTATTAACAAACCAGGGTATCCTAGCAGGCTGATGTTGAATGGTTTTATACCAAATGCCCTTTTCTTTACTCCTCTCGTCAAAATATTCTTTATATGTAATATCTATTGCATAGCTTTTTAATGTTGCCAAAGTATTCAGAGTAAGACATTTTAAGAGCGTAATTCATTCCATCTGTACACGCTAACTTAGCCAACGTATCAGCGTGCTCGTACAATAATAGTGATATAGTCTTTATTATCCATATATCATATGTTATGTTTGTGTAATCGAAAAATGTATTATCTGCCTTTAAGAAGAAGAATATATCAATATTATATTGCATGAATTAGATTTGTTTTTAAATCAGTCACTCCTGTACTTTGTAATATTATACCTAGTACAGGATTTGCCGTGTATCTAGGGTATCGAAAAACCAAGCTTTATAAAATTAAAACAAAGAACACCTTAATTCAAATTCAAAATCTGCGTATCACACAGCGTCTAATGTTGAAGATCAGATACTGGTGCTTTAGATACATTGGTCAACTGAATGACTGCTCAAACCACTGTCTCTTCATTGTAGTCAGAGAATTGTGAGCAGTAAGACAATTTAAATGTTGGTAAAATGGACGCATTAGTCTCATGATAATGTCTGTCTTACAATATAGGCTCTTGGTTTTTAGGCCCAGTAAAATAAATAATCAGAGGTTCACGCAATTTTTGGTGCTTTAAGTATCAATACCGCTCGTGGCTCATTAGGAAATTGACAACTGTGTTTTCACAGCTTTGGGTGAGTATAAGGACCACTATAAAGCCAGTAAAAAGCAAACGTAAGTCACGTGGCTAACGCCGCCTTAGTTTTACTTTCTAGGCAATTTATTGACAAAGACTATAAGCATCGTTGAATGAGAATCATAATAGTCAATGATTTTGATTACGAATGATTTCTGCACTTGACGTATGATCGTGAGCCGAAGTCCGAGCCAGCTTGAATATTAATGTATCATTATGCGCTTTCTCGGATAGATGACTGCTAATGTATAGCCTTATAAAAGCCGATACGTGATATAAGTTGTTCTTATAATGTACATATAAGAGTAACGGAGAGTAGGTATACGTATTCTCATACATATCCCAAATACGGATTTAGTGGATCTGGATTGATGTACTACAATGTTAGACAACGAGTCTTAGTCGTGTTAGTAGATATTGAAGGTATTTAAATCTATTTATTACTAGCTTTTGCCCGCAGCTTCGCTCGCGTTAATTTAGAATTTGCCAATAAATTCGGGTTGGACTCTGCTTGTAATAATATAATTCAATCATGATTCGAAAGACACGTGGCGCCATCTATTATCATAAGAACGTTATTATTGTTTTCCTCGGGAACAGTAATTTTTTTCGGGATGAAAGGTAGCCTATGTCCATTTTTGTACACCTGTCAACGTATATGCAAAATTTCAGGATGATCGGTTCAGTGGTTTAGGTGTGAAAAGGTCCCATACAAACAAACAAACTCATTTTCGCTTTTATAATATAACTTCGCTTTTTTAATATCGCTTTCGTAATACGACCATAATGTTATTTGTCTTTAACTATCTATATAAAAAAACAAACAGTCTCTATTTTTTCAGTGATAAAGTAAAGCTCGTCTATAGTCGCTAAACAAAATGCAAAAAGATAAGCGGTGAACAAACAGAGGAGAAAATGATACTGAACTGTCTTGTCTTTGCTTATTTATATAAAGATTATTAGGTATAAATACTAATTAGGATACGTTGTTTAATATTATATTATGTTGATTGTTGTAGTATGTGATAAAGTTGTAACAACTTGTATGTGCCGGCTGTCAACTCTCTAGGTTTGACCCAAAAACTTTAGTTTGGAACGTTCATCCGAATCCGGGTTAACGTTGCATATCGTAGAGTCTTCTCAAAGGTAACTTAATATTCATAGATCCGTTGTACCGTAGTCAATAGTGAAAATATATAATTTGATTTTATTTGTTTTGTAATTCGTTCCTGGGTCTTGGGTCACCACTGGAATGATCATTCTACTTTTCTAAGACTTTGTGCCCTTACGCTCTTTACTCTTTACTTTGAACCATGCTTTTCCAATAATTTTGCACGATTCTGGTCTTCTTACAATGCTCCACCATTTTGCTCTGCGCGGCTATCCCACAATAACCGAGCTAAAAGCAACTAACATCGCTAAACATTTCTTTTAAAGTCTCGTCCATTGCTTCTTATGTACGTGACAAGGACAATCTATTATAATAAAGTCACGTTCGCATTAATTAAAGAATTTTTCACCTTTCATTTTTATTGGGAGCATAAATAGTTTTAGTAGGTTTTAGAGAAAATGTAAAGAAATTGCAGGAACAAAAATATTTGATAGAACCTTAAAAAAAATTGCTAAAAGAAATATTGGGAGTAAACGATAGTTATAATAAACCTAGAGAAAAATTTATACTAAGAGTATTTAGGACAGATGTCGTTCTTACTCATAGTTCCTATTACACCAGTCCATCAATTACCCTAATAGTTCACCGTTATATGATTTCATATGTACCAACGCTCGTCGCTGGTAGTACTTCGGTAAGTGTCCCATCCTACGATAAAATAAAATGCTCCAAGGGTAACTACAAGTTGGTCCTTGCAGCTGTTTCCCTATAAGCCTTCCTAAGGGCTGCGTATTTTCTTAAACGGTACATATTCTAATATTATTCTACAGGAGGAGAGCTTTTTAAAGCCGTCTATTGAGTACCATACAATCTTCAAAAAACGCTTCCTGTATGTAATAACAACATCATAAATAATTAGTTTAAGCTTGAAAATGATGAAAATAAAAAAAAGTTGCACTTCGGGAGTGCCGGCGGAAGTGAAAACTTGAATATTAACGTTGTGCATTTTAGATATTTTGGAATGGTTCGGGAATAATTTTGCACGAATTGCTTTAATTATCAGTATAAATGTACTATCATTTATGTGGTAAAATACAATATTCATTTATTGCTATATCGTACACAAACATGACAATTCTCCCTCCGTCTTACGAATTTTCGATCAGGTCACGTGTCCTGACGCGAGCGACAATTCTCCCTCCGTCTTACGAATTTTCGATCAGGGTTACGTGTCCTGACGCGAGTTTAACATTTTTTACCCATTACAAAAAAGGTGCTCAACGCCGCTAAAGAAGTTTTCACTTCAAAAACATTAACTAAAGTGACCTTAATAACTGAAGCGATTGTGTTCCTACGGTGGGTTGTGACTGTCTTGCCTTGATTGAGTTGCGTTGTATTTCATTAGTTAGGGAAAGTTATCGTTTATGTAACATATAATTAAGTTGTGTAACATGGAATGGCGCTCAGTTATATGTGTTTAGATTTAGGTGCTCAGGTGTCACTGTCACGTGTCAAATATAATAACAAATTTAATAGGATTAAGTATTGTATACGGATAGCGCAGTTTTTGAGGTGACCACTTCGCTTTAGCCAGTGAGTGCAGTGTTGTGGATGCAAACCCAAACGCAAAAAACATTTAAACCACAAATTGATTTTCTGAGTTGCGTTTTGCGGTTTCGTGAGGCTAACGGACTCACCGTTAGCCTCACGAAACCGTGATTATATAGGTACCTACGTATTGTAGAGTTGTCTTATTTAACTTGTCAGTTCTTGGAATGTTAAACATTATTTGAAAAAGCTATGGTGTCTGACCGCCAGGCCGCGCTGGCCGATACGACTCAATAGGTTAATAGCAAAATATTGCAGAAAATATCCAGCAGTGAGTCCAATCGAAGTACTTTTCCAAAGGCTTAGTTTACGAAACATTTAATTCCTTCTGTGAATAACTAGTCGCTGCAATCCTTACCTTTTTACCTTACCTTGACATTTATTCATTATGTTTATTCATGTCAGCTGTTTTTGTTTAAATGGGGTATTCGCAATATCGTCATAATTCAAGTCTATACTACCAATTATTGTTATTTCTCTCTATAAACTATTGTCTAGCGGCACACCGGCGGTCAGACAATAGTTTTTAAATTATGTCTCGTATTTCAACAATTGACAGGTTGTTATTGTTATTTCGATTTAAACCCAAGAATTATTTAGTCACGGACAATCCCTCGTATCGCAAACGCAAGACTGCACTATCGATTTTGGATGATAATAGACGTTTAAATTGATGTGGTCTTTTGAATAAATAAAAACGCGAATCGCGAATGAAGCCATGTTTAGATTCGCGTGTGTATGTAGGTTAGACGATAAGCGACTTTATTGGTACTGCATCACGACTGAATTGCTCTAGGGAACGGCAGTGTGTAACTGCTCTTAGAGCCCAGCAAATATGATCATTTAAGTATTCAAAAAACATTTATTCATTTAATCTCAAAATCAATTGGCTAGTGAGTTTACTAGGTTACTGAAGCTAAATTTAGGTTTGTTGCTAGAATCGGGCAAAGGATTAAGGCCACAGAACATTATAAACTCTTATATGTTTTGTGGTTGAGCCTATAAGAAGATACCTGCAATAAATACAGCCACTCATCTTTAAAATCGAATTTCAACAAGGTGTTGCAGCCATTATAATAATATTATAATATTATTTTTACATTAATATGGTCAGTGATAATTATATGGTTATTAGGTACTTATTAATGACCATACTTATGTAAAAAGAATAACAATATTTACTTAATAATATTAAGGAGATGAGATATTTGGCATAGCATAATCAACCGAATAAATCGTTCATCGTTGCTGCTTAGTCGCGTTTTTAAGCGAAAAGGTAACCTTGTGACTATACAAATAGATAAGTGCCAGTTAGCGATTTAGAGGTCTATCTCTTACCTGTAGAAAATTCGTGCCAGGCGTCGATTTTTGTTTTACTATCATAAAAAGTGAAATGAAACAAAAATAAGTTAAATTATAAGCAAATACTGAAATAGTCTTATGACTTAGCGTAGTTATTTAGGTACAAAGTCTAGAACTTTCTTATATATAATTTGGCCTACGCTATAGTTGTAAGATTTAAATATATTATTTGGGTGACTGTTGTACGCTTATTTCTAAGCGGAATAATTAGGATTTATTATTCATAAACTACTTTTACGAATTTATTAAATGTTCAGCTATTTATATTGCTGACTGAACCACGGACTGACGAGTGACGACAACACAACCTGAGAATCCATTACATCAGACAAGGCATAAACACCACATACACACACCTGCATACATCATTAATTATACATAAACACACATACATACGTAATTATCTAGTTATTGTAACACCTCCGTTTCCTTCTTACCACCACAGCGTGTACCGGTCGTCGTGGATCGATTATTTATTATCAATATCACGGAAACGAGTTCCTAAGAGCTTGTTAGTTACTTTTGTTTTGTAGTAATTTTGTTCATCAGATGTACATTTAACAAAGAGTTATATAATTATCGCGAACATGTTATTTATTCTCACTGAGATATCAGATTAACTCTCGTTATATTACATTACAATGTTATTGTTCACTACGTTGTCTTGAGGTTCCAAGTTTGATTTAGTTCGGTCAATGCTATTGACGTATTCTTACACGAAATTCTCAGCATGGATTATATATGTGTGCCCAGTTTATGGCAAAAGACCTGTCCACTGTTTCTGAGCCATAATGTAATAAGGGTTTTTATTACATTATTACCACGAGTATACTATGAGTTGAAATGCCTGCCCTACTGTTTTGAGTAGACAAACTTGCTATCTTTCCTAACGTTAGAGAACATCCAAATACACATATTTCTTACAGTATAACTTTACAGTCCATTAAGAGCAGTACAGCGTAAATATACACGTATCATTTGATAAATTTTAATGCAAATGTATAAGGAAGTAGTCCAATATTGCCTATTATGAAAACATGCCATTTACATTCTAGTGGGTGTATCCGTAGTTTACACCTTACCCAGGTTTATGTGTATATTTTTGGAAACGCGTAGGTTTTCAAACGATCAGCCGATTTGCCGTAAAAGTTAATCGTCCGTGTCTGCAAGGTACAATAAAAACATATACAATGATACCACATGTACACACTGACCAAGAAGAAAAATGGCGTCCTGGAAAGTATTTTATTCGTCTGGTAATTATATTTATGTTGTGGCACTAGGATGTTTTATGTTGTAATAAATTTAAATGGTCATTGATTGATTGGCTCTTTGGTCTAGTACTCTCGTTTTTTATTGTCTTGTTTGTGAGGTTTTGGGTTTGTTTGCCGATGCTGGCAAAGGTGGATGAGATATATTATTAGTATTTTTGGAAAGATAATTTAGAGCATGCAATTAACAGAATTGCTTTTTAAAACAAAGGAACCAAATATGACTGAGGAAATGTGAGTTTAATGCACTTTGGTTTAATCCATAAAAAATAACTGGCTGTAGTGCTAACTTATCTTAAATGTTCATTAGGAATTTAATATTATAGCAATTAGATGAAATACAAAGCAGTTAACATGGGAAACCTACAGAAAACATTAATCATAGAAAATAACAAGGTTACAATAAAAGGTCAAAATTATTACTTATCATTTATACGGACCATTCTAAATCACCCCATTCAATGGGATATGAAGAGAAATGAATTCCATTTTTCTTTTGAACCATTATTCGGATATTAATGGTAATCATCTGTTGTTTAGGGACTCGCGCGTCGAATTTAGACGTTTTTGTTCTGTATTTCAATTATATTAGCAATATAAAATACTAGCTTATTCCCGCGGCTTCGCTCTCGTTAATTTAGAATTTGACAATCAATTCGGGTTGTATTCTGCTTGTAATAATATAATTCAATCATGATTCGAAAGACACGTAGCGCCATCTATTATCATAAGAACGTTATTGTTATTTTCCTCGGGAACAGTAATTTTTGTCGGGATGAAAGGTAGCCTATGTCCGTTTACGTACACCTGACAACGTATATGCAAAATTTCAGGATGATCGGTTTAGTGGTTTAAGCGTGAAAAGGTAACAAACAAACAAACTCATTTTCGCTTTTATAATATTAGTTAGGATAGAATAGGATTAATAGCACGAAAGGATCTCAATTTTGATGCAAACCATTACGACTCTGTCTGCTAGGCATATGGATATATCTTTAGATATATTGCTTTTGGATTTTATTTATAATGGTAGAAATATGTTGGTCAACGTCTAGGAGAATCTGCTATTAATAACTTCTTAGCAAAATATCGTAATCATTACATTAAAATTAATATAATATATATAATATAATAATATTGTCTTACGTTTACGCGAAAGTTATACATTAAAATTAAACAAATTTATACGGATTTTATCGCGTTGTTTAATTTTTTATAAAACACTATTATTACATAATTTTAAAACTATAAACTACTATTGTTAAACGCTTTTACTAGTTACTGTTTACTTCTATTTAAGCTATTTAAATTATAAAACTATTTAAATTTAATTTTACACTTTCCCCGACGTTTCGGTTGCTTTTGAGCAGCCATATTCACGGGGAGTCTCCCGTGAACATGGCTGCTGAAAAGCTATAGGTTATAGCTTATACACAAGGTCACCTTGAAAACCAGACCAAAAAACGTATCTGTATTTTATTTTAAACTAGATTTAGCCCGCGGTTTCGCTCGCTATTGAGAAGATTTCGCAAAAGAAATAAAAAATAGTCTATCCTATCGGAATAGTGAACATTTTTGTGTCCACAAAATAAGTACCTAAACAGAAATTTTGCATACATGCTTTGATCCGAAAGCACGTATGCAAAAGTTCATAATAGTCAGTTGAGTCGTTAAGGCGTAAAAACGTAACAAAGTAACATTTGCATTTATAATATTAGTTAGGGTTATCAAAATCGTACAAGTATTTTTTTATTTATAAGCGCACTAACGGACAGAGAGACAGAGTAATAGTGTTTTATAGTATTAAAGATGCTTATTTATATTTTGTTTTCAGAGAGTTGGGGTCAAACTGATGGACACCGGTTTACATACCCAGCCTCACCACTTTTAACCCAAAGTGACAACGTTGGCGACAACACCTTCTGTCCGAAGGAGCCTGGTCAGGGCGAGGAGTGCGTCCACGTAAAGAAGGTTCCTTTAGACGCCACCGTAGAGATGGTCATGATTGATCAAGGTAAATATTATTATTTTATATTTAGTATATTTCGGGTCCTTTACTGGAAACCCAAGGCGAAAGCCTAAACAGTAAGTATTTCTTCTTTGTTAACAAAGATCCAAAGACAACTCCCGCACTTGAAATTGTTTCTATATCGCGCGGTACTTAACAAATATTGAAAGAATCTCGGAAAGAGAAAAGAAATTGCCTCGGCGTGTTTGTGGATCACACAAATTGTTGCACCATGAAACATTGATTACCACAAAATGAGGGAAACTGGCGTTGGTGAAGTGACCAATTAAATAACTCTCTGTGCGGTCAGTACAATTAGCTTCGAATAAATTGCTTAAGCATATATTTATAGAAAACTAAGAGCCAAGCAAAGAGTGACTAACATAGGATGCAGCATTGATCCAGTTCCTAAAATGTACAATATTCATATATCTCGTGGCTCTGTCGCAGAGAAAATAACGTGACGATTTAATTGAACATTTGCTGATTCTAGTAGCAATTGCAACAAAAGAAAGAAAGAAACAATAAGATATATTTATTGCATTGCTATATTGTTAATAAACTTTATAAAACCATCCATATACACGTAGCGACAAAAATGTCCTTCGAATGAATCTGATTAATTATTACTATGGTACTTATTTTGGAGTTTTCTTATAATATGTTGCACAATGTAATCACTTATTTTAGCGGTTCAAATTAACAGTTTTAACAGTCGATAGTAATGTCCAATCTTTAATTATTAACTTACCGCTACTTTTATTAGTGGAGGCAGGAAAAGTTTGCATCAAAAAGGCTAGTTTTGTGGCATTGGATAACTCGATGGAGACTAACCTTGCAGCACGAGATTTCTTGGTTTATAAATCATAAATGCAAATCTTACTTAAGGTGTATTATGATTACATATGGAATGCCCACAACAGAAATATCATAGGGGGTGCACGTAATTTTCTGACGTAATAGTAGGGTTCTAAAGCCATAAAATAATGTAGACGGCACTTGCAATTTACAACGAACCATATGAATCAGTTGCGACAAGCAAGAAACTTACGACTAATGACTCTAGACGGCGCGCTCGTAACGAGACGACCTATCTATAAGTATACAGCGAGCTATTGGTAGCAACTCAGGATATTCAGATTGTTAAAGTGAATAACCTTCGGATAGTGAAAGTGGATTGCACTTTAGATATTCAACGACGAATAAAAGCAAAAGAAGAGAGGCACTTATGAATTTATATAACAGCTTTACGACTGTATATTCCGGAAAGGCTGGCTACAGGTGTATAACACGCGGGTTGCCAGCTAGTTCAGGAACTGAGCATGGTTGCCTTTACCAGTCACATTTACACACGCTTTACCAGCAGCGATATCTTCATATATACCCAAGACCCCGGCAAGACTTACTAAAATGTTAAATCGAGAATATATTATAATAGATTAATATATTCATGCATACAGTTAGGCATGGTGGCTTCCATGCCTAATAATTGATGGCTGAAAGGAACATTTTATTTCATGTAATAAAACATATAACGTAATGTAGGACGCCCTCCGACCAGGTGGGATGACGATCTGCGAAAGACTGCAGGCAGTTGCTGGATGCGGCAAGCTGAAGACAGGGCGCTATGGCGCTCTTTGGGGGAGGGCTATGTCCAGCAGTGGACTATTATAGCCTGATGATGATGATCGTGTTTGTCTTATTTGGTCACCTTTGGGTACACTATTGCTACGTCTTATTAGATAAGAATCAGGCATAAATATATTTTCATAACACCAATAAGATTTGCGCGATTTACGAGTTGAATCACACGATCGGTTGTAAATATAAGCATTGACTTATGCTCCGGTCCAACGAGACTGTTATTATCAACAAAGGAAATGAACGTCAGCCTGCCTTCAACGTGGTATCGAAACAGAAACCCTCTATCAAAATATATTCAAAGGTTTTGAAATGAAATATTTCATAAAAGAGGAGGAGGCATTTTCCTCAAATATTTGTTACGAAATGTTTGAAGAAATTGATAATAAATCAAATACAATTTTATTGCTAAGAACGGGCTTTGTGTTTTATCAAAAGCGTCTGTAAAATATATTTCTTGCAATATACGTATTTTATTTGAGAGCACAGATCTTCGATCGTCGTGAATGTAGTTGATGTAGAAGCTCGTAGTTGTCTCAATTTAGATAGATATCCGATATGTCTACAGTATGTTTAGATTCTTTATGAGTCGGCAGTTTGAGAATTACTTGAGTATTGGTAGTTTTGCGGTGGATATTGACTGGTATACATTATTGCAAGGGCGTAAGTGTTGAATTAACTGTCGATATACTGATTCTTTCTAGATACTGAACACTCTGGTAGATCTAACTCTTATTTATTATTTAACTGAACGGATGACACAGTGGTATGATCGCACGGCGCTGAGAGTTGTGAGTTAAAAACATACAGACAAAATTCTACGTTTGTAAGCTTTAGTTTACTGCAGCTTTTTTGTCACTATGTTCCTTTTTTTGTTACCGTCTGCCGGGCACAGTATTGTTCTACGTCATAACACCTTCCAGTGGAAAATACAGTATTTTTCTATCTGGAAAATGTCAGTAGTAGCTTGGGATCCAGAAATTTGTGCAGTTAACTAGCCATTACAATTATCTTCTATTACGAGGGACACCAATGTAATTAGAGAAATGTATTCGTGATACATCTCCGCCCAACCTAATTCCTAGGCGAAGAATACTTATTAACTAAACCTCTACTGGACCTTTTCTTAATGTAAGAACGGTAAGGCTATAGTCCATCACGCTGAAAGACTTTACATATCTTTGAGAACATTTTGTACAACTCATACACATACTAGCTTATTTAGGTAGTCATTAAATTTCTCTTCATCGATAAAACAAGCGCCAATTACTAATAGGTATAATGCGTATTCAGTTCAATATCAATGCGTTTTCAATTGGTAATGTTCGCTTTCTTTAATCATGTAGGCAAATTATCTCTAATAGTACAAATAAGTACAAATAAGAAATCACAAGATCAAGTTGTCGGATCTTTCTCGAGTTTTTCTGTGGTAATACAATAGTACTTACATTTGCCAATCGCTTTGCAGTAATCAGTATTACTACATTTTTACTCTTACCACACGGTTTGTTGAACGGTATGGCGGCGAGCGTCGCTCCATGTGCATAGCTTGTTCCCTTAAATGGCAATGTATACTCAAAGTTTCCACTTTCTGAACCGAAAGTTAGAAACGATACTTGTTCTAACATCATGTTTGTAAGTCAATATTAACCTTTTAGCTAAGATGCTTGTGTAACTTCTAAACACATAAATGTCTTGTCCGAAACACATACATACTAGTTGTACCTGCGACTTTGTTTGCTAATCCTTAAGTATATTAAGATATATGAGCAAAAATAATCTCGAAGTCCTTTTCGGGTGTAAAACCCTTTATATGTACTTTTAACTTACCGAAGACGCGGTATATTCGATGGTTAATTATTACTTGATTTAACGACGAAAGAAAATATCTTAGGTCACCTAAGTGCCTAAGAGTTCTTTTCAATTGAGGTCTGCCCATTTTTGGCTACAGTGGTAAAACTACTACTAATCTAATCTCACTAATTGTAGGAGCAGGCATGAACCCAGTATTGGACTGTTTATAAATTACCTTAAACAAAATAAAACTAAGTTGCTCTGTACAGCCTACTTTTTTTATTTGTCTTCTTTTGCAATAACACAACTCTTTTATAAAACATTAAGATACAGGTTGCCGGCTATATTTGTGCTCTTATATATAGAGATGACAAAAAAGACAATACTCAATACTCTGTGTATTGTTTCTTGCTACCAGTATGCCTTATTGGAAGACAAAATAATAAAATATGAACTATATATTAATGTATTTATAAACAAAGTATATTTCATATCGATACATTTGATTGTTTGCAAGTCAAACTCATTCGAATACAGCAAAAACAACACACCAAATATTGGATTCCAGTCATAAACAAATATACAAATAGACCAACAATTTGGAAGACAAATTCAAAAATAAAACAGACATTTTTACTTTCGATGTATTGATTTACGATACATCAACCGCTATGAAAATATTTACTAGAAATTTAATTGCTTTTATACATTCGCACATTTTTACGACTGTATGAGTTTGTACATTGGGAAAGTGATTGCCTCACCCATTGTTGTTACATCCGTGCAATGTTCGAGATCCGCCAATAACTAAGTAACTGTGATCCTCAAATATTAGTTACGGCACTGCACCGATTTAGTATTCATGGATTCAGTGTTTGTAGTGCGTTGGAAAAACGTGGTATTTTGCAAATATGGGTGTTGTTAAAAGCGGATGACTATAACGTTAAACTGCATGTGTTGTGCAACGTTTCAGGCGGTCAGCATTTTCTATCATAAGTATAATAAATACATACATACATAGCCTCACACTGACACCTATATTGCCGAAACAATAGGCAGTGGTTTATTATAATTTATAACGTATTGCCGCAGCCATGGTTTTAATTCCCACAGGGCAAGTGATTTTTTTGCAGCAATACTATGTACACTGACCGACTTGCAAAAAGAACAAGATATGTACGTATCCTTTTGCTTTCATTACAGTAAAATACTCAAGTTCTTAGTGCCTATTTTAATGTTAATTAGTTTCCTATATAAAAGATAAAAATATGATTAATTAAAACATCTGGCTTCCCAGCAAAATCAGGAACCAGCAATTGACCAACAACGACTTTTAATCTTTGACTATAAATTATCGCCTAAATCATCTTATTGGGCAAAATAAATGCATACAAATAAAAAATATATAGCAAATTAAGATTACACATATCACGACGTAACTAATGATATGCAGCTGATGCGAAGAGTAGAAGTACCTACATAGGCCATTTATCATGACGACAGTGATTTATGGTGTGTCTTTGTGTCTTCACCAAGATTACTACATAACACGGAACACTGAAGAAGCCCGGCTTCTTAGCGGTCGCTGGGCCTAAATGACATCTCACATACTTGTGTTGGTGGTTTGTCCTAATATTATAAATGCGAATGTAAGTTTGATTGTTTCGCTTTCACGCTTTAATTACTCGATCGATCATCATGAAATTTTGCATATATGGTACCTTTCAACCAGAAAAAAAGTGTCCCCGTGTGATAGCTAGTCTTTATATATATATATATTTCTTTAGTACGTGTATAGTCACCATACTCCTCCAAAATGGCTGAAACGATTTTAATAAAATAGTGTTTTTGAATGTGTCACTTGCTGGTTGTGATTTACAATTGGACCTGGTGGTGGGGCTGCGTTCGTGTCTAGTATTTTTCTTCGGGCAGAACAACCGTTTAACTCGAGGCCGCTAGTATTGATTACATATTTGAGTATGTATTTGTGTGACGTCGGTACTTGTAGGCACTTAGTGTTGTTGCTGAGCAGTTTTATTTTGATTATAAGTATACGTCCTTGAAGAGATATAGATATACTATATTAATCTAATACATGGATGTCGTAGTGGTTTAAGTAGGGGCATCGTCATGGTCACTGCGCTAACTATTTGGGTTTGATTCTTACGCGGTGATTTGCGTGAACCATAAGTAGTATTTTGTTGTTTAGAGATTCGGTGTCCGTTGTGTACATTGATTGAATCTTCGTAAAGTTCCCGTGACATAGGATTTAATTTCATGGCGAGTGCTGTCTTTTTTTGATAAATAATGGAAATATACCAAATTGGTCTCTACATATTATGTAGAGCTATAAGTACTATTTAAAGGACATATTAGACTCAAAGTAAACATCGTTGATCTATTTTATAGGAACACAAGATAATTAAATATTTTAAGAGTTAATTTACAAGTAACATATAAATTAGCTTATATTATAGCAGGCATTGTAAATCGTATCTTACAAACCTATTTGCATTTAGTTGTTGATTTAAAATTCCGCAGCAAATTTGAATATGATCAAATAAATAAATATTAGTTTTGCTAATCTTCCTTTATGTGCTTTTACCCAAATATTTTAATAAGTATTGTTTATTTAGTGAGGCCTGTCTCATTTCCATCTGTTCAAGCATTATTACGTCATGCGCGAAAACGAGAAGGCGCGTTACAGCGTGTATAGATTTATCCCGTTGTATGAAATACAATGGTGCCAATTCTGTTGTCACAAAATTCTCTAAACTTAACTAAAAATCACAAAAATTTTTTTAGTCCTGTCACTTTTAACGATTTCAGAATACGAAATGTCATTTGAGAGGACTAAACTAAATTTTTGTGATTTTTAGTTAAGCTTAGAGAATTTTGTGACAACAGAATTGGCACCAATAATAATATTTCAAGAGAGGGCTGTCCGGTACTACTAACATGTGTCGCAATAATATATTCCAATAAAACGCTCTAAATATTATTCTACGTATGTTTATTTGCGATTTAGATCGCTGCAGTACTAATATTTAACCATCCTACATAAGCTGCAAATATTTTACTTGGCTTAGATCGTATCAAAATATTGTTTACGTTTTTCTCAGTTTATGCATTCACTTTATTTTCAAGACGTATATAGTAACCTGTATACGTGCGTTGTATTTGTTTAGAAAAGTACGAAGCTATATTTATTTATTGACTTGATTTTGCCCGCGGCTACACTCGTGTAAATGTAGGTTAGCAACAGTAGGTACTTTTTTCTGAATGAAGGGTACGTCGTTTTCTGGATCCTTGACAATGTGTATGCGAAATTTCATGATGATCGATTGAGTAGTTTATGCGTGAAAGCGTTACAAACAAACAAACTCACATTTGTATATATAATATTAGTTACGATTAACTTGGTCATTCAGTAGTTATTAAACAAATTCTTATCCTAACAAAAAAAACTAATAGATATTACGTCTAACGTATACCTAACATTAAAGATCTGACATCATGCATCATTAAAGTCTATAACACTAGCTTTTGCCCGCGGCTTCGCTCGCGTAAAATAGGCTAGGTTATGTTAGTAACAGCACTTTTTATTAATAACATATAGACTATGTTACTCGATGATAATATAGCTTTCTAGTTTTTGAGTTAAATTCTTACAAACAAACAAACAAAAAATCTTTCTTCTTTATAATATTAGTATAGACTGAAGATAGCAGATACACTTTATTATTGTCTAATACAGTGGCCAGTGTCACAGCTGGTTTGTAAAATGAAGCCGGTGGTGTAATTGGCTAAAGCTGCTGGAACCTAATTGGCTAACTATACGGACAGCGGCGACTAATTGTATCAATACAGACTTTGGCAAGGAATATAATAGAGTAGTGTATTACATAGAGAATACTGATTGTTTTTACATCAACGTCATTTTATTCGGGGTATTGTAACTAATTATATTGTATACAGAAAAGATTTTAAAAGTATATTTCTCTAATATCATTTATTATTTAAATTGTAGAGCACTTCACCGAAATGTTTATATAATGAATAGATTTTCATCTTTATGAAATAAGCTACTTATATATAAACTATTTTTGTTTAGTTTGTGTTGAGCAAAAATAATTGAAATGATATGTCCCACGGTGTTGATTGTTAAACTTTTCCTACGGGCAAACTGAGGGTATCCTCTTTACCCAAGACTAACATTTTAGTAAAAATGGTACTAGCATGTAGTTATGGTAAAAACCGTTTAAAATGCTGTGTTCACTATTTAAAGGCATGCAATTTAATATTTATGTTAATATATAGTGTGTAAGAAAGTGAAAATTGTATTGCCCGATTTGTGAACCAACAATTAAAAAAAAAAAAAAGAAAAATGGATGCACTCACATCTCTCGCCCACACGGAAAAATTGTTTGTGTCATCTACAAATGACTGTTCTGAGTATAAATGTTTTTGTGCCGTAATTGTATATTTGTAAAGTCCTCCGTGACGCTGGGATTGATCCGCTACTAGTGCGAGAGATGATTTAAACAAAGAAAATAATAAACCAGTGCAAAGACCAAATTCGTATATATTTGGTATTCATTCGATCGAATACAATCAGATGTATGCACACGTTACATACGATCGAAACGCACACATACACATACATAATGTGTTAATGTGTGCGTCTCAACATGTAGTAGCGAGCTGAATATCTGATTCTATTTAATTTGTGATAAGGAACAGTTCACCCTGAGTTTCACCCTGTCTGGTTATGTAAATTATAAATGAGGAGAAAGACAATCTGCGATACACGATTTAAATCTGCGACCTCGATGCGGATTTGTTTTTATTTTGTTTGTTTTTTTTCCTAGTTCATAATTTACATTCTACCTTAATATGAGAAACGCTTTAAATAAAGCTTTATGCACTGAATGTATCTGGATTGTACTAAATGTACCTGTCTGGTAAAAATGTAGTCAATCACAATATTAGTTCTAGGTACTCGGACGGAGAGTGACTTTCTAAAATTTTGATTGAATACATTTCTTTCTATTACAGATATCAATCACGACGATCTCGTGTGCAATGTTCGTCAATATTACTTTTATATTATTGCACAATACCGTTTACTCCTTTTATTCAATTTCTAGAGAAGATAATAGATACCTTTGTGTCTGATCTCATGGCACTTTAAATGTATAGAATGAAAGATTTGATTTAGGTTTATTGACCTCATATATAAACGGTATATCAAGTATAGAAGTCTTAATAGTATGTTGGTGTTCTTATTTTTGTATAGGGTATCGTGTAAAGCACACATTGTATGCTTTTATGTTGAATTAAGACATTAATTACTAGTATTTTCCCGTGATTTTGTCTGATTTAAAGTACAGCTTAGCCGCAATGTCATTAATAGAAGAAAAAAGTAAAGTGTAGCTTGGATTTTAAGTATAATTCCAAACGATTAACTGTACAATTGCACTTAAATTCAATCAATTTTTTTTACATAATGCTGGTTGAAACAGACGAACAGGCAGACAAGAATTCTAAAATATTTTTTGTTCAATCCCTAAATAGTCGGCCAAATTAGATTTAAAAAATGTCTGATGTAAAGAACAAACACAGCCTTTTTACAGTTTTATAATTGTGGTAGGCAAAATCTAATAACTGTAATCTATACTTATAATAAAACTGTAGAGAGGTCAATTCTGTACATTGAATATATATTCAAAATTAATATTGGAGGATGAATGGTGATCGATACTGATGACAAAAATGCAATCAGTAAATTTTTTGTCTGTCTGTCTGTATGTGCACGCATGGGTCAAAAACTACTGAAGGGATTTTAACCAAACTTGGTACGATTGTAGTCCATACTCCTGGGCAGGTTATAGGCTATATAACATAACGCTAAGACACATAGGAGCTGAGCAGTGACGATAAATTTGAAGCAAGTCGGACGAAAATGCGCTTTCGAGCTCTTATCCTCGCATACGTTGATCATACACCAAAAGTATGTATTACAAAGATGATGGTCTTCAAAAGATCTACAAAAAAGTCCTTAATATTATATATCTATCTTTTATAAATTAGCCACAATAACGTGTTTAATCGTTAGGCATTTCTTCAAAGTGTATTAAAATACATAAATATATTGTATTTCACATAGATATATCTTTATCAAACTCCCATATTCAAAAAGTACACTTTAATATTTATATTATAAAAAAAATATAGGAATCGGTTTATAAACACACAAGATATAGATGAAATAAAACTTCCAAATCTCGCCACGCCAGTATGGGTACGGCTATACGGTTGATTGTTGTTTAACGCGCGAAACGGCCATCCGCTGCATTTATAAAAAGGCGGGGGCGCTCACGCGCCGACTTCACTCACATTTTGTTTGTTTGGTTGAACGCGGTAATCTAAGGAACTACGGGTAAAAATTAGAAAAATATTTCAGTGTTGGATAGCCCATTTATAGAGGAAGGCTATAGGCTATATAACATCACGCTACGACCAATAGGAGCGGAGCATAAATGAAAAATATTGCAAAAACTAGGAAAATTCTCTTATGTGAAGCAGACGAAGTTGCACGGGTCAGCTAGTTATTTAATAAAAGTTTTAAGCAAAATTATCTATGATACAATCTCAATAAAAAAAAGGCACTCGCAGAATCAATTAGTTGAAAAGGTATCATATAAATGTCCCGTCATTCATCGCCTTTACTCATTCATCACTGTCACCTGCAAACTGCAATTTTTCCGTTCAGAAAATACAAAGTCTAAAATTCATACCGACAAAAAATGGCCGCGTTATAATAATAATTTTTACTTTACAGTTAGTAGGTTAATTTTTTATGGGTAACTAAAGTACAGTAACTAGCAGTTAAAAGCGGTATTTGTTATACAACATGGTTATTATAATTAGGCCTACTTGTGCTCTGATGCAAGATTTCTAATTCTTTTAACCGCCGTGACGTGAAGTGACCAGTTTCAATTGGGCACGCATATTTAGTTCTGCCGGAAGTTAAGTTGCCCAGCTGGAATTAGAGATGCAAAAGAAAATTTTTATTCCGTTAAATGTTTCACATCTGTGCACTTATTTCGATTTATAAATCGTGTACAACTTTATAAATAACACTATTTATAAATGGGTAAAATATTTTCAATGTCATTGATCCCGGACGGATTTTGAAATGACGTTCGTTAAATGGAAATAAACTCGCGCTCTCTAACGCGGAACCTTAGCATAACTGGTGAAATGTGTGTATTACATATGTACGTGTAAACCTTTGTTTTGTTAAGTGATAATGGTCGTGAAAAATACGAGTATACCTTTATTGTCCATTTTCTAAACATACGGTCTATTGTCCTGAGCACAAACGCAATGTAATGACAATGGCAATGTTAAAACCTGTATGGTTTAAAATAAATTTATTTTCCCCAATACCTAATAGTTTAAATACGATTAATACAGCAAAATTTCAAGGTAACTACAGCGTTTTGATGTACGTTTACGACTGTTTTCTACAAATTGTAATTCTGTTGTTTATGGAAAGCGTAGGTAAGCTTTAAATAATATTGTTAAAGCAAGCCAAGCATTGAAGTTAAGCAATTGCAATTTGTCGTTTAATAAAACTATTTGCGGTTATGCCTCTGTGTTGTTACATAAAACTTTCTCCACACACGAGCACAATATGCCTCCGTAAAGTATTGAAGAGGTAGTTATCAATTTTACAACATATTCACTTCGTGTTTACGACAACGGATTACTATTTTCAATTGTCAAGCTTTTTGCAGTATATAATTTATTTTCTCTTTTATGCATGCATTCAATAATTATTCACCAAACTGCCGATTGTAGAATCGGGCGAAGCACTATCGAATATTTTGTACAGAATATTTTAGTAGAAGCATAGAACCTGTTACTGCCCAGTATAATGTCATCGACTTTGCCACTATTACGTAGATAAATTATTTCGACGATTCATTTCATAAGAGCCGAATTTCGACACTTCCAAAAATGGTTCTATTAATATTATTATATAGAAATAATTTATTGTTGTTAAATTTGACGTTTATTGCAATAAGGTTCGGTTAAGATTATGTGAATTGTCGACCACGCATGATGAGTATGCGGCAAGTGCGTGACCCAGATGCGGTAGGCTTGGATTCGATAGGCAAGTGGCATTCAATATTTTAGGCGGAAGTCAATGTAACATAATTAGATTACTAAACTGTTCTACAATCAGGGACGATCAAACTATTGATAATAAATATGAACCTTTACGTTACGTTAAAATAATGTTAGGTTTTTTTTATTGTTTTCTTCTTTCTTTTATTAAAGACAACTTCCGCACTAGGAATAAATCCTATGTCGCTTTACAAACATTCAAACAACGGATACCCAGACTCGGGACTACCTTTTGTGGATCACACATTTTTTGTCCCGTGTGGGATTCGAACCCACAAGTGCCCACAACACTCGTTATTTTATCAAACTACACTGGATATGTAATCGAAGGATTGCTGTTTCTAATCCTTTTTTCCTCAATGTAACTGTATTTGCTTGCAGGCTCTGAATAATTAACCTAACTCCCAGCCACTTCATTCCTCATACATAAGTATGGGGTTTCAAGTGACTGGGTGATAGTCGGCTATGCGTTTAACGTACTTTTTTAATTAACTCCTAACATTTAGATTAGGGGGCGTATTGTCTCATGGGACGGACCCATGTTCTATAGCAGACCGTGATGCAGTGTTGATGAAAAAACTAATTGTGAATGCTTCCATGGCCCTGCTTTGATCCCTGAGGGAAAAGTACCAATTTTGTTCATGTTCGGATGGTACCATATTATACTAACACATTTATGCAAACAGGGCTTCAATTAATTTTTTATTTATTTTCATTCATTCGAGCTTAGTAACATTATAGCAGCGGTAGAGGGAGGATTGGAATATAATCCAATCGTCTATGTAAGTGCCATTATTAAATATTTTTGATTCATAATCCTTTCATGTCTCGGGTGTCAAAAAAAACGTTTTATCGTCGAAGAAAAGCATGGTCAGGCAGCTTGCCAAAGATTATTCCATAATACTTTCGAAGGTCATGAAACTTTACTTGGCTGTGATGGTTTATGGTTTCTGACTGCAAACGGAACTGCAATAGCTTCTAGTAACAGTTCTAGCTCGCGTGAATAAGAATTAAATATACACGTATTTTTCGCCGGTATAATTTCGAATTAAAGATTGGCACGTCGCATGTTAGTCCTATAAATTGGGGACTAGTCTTTTGACAATTAAAAACAATCTAATTGGATAATAAGTTAATACCTATTCATTCAGTTTAATACAACTCTGTATAATTATGTGCTATTTTACATTCTATGTTATAGAGGCTGTAATAAAACAATTATAGAACTTGTTGTTGAGTTTGACAATAGAACGGAAATCTATGATTAAATGTTACGTAGGCAGTAGTTCTGTCACATAATACACATTAGTACTACGTAGTTTTATGTACATTCTAGATGCCTATCACTGTCGTGCAGAAATGTAATTGACGCCGCCAGCCATGAAAATATGTAATTTAATGCCTTTTGCTCACAGATATTATGTTAATTAAATAACGTAAGTTGACCTACTATTTCACGTAGATTTTTTTACCGACATTCAGTACGAGACATCTAAATTTTTATGTTGTTTTGTTCAGTTAGTATTCGGTAACTCGGTAGCGGCGATTCCATTTTAAGTTAGTTAACATGAATTGCACGGTACTGGTATTTCGATTACAATGGGACGAGATACTCAAATAGGGTCAATTTGAAGGGGTTTGTTTATTTAATTTTATATACACCTGTGTGTTAAGTCAATCAAAAACAGCAAGGTTTCATTGCCCAGCGAAGGCTCTAAATTTATACTAACCACCCAAAGATAAAACATCTAAAGCTATAGGCACTTACCTATACACGTGACGGCACTGTTGAATATTTTATCTTTTTATTATTATTTTCTGCTGCCTCTGTGGGTCCTTTTATGATCTGATTTATAGGTCACGAGTTACATTTATGTCTCATAATAAAGTATTATATAGGTTAATGGCGCGTAAACGAAAAATCTTTCTCTCTTAGCCCCAGCAGGTTATTAAAGTACCTACGCTTAATCGGTTTCATAGATATGGATAAATTTCGTTCAACGCTTTTGATTCGCAAGTATTTTGAGAAGGTTCGTGTCGGTAAAACAACTTAATGTTATTAACTATGCATATTAGATATTGATAAGTATGGGTTGTTTTTATTCATTGTTTTTCTAAGGACAGAGGGTCAATTTAAGAAAGTAGGTAGAAAATAAAATAAATACTACTACTATGAAATTTATGATTACGTACAATTATAGTTTTCCAGACATAGACTTTAATAGCTTCAATTATTATTGTAGGTTACGCGAACGGTCGTGTCAGCTGGGGCCAATAGTTTTACTTGCTCAGGGAGACGTATAATTTAACTTAAACTACTTCAAATACACCATTGATTTACAAATTGAGTACGGGGCTTTTATTATTTGAGTTGTGTAAATATGATGTAAAACGAGCATTGATAAATATTTTATGTAATTATTTTTTTGTTAATGCATGCCGTGGCAGCCTGTAAGTAAGGCAGCACTATATTATGTACCCGCATTTTTTGTTTTATAACGATGTTTCAATTAGTGTATGCTTTGTTGGTTGTCCATAAAAAATAAATAAAATAAATACGTGCAATCTTCAAAGCCGACATTATAATAAATGGCTTGTTAATTTTTAAAACAATCTATAATATAAGATCATACGATTTTTAAGAATATAAATGGATAGAACACATCATACGCCGTGTAGGTTAGAAGACACGGTTAAACGAAGATCTAATATTTTCTTTACCTCGCTTTGTTTGATTAAATAAGTTGCCGAGTCAGCCTGTCTTTTATATGATATCTTATTTCGGAAGCTGTGTAGTCGGTGTACTCATCCAGTTCATAGGTAGTGTTCCAAGCTTTTCGTGACTGAATTGAACAGGTCTTCTGTGTAACAAGCTCTTTGTTTCTCTACATTTTTAGTGAAATTGAAATATTTGCCTTGGAATATTGAATTATTTCTTGAATATGATTCAAATGCCAGTATTGTCGACAATACTTGTAGTAGACCAATTATTATCGTTTAACTATTAAGGTCTGTGGTGATACAATAATGTGAAACTTTTAGTATTATGTCACATTTGTACAGTTATAAGATAACTAGATGTACCCGCGGTTTCACTCGCATTTATGGTTACTACGCCGCCCCGGTAGGTCGTAGCATGATGTTATATAAACTATAGCCTTCCTTTAGAAATAGGCTATCCAACACTAAAATAATCTCCAATGTGAACCAGTAGTTACAGAATAGCGCGTTCATACAAACAAACAAACTCTTGAGCTTTATAATATTAGTATAGATTGATATTTTTTATTATAAGCCTGTTAAGCCTGTGACAATTGATGTATTTTATTTTAAGTTAGTAGTATAACTATGATAGTCATTCCGATTGTAGTGACACTCACAACAATTTGTTAAAAAAATATTACACATAATATACTATCCAATTACAGCTGAACACAATGTACTACACATCCTTACTTTGTAGGGTTAAGTATGCAGTACTATGATGACAGTACAAACATGAGTGATTTTTATTATTGTCAATACATTCGAATATAGTTCCAATGCAATTGCTCACAACATTATCTGATAGTATTTTCGATTTTATACCTATAATTAACCCAACGATTAAATCAGTGAGAAGTAAAATCGAAAATACTTTTGAAATATGTATATTATGAAAGAATGACATGCACGCAATGAGATTAACAGGATCATCATAATTTTAAATAATTGCAATGTGCTCACTGACCGAAATGGCAATTTCAAAAATAATAATCTGTGAGCGTTTATTTATTCGGCTACCGACCATAGCCAATAATTTTAATTTACTATCCGATATTAAAACCTCATTTTAATTACAGGTGGTGAATCGGATCATATATTCCACCTGCACGGATACAGTTTCTACGTGGTTGGTATAAGAGAACTGAACAAAAGCTCCGACAAAGAAACTATTATGAAGATGAACGAAGAAGGTACATTGTTCACTAAGAATCTCGTTGACCCAGTGATAAAGGACACTATAGTCATTCCCAAACATGGTGCGGTAGCATTAAGATTCAAAGCTGACAATCCAGGTTATTGGTTGATGAGGGATGAGCGGTCCACTCATTGGACGAGAGGGCTAGACTTTATATTAAAGGTGGGGGACCAAAGTGATTTTGTTCGAGCGCCCTCAGATTTCCCCAAGTGCGGATCGTATGTTGGCCCGGAATATTTCCTAATATAAGCTCGGCTTCACGTCAAATCTAAAGTTACCTTATAGATTGTATTACTGCTCAATTTATTTATTTGATTTGTGATATGTTTGTTTAGGTTGGTCATTTTGTTCAGCTAAATTGATTTTTGTTTCGACGCGATGTTATGTAACATTGGTTTGGACGGTTTGAACTGTAAAAATGTATATGTAAGTGCGTTAACAGAAAAACAATGTTAACAGAATTTCGAATTCAGAACCGATGTTAAAAATTATGGCATAAGGGTTTGTTAAGACAAAAGTAAAAAAATTAGCTTTATTGAATACAAAAAATGTATAAACATAGATGGACTACTTCACTTACTTGGTCACGATACTTATCTCTCCATTTAGGCTCGTCTATTGTTGCTGTGCTCTATGACTTGACCAATACATGACAATTCTGCCTGGCCTACACAATCCAAAGCTTATGACAAATTGCTTTCTGTCCTGGAATGAGCTTAATTCCGGAATTCAACAAATATTTGTATGGCCAACAGATGTTGGATCCAAGTGTGGGTTGTTTACAATGTGACATGATAATCCTATTGTACACCAACCTACAGGTCTCGCTAGTATGGTATTGTATTCGATTATAACGGAAAGGCTTTGAGAAAAATAGCTGCCTATCATTAGCTGTATCATAATAACATTTGATCTGGCTTACTTTTAGTACGTAATAATACAATTTCTTTAGCTTATAACATTGTAAATAAAATATATTTTTACGTAATAGGTGTTTTATTTAGCTGGGCAGTATGTATGTTTGCGATCCCAGTTTGGTTCAATAATAACTATAAACTATTTGGTTATTGTGAAAAGAAAAGATGTGACGTTGAATTTAGGCGAAGTACTGTAAAACGAGAAGTGTCAGTGGGTGTCTAAATAGTGAAAGTGTGAGCAATTGGGCCGCTGGCTACAGCAAGTGGCGCCGCGCGCCCGCGGTCGCCGATATCGTTTTATTCTAATAGCAAATACCGCGTTGATGGAAACAAAAAACCTTTTGACGAGGAAAACTGAAAGCAAATTATATAGTGTCTCTTTATATATGGCATAAAAACGGAGAAAATGTCTTCAAGATTAAAATTATATCGCTTTTGATATTCAACAACTTTCATTTACTTAATTTAATTTCAAAAATATTTACCTAATTGTCGATATATGCTCGCAAATAATAACGTATGTAGGTAGAACAAAGCTTTTATTTACTACATTAAAAGTGTGTATTTGATATAATTTTATATAAATTAAGTTTTTGTTTACATAACCGATATGTATTGTAAGTACGAATTACTTTACTTGGGTCTCAAATGAAGTAGGTACTGTTATACCAGCAAGCTTTTATTTATTCATGCAGGAAGATTTAATTATCAAATATTAAACATGTCATGTATTTATAAAAGCTTTATTTACTAATTTAATAAATGTTTAATAAATAATCAAGTATTCAATGTACCCAAATCTGTACGCAGAATAATTGATTATTTATTTTCATTTATAAGAACTCTTGTGAATGAAATCATTATCTCAAATATAAACTGATAAACGTCTCCTAGTGACATTTAAAAGAGACTTACACATTAATTAACGATAATTAATTGAATCTTATGATATACGATTTGTTAACGTTGATGAAGTTTCTTCCGCAGTAATAATTAGTGGAGTTTCTTTATTATTATTATTTTTATTATATACTTACTCTAAATTACCAAAGCGTGAAATTGGAAAGTGGACCAAAGCAAAAAATGACTGTCGGGTAGGTAAGAGATGACTAATTATCATAGACATACGATATCATCTAACTTTTACGGCTTGGCCACGGGACATTCGTTGCAGCGAAAATTCGCACGGTGCGAATGGCGGGACGTATTGCGACTAAGGGCTGATTTTTCAATCGTTAGATAACTTTTATCTTGGGAATATGTTTGACATTTTGAAAGCTTTTGTATAGAAAATATGTCAAACCGCCAAGTTTATTCCTTAGATAAAAATTATCTGACGATTGAAAAATCGGTCCTAAAACAAATGCGTGAAAAAGTACTGGGCATGCCACGCGTAGCGGCGATCGGCGGGACGACCGGCGACCGGCGAAACTTGCCGAGCGAATCGCCCGAGCGTCGGGTGGAGCGGTGGGTGACAAAAACAAATGTATGAAAAAGTACGGCGCATGCCACGGTGCGAGCGGTAGACGCGGCGAATAGTGTGAGAACCAAAATAGTTTAATTGTATTCGCCGCGAAATAATGAACACCGAAACATTTATTGCAGAAATATTAGCTAGACCAGCTATTTGGAAGTTTTCTGGATATAGTCTTTATTGTTCGTATTTCTTGTGGAATTCTCCGTCTATACCCTGATTTTTATTCAAATCATGAACTCCACAATCTCTTCCAAACATTATATCTTGAATAAAAAATCTACTACTCTCCAAACAATGTCGAGAAAACGTTGATAAAGACATCTCAAATCATCATCAAAGACATTACCTCGCTCTCGGTCTATACTGGTCGCGGCAGCAAACGTAACTGCCCGTGGCGTGCAAACTTTGCCGCGTGGATTGCCGCCTCGCCCGCCGCACCGCCGTTCGCGACGCCCGTTCCCGTGGCCAGGCCGTTAGGTCGGTCGTTGATGTGACTGGCACAAGTTTGAGAAGAATGGCGTACAGTAAATGACCCTTATGCCCTTAGAGCATTGTCATTACATGAGTTCGAATAAGACAAAGTATGAAATGATGAGACAATTTACGAGTATACAGCATTCTTGTTATTGAAATGATTAGGTACTAGCAATTGGCTAAGCTTAGCTCTTTCAAATTCCTAGTCACTATCCTATGCTTTATGTCTAGAGCAACTCTCACTTCTGTTAGGAGTTGGTTTATGTTAATTGTGCATTGGATAGGATTCCAACACACGACCATGCAATGTCCATTTGGCCATCGCTACTTTGTCTTGCAAACCGAAGATATGGTTTGATTCACACAACGATACTAAATTAAAGTTATTGGTGATCGTCAAGAACAGAGAAAGACGTAATGCGCTGTCCCATTTTTGCCTATGCAATAAGAATGCTGTAAAAAATGGTGATAAGACTCAAGGTCAAGAAAGCCTTTCTTTAGTCATAAATGTCAAAATACATAATCTAATACAATAATATAAAACTTATTCTTGAACCAGTGGCATAAGTTTGTGTTTATATGCGATTGCGAAATTTTGGCGATAACCATCAGGCAAGGTGAGTTTCTATAAATATATTCTCAGCAGCTGCACGGAGTGTAGATAGTAGTTACAGTAGTAAGTTCCTCTGCTTATACTTGAGATCTACCATTCTTGCCAAAATGTGGTTGTGGGTGCCCGAAAATATCCTAGGTAGAAGTAGCCTTCTTACTCCGAAGGGTGAGGAACAACAAGGGGTAAGCAGTATGAGGTTATGAGTAGTAGAGCCTCGCTGATTTCAGCATTAATGGGCCGGCTCGTCCGGGGAAGGACTACTCTCTCACAGAATATCGACGTGAAATAGCAGTATTCCTACTGTTGTGATTCGTTCGGTGAGTGAGAGTGCCGGAGGCCCAATCACCGTCTTGCACCCTTCCCACCTCCTTCTCCCTACCACTTCCCTTTTCTCTTCTTCCTTTCCTAAAGAGTCGGCAACGCGCAAGTGATGCCTCTGGTCTTGCAAGCGTCCATAGGCTACGGTGACCACTTACCATTAGGTGGGCCGTGTGTTTGTTTGACACCTTAGTTGTATAAAAAATAACTCCTTTGGGGACAAAGGTGTAAGCCTAGGTACCTATATATTTTGTGAGTCGATATTAAATGTATGCAGATATATAGAGACAGTTCTAAGTAATAAGTCTTCCTATCCCTCTGTAACAATATTAATAACTAAGAAGACACGAAATTAGATTAATGTTTCACTTCGGAGAAGCTAGAGTGCATCTTTTCCTCGTCGCGGTCTGTGGGGACATCTCGTCGCCGTCGCGTCGGCTTCGCGACTTGCATAAATTGTTTTGCCTGCAAACATGACATCTAATTCTCTAAGTAGGTAAGAGTATATATTTAATATAGGTTATATTAAACAACGAGTCTGAATCTGTCCAGACATGACTAAAAAATTATTGTACCTGGCCATTGGTGTGCAGCTGCAACTCAGTAGATTAATAGCGTTGATAATTATTTGGAGGTAAAATACCTATTTCTTTCTCGATTTATATTAAGATTTTTACTTTACAAATCGAGAAAGTCTAAAAATGTTTAGGTAAATTGTGTCATAAATATGACCTACGAATAGCTGATGCCATGGTTTAAAAGAACTCCGTGATGGGTATGATGAGGTTTCAATGCCAACCGTTTCAAAGTTAAAGTCAAAAAACTAAGTTACTGAAGCTACATTTAAGTTAGTTGCTAGGTTCAGGCAAAGGGTTGAACCTATGAGATGAAACCTGCAAGAAACTCACGGCCACTCTTTTAAATCGCTAATTAAATATAATTTTAGTATTTTACAACTCGTATCAACAAGGTGTTAGAGCCATTATATTATATACTGACTAAAAAAAACTAAATATATTAACAATAATAACGTGATATAATTATGGAGATGAAATAATTTGTTTTTGGTATTATTAATTTAATTATTTAATTTAATTATTATTTACTAGTTTTTGTCCACTACATCGTGGTCATGGAATTTGGAACTAAGTACCTAAGCGTGATATACCTACAAGCATTCAGAAACTTTAACTTTCCATAGGTCATCTAAAAAGCCCACAAATTATTTTCTAAAATATGTTCTATGTACAGACATCGACCAGTTAAAATTTTATTATAATATAATATGTAGATATAGATGTATACCACAAATGGGAAGGAAATGGATATTTGTATTTTTGACCGTATTTTTTATTATGAATTCAAATCAAAGAAGAAAATAAGAAAAATACATGTATATATTATGTTGTCTTCTGTTTACGCGAATGTTATTAATTGAAATTAAACTACTATATACGTACTACTATGACGTCGGGGAAAGTGTAAACACAAATATAAATAGTATAATAGTATAGTAATAGTTTTAATAGTTTCAATAATTTAATTAGCTTAAAAATTAGTAGAGTTTAGTAGTAATAGTAATGTAACAGTTTTCAAAATTTTGTAATAAAGTGTCAAATAAACAACGCGATAAAATCCGTATATAGTAGTTTAATTTCAATACATGTATATAGATTAGGAATTATTACGTAGTACAGACACAAACATAGTCTTATACCTTTATTCTCAATTGAATAGATAGATATGTATTATATCCACATGCCGCACGCCGCCAGCTGTAGCCATCTTACGAGCCCAGATCTAGACCTCGCGTGCTATTCGCAAGAATTACCCGATAAAAACCTAATAACACTTTACCCTACTCGGGCAGTTAACCTGAAACCTGGTACACAATGTAGAGAGCAGTCGCTTTATTACTAACTAGATGTTCCCGCGGTTTCATCGGCGTTTATGAGTACTGCGCCGCCCCCGTGGGTCGTAGCGTGATGTTATAGCCTATAGCCTTCCTCGATAAAGGAGCTATCCAACACTAAAATAATTGTTCAATTCGGACCAGTAGTTCCTGAGATTAGCGCGTTCAAACAAACAAACAAACTTTTCAGCTTTAAAATATTAGTATAGACTAGCTGATCCATGCTACTTTGTCTGCTTCACATAACACACTTTGCCCCGTTTTTGCAACATTTTTTATTGCTGCTTCGCTCCTATTGATCATAGCGTGATGTTATATAGCCTATAGCCTTCCTCGATAAATGGGCTATCCAACACTAAAATAAATTTTCAATTCGAGCCAATAGCTCCTGATATTACGAGAGATTAGAAAGATTAGAGAGACTAGCGCGTTCAACCAAACAAACAAACTCTTCAGCTTTATAATATTAGTATATATACGCAGTCAAAAACAGATGTAGTGATAATATGAAAAATAAATAGGTAACCTTTATGGTTATACAACTTGGCTCCGACTTATTCACTTTAAATAACTTGTGGCGGTAATAAGGCCGACATTACGTATTATCATTTTTCTCGGAGATAATTCTGGTTATATAACAATAATTTAAGATGGGCCTCAACAGCTACGAAATAAAAAAGAACAAGCTTTTACCTTTTTATTTCGAAATCTGTGCGTCATTATGGAAACGTGTGTTAAAATTATATTGTAGTGAAATCGTGTTGATTTGGAGTCACTGCCGCGCAAATCGGCCGCAATGATCATACAATGCATTTCACACAATTATATGCATTCCATTATGTATATTTCGGTGTTAAATTTGCTTCTTGTTAGAACAATACTGTAATACATTGTTATAACAATGCTTTGAGAAATGTGTGTGGTGTACCATACGAACAGCATTGGTATTCCATGTGTGTGAACGAGACAACGCTATATACTCTTTAACGCGCATACAGTAACAATGGTGTAAGCATGATGCAAGTAAGGTGAAATTACACCCTCATTTCGCTAGCTATGGTTTAAGGTACACACAGCGACACGTCAACCTAGACTGTTTGGACTTTGAACTATTAGAAGTTGAACGCTGCGAATCGGGCGAAAGCGTGCGTTATATTTTTGTTATTTTGTCTGATTCACGCTGAACGGGACGCGACGCTCTATCCTTACCATTGACGGCCTCGATGGCGTAGTGGTTACTGTAACCGACTGCCACGCCTGAGGTCGCGGGTTTGATTCCCGCACAAGTCAAACATTTGTGTGCATGAACATGGATGTTTGTCTTGGTCTGGGTGTTTCTATGTATAATATGGATGTATTTACAAAAAAAAAAGGTATATATGTAAGTTTATCCATAGTCTAGGACCAATATTACAAGCTCTGCTTAGTTTGGGCTAGATGGTGTTGTGTGTATGTAGTAGAGTATTATTATTATTATATTACATCGATACCACTATTCACAAACCCTTTCCAACAATTCTCTATTTTGTATGTAGCGTAGTTATGCGTATATATATAGGGTGTCTAACTTGATGTGTAGTCGTGTGTACCATATAATACGAGGCGTCTACTGTCATCCAATAGACGGCGTTGCAGTACTAAGATTGTTTTTGACAGGAAAACCTCAGTAACACTTTACCTGACCTGGAAATCGAACCTGCGGGACTTAATGCATAGCAGTCGTATTTTTTTACCCCTGCACCGTTGAGGCAGTCGATTATCAATGAACCAGACAATAATGCTTTTATTCAATATATACCAATGAAATAATTCGAATTTATGGTTGATTTAATATACGTACGATACGTACCTACGAGTAATTAAACACATACGAAAATTAAAAGGCGCATCGAAATTAAAAAATTACGGTTTAGTAAAATAAAAAAGCGAATGACAACCATAGATAAGTCTGAAAGCTTGTCTCCATCATGGCGACAACAAAACGAATGTTAAGGTATTTATGTCGCTTGCTATATCTATTTTTGCAAATTTTTTCAATTTACATTTGCTCGTTATCTTGTTATACCGTGGAGTTGACATAAAAGTTTTTGGTATCGTTATTTGTTATAAACAACCGTAGTAGAAGTTTAATCAAGTATGTTTCGAATCGATTAGGCGGTCTGTGACAACTTCTTAAAATGTCCCCTTCATGATATGACTAGTTCTGTATTTGACCACTACTTGTTACGCCCAGTTCTAGTAAAGCCCGCTTCTGTTTTCGTCCACTTCGTGTTATGACTATAAGTAGGTACAGAGTGAACGAAAAAAAACAAGAGATATCAGAAAAATTATATGTATTGTTAGAAAATTTACACATCGGTGTAGTTGTATTTTGCACCTACTTTTATAAATGTTAATAGCTACTAATATTAAATTTCAAACGCCTTAAGTATTTATAACTGGACGTAGTTATGCAAAAAGGATCCAACCCACAAAACACTTTGTTTTTAGGTATAGTTATAAATGGTATTAAATGGGTTGGATCCATTTTGCATAACTACGTCCAACTAATAGTCGGGTTCGGTCTTAGTACTGATCTTTTTGAATGTGAAGAAGTAAATTTGTTTATTACCGTTGCTTAGATTTTTAAATGCTATTTATTGATGTTCCACGGCTGGGATTTAAATCAATGGTATATCTAAACATAAGTATTAATTTATTAATATCCCACTGACATAAATTATAATAATTTTCAAACCATTGTTGGCTTTTTTTGTTACGTATATAACGTAGGTTATGTAGTTGAATTAAGAGCGCGCTTCGCCGCTAAACAATTACGTTTGGCGAGTACAAAACTGTAATCGATCTAAGTCACCATTGTAAAGTAAATAAATAAAAGAAAAAGATGTAGCTGGTTATGCGACAGAACCACGTAACTACACGAGAAACAGTGGCCAGACAAAAAATAAATCATGACGAAGGACGCTCTACCATCCTCAGATACAGATGTGATGTGTAAACTGCTAAGTTTAACCAGGAAATACGCCACCTAGCGGCCATAATAACAAGCCACTGCTCACTCAAGAAACACCTTTCCAACGTTGGCACCACCGAAAGCCAGTATGTAGAGGCTGTATGGAAACCGATGAGATACTGGCTCACGTGATTTTATATTGCAGAAGCGTGAGCAACCAAGAGGTAAACCTTCTGAACGATTCAGAAATTATGATATACTGAGCAATGTCGGTCCTCTACTATCTTACTGGACTGGTATGAGTAACCGATTAAGTCTTCGCGTCGGTCACTTACGCACAATGGCCTAATTGAGAAGTTAAGTGCGGATAACGCACGTCCAATTAACTAACTAACACAGATATAACACATATTATTTTATAATAATACTGATTATAATTATCATGTCACTTAGTTGCTTCCTCCAGTGCATAACCAAGTATAATACAAATTGATAGAACTTTTGTTACAGTCACCCTGGGTTTCTGAAAGCAGATTAACACAAACATTAGTGAACAGCGGGTCAAAGCGCGTGTCAAGTGCTGGGATTGGCTAAGTGAATTAGGATCAGCTAATCAAATCGCTCCACATGTGCTTGGTTCTGACACGTAGTTCAGAAACCGGGTGTAAGCCTGGTTTATGTAATAGGTAAGGGGTGTTAATGCGATGATGCTGTTTATTTGCGTACTTTTTAGAGAGCTTCACGTTGCGATCAGTTCTCACTAGCCGTGTCACAAGCCACAGTCTATGTTTAGTTTGTATAAGTGTGCCCTTATGTGTGTTAGGTCTCGGGTTAGTGTAGTGCAAAATGTTACGAGACTTTTCTGTCATGAATTTTACTGTAATAGCACGTAGTTTGGAAATGTATTCGGTAGTCTGAAATAGGGCTATTACGTTGGACTTAAGACACTTGGTGTAATAGAGGTGTAGCAACCCTTCGTCCTCTTTGCCTTCTCAGGAATATAAGATACGTATTATTGAATGATTGCCTATTTCTTATGGTTTTGCCTGCATTCAATTATGTAGGTAAGAATACTGCTCTACTCCTTTGAGACATAAGGTTTTTTTTTTTCAAGCATACGGTCCACCTGATGTTAAGTAGTCACCGTAGCCTATGGACGCCTGCAATACCAGAGGCATCACTTGCGCGTTGCCGACCCTTAAGAAGTAAAGGAGAAGGAGTGGGAAGGGGGAAAGAGGGTGATTGAGCCTCCGGCAAACGTGATATTATACCACATTCCCCTTCTCAAAAAATGCATTAACTGATGCAAATATTTTCATATTAAAAGCACGCATGATGCAATGATTACCTCGCCAATACGCCACGTTGAGTATTGCCTGACCCGCAAATAATTTCTCCGAGCTTGAGTGATTATTGTGTCCAATGTTTCAATGTTTAACAAGCACCTAAATAAAATAAATATCTGCACATCGAAACTCTACAGCTTTATAATACGGGCATAGTCAAGTTTTATAATAATTAATAATATTCATTTGAATTTCCTTTTCCTTTTTTTAACTTATATGTATGCAATTTGTTATGATTATTATTAGTTTTGTTATTGAATGTTAATTATTTTTACTAATCTTACTTTTTCGTAATATATAAAAATATTGATAAATATATTTTTTTTTGTTAACATGTCGTGGCAGCCTATGAGTAATGCAGCATTATGTAATGTATTTATGTTTTATCACAATGTTTTAGTGTATGCTTTGTTGGTTGTCCTTAAATAAATAAATAATAGTAGCCGTGTGACAAAACGTTATTAAAAACATATAAAATCGCGTAGTATTTTGTTTATGGTCATATAAAAATATACATTCACATGTCTCGTAAATAGTTACTTACAAATCTTTAGGCAGCCATTTTCATTCGGCTGTCAATCATTACTCCGCTATCTACATAATTTGCTCAAAGGCCAGTCTCTCTAGTCAGTGTGCTAATTGCGCTAACATTAATTTTAATAGTATCTATCATGTTAGGCCCAAGCTGCTCTCCCCTCCTGGTGGGCAAATTTAAAAGGCTGACAACGCATTTGTGACTCTTCTGGTGTTGCGGGTATCCATGGGCGGCGGTAATCGCCAACCATCAGGCGATCCGTCTGCTCGTTTGCCTCCAATACCATAAAAGAAAGAAAAAATGTGTGTAAGGCACTTTGCCCAACATGGCAATCGAACCCGAGAGGTTCGATTACATTGTTGGGCAAAATGGTATTGGGTTTAATAAACACATTTAACCGGCAGCACGGAGTTTGCAACTATGCCCGGTAAATGGCAATACCCTAGTTCCTCACTAAGTGGGTCTTGAAAACAGCCAAAAGGGTGTAATATATTTCTGCCTACCTCGCCGACGAAACAAGCGTGTAGCTATGTATATGCTTTTTCCTTTATTTTTTCAAAAAGATTACTAGAAATTTGGGTTTTAAATAACTAATATTCTTCTTAACCCCTTCAGCTAAGCTAGAATGCTTGTGTTAGGAGAGGGTTCACGTTAGTAGTGCAATGGGTGAGATTCGAACCCGCGACCTCTCGCTCGCAAGTCCAATGCCTTATCCATTGGGCTACCGACGCTTAATTATTTATTTACACGCTTTTTTATATATACCTTAAGAGCAGCGACAGCTCAGTGGGGAGACCAACAGACTGCAATGCAGAGGGTCTCGGGTTCGAACCCACATCGCGTACCTCTGACCTTCGGAAGTTATATGACTTTTCGAAATTATGTGCGTATTGATTGACAATTATCGCCTGCTCCGTGCCTCAGAAAGCACGTTAAGCCGTTGGTCCTGGCTGCCATGAACATCTATGGCAGTCGTTATTGGGAGAGTGTCGACACAAAAGATCCCACTGGGTCGAAGTGTCGCCGGTCTGCACTGACTGGCCCCCACATAAGATAAGATATATATACCTTGTTCAGATTGCCTTATGTTTTTATGGTACGCTTATATTTATGGTTGATCTTCAATTTCGGGCTCGATTACTGGGGCCTCGGGCAACGTGTTACGGAGACTTTCTGTTAGGAAAATCACGAAAGGAAAATGTGTTTGGTATAATGCAATAGGCGTGGGATGTCAAATGTAGGTGATTACTATAAGGCGCAAAATGTGACACGACGTCGCAAATATGTGTCATAATGAATTTTATAAATGCGAATGTTTGTTTGTTACGCTTTAACTACTCGACCGATCATCATGAAATTTCACATACACGTTTTCAGTGGAACAGAAAAGGACTAATTGATAACTAGTTTAGTTTTAGTCAAAATGCAATATGTACTGTGACGGCTCAATGTCATCGCCCGATGCCCATCGCCTGGACTGTTGTACTGTTTGCGTGGATAAGGACCGCAAATCATTTTATTTTCAACGTATAAGTTCCATGTTAAAAACGTAATATACAAATTAATTTCGTGAGCAATATAATCACTAATAGCTGTTAAAAAGTGCTGCTGTTGAAACATTAACTGACCATTAAAAATAATTATTTTAGTAAAACCTGTTTCGTTGGCCTGGTTGAATGCCTTGTTAAACCATTATAAATGTTTAAGGCTTAAATTCGGCGCCATTCAGTGATTTTTACGTCACTGTGTGCTGTTTGTCCGTTAGAGCAAAGGAATATTAATATTAAGCGTCATACAGTGCGTTGATTGCATTAGGATAGTTGCGTGCTATTTTATTACATACTTACTAGATAGCGTGGCTTCGCTCGCGTAAATGTAAGTTAAGTTAAATTAGGTAGGGGGGCGACAGTTTTTTGTTGAGAGGTGACCAAGGGTCTTGTCGTGTAGTGGCTTGCCGATTCATACGACGCCGGCGGGCCGAAACCTCGGCGGGGTCGCGATCGCATGTGCAAGTGATTTGCGCGGCCCCGCCGATTGCGGTTTTGTCGAAGAACACCGTGGTAGGTTTAGTCGGTATTCCGGAAGTCTAATATCATCATTTCAACATCTTTCATTACCCCGGTGAGTCCGACATAACCCCTCCGCCTGTCCGCGCGGAGGGGTATGCGTCAATGCATTGGCCCACGTAAAATAAAACAAAATTAATAACAGTACTTTTTTCTGAATGAAAGATGACCTGTGTCCTTTTCCGTACCTCTGGCAACTTGTACCTATGTAAAATTCATGATGACCACTCAATCAGTTAAGGCGTGAAAGCCTAACAAACAAACAAACTCAAATTCGCATATATAATATTACTTAGAACAGCTTTTGACCGCGGCTTTGTTTGCATAAATGTAGATTAAGTTATGTTAGTAACAGTAATTTATTAAAAATAAAATATAGCCTATGTTACTCGGTGATAATATAGGTTTCTAAAGGCGAAAGAATTTTTAAAATCGGTGGAGAAGTTTTTGAGTTAAATCCTTACAAACAAAAAGTCTAATCTTTCCTCTTTATAATATTAGTATAGATAAAGCAATTACTGTTTTTGTTTTTGAATTGAAGTAGCGTCAATCACAGCGTGAGACAGATGTCATCTACGGAGTGCGTTTGCTGCATGTGTCTTACCCACCGTATGGCGCATAAATGAACCGAATGCTAAGAGTGGAGACTGCGAATGCAAGGTAAGGCATACGAGCGACGGCCAGGTGGGCTGACGATCTAAAACTGGATATGGAAGGCGGCAGCTCGGATGCTGTGGCGTCTACTGGGAAACTAATGTTCAACAATGCATTGCTGTAGGGTGATTTATTTTTTGAAAGACCTTAATTGCACAGGGCTTGGAACTGCATATAGTTCTCTACAAATAAATAGATATAAGAAACGTTTTAATTATTTGAATGTTTTTATCCGACAACCATTTATTTATATCTACATTTATTGTAAGGCACATTGAATGCACAACGTTTAAGTAGAAGTCTCCTTACTGTCACTGCGCTTCGTTTGTAGGTGAGATTCTCACACGTGACTACGTGACCACGTAATATAATTTTTGTGATCTACAATTTTACAAATCTACGTTTGGGTGTTTCTTGCTTACTTTCTTTGTTTCTTAAATAGGATGCTTCTGCTTATGCGTCTGATACAGTATCGATGGTGACTTTTCAAGACTTTTTCAAGAAAATAGGAAAAAAAGAAGAAGACTTTTTTTGCTTACTTCAATCTATTTGTGGATCACACAAAAATAATAATACAAAGAAATTATTATAGTAGTTGTAGTTTACCATATATTGCTTTAGTAATTATATAACATATCCAACAATAGTGACTGGTGAGCGTCATTGTGCAGCCCGCTAATTGTCAATAATTTCTGCTAGTAATTAATGTCCACCTGATTAGATCGAGCACCTTGTTTGTTAACACTATCCAACATGTATCTACCGTTTATGAATGCTCATATTATATGCAGCTACCGCAATTGATAGTTGTGGTTGGAAAAGCCACAATGCTAATCGGATCTATTAGGTAATAATGCAACAAAAATATTTGCTGCCATATTTTTCTGCGGTAAAAACATTTGGTTAAATATAACCAAATGAATTTATTGAATAGTGAAGCATCAGTGATTTAGCGAGGAAACCTAAAGAGCGTTCTCGCCTTGTGGTCGGTTCCGAAGTGAAATACAAGTACTCATCACGCCGCGCTAACAATCTTGTATTACCCAAAGTAAGAACTAACTATGGCTAAAATGCCATAACATTTGCGGGAGCACAACTGTATAACAAAATTCCCGATGACATTAAGAAAGCAAACTCGTTAAGTGTCTTCAAAAGAAGGGTGCTTGAGTTAATTAATGACGACCATTCCATTTTGTATTTTTTTTCCTTTTAAAACATTCCAAGCGTTTAACTTGGAACACCGCACAAATTATTCATAGATGTGTGGGTATCACATAGTTATAATATTACCTTTTGTTCTGTGTTTTTGTTTTGATACCTACATATAATCATATAATATGTATTGTGTTAACGGACTAATTAGTGTATTGCATTTGTTTGTATTTTCTTATGTAAGCGACATGTAATTGTCTTTTTGATAAGAAATAAAGAAATATTGAACCGAATACTTAATATTTTGAGTCTTACTGGAATGCCAGTCATCGTTAAATACCTGTTTTGTCTGGCCGCCTTATGTGCCTCTGTTACTCAATACGTTAAATGTTAATACATTTACTTGGACTTTATTTTTAATATATTACTAGCTGACCCGCGCAACTTCGTCTGCTTCACATAAGAGAATTTTTCTAGTTTTTGCAATATTTTTCATTTATGCTCCGCTCCTATTGGTCGTAGCGTGATGTTATATAGCCTATAGCCTTCCTCTATAAATGGGCTATCCAACACTGAAATATTTTTCTAATTTTTACCCGTAGTTCCTCAGATTAGCGCGTTCAACCAAACAAACAAAATGTGAGTGAAGTCGGCGCGTTTTTTTTTTTTTTTGTGTGTGCTAGTTGTTGGCCTCAGATGGCCTTTACAACTTTACGCGGACTGTGGGTGAGCGCAGAAGGCTCCCAACCCGTCAAGTCGGCGCGTGAGCGCCCCCGCCTTTTTATAAATGCAGCGGATGGCCGTTTCGCGCGTTAAACAAAAATCAACCGTATAGCCGTACCCATACTGGCGCGGCGAGATTTGGTAGTTTTATTTCATCTATATCTTGTGTGTTTATAAACCGATTCCTAGAATTTTTTTTTTATAAAATAAATATTAAAGTGTACTTTTTGAATATGGGAGTTTGATAAAGATATATCTATGTGAAATACAATATATTTATGTATTTAATACACTTTGAAGAAATGCCTAACGATTAAACACGTTATTGTGGCTAATTTATAAAAGATAGATATATACTATTAAGGACTTTTTTGTAGATCTTTTGAAGACCATCATTTTTGTAATACATACTTTTGGTGTATGATCAACGTATGCGAGGATAAGAGCTCGAAAGCGCATTTTCGTCCGACTTGCTTCAAATTTATCGTCACTGCTCAGTTCCTATGTGTCTTAGCGTTATGTTATATAGCCTATAACCTGCCCAGGAGTATGGACTACAATCGTACCAAGTTTGGTTAAAATCCCTTCAGTAGTTTTTGACCCATGCGTGCACATACAGACAGACAGACAGACAGACAGACAGACAAAAAATTTACTGATTGCATTTTTGTCATCAGTATCGATCACCATTCATCCTCCAATATTAATTTTGAATATATATTCAATGTACAGACAATGTAGAGAGGTCAATACCTCTCTACAGTTTTATTATAAGTATAGATTATAAAATTCTATTGATCTAGTTAAAAGTGTATCATAGATGGAATATATATTTGTAGTACTTAACATGTCAATATTGGATCGACTACAATTATATCGAATATTCGCAACTTGTTTTGATAATTTTAAGAAGTCCGTTTTGATTCGAATATTCGTGACTCGTTTAAACTGTGAGACATAATACCGTTTTAGAAAATTTACATGCATAGAGTTTATCAAATATTCTCGGAAGCATGTGAGATTTGTCTAAACTATTTTCATCCCTAAGCAGATATGCAATCATATAACACCTACGAAGATAATCAGGTGTGCAATTCTGTTAATGCGTTCATCTCACATACACATTTCACTACGTACCACTCTCACTTGTATTTGATGTCAAAGTCGCGTGATGCGAAACTGTACGTCTATTCTGCTAAAAATCTCATGTTGAAATCACTTGTCGCCTCACCAGTAACCATAGCAACCAACTGCTATTGTCATGGTTGCTGTAATAAAAACTCAAATTATAATCAAGCGACTCGGGTGTGAGTTTGGTAGTGAGATTTAACGGAATTGCACAGCTAAGTCAATAACGATCGTGAGTTTATGCGATCCCACAATTTTTCACATTTATGTATATTTACTATATAATACTATATATATCTATACTAATATTATAAAGCTGAAGAGTTTGTTTGTTTGTTTGCTTGAACGCGCTAATGTCAGGAACTACTGATCCGATTTGAAAAAATCTTTTAGTGTTAGATAGCCCATTTATCGAGGAAGGCTCTAGGCTATATATCATCACGCTTAGATCAATAGGAGTTGAGCACCAATGACGAATGTTTAAAAATCGGAGGCAATTTTTTCCTTTTGAGACCTTCCGCTGCGTGCACTGCGTTAACAGTTAAAGTTTCGCAAAAATCATGTATGACAGAATTGTTCCCCTTTAAAAGTTCTAAAAAAAAATTTGCGACGGCATATGTCTATCTTTTAAGGTTGGCTCACTATAACCATTTTTATGCTAACCAAATTTGTTCTAAAATAATACATTATTTGCGAAGGTATTATTATAAACATGATATTAATCCTTATCCAAATAAATACGTTATTCATCACAAGTATTTGATTTAAAACAAAATTGCCCTTTACATCATTCGATTTCAATGAATATCTTAGGAAATATCGCAGTTTTAAAATAACATTGCAGCAAAATAATTACCCATTACAGACATAGTACAAACGATGTTTCTCCTGGTTTATTCTGCGTGATTACTACTGGTTCGATTTGAAAAATTCATTTAGTGTTGGCTAGCCTATTTATCGAGGAAGACTATAGGCTATATAACATCACGCTACGACCCACGGGGGCGGCGCAGTAACGATAAACGCGGGTGAAACCGCGGGAACATCTAGTATATTATATAAGGAGACAGAAAAGCTGCTAGAAGTCTTAAAATGATATAGAAAGTAAATTTATAGGTGTATATTACTTTCTAAACACATTTAATCGTAGATATGTACTTTAGACTGTAAATATTTGTATTAATAATGCGCTAGGGTAAAATAAAATTGTTAAGTGATGTCCTAGAAAACAGGTTTATCCTAGTTCAGGCAGGCTTAAATATAACCTTTTGAATTTGATTTTGTATACATTATAAATCAACATATGTAGTTTTAAGAATTAATTTTAATTAAGACTTAAATTATATGTTGATGTAATATGTATGATGTAGTATAAGAATGTATAATTGTTTTCTGTCAATAACCCGTCAACTGTAGAGCGGACATACGCTGTCCGCAAAAATGAGACATCAAAAAAAAAAAACGACAAATGTATGTCTGCTACACACTTGACTCGTTAATGAGTCAAGTCAACAACTAACAGCAATAGCTAAAATCTCAAATTCTTATAAACACGCTTATGATAAAATTTAACAGTAACATTTGAATATTAATTACGTTTACTCTTTCTAATAAATATTCTGAATCGGATTTGTTATATTATAATACAGTTTTACCGGTTGGCGAACCGGTCCACCAATAAGAATTTACCTACATTATTATATTGTATCATTTTACGTTGTGAATGGCGTTTTTATAATTTATGTATAGGTGTTAAAGACGCAGAGAATTATTTATCTTAATTGAGTGTCCATTCTAATAATACGTAATTACGGCATGCATGGTAGGTTTAAGTGGTAATTATCCTAGGCCTGCATGTGGAATGTTTTATCTTATCTTATGTGGGGGCCAGTCAGTGCAGATCGGCAAAACTTCGACCTAATGGGATCTTTTGTGTCGACACTCTCCCAATAACGACTGCTATAGATGTTCATGGCAGCCGGGACCAACGGCTTAACGTGCTTACCGAGGCACGGAACTGGCGATAATTGTCAATCAAATACGCACATAATTTCGAAAAGTTATATATCTTCCGAAAGTCAGAGGTGCGCGACGTGAGTTCGAACCCGAGACCCTCTGCATTGCAGTCTGTTGGTCTCCCCACTGAGCTATCGCTGGACATGTGGACTGACACTTTTATGTTGTCCATGGATAGGATTATTGAATCATGGTGTTTGTAAACTAATTCAATTATTGTAAAGAGCGTAATACACTACGCGTATAATACAAGTGTACAAAATATGTTTTGGTGTAAATGGGGTCTACCTACCTACTAACATACTTTAGACAATACTTAATGAATACTTGTTATTATACAAGTTAGTAACATATTCCAGTAACTTATTCGTTATTGTAGTAGTAATGAGCTTATTTGATACATTAAGTATTCTATCTATACCAGAGGTTCCCAGACTTTTTTTATAGACCACTTTCAAAATTTAGCTGATTCCGGTGGACCTCCCGCATCTACATTTCTATCATATTCCTTGGCATTCGTATTTATATTATATGCAATTAGCATTATTAATGAAATCTCTACAGGCTGACTTATTTTAGGCATTCTCTACCGAAAAATCGGTAGGTTCGAGACCACTGGTACTGAATATGGAATGTGCAAGTTTTTACAAGTAACAGTCGCTTAGCTTCTTTAAACATTATCTGCCTGCATTGATAGATGAAGTCAAGCCAACATTTTAGTCCTTCACTATCGAAAGCAAATAAATTTTCGTGGACTCCCGCTTATGAATTTCGGACCCTAATTTTTTTTGTCTCGCCAACCTAGACGCCCATCGAGTCTCCCGTGGACTTCTGGGGGTTCACCTGGATCACTTTGGGAACTATTGATCTATACTATAATATTATAAAGCTGAAGAGTTTGTTTGTTTGTTTGGTTGAACGCGCTCATCTCAGTAACTACTGGTTCGAATTGAAAATATAATTTAGTGTTGGATAGCCTATTTATTGTAGAAGGCTATAAGCTATATAACATCACGCTACGACTCACGGAGGCCGCGCAGTAACCATAAACGTGAGTGAAACCGCGGGCACAGTTAGTAATATTATAAAGCTAAAGAGTTTGTTTGTTTGTTTAGCTGAACGAGCTAATCTCAGGAACTACTGGTTCGAATTGAAAAATTATAATCTAGTGTTGGATAGTCCATTTATCGTGGAAAGCTATATGCTATATAACACCACGCTACGACAAATAGGAGCGGAGCATCAATGAAAAATGTTGCAATAATGGGAAAATTTATCTTATGTGACGCAAACGAAGTTGCGCGGTTCAGCAACTAGAATAAATAATACAGCTGCCGTATTTAGACACCCATAAAAAAGAGTAGCTACAGTTAAAACATTGAAAATGTAAATCTTATAACTTTAACAAAGCGATGTGTTATGTTTTAAATCTCTTAATATTTTAGGAGAAATCCACTTAGCGCTAAATATCATTGGTAAAATAGTAAAGCTTATTTATTTAAATACTAGATGTTCCCGCGGTTTCACCCGCATTTATCGTTACTGCGCCACCCCCGTGAGTCGTAGCGTGATGTTATATATCCTATAGCCTTCCTCGATAAATAGGCTATCAAACACTAAAATAATTTTTCAAATCGAACCAGTAGTTCCTGAGATTAGCGCGTTCAAACAAACAAACAAACTCTTCTGCTTTATAATATTAGTATAGATTCCGCCATTGTATTGTGCAATAGACGTTATGCGTAAAGTGCGTCTCACTTCGACAAAACGGAACTTGTCTATCCGATACTTTCACTTTTTAACTAGATAAAGTATGTTTCAATCAATCTTATACTCAAGTAGGCTTTGGTCATCGCTTATGTTTTTTTTATGTATAGTTAGGTGACGTGTACCTACATGATAGTTAATACAAACATAATGTGTCAATAGTGAAATGGGTTGGAAATTCAACTAAAGAGAGTGAAAGTAAGTTTCTTGCCGGTATCTTCTCATAGGTTCAATCCCTTGACCGAACCTGTCATCTAAAATTATAATTACAAATTCAGTAAGTTATTTAATTCACTAACTGACGCAACTTCGCCTGCTTCACATACGAGAATTTTCCCCGTTTTTGCAACATTTTTCATTGATGCTCCGCACCTATTGATCGTGGCGTGATGTTATGTAGCCTTATAGCCTTTCTCGATAAATAGGCTATCCAGCACTAAAAGAGTTTTTCAATTCAAACCAGTAGTTCCTGAGATTACCGCGTTCAACCAAACAAACAAGCTCTTCAGCTTTATAATTCAACTCCAAACACCAGGCTGCGGCAGGATAAAAGGGCGCGGGTTTTCGATGTCCCGGTGGTTCGCACTAGCATTGGCAAGTTTGTCCCGGTTACAAGAGCCATAACTTTAATTAATACCTAACGTCTCAAAAAGGCTTAACATTTTTAATTGTACGTTGGCGGAATTCGTGAGAGTGACCCTCGAGTTACTAGCAAAGTAATTTTAATTACATTATCGCAATGGGTGTAAACCTGTAATGATGGTGTAAGATTGTATATATAAATAAATAAAAATAAATAAATAATATTAGTACTTATAGATAAACGTTGACGTTTGTAAGGATTACTTTGTGACCTAAATGAATAAATTATTTTTGACTTTAATCTGCAGTTTTTAAAACTACTTTACTTTAGTACCTACTATTTAAGAAAGTACTAGTTAGTTAGACATATTACAGTTGAAACTTTTCACAGAAACTCATTTCTGCATAAAAATGTCTGCCTAGTTACTCCCGTGGCAGAAGTCAAATGCTTATGTTTGCGTGCAACGTGTTGTCAAAGTGTTGTTACTTTTATTAACATCGGATTTCTGAAAGACAGATTTACGTAAAATGTGTTGGCTGTCAACAAATTTAAGCAACGATGAAATACATTTCAACTTCTGGCATTGGCTGCATAAGTCATAGCTAATCAAATCACTTAGGTAATATGCGTTGGATTTGAATAATGGTTAAAAAACCGCGTGTATATCACCAATCAAGAATATATATAATTGTATCACAAGTAAGTACGTTTGGCCTGTTATTATTTAGTTTTACGTTAATAACATTGTATATCTAAAATCATAATTGACTAAACGCGTATTGAAGTTTAGCTAACCGTGCAAAGTTTCAAAATCCATCCACATATAGATTTCTCACAATAAAAATTATAGGATTATACCTTGCCAATGTCCTAAAGAATTTTAGTTGCGTGCGTTAGATTGACATAAGACATATGATGGTTAGGTCCGTTGAAATTCAACTCAATGTTGTGTGATTTTCCAGTTACTTCGTACATTTTCCACTGGACTAAAGTAGCTGTTAAAATGTATTTAATTCTATCTTTCGCGTCCGATAAACAAATAACGATATAACAATCACACAGATACGAAATAGCATTTCTCAAACAACATTTTGCGTATCATCATCGTACACTATCAATTAAACCCCTTTGTAAGGTAAATGAAGCTTTGAAGGTTATGGCAGCTTTCTAGATACCTTTATTTCTTTATTGTATATGTACATATTGTTAAGGAAATCTTTTATGCCAGGTTGTAATGCATATTAATTACATAGAGTCATATTATTAATGGTAGCTTCTTAAACTTAATAGTTGAAAAGCAGGCATAACAGAAAAACTAATTAATTTTTATTTTTTTATACATCTAAATTGGCAAACAAGCATATGGCTCACCTGATGGTAAGTGGTCACCGTAGCCTATAGACGCCTGCAACATCAGAGGCATCACTTGCGCGGGTAAGGACTTCCTTACCCGCGCAAGTCATGCCCACTTGGGAAGGAGACGGAGCGGGAAAGGGTGATTGCGCCTCCGGCACTCTCACTCGCCGAACGAAACACAACAATAGGAATACTGCTATTTCACGTCGAATATTCTGTGAGAGAGTTATTGATATATAAAAACCCTATACATCAATGGAGAGGGTATTCCTTCCGCGGTCAAGCCGGCCCATTTAGGCTGAAAGCAGCGAGGCTCTACTACCTATAAAACTATTTTTGTCTGGCCGGCGGTGTACCGCTGCCAATGAATAGATTAAGATCAAAAGCCCAGCGTCTCTGCGTCTCAATAAATCTGCTCGATACAGAATATATGTATAATTGTTCATAATATTCAATCTAGTACTAGCATGCAGTGTACTAACTCATCACGACATGCAAGAGAAATCGAACTATTAACAGAAAACAAGATGGATGTCATTTCATTTACTACTACAAGGTATCGGGCTAGGCTATTTCTAGAACTTAGACTGAAAGCTATCAGTAGCTTTCAGTCTAGGTTCTAGGGTACACTGTGTACTGCGTACTGTGTCAGCATAGTACACAGTTATGTACTGTGTAACTGGTATACACATATTTTTTTCTTAAAACTGGACTCCTCGCCGTCATAGCCTAGTGGGAGACAGTTTGACTGCCACGCAGAAGTCTTCTTAAATTGGATCCCAAATTCTCTCAATCTTAATCTCCAACTTTACGAAGTTATGTGCGTAATAAATTTATGACATTGATTTTGAAGGAAAAATCACGAGGAAATCTGCATGCCTGAGAATTCTCAATGTTTTCGAGTATATTGAAGTCTGCCTAACTCGTACTGGTTTAGCGTGGTTGCCTATAACTTAATCCTTCTCGCTCTGGGAAACGACCCATGCCAGCACGCCAGTCACCAGCAGTGGAACAGTTTAAATACATGGTTGATATTATAATTCTAAAATCTAGACAAGCTACTAATGAGCTATTTCTTTAAATAATTTGTTATCAACAGCATTTTTGCAGGGTCAGGTTTTACAACAAGTGTGACGAACATATATTACTAAGTGAACTATAATAGTAGGAGAGTCTTAGTCATTTCAGTCATACATAAAATAGTACAAAGTATACTTATATAACATATTCTAGTTCCTAAACTGGATTGTATTTTATAAGAAGCGGAACACTAGAACCTCTATACACAGCACATGTAAAGATCTTAAGATATTTATAGGCAATTATTATTGTTGCATAATGCATACTCGATTATATGTTCTTGGACTATTATATAACAAGAGACTACGATTCATTGAGAGGATTATATTATTACATGAGTATGACAGGTGGAAGTGTTATTATGTTTGAATGAAACACAGGAAATTTTATCCAAGATGCTGCAGTGCTTGTTTTTACTCTATCACAACGATCGATTATGATAGAGTAAACACAAGCACTACTGCTTCTTTTAAAGAGGTAGTCTCTTAGAATCTTTTTTCACATATATACCTACATATTAATACGCAAAGAGAAATCTTTGTATATTTTTAAGTATATTGCGCGTATATAGTCAATGTATATGGTTTAGGAATGTAGAAAACATAATAGTCGAACTTTGTCCACCATCGGTCGCCTTAATCTAAATAAATCGTTTTAGTTTATTTTTAGAAATATTCGATGACTCTTTTTGTGTGTCTTCTCCATTAATCTTTGTGTTGCGCAGTCCCATCATCTATTTCTCTCTCTTAGTTTTTAAACTTTTAATAATTACGAAAAGTCACCATATTTTGCTTATTAGACTTACTGCATATTAGTAAAATCTGTCCCAGTGACAAAAATCGAGGATCTTACACAATGACATGGCTTTGTGAAATTTGGCTATCTAAAAACTCAGTTTAACAGTGTTCATTCGGTTAAGTGACACGGGCGTGACAAAAAGCAGCTGGCTCGTGACACATTGATGACATAAACACTTTCATGTTATTTTCTTTTGCGGGTGCATGAAGATATTAGCGCAACATCGTGACATGACAAAATGTGTCTTTTTTACGTTTTGCCTAAGCTTGTAGGTTGTTTAAATTTTATTTTAATACTAGCTAAATCCGACCACACCTCCCTGTGGGTCAGTCTGTTATTAATTATTATTAGGTAAGTAATTGCCGGTCTGTGGGAACCTTGGGATCAAAAGCACATAAAAACACTCTTATACAGAAATGTTGCTGTTGTTTCTGTATAAGGCTGAAGCTACAGTAGGCAGCGATTCGCGATGCGACTGTGAAAGCGAAACGATATAAACATGGAATGGGTACATTATAAGCGAAAATTTTTAATGAATTCGCTTCAATTTCGCTGACAAGTTGATGTAGCCGATGCCGTGATGACACTAATGTTGTTTCTATCGCATAAACAAATCAAAGATTAATAGCGATATACGGCGTACGGTGTAGCCATAAACGTATATTGTTTTTATCGCTTACGTATCGCAGGTCGTGTTGCGGACTAATGTATGCTACTAATGAATGTTTTACTAATGAATGTTTCTATATCCTTTTTTACGTTAAGTAAAAATTTTATGGTTATGCGACTACTACCTTACAAGTTTGACGGATACAAACATACAGAAGCTTATTATTTATATAAAGAATAACTTTATGAGACGTAATAATCTGCTTGTTCGATGTATGTTTATTTAATTAAGAAACAACAATGACTATAGAATTTACAGAAATTAATAGTAGTAATAATGAATAAGCTATAGTAAACATCAGTACCTAAGTACTAAGTATACAGAAATAGGTTTACGCCTATACCTACTCGAAGAGCTAGGAATAGGCACATTGCACCTAAATTACATTAACTATGGTTTTAAGGTCCTGCGTAATCGTACTAGAATACAAAATTTCTTGACAATAAAACCTAATAGCACTTTGTTGACCCAAGGAACCGAACTAGATAATTTATGCACAGCAGTCGTATTTGCTAACTTTTCATCAACGAGGTAATCTATAAAACACTATGTAAAACTAAGAGCTATCTTTTTTGTGCCAAAATCTCTGCAGCAATTCTGTTAATAGTCGTTTGACAGAAAAAATCACTTGTTTGTACTAGTCAGTACGTTTATGTGCATAAACGAGCAGGAGTGGCTGATGTAAAAGGTCGACAAGCATCTTTTATCATCTCGGATCAAACAACATCGAGGCGCTTCACGAAGGTGGTTCCACGAAATCTGCAGAGAAACGTAGGTACAACCTGTCTATATGCATTTCATTATTCTTGGGAAAGGATCTTTGCAAATATTTATAGAAGGTAAAGGTTTTAATAGAAAGGTAATGGACGAGAAAAGACTGACTAAGAAAGATTATAAGGCTAGTGTGAATAGAACAGTCGCAAGAGGCAGACCTAGGCGAACGTTTCTCGATCAGATCGGAGACGTTCTGGAGGAAGGCCAGGTTAAGAGGGAATTGTGATGAAATGAATGAAGCCAGGATCGTAGCAATTGGAAATTCGTAGTCTCTGCCTACCCCTCTGGGAAACTGGCGTGAATCTATGTACATATGTATGTAATAAATATAATCTTTATAATTTCACTTTTTTTAATACATGAAACATAAAAAGTTTTATACTAGCATAATCTTATCTTTCTCTAATACTAATCACATACATACCTGTTAAAAACATGTTTTTTCTGTGAAAGTTATAGCACTCGAAATGTATTTATATGAATTGAACTTATTGATTACTAGATTTTGCTTGCGGCTTCGCTTGTGTTAATGCAGGTTATGTCAATTTTCTATACCTCGGGAACAGTATGTAGTATGTATGCAGTAGTATCTCATTTTCTGTACCACTGACTACATGTATGTAAAATTTCACGACGATGGGTCGAATAGATAAGGCGTGAAATCGTAACAAATAAGCAAATAAACTCCCATTCGAATTTATAATATTAGTTAGAAAGTTGTCACTACTAATGAAACTACAGAAAGTTGACCGAACATTGTCTACATTATCTAGCGTAATTATAAAACTACAGTCTCCACTAAAATAGATTCATTCATAATATTATGAAGAGAAATCCACTGTCGCGTTCCACTGCACGTATGTTCGAAGAAATTTAAAATACATGACAGCTTTACGAGGGGTCAGCTACCTTATTCCGTATGCATGGAAAACGTGGTGGGTATGCAAGGGTAGGTATGAACTTTAACAATCCCTACATCATCTTCGTCAAAGCATCAATTTTTAAAATTAGAATGGCTATGATTGAATCGACTGCAACCTTTTTTTAACTCGTCTATGGGGAACGCGCGTCTTTTTAAATTTCTGTTTCGTATTTTGTTTGTGGAACCTTTTATATTCTCTATCAGCAAACTCGTAGTTCCTATAAAAGTTGATAATATACAATCGAACTATTTATTTCCTGATACATTTACTGTATTGCTAACATTGTTTGCGTGTATATTAGTCTTCATAAAGTATGTATACACTTTACGGACACAAAGAAATCACTAATAGGTACTAATTAAATTAATTAAAGCTTTCTTAACACATGTTCTCCACTATATACTAAAAATCCAACATACATGGCTATTAGGTATTTGATTATTACTCATAGCTTTTTAGATTTTATTCAGCTTTTTATTCCTTTAGAAGACTTTACACAAAGTAGATGCGTACAATTAATAAATTTGTATCCTAATACTTACATTGTAAAAAGTAAGCAATATTACAAGGGCCCACTACAGAAAGGACATCCTGAAGGGATGACCCTCAGACATAACATCAGAGGGCTCATCGCGGTAGATGAATTATTTAGCAATGTGAACGACCTCACAGAGAGAGAATTTTATGAACGAATTTTTTATAAAGATGAAGACTACGTTCGCACTAACTCGTTGTGGGAACAAGCCAATAATATATTCTGGTTAAATCTCTGTAATATGTTTTACTAGACCCCTAGGAGACAATGGATTCTAACGAACCTATTTCATTTTGATTGACACGTGTCCGATTTCGGAATCTTTGGCACGTGTTGGTCCCACGTGGAGTCCCTAATGTGTGTACAGAATCTAGATTTTGCTCTGTAATGGTTGGCTAAGTAAGTAAAGTGAGGATAAAACATGGCGTTCGGATTCACGTATTCATCTCAAACAGCCGTTTATAATATAATTAGGATGTATTGACAACACAAGGTATATAATAATATCAGCCCTGTATTAAACTGGGCACGGGCCTCTTCTCACTGTGAGAAGGGTTAGGCCATAGTCCACTACGCTGGCCTAGTGCGGGTTGGCAGACTTCACATATCTTCGAGAACATTATGCAGAACTCTCAGACATGCAGGTTTCCTCACGATGTTTTCCTTCACGTTAAAGCAAGCAATAATTAACTATTTAATACGCATATATCTTCGAAAATTCAGAGATGCGCGCCTTGGGTTCGAACTCGAGACCTCTGCGTGGCAGTCCAACGGTTTCCCACTAGGCTATCGCTGCTATATATTATCGTACACATACATACATACATAGATTCACGACTGCTTCCCAGAGGGGTAGGCAGAGACTACGGATTTCCATTTGCTACGATCCGACACACTTCTCTGGCTTCATTCATTTTGATCACATAGCTCATACATGCCCGTCGGTTCAAGGAGCTCTTAATCTGGCCTTGGTCCAGAACGCCTCCGATCTGATCGAGAAAGTTAAACGTTCGCCTAGGTTTTCCTCTTGCCACTGTTGCATACAATTGTACACAAGGTAGGTATATATAATCGTAAATGGGTGCTCTGCGTCCTAAACCATGCACAATAGGTCGCGCGTTCTGCACAAATGCTAGTACGCGCATCACTTTATAAACTGCTCCAGGCAGATATAACACTGGTATTGTTGGTCCGAACTATCTTAATCCTAATATTATAAATGCGAATATCAGAATGAAATTTCGCCTACACGTTGTCAGAGGTATAGAAAAGGATATAGGGTTTTATTAGAAAAAAGTACTGTTATGAATCTTACCTAATCTAATCTACATTTATGCGAACAAAACCGCGGGCAAAATCTGGTAACAACATGGTCGTCACACTCTCTTATAATTATTCTAGTTATTTTTACCCTCTTCCATGCATTTCCTCATATATACATACCTAAATAATACATAAAACGGATAATATATTCCTTAAAAGCAAAGCCTGAACGTTATAAATATGTACGGAAGATATAAATATTTAAAAAAGTTGAGTAAGCTCTTTAATTCTGATAAAGGTCGATAATGGCGATAAGGAAACGCGCTGATGCGGTAACCCGCCTGAAGAAAGTTGTTAAGTATCACGCAACATCGCAGATTGGACACAAACTTTGTTCCACGCTTAGCCCGGGTTTATTGACACGTCGACATTATTTTTACCTTAACCCAGAAGATTGCCTGTAACAAAAATAAAATGATAATACTCTGGTTTATTAGATAGCGGGTCTGTGTGAGAATGTGTGTTGTTATAAAGAAATATCACGATTTTGGTATAATTGAAGGAAATATTAGTTACATTGTTTTGCCCTTTCTATTACTTGTACTACTTTTCTTTTGTCGATCGATAGCATATAATTGGAAGGACTTCTAATATACAAGTCTTCTAAATCAAATGTCGTTCAGAATTTATCACTGATAAGATGACTCGATTATTCAGCCATCTTAGTAATGTTATATAATTAATAAAATATGCCTTTTTGAAAATTTTTGTTATATCCATATATATTATGACGCGCGTTTAATGCATTTCAAATTATTAAAATAAATACAAACCTTTTTAACGAAAAAACATATAATATCTATTTTAAAATAACATGACCTTAGTAGCCTTATTAATATTTTAAAGTTACACGCACACATTCGTATTTATTAATTTTTCTCAGTAAATAAATGATGATATAACAACGATAATATTATGAGTATTTTCAGCACTTATACGCCCAAGATATAAGTAAAGCTAGTTCACCCCGGAACAGATTGTCACACGCAACGAGCAACCTTGGACAAACTAGGTTAATAGCCCGGTGTAGTGGCTACTTTGTGCTAAGGGGCCATATACAAGCGCTATACCTTATTAGCTTTTAGAAAACGGACAAGTTCAACTTTAGTCTTTAAATAAAATGGTTATAACATTCCTTCGGGCCCTTAAATTAATAAAAGGCTTTGCCTATATTTAAATAGAAGTGGTTTCTTGCTTTTTGACGTGGATAACGTTAATTAAAAGTTGTCAAAACACAGACTATATTTAACCTTTAATTGTTGGACCGCCAGATATAATCTATACTAATATTATAAAGCTGAAGAGTAGTTTGTTAGATTGTTTGGTTGAACGCGCTAATCTCAGGAACTACTGGTTCATATAATAATTACAGTAGTACAATTGATTTATTATAATAACTAAAAACTAATGAGCAGCGATAGCTCAGTGGGGAGACCATCAGACTGCAGACTGCAATGCAGAGGGTCTCGGGTTCGAACCCACGTCGCGCACCTCTACTTTCGGAAGTTATACGACTTTTCGAAATTATGTGCGTATTGGTTGACAATTATCGCCTGCTCCGTGCCTCGGAAAGCACGTTAAGCCGTCGGTCCCGGCTGCCATGAACATCTATGGCAGTCGTTATTGGGAAGTCAGTGCCCTCTAATATCCTGATACTGGTCTAGCCTTAGGGTATCGTTAGCCTTCGGGTTGCGGAGATCAGGTGGCAGCCGCTCCGTGTAAAAACTGTTATCCAGTCAAATCCGGTTAGACTAGAAAGCCGACCCCAAGTGACTTGGGTATAATAAAGGCTAGGGAGAAGAAATATATATATATATATGAATAGTTTTATTTAATTTTCTCTTTGTTACATTTATTTGCATGATTTATATTTAACATTTGTACGCCCTAACGACAAAACATGACTGAGCTACTATGTTTTATATTTTCTAACTTGTATACCTATGTGTGCATACTCATGTTTTAACAAATAAAACTATCTTTATCTTTATGTTTATCAATAGTTTACAATAAGTGCTTATCTTCAGAGCTACCATCGTTACCCTTCTAGAAGTATAAACATTTACTTTTAACTTAATCAAACATAAATCAACTCACTCACATTATTAAGTCTGCGTTATTATAGAACTTCTACTAATATGTATTATTTTCATAATTTGCAAACAAAAGTAAACAGTCTAGCTAACTTAATAAACATGATGAATTTGCCAAAAGTATTCTGGCGGCACCAACTTAATAAAAGTTATTAAATTAATTGTAGGAGACAGCGAAATGTCATTTGTTTTTGTGCTTTAAATTGTATTTAGACTTACAAACATATACCTATTTAGAAGTCTGTATTTAAGTTGGCTTTATATAATTTGGAAGACAGTGTATACTTGAGACTTAGTGTGCATTCTAGATATGAGAGTATACTAAAGATTGCTAAAATGTTTTATTCTTTTTCAAAAGACGTCTTCTGCCCTAAGAATCTATACTAATATTATAAAGCTGAAGAGTTTGTTTGTTTGTTTGTTTGAAAGCACTAATCTCAGGAACTACTGGTTCGATTTGAAAAATTATTTTAGTGTTGGATAGCCTATTTATCGAGGAAGGCTATAGGCTATATAACATCACGCTACGACCCACGAGGGCGGCGCAATAACGATAAACGCGGGTGAAACCGCAGGAACATCTAGTATATAATATAATAGCTGTGTTACGGGGAATTTACAAACATTCAAGTGACGGTCACAGAGAACACCCAGACTCGGGACAATCATTTGCGGATCACACAAAGTTTTGTTCTGTGTGGGATTCGAACCCACAGCACTCGGCGCATAGGCGAGGCGACCACCATAAACACTACGCCATCTGTACAGTCATTGCTTAGGTAAATGTAAATGTATATTGACTAGTAAATTAAGAGTTAAACCGTGACATCTATACTAATATTTTTTTTGTTTGGATGAACGCGGAAATCTCAGGAACTACTAGTTCGAATGGAAAGATTATTTTATTGTTGGATAGCTTACTACTACGACCCACGGGGGCGGCGCATTAATCATAAACGCGGGTGAAACCGCGGGCACATCTAGTCTATGCTAATATTATAAAGCTGAAGAGTTTGTTTGTTTGGTTCAACGCGCTAATCTCAGGAACCACTGGTTTGAATTAAAAAGATATATTTTAGTTATAGATAGCCTATTTATCGAGGAAAGCTATAGGTTATATAACATCACGCTACGGCCAATAGGAGCGCAGCATTAATGAAGAGTTATTAAATAACGGGAAAATAATTCTTATGTGAAGCAGACAAAGTTGCGTGGGTCAGCTAGTTGGATATAAGAGGGGATACATCCTAGTTTTGTGGATATAATTTTATTGTCTTCGTTGGTGAAGACGTACATTGGTATGACTTGGATAGTATTGAGTTGAAAATTAGCTATAGGCTTCGATAGATGCACATTCTCATACAAAAACCGCGTCAATATGTGGCACTGACCAGTACTACTTACTTATAAGTGTCTGCATTTATTATGCAATCCAGGAAATAAACCGGAATAACCATTGAACGCCCACTGAGAAACATTTTGTAATAGTTTAGTTAAAACGCGTCAATGTAAAGCGTCCTAAGTGTGTTACTCGCTAAACGCAAGCGTACTAAGTATATGGTACGGTCTCCACCATAGTAGCGGTGTCGATTCGCTCTCGCTTACGGGCAGCGCACGCAAGAGTGAGTGGGACAGGTGCATAATATAGCGCATACGACTGATTTATGCACAGTTTTGTTGGGGCCGTTTTTCGAGCGACGATCGTGCATCTATGGTACATTTGATCGATGGCTATAGGTAATAAAACTGATTACGTACTCTGAGATTTCGGTGGTCTTTCTAACTTTATTACCATGACGCGTGATACCATTCTGTAAGCTGTTTATTTATACAGCTTGATTCTGAATCAGATACAAGCATAAAATGTATATGTAAAGATACGTTACTTCTAAGAGTACTGATGGTATCGAACAATTGAATTGTTTTATTTATTTTAGTAGTCATCGCCCGCACTAGATATAAGCGCGGGTTTTTTATTTTCTTTATTTTTAATTTTTTTATTTTGTTCGTCAAAATGACCACACTCCACCTGATGGTAAGCAGTCGTGTGATCTAAGAGCAGTGGCCTCCACACCGCCCCCACAGTAGCCGAGACGATGTTGAGGTCTCTACTTTGACGGCCTGAGAAGATGCTTTTTCACGCCCCACTTAAAGGACCCAGGATTGAAGGAAGAAGGAAACACGTGCCTTGGTTTTATGTTTGTAAAGTCATCCACTTTACAAATATAATTAAAATTGAACACATGGTACACACAGACTCAGAATAATAATTTGTGGCACATACAAATAATTGGCCCCGTGGGATTCGCATCCATAGCACTAAAAGCGGCGCTATCGACAATGCGTCTACTTGCCTGCTGTACCATCCGCGCATTTACTCAAAATAAGGCAATGACATTAAAGGTGCCGTTTTATAGTGTTATGTGCAGAAAAGTGTAATTTCTAATAAACATTTTATTTGTGGAGAATTTTTTTTATTTTGATATAAGTTATGTTGACAATCATTATTAGTAAAGAAAACGAAAAAAGTTAAGTTTTGTTACCACTTAGTACGGTTATGCCTTTTTCGTATTTTAATTTCAAGTTTTACCTTTACTGCTACTGACATAAATCTATAATAGGTACGTAAGTATATATTAGTCATACAAAACATAAAAATAGCGTACTGCATACGGTGTTACTATAGTAACAAGTCCATCAAATCACATCGTCCGTGTCAAAGTTAATTCGTTTTAAGTAAAAACATTACATGTAGTTTAAAAGCTTTTTCCGCGATATAAGAGAACATTTACATAAACATCTAAACACCCGTAACTTAAATAATCATATAGTTACTTAGGGCCACTTGCACGACAACTCACAAAATACGTTTAGCACTAAATAGATTTAAAACAACGTGCTGTCGTAGTCATCCGTACGAAGTTGACTGAGATGCCACGATATTTTAAATCTATTTAGTGCTAAACGTATTTTGTGAGTTGTCGTGCAAGTGGCCCTTAGCCTCCCGGATGTTGCTCGTAGAAAAAATCCATAACAACGGATTGTCATGAACTTCGATCGTCATAAATATGTTTTGAAGAATGTGTTAAGAGTAAATCATTGTATTCCTCCTGACGGTTCACGTAATATGTTCATAACAGTTCCAATAATGTCCATAAATGTGTGTGAAGTGCAGTGCAACGTTGTGAATACTTTGCTAGATATTATAAAACTAATGTAATATCCCACTTTCACCATTTAATGGTCTCGCGCGAGTCATTAAGTTTTAACAAGCTGTGCGTTAGCAGGAACGACATTTATAACTTAATACGACTGTAAGACGTAAAATACAACGACTTAAAGTCCTGAAAGGGATGGCATTGCGCTTAATATTATTAGAATCTTTGATTAATATTTTGAGCTCTCGTAAAGTAGCTGCATTAAGCTTTTTAGGATATTCAGTACACGAATAAGCAGCTTAAGGCGATATTTATTTATTTAGTACCTATATATTATAAAGAATACAATGTCTCAATCAATACATCTTGATAATTAAAATAAGGTCCGATGTCTTCATTACAATATGCTAAAAAAGAAAGTACAAGCTACTAAAAACATAGAAGGTAACGTTATGGAAAATATCATATAGTCTATACAAGAATTAGTAATTTAAAAGGTATAGAGTAATAAATACAATTTCTAAAATAAATACAACGATTCAAACGTAATGCCGAGATAAAAAAATAATATAAACTAAAAACATAATTTTAAACACTGTCTTGTGACATGTTTTAAAAATGATAATAATTAATTATTATCAACATGTATAATATTACATGTTGATAATAATTAATTATTATCATTTTCAAAGCAAGTACTAAGAGCACTGTCTACTTACATAGTACTTACTACATTTCAGGTATAATTCTTAGGCTTCGGTACATTTGGAACTCACATTTGATTAGCAATTGCATTAGAATCATGAGTTTTTGTATTTTAACTAAATGTATAATTATGGGAAAGCTCACAGCATTGTTTTCTTTTATTTTGTATTGTAGCCACGTTTTTAGTACAGATACAATTGTTACTTACATTAATATGTATTGTGTATAAGAGATAATTATCTTGCATTTAACTACGACGGACGTATGTCATTTATAAAACCTGTACTTTTGTGAGTTTCCCAGAACGTTCTCAATGATGCGTGTGTTTGGTAAATCACCATTAACTGGGGAATATAATTAATTATGATTACACATCCTACACTAAATACTTTTTTTTAAAACAATTCCCGTTCTTCGTATTATTTTATTATGTCGCGGGTCCTTTACAAGTATTTAAACAACGGACACCTTTTATCTATCAAATAAAACCTTGCACGATGTTCTGCTGATGTATAAGAGAGCTTTAATAATAAACCCTCGTACTACTAGAAATAAGTGATTTCAAAATAGCTTAGTGTATACGTCGAATGTAAGATTGGGTCAGCTGTCAAAGCTTCCAAGCGTAACTGTCTGAATGTCCGTAAGGGACGTCGCAGATGTCACCCAATTTGTCTCGAATAACACAAGTGTCCTATCTAACACAGTGAGTAGTGACAGAGCGGACGTCTTGCTGAACATTATATTTATAAATATTGTTTACAACGTGAGGTTAAAGAAAGGTGTGGTCACATTGAAACTTCATATATGTATATTATGAAGTGGAAATAAACAAACTTTAGATTAAAAAATAAAACGATTTGATTGATGTTATCGACTATATTATAATCGGCTTAAAAAATGCAAATACGTGTTTAGAAACAAAAGCAAACATTAATTTTATTCGGATGCGGATTTGCTTGATTATTGCCATTGCTTCCAGAACGTGGTGACTTATCGTTATTTAACGATTTAGTAGAGAGCGGCATGAATATGTGTATGTGCTATATTGCTAAAAGCCATGACTAGCGGTCACCATCAAGTTTGCCGATAGCTGATCTGGCACTAGAGGCAATAAAAAAGGCATCTTGTATTATAGGATAATTAATATGGATAAACGCACGGAGAGTTAATTATAAACAAAAGACTTATCTATACTAATATTATAAAGCTGAAGTTTGTTTGTTTGGTTGAACGCGCTAATCTCAGGAACTACTGGTTCGAATTGACAATTATTTTAGTGTTGGATAGCCTATTTATCGAGAAAGGCTATAGGTTATATAACATCACGCTACGACCCACGGGGGCGGCGCAGTAACGATAAACGCGGGTGAAACCGCGGGCACATCTAGTTCGTAATATATGTGAACATTAATACAATATGATCGTCTATATATATCGTTACTCTACAATAGTAACAGAGAATGCTAAAGACGAGGAATACGACGAACTGTAATCAAAAATTCAAAAGCGCAATGTCGTCGCGTCCGCATCTCTTCAAGATAAAAATAAAACAATACAGTTTGGCTTGAAGCCAGCTCGTGGTCGCCGTTACCTTGACGTCTTGTTTCTACTAGTTTTATCAATCCAGCGCATCAGCGAATGGCAACTACAGAATTTATTTATCTGAGTATATAAAGCACAGCTTTGCGTACTACATTTTTTTTTATTTTGCTCGTCAAAATGACCACACTCCACCTGATGGTAAGCAGTCGTGTGGTCTAAGAGCAGTGGCCTCCACGCCGCCCTCACAGCAGCCGAGGCGATGTTGAGGTCTCTACTTTGACGGCCTGGAAGGTGCTTTTTCACGACCCGCTTGAAGGACCCAGGATTGAAGGAAGAAGGAAACACGTGCCTTGGCAGAGAATTCCATGCCTTGGTCGTTCGGCAGAGGTATGAGGAAACTTGTTGGTACGCGCCCTAGTCGACTCTACTGTGTAAGGATAGCATCTGAGCCCAGCACGCGTTGTTCTGTATAGGAAAGGGGAGGGCGGGATAGGATGGAATAACTCTTCAGAGCACTCCCCGTGGTATATTCTGTAGAAACATGCGAATGAGGCAATGTCCCTACGGAATTGCAGAGGTTCCAGTGAACTCGTGACCTCTGGATCTCCGATGATACGGACAGCCCGTATAGACATCTTATACTGCGACATTTCGTAGTATAAGATGCCGTTTAATCTATAGAAGATATGTTTCAGTTTTTAGTATGTCTAGTAGTAGTGGTGAGGCGAACACTTAAACCACTGCACGGTTCGAATTCCACACGGGACAAAAAATTGTGTGATTCACAAAAGGTTGCTCCTAGTCTGGATGTTCATTGTGACCGAGGTTTGAATGTTAGCAGAGCACACAGGAATTATTCCTGGGGTGATGACGTATAAAAATCTAAAATTAAATCTCTGGACGACCATTGTATTACAGGTCAAACCACATGATAGTCACTCTTGCTCTCGCTGATTGGCCTCTTAGTTTTGGAGCAAGAGAATTTTGAACTGCAAATTGTCAAATATATTATATTTTCCTTGTTATAGTTCTGCTCGCATGCAATTAAGTTTAAAACAAAAATATTTTACTGACATGTGGATAACGAACGATATATTCTTAGCACCATTTTTTTTGTAAATTATTTATTTAAGAAATGTCTGTATCTGTTTGTTCCCAAAATAAATAAAAAAATATAGTTGAGACGTTTTTCGGTCTGGTAGATAGATGGTACTGAAAAAGAGGGCGGACTAGACTACCAGGACGCCGCGCGTCGCGGCGTAAATTGACGCCTTAGTCTTGTAAGGAAAGACACAGTCTCATTGAAACGGCACCCACCAACCTGTCACCCTGTACTCCTTGGAATCTATACCATAGCTGATAAAAGGTGGTCTTTGGGGTCTACATTTCTGTGTCATAAAGCACTAGGCGGTATAAGCTTATGAGAAAACGTCGACGATATCTCCGTATTGACGTATACTTCATATTACCTTTGGTTGTATAATATAGTATGTTGACCTTCATTCCGCGTGACGCGATTTATTTTTTTCTTTTTTCGTGTGGTTAGTGGCCAACCTGTTGTCAAGAGTTTTTCAAGCCGCCCGTAGGCCTCTGACATGGCTTAATGACTGCTGTCAATTTGACAACAACCGGGACCGACTTTTTACGTGCCCTCCGAAGCACGGATGTTGAACCCACAAACATAACATATTCCCTTTGATAAGAATTTACGTAGGTATAGTCAAATACTGCTGTACGTAATCAGTTCACAATAAGCTCGCGTCCTGTTATGTGGAATCTAAAACCAACGTTGTCGAAATCTGGGTGTTATATGATGATCTACTCGTATATTCACACAAACAAAGTTTCACAAGTTAGACCAAACAGCATTACCTATGTAATGCTGTTCGGTCTGGCTTGTGCTTTTTAATGTGTACTTATGTACGTTTAGAATTAATAATATTGGTTTTCAATGTTAAAACAATATTCAACACTATAATTACATATTATAAAAAGTCTAGAGACTATTTAAAGGCTGCGTCTGTCTGTTTGCTATAAACTCAAAAACTACAGAACGGATTTTCAAGCAGTTTTCACCAATAGAGAGAATGATTCATGAGGATGGTTTGGGTGTATAATTTGTTTAGGTTTTGTACTACTCGTGCGCAACCGGGGCGGGTCGCTATATATATTTTATAATTTAGTTTTACCGGAGCGCCAATTGCCGTATTAAAAAGGACAATAAATGTAAACATAAATTGCATTACCAGCTATATTTGACTTCATTCATTTAAATAGAAATTCTATTCTAAACAGATTTTTACGATAATTGTCTTGGTGGTCCTGATTTTAATAGCTTCATCATTACACAGCCGTGTGATAGTGGAACTTTCAGAATAATTGTTTAAATTATAGCAAAACACGACTTCATTTGCCTATTATTTATTACGATGGCACTCGGCGTAAAAATAAAAATTCAAATTTATATTTTAATAGCAAACGCTAAATATTATTTTATTAATTATTTTATTGTTAACTAATAATATACCTATTAAATATAAAAGTTTGTATGCTGATTATACTCTCAAGCACCTCAACGGATTCCCATGAACATTTAATACTTAAAGATAGTTTGAACGCAGGAAAACACTGTATTTAAACAAATGCGCATGACGTCACGCGTAGTAATTACGTTACTTCCTATCAAATATGTTGTAACCTTTAACCATTATTATTGTCCTTTTATTCTTGGTTTATCTAACATACGACATTTCGTATGTTAGTTATACGAAGAATAAAAGGGCAAGTGACCCTTACACGTGTTTCGTGGTAACGACAGCTACACGATTGACGCTGACACGGTCCCAAACTTGTTCATAACTCTGTCGTATCCTAGACGTAATAACAGAAAGCGATACTTGTTAACCTGTCTGTCTGTGTAATGACAGCAAAACCTTTTATATTGTTCTTGGAATGAGGCTTCAGGAGTCACGATACAATTGCCATTAGTTTTGAAACCTTTTTCAGGCACCAGTCTCCCACACGTTAGTTTCAATGTACTATATATACTGTTGGCTGTACATGATTAATTATAAGAAACTAATGTGATGAAAGAATTATCTACATGATTTATTTTTAATTTACAAAGTTTTATTGCTTGAAGTTTTTTTTTTATTTTTTTATTTTGCACCTCAAAATAACTACACTCCACCTGATGGTAAGCAGTCGTGTGGTCTAAGAGCAGTGGCCTCCACACCGCCCCCACAGCAGCCGAGGCCTACCTATACAAATATTTACCTACCTATACAAATATTATTGTCTAAAACGTAAACATGTTAATCTACGAAGTCAGAGGAACTGGCTACGAAACCAATTCTCTCAGAATTGTATGAAGCGTGATTTTTTAACAGTATAAAACAATATTTGGCTTGTTTGCCTGTGAATTCATCCAGCCACACTCAAATTGTAAACATATTTGATTACTTGCTTTTGCCCGCAACTTCGTTTGCGTAAAATAAGGTTAGGTTAAGTATGTTAGTAACAATCCTGTTTTAAATAAAATATTGCCTATGTTACTCGGTGACAGCTTTCTAACGGTTAAAGAATTTTTTAAATCCGTTGAGTAGTTCGCGAGTGAAATCCTTATAAACAACAACCAAACAAACAAAAAATGTAATAATAGTGTTTTACAACGCGATAAAAACCGTATAAATTTTGTTTAATTTCAATGTATAACATTCGCGTAAACGTAAGACAATTTTATACAAACAAAAAATCTAATCTTTACTATTAATATTAGTATAGAATTATCGCTAGGATAGCAAATGTCATCAATTCGTCCTACTAGGAGTACGAAAACTTGTTACATGAGTTCGGAAAATGCATTTTATTAATATAAGTTGTCTATTGTTTTCGCTATGAAAAATCAATGCATATGATCGAAGCATACCTAATTAGTTACGTCATTATTTCAGTCATAAATCTATTGTGTACCTACCGTAATACGTAATAACACTTTGACTGTACGGATGAAGTGGCAGACCAGCGGGCGCCTTTGTTTGCCATTATTCCGAATCTTTGTGAACGTTGTATATGTCGGCACTGCACATAACATTTGACATCCGCTGTCAATTACGTCGAAATAGGGTGACAAGTATCGTCACTATTGCGGAACGTCAACGGTGGTGGCGAGGCGGCCATCTCACGCGCACCTCGCTCACGACGAATCGCTTATTTTCGACGCAATCTTTAAACATTCTATGTTTATATAACCATTAGCCAATCCCTAATTATTGAGCAGTGAATAATACGTTACATACACCATCCTGTGCCTACATATACGTTACCCGTATATTTGTAAAGTTGACCGCGACATAATATTTATTACCTATTTATAAAAAAACTCTAAGCTGATAAGTAACAGTGGATGAAATAGCCAAATCTGGCCTCTAGGCCGAACTTCGGTCGCGGCGGCCAATCTAAACGGTGACTGGCCATCTGCACGTGACATATTATATTGCACAAGTGTGTGCGGAAACACAACTGCACACTCTGTTCCCTAACTCTCTTAATCTGATAAGACAGTAATCATTCACGACCGGACTTAGAACAGGTGCAGGACCGACGGCTTTACGTGCTTTCTGAGGCAATTCCGATGCAAGGTTGTGTAAACCGTTAACTTCCTCACTCTGGGCTGCTACTGAGATTTATTTTCAGAAAAACCCCAATAACTCTTTGTTGGTCCGACCACGTACAGCAGTCGCATACACTACCGCTGCGCCACGGAGGCAATTCTGATTGCAGACGCAGAGACAGCAAATATTTAGTGACGATACAAATGAGTTCGCTCATTCTGAAGAAGTACCCTCTTACTGGAAACGGCCGTAAGAGTCATAACATCATTAATCAGTTTCACTTGTTGAATAATAGTTTCATAGCTCACATATATACTTGTGAGTTTTTTTTAGTTTTTTTTACAAACGAACATTACCTACAGTAATCGCTACCAATATTTGCTAAAGAAATACAATTCATGTCGTGGAATAATCTACAAAAATTCTAATAACGATTATCCTGATAATTAGATTCGAAACAAGTATTAATTGTGAGTGACTCGAATTCTCGAATTCTATTCCGTGTGGGATATTGTATCCAAATACTTGGTACACTGGGATTGGCAACATGACCATTTAAAACGTTGTGCCATCTATGCAGTAATTACGGGGGCCGAATGGTTATACGCCTCGTTAGTTGTTTAAAAGAAGAATATTTTCTTAAGTTTCTTCGGTTAGCTGCCGTCCGTAGACAGACACCTTTATTTATACATCTTAGAATATTCTAATAGACAATGTTAATAAAACCTACTACGTTAAGTGCAGACTTAGTTATAACTCTGCCAAGAAGTTAACTCTATGTTTTTTTTTAAATATTGCTGTTGGTGGCAGACAAGTAAGTGGCTCACCTGATGGAAAGTGGTAACCGCTGCTCATGGACTTCAGCAATGTCAGGAAAGCAAAGCCGCTGCCTACCATGAAAGAAGAACTTTCTTTAAACCTCGTTTGAAGAAGGACATAATATAATAGTGCTCGGGAAACACCGTTTGTAGTCAAGTGTCTATAGGTCGCAATATCATTAATAACAGTCTCCAAATGTCCAATGTTGAATCCACGGGGTGAATGGGGTCATGGACGTGACCCGCCTTCCATTGTCGAGCAGTAGAAACATTCGTCGGTTCGATGTCGGTCGCTATGGCCTGTAAAGTCTATTTTCAGAGTCAGCATAGTGATGGTAATCTATACTTAAAGTAATGTATGTAATAAGTGTTTGATACGGGTCGTCTGTAGGTGTTCAGTTTTGACAGTAAACGTGGTAGTTTAATTTTGTTCTTGTGATGCCTAGTGAAAATATAATAGCAATTTGTCGTTAATCATAATTTTACCGCTTAGTAATGTTTCTTTCCTTTTTTATAAAACAGTCTAATACATATACATATGTATATTTGACTGTATTTTAAAAAAAGGAAAGACACATTTATTTTTAAGAATATAGTTACAATATAGATGTTACTAGAATTACATAATAGGTATATCTCTTATATTCTACCATGTCTGGTGTACAATTACAGTTTTATTACAGTTATTTTATTATATTACCTATAAAACGGGACAAAAAGAATCATAGAAATAAACTTAATTAAAACAAACAGAACAAATATCTTATTATGGTTATCATAGCATATGCATGTTAAATAGTAACATTTTTTTAGTAAAATTAGCTCTGTGAAATGTGTGGCAAACAAGAATACGGACTGTCTGATGGTAAGCGGTTATCGTAACCTATAAATACTAGTAACACTATAGGGGTGTCACACTTTGTCAACCCATAGGTATATGCGTCGCTGTCCTGCGAGTCCAAGGGAAATTTTTACTGGAACATGTCTAATAGACTCTACTTAAGAAGTTTGAAACCCTTGGCTGCTTGGCTGAGACCATCTGTAGGGTGAAGGTACTTTCCTAGTCGGACTGCCTGACTGAGCGAAATCCCATGTGCATTCTGCTGTGCCCACCTATCTTAAATTATACTTTGATTTTCTTATAAATGCCATTTAAATTATAATTTTCCGTTTATTAATGCTATTTTGTTGGCGTAATACCTAATAGGTACTAATATTGTAAATTTTTATAAGTAAATATGTTTGATACTAAATCAAATAAACGCATTTGTAAAAAAAGTGGCATACAGTCAATGTTTTGAATTATATGATTCTTTTTATTCCATTATGCGTCCACCGCGGCAGATACTAACGAATAAATAATATGAGCTAAATAAACTTTTAATTACAAAAGTAAACCTTTTCTATCTCCTAGGTATAATTTATTTTCATGCTCGTTATAATTTCACATACTTACTGATTTTATTACAGTGTCTGAAACATGCAATACAAACCGTTGTGCCTTAAATAAAATTATTAGTGTTATTTTTTTTATTTTGCTCGTCAAAATGACCACACTCCGCCTGATGGTAAGCAGTCGTGTGGTCTAAGAGCAGTGGCCTCCACACCGTCCTCATAGCAGCCGAGGCAATGTTGAGGTCTCTACTTTGACGACCTGAGAAGGTGCTTTTTCACGCTCCGCTTAAAGGACCCAGGATTGAAGGAAGAAGGAAACACGTGCCTTGGAAGGGCTTGATCGTTCGGCAGAGGTATGAGGACCCAAACTTGTTGGTACGCGCTCTAGTTGACTCTACCGTGTAAGGGTGGCATCTGAGCCCAGCACGCGTTGTTCTGGATAGGAAAGGCGAGGGCGTGATAAGGTGGAATAACTCTTTAGGGCACTCCCCGTGGTATATTCTGTTGAAACATGCCAATGAGGCAATGTCCCTACGTAGTCTCGGTTATATGATTGTGCTAGAATTTTCACCACTATTACTGCATTTACTAAGCTACGCAATTAAACACTAGGCTAAATATTAAAACCATTGAGGTATATAGGTAACTGAATGAAACCTAACATTATTTTATTTTCAGTTTAAACACAAACATATCTACCATGTTTCAACGTTATCACTTAGCCTGACCAAAAGCACTCCGTAATCTAAAACTGTGGTGAATATTCTAGCGTTTGTTTGAACAACACGTTTAATATGCAATTGTTCGTTATCTAGTGCACAATAAAGGGAGTGACGGGGTTGTGTTGAAAGCGTATTGCCAGGTATCCGCCATCAATTGCAATCTGCACGCTTACTTTGGATTAACGAATTTATTGGAAAATCTCCACTGTTGTTTTACAAGCTTTGGTGCTTTCACGAATCGTTGAGATTTTTAACATTTCATAGCATTCCTCTGACTGTTTTTAACTATTTTTATTGCAAAAGCACGGCATTCAGTGTACTCATTGTTTATTTTTTTTATACTACTAAGGTGTCAAGCAAGCATACGGCCCATCCGATGGTAAGTGGTCACCGTAGCCTATTGTCGTTCATGTTCTTCATTCATTTGCAGTAGACGGTAGCTTGGTTGTGTTTTTATCAGCTTTACATAAGCAATACCAAGGAAATAAACTACGAGGTTATCATTTGCTAACAAGGTAGCGCTTGAGTCGTACTACAAAAAAACCCTGCTTTTATTTGGAAATGTAAACCATGGACAAATTGCTCCTCATTTTTAATATAGGTACCACGCAATCGCAGCGGCGGCGGGTGGTACCTGGTATCAAAATACATATTTTATTTAAAGGTGTACCCAGCTGTCAATAAAGTCCATTGGCATTTAGCCTATTATTTTGATTAAACACACATTCGAATAAACTGTCAAGTACACAGGCCAAATTCTAAAACCAACTTCTTCGTACTTAGATAGGGAGATTTCAAATTTCCCGTATATAATATACTAGATTTTGCCCGTAGCTTTACTCACGTAAATGTAGGTTAGGTTAGTAACAGTAGGTACTTTTTCTGGATGACAGGTATCCTATGACCTTTCCTTTTCTCCTGACAACGTGTATTTCATGATGATCGGTCAATAAGTTAAGTGCGTGAAATCGTAACAAACAAAAAAATTCACATCCACATCAATAATGATTGTAGTTACGAGTATGATACAGATTGTAAAACCATAGGCTCATACTTGAATTTTATCGTTCAGTGCTGTGCGAATGTTTTACACCAATTATTCAAAAATGTGTTCGAGCATAGAAAAATCGCAAATCGATCGTAATCCGATAAAAGTACAAACTAGGTTTTTTTTTCAAGCACTACATTGGCACAAAATAAAATCATATTTTAACAGAACTTTTACATAGAGGCTTAAAAACATAGCAATGTTTACGTTTTTTAACAGCAGGCGAAAATATGCATCGGTAAGTTTAGTCGATAACAGCCGCCGGTCTTTATATAGATGTGGGGTGTGTCGACGATAAACATGATTGATATGAAATTTTTATGGCCATCGAATGTATCTACAGAATTCTACATTTTTTGACAGAAAATACAGCAAATAAATGTAGAACATGTTATGAGTTATAAACGTCAACAAATAGTTGATAAAAATATGTAAGTATAATATACATACATCTTCAATATAGATCATATTGACAATGATCAATATGAAGATGTATATGCTCATCTTCTAACCTATTGAAACGCAGCGGCACACCGGCGGCCTCACACAATAGATTTTTAATTATATATATCTGGTACTAGATATGCCCGGGGTTTCACCCTTGCTTATAGTTACTGCCTCGCCCCGTGGGTCGTAGCGTGATGTTATATAGTTTATAACCTTCATAGGCTATTCACCACCAAATGAAATTTTCAATTCGAGCCAGTAGTTCCTGAGATTAGCGCCAAACAAACAAATTCTTCAGCTTTATAATATTAGTATAGATTTTAAGACATGGCAGAATAATCAACAATTTATACACTTTACTCAATTCAATTTATCTTTAATATAGAATTAGTTATATTTAGCTCTACGAAGTGAAAATGTACGTATACATAGGCATATAATCATAAAATTTTATAAAATTATCTCCTAGAAACCTGAATAGTGTCGGGTCGCTAAAGTATCATTTGATGGTGCGAAGAGTAAAGTTTATTCGTGTTGCTCTCACCTGATACCCTTCCATTTCACCCTGAGTGCAAATATAAGTAACGAAGCTTAGCTACTATGTTAAATGTACATAGAAATGATTTCACTAAAAAAAAAAATATGAGAAAAGTAACGTCAAAGTTTTGACTGCACGGGTGGCGTAGTCGTTTGAGTGGTCGCCTCGCCACTGCCATTACGCCGAGTATTGTGGGTTCGAATCCCACACGATACACAGACGAAACTTTGTGTGATCCACAAATGGTTGTGCTGAGCCTGGGTGTTCTTTGTGTCCGTTGTTTGAATGTTTGTAAAGTTTCCCGCGACAAAGGATTTATTCCTAGTGTGGGAGTTGCGTTTTTAAGAAAACAATAAAAGAAAAGAATAAAGTAAAGTAAAAGTACCTACTACTTGGTATAGCGGATCTGACATTATAAATATGACATTCATTTTAATTGTTTTTCATCATAAAAACCAGACCTCTTTTGAAGTAAATTGTTATCGTTTAAAACATTTATCATAATCCTAACTAATATTATAAAAGCGAAAATGAGTTTGTTTGTTACCTTTTCACGCCTAAACTACTAAACAGATCATCCTGAAATTTTGCATATACGTTGTCAAGTGTACAGAAACGGACATAGGCTACCTTTCATCCCGAAAAAAACTGCTGTTCCCGAGGAAAACAACAATAACGTTCTTATGACAATAGATGGCGCCACGTGTCTTTCGAATCATGATTGAATTATATTATTACAAGCAGAGTACAAGCCGAATTGATTGTCAAACTCTAAATTAACGCGAGCGAAGCCGCGGGCAAAAGCTAGTGATTACATAAATGTTTTAAACGATAACAATCACCTTATAAACAAGAATTTTGTGTGAAAAAAAACCACACAATGTTCTTGTCTATACGGCTATCCCTTATAATTATATTATTTCAATATCTGTAAAGTCTTTCACGGCAGGAATATTAGCGGACATAGTTTTAGAAGAAACATAAAATGGCGGTGTAAGCGGTCTTAAAATAAGTTGTCACAAATATTTATAAAATAATAATAATAAAAATAATTTATTTTCACACCACAATACAGTTGAAGTAGGTACGTTTGATATCAGACATAAATTTAGTTGACTTAGAAGTACTGTGGGAGACTGGTGCCTAAGGTAGACGGACAGTCTGTGTTTCAGGACACCAGGTTTAATGCTGTGGTTTAATGTAACTTGGCCGTGAGGTGGGGCCTCACGGACAAGTTACATTTAAAAATAATAATCAAAAAATACGAACAAATACAAGTTATTGGTGCGGTAAGTTTTTTTATTTTTTATATTTTACATTTTAATTATATATATTGTTAGTATGAATAGTATTTGATGTGCACAAGTTGTGTGTGTGTGTGTGAGGGTATGTGTGTATGAGGGTGCGTGTGTAAAGTTAAATAAGACTCAATAACGTCTTGATCGTCACTTTTAGAACGAGTAGAACTAGTTTGGTCTAGAATAAGTCTACGTTCTAGAAACTTGCATTCCAATTTCCAAATCCAGAATTAGATTGTCGAGCTGCATTTCATTAATATTGTATTATATTATAAATGCTATTTACCATCGACTCGTTTCGTAGTTTACTCATACAATTTGCAAGAAGATGTCTCATGTTAACTCGAGCTGTTGTGTGAGATTGAAGCAAAACATTACTACGTAAATTAAGTCAAAATTTACTTGGAATTAAAAGGTATTGGCACACAGTTCGGTGTATTTTATTTGGGAGGGAAAACATTATCGTAAATTAGATATTTTCGTACCAATATATGGAATAAGGAACTGAAGAGGTTGTGAATCAGTCATCATATTAATCTTATAACTTATTAAAATTACACTCGTGTTTACCTTTCTCGACTGCCTCGGTAGCGCAGCACAAGGGACTGTAGTGCATGAGGTCCCGGATTCGATTTCCGATTCGGGCAGTGTTATTGCGGATTTCTGTGAATAAATTCTTACTAGCAGCTAAAAATGTGCTCTGAATGGCAATAGACTGGCCCTCTATTAAGTGTGACCTAAAAATAATACTTTGCGAAAGGTGAGTGTCAAACACCTTAACCTAACCTAACCTACCCCTTCGGGAATATTGGCATGGGACAATTTTTTTTTTATACAACTAGTGTGGCAAACAAGCATACGGCCCACCTGATGGTAAGTGGTCACCGTAGTCTATGGACGCCTGCAACACCAGAGGCATCACTTGCGCGTTGCCAACCCTTTAGGAAAGGACGTGGGAAGGAAAGGGAGCGGGATGGGGGAAAGGGAGTGATTGGGCCTCCGGTACTCTCACTCGCCGAACGAAACACAACAGTAGGACTACTGCTATTCCACGTCGATATTCTGTGAGAGGGTAGTCCTTCCCCGGTCGAGCCGGCCCATTCATGCTGAAATCAGCGAGGCTCTACTACTCAAAACTATGAATGTGTGGCACAATTGCAAACTTATCCCCTTAGACCAAGGAGTAGTCCCCCTAAAAGATTTTCTTTAAAGTCAACTCTTCCACTAGGAACAGATCCTGTCTCATGTGGGTTTTGAAACAATAACACGCGACGCCATCCGAGCAGTAAATTTTTCCCCGGTATTACAATTTGCAAAGGACAATATTAAGATACTATCGTGTGTGCGTGCATCGGTACAATTTGAAATAAACCGGTTAACGTGCAACGTTTAAAACTGTGAGATATAGCAAAGTCACGCGATTAAACATTTGTAATTGTGAGGTAATCTGTTTTCTTTGACTTATAAAGTTAGGAAGTTATGATCGACCTAAACCGGGCCTATTACGGCTTAATTATATTTGTAATAACTATATATTCTGTGTGGTATCTTATCTTATGTGGGGACCAGTCAGTTCAGACCGGCGACACTTCAACCCAGTGGGATCTTTTGTGTTAACACTCTCCCAATAACGACTGCCATAGATGTTCATGGCAGCCGGGACCAACAGCTTAACGTGCTTTCCGAAGCACGGAGCAGGCGATAATTGTCAATCAATACGCACATAATTTCGAAAAGTCATATAACTTCCGAAAGTCAGAGGTGCGCGACGTGGGTTCGAACCCGAGACCCTCTGCATTGCAGTCTGTTGGTCTCCCCACTGAGCTATCGCTGCTCTTTTTGTATGGTAAAAAGTAGACATTTGTACGATTATCCATACTAAGGTTATTAGGTATTTTCGGTTGATGTGTATTTATATGTACGAGTGTGTGAGTGGGTGTGAATATTTAGTATCTAATATGTATAGGTACTTTGAATATGTATATTTTATCGAATGATATATCAGTAGTGACACGAAGATAAATATGTATTTGGTAAGTTTTAAAAACTGTTGAGGAACAACCACACACGTATTTTTTTCTTTGTGCAGGTAAAGGTCACTGTATATCTAAATTTATAGACTGTATACAGTGACGGATTAAGCCATCGACTATATCCTTTAAACGAAGTTCTTGTTGTAATGTTCATTTTTATTTGTTTCTTGCGACAAATAAGTCATGGAAATCGTAATTGCAGCTAACGGCGCACATATCAAAATAGGTAGAATTATTAATGCCCCTAACCTTTCATTAAATTAGCATTAAATCGCTAATGTCGGTGACTTTAATGTGACATTAATGTTTGCTGATACGAGTAGGCAACACAGCGTAATCAGAAAATGGTTTTCATATTCATATACTGCTTGCTGCACTTTTAGATATTAAATTTTTTGGTAAGCAAGAAGGTAGTGCACGAGATCTCGATCGCGCGTCTAATGCATTATCCGTTGGGCCACCGCATAATTTCGATTTTAATATTAAAAATAGCTAGAATAAACAAGTACAGACTAAATAATGGTTCATTACCGATATAAGTATATTTCGCAGCAATCTATGTGGTTTATTCAGTTTCACACGATAGTTCGCTGTCAAATTAAAAATAGTCGACGTCACTCGTTCAAAGCGTGGTCGCCATGTGCCACAACGGATCGTAAATGACCAGCCAATGTTATCGATTGACTTCGATCGACTGCAGTCGATCGAAGTCAATCGATAACATTGGCATCCAGTTATTTTATCTCTCATATAGTGTTGAATTTTTTATGTTTTGTAGAAAGCGAGAATAAAATAAACTAAAATAATAAGGCAATTTTCTCATTTAATTAGCGTACGTTCCTGCTAAAATGTTACCCTAGGATATATTAGGCCTATAATATGTCCTAGTTTACAATAAATACGCTTTAAAAAATAAATATATACTGCCTTGTGGGCAACGGTAGTGTATTCGGCTGCTTTGTATAAAGTCTCGGGTGAAATTGCCGGGTCGGGCAAAATGTTATTGGGTTTTCCTGCCAAGAAAAGCTCAGTAACAGTACGGAGTTGAACTGCAGTAAGTTCGTCTGCAATAATGTAGGACCTAAATCCATACCAGTTGCAATGAGGCGGTAATACTCCTGTGCATACACTTTCGAGCATATGTGTATGTAGCCGTGACTACGTATGTATAAAAAAATTGCAATGATCCTCTTCTTACATATTTTGCACCCCGGGTGTGCACGACGTAATATTTTTTTTCTCATACAAATAAATGGTTGTCTATTAGAATTACTGTTTTTATAATTATGTTATATGGATGTCATAAGCTTTTATGTCCAATTCAGTAACCTAAATTTAGTGTAAAATTCGCGACCTCAATAGTTCGCGATTTTAACTAAGATTGCCAGAGTCATGCGAACCTGCCGGAAAATTTTATTCAGTTTAGTTATGAGTTTCAATAGCAAATAATTTTATACTCAAGCGTTCAGTTGCAGTAATGTAATGAGTAAAATAATACGAAGATCGCGTGTAAGACCGTCGACACACTATTGAGTCATTAATACGTAGTTGCTGAAAGTTTAGATTTAAGAACTAGACTTAATATTATGCCAATACTAAAGGGTTTTTCAATAAGAACGGGTAGATGTTGCACATATGGGTCTTTCAAATAAAAAAGAATTTTGTTAATACCTCACACACAGCTTGTTTTATTTCAACATCTGCCCGCCCTTATTGAAAAACCCTTTATTTAGGCTATCGTTTAATGCTTTCAGATATTTATGCATAGTATCATATCTTTGTCCTTGAAGGGATATGCAAAGGTATACTAAAGTGCATATTTTGTTCGCTATATTTTAAGATTCACCGTATCTAGTAGGCTGCAAGCCTATTACTGACGACCGGGCATTGGGTAATTTTTATTAGCAGTACAGTACTCTGGAGCAATTCCAGATTCTGTGCCCAACAGAAAAACACTACAACATGTTGCCTAAACTAGGAATCAATTCCGCGATTGTGCGCTTACTAAAACTCCATGCCGCGGGAGCAACACTTGCTACTTAAGAAGTAAATTTCGTATTGTAACTTTAATATATAATTCTGACTATGCAGCAGTCGGAAAGCATAACATGGATGCCATTAAAAACACATTTTCGGTGTTTAGCCAAAAACTGTTGACATCTGCGACGTAAAAAGAATCGTTACGCAAGAGTGTAGAAAAATATAAAATCCAAATGGCGGGAGCTACCAGTTATGAAATAAACAAAGATGTCGTAAAGTTTTTGAGTTAAAAGCTTCAGAGGAGAAACAAAACAACTTTTTATAATGAACTAGATTTTGCTTGCGGCATAGCTCGCTCGGAAACAGTAGGTATTTTTTTCTAAATGAAACCTTACATCTAGGAAAAAGTCATTTTCTGTACCCCTGACAACGTGTATGCGAAATTTCATGATGAAAAGTCGAGCAGTTAAGGCGTGAAAGCGTAAAAACAAGCAAATTCACATTCTAATTTATTTAGGATTCAGAGGGCAATTTTAGATGTATTACTCGCGATTTTATTTTCCTTTCCTATCTGTGCACAGTGATTAAAATCAAATTCTCTTTTGTTCATTTTAGCTTATTGCGCTCCTTCTGCATATAATCTAAGTATTCCAAATCTCACACTCTTAATATTGCGCGCCCGGAAAAGTGAGATTTGGCTCAAACGGGTACAAAGTTTTATACATATTGGTTTTTTTATAAGGTATTAACTGGCTCAGAATTGACTTCAAGGTCATACTGATCGCGTAACGCTGTTGCTTTTGGCGTTAATGAACATCTTTTTACAGTAGACCATAAGAAAAAAAACTCACCCGAAATGTCCTGAGGACTGAATATGATGAACAGTTTTATTCATAATTTTAGATACCTAGTAACTATAAGAATATAACTGCAACAATTTGTCTCATTGCCTATGTAAACTGGCACTGCCATTTGTGGTCACCCTACTTGAATTCAATTTAATTTATTTTGTATGTGTTTTGTATGTCTGGGAATGGTGCAATTTTTATCTAGATAGAAGAGAATACTCCATAGAGCATACATCACAGAGCTCACTTGAAATTGTAGAATAAACATACGTCCCTCATATATTATTAAATTTAGATTTTACCGTCGCGTCGGTCATTCTGTGAACTCTATAGTTTGAGAGATGTCATTACCTGCGTACAAGACAAAACTATTCACTATTAGATTTTGTCCACGGCTTTGCTTGAGTGAATGTGTTTAAGTTCAAGTTAGTAACAGAATTTTTTTGATAAATGGTATCCTATGTCCGTTTCTGTAACCCTGACAATGTGTATACGAAATTTCATGATGATCGGGTGAGTGAAAGCGTAGCAAACAAACAAATGTAGGTTACATTTAATTGAAGCCGCGGGCAAAATCTAGTTTTAACATATTACACAACTTGCTAATTTAATTCAAACAATTTACATTAAGTAGATAACAAACATACATAAGTAGTATTTTATGCCTTTATACGCGATAGCTGACCCGCGCAACTTGTCTGCTTCACATAAGAGAATTTTCCCAGTTTCTACAACATTTTTCATTGATGCTCCGCTACTATTGATCGTAGCATAATGTTATATAGCCTATAACCTTCCCCGATAATTGGGCTATCCAACACTAAAAGAATTTTTGAATGCGAAACAGTTAGTTCCTGAGATTAGCGCGTTCAACCAAACAAACTCTTCAGCTTTATAATACGAGTATTAGTATAGAAGAGATAGGCAATCGTATACTACCCCATATTTCCGGTTATGGTATTATATAGATATACCTTACGCAAGTCTATTGCCGTCTACCGTAAACAAAACAGCACAGAACCAGACTCCTTGCTACTACTTAAAAATTCTTGATAGATAAACCCAATAACAATTTGCTTAACCCGGGCTTCCAACCTGAGAACTCATGCACAATAGTCGTATTCAAGTTAAGCAATAATAATGCTACCAGAAATGGTGGTACGGCCACTGATTTATAAAGTATTTACTTAGAATGTTAGCTGTGAAACTAAACTTAACTTACAAAGGAGAACGTATAGCTCTAGGTTATCATAAAGTACAAAGTAGTTCATACTAAGATAATAAATTGAAAATACAATAAACTGTTTTATCTAGACAGTTACTTGTGGCATCTGTTATAACTATTTGTACTAATTTAGATGTAAGTTCGCTGGATTAAGTCAATTATCATATTTATCATGCACTTAATGTGCGAAGTTTATCAAAGATTTTATCGCATTAAACGTATTATTGGTTACGTCTTAAGCGTTACGTAGACGACTGACAGCGGTGATTAGGGCAATTAAGAATATATAAGTCCATGCAACAATTCAAACGAAAGACATAAATTCCATTTGTGCCCGGCCGAGTCCGGTGGACAGTAGAATGATAGAAAAACTGCGATTGTGTCTGCCGCCGACGTGGCGGCCGTACACGCAGATAGCCGCGGACATCAAGAGACAAAATCGAACTTCTCCGTCTTTCTGCCAACCGACACTGACTAGCGCGTTGGAATATGGCCTAACCCTTCTCAAAGTAAGACGAGGCCCATGTCCAGCAATGGGATAATTTATATTAACGGCTGATTTTATTATTATTAAGCAGCTTTATTGTTCAATAGAAATTCAAGGTTTGAGAGGGGAGTACTTTTCAAGCTATTGTATTGTCGTTCTTCATCGAATAAATTTGACTGATCTAATGTCAGAGTGGCTAAGATGATGGCTTCACTGCAAATGCGCCGAGTGTTACAGGTTTGGTGCCAACAGATAACAAAAATTTGTGTACCAGAAATAGTTACCGAATTTCAGTATTCTTTATTCTCGTTGTTTCAATGCTTATAAATGGCACAAAGGCGTATCCTTAGTGTCTTTAAAAAAGAAATCAATTTACCATCGAGATCTTCTATTTACCGCTATGGTATGAGGCTACTGAATAATGAGCATGGCCTGAAATAATAAAATGGGCTCTTAATTTTCTAATACATATGTATGCTATATGCATCTAGCCAGATGACATCAGTCTCATCAATTATGATCCAGAATTGTAGTACATCCGTGTAATATACCTCACTGCCTTTATCTTCACAAAACCGGGGTTAGAACAGTGAAGCGATAAGCTACTAAATAAATCCTTTGTAGCCGCGACCCCAGCCTCTCCCAACTCTTGACAGCCAGATATTAAATTATATCAGCCGAAATGACAGCAGCGGAATAGGAACAGAATATATTTCCTTCACTACAATTGGATTTATTTGGCCCTTCGCACTAAAGTGCGACATCGGAAGCAAGGGTCGGTATATTATTTTATGGAAAGACTTTTGCATACTTAGGTTGTGTATTTTGTACGTCGCATCTAGCTGAGAATGAGACGATCTAACATCAAACTGACACAGAATAGAAAATAACGTCAGATATAGGAGTATATTATATTCTTTATCTTCCTTTTGTCTTATTTTAGAACCTCTGCAGAAAGTAGTAAAGTATCTATCTCGATTATTTTAATTTAATGTCGATCCTAAAAAGAGTGGTCGTGGGTTTCTTCTAGATATCTTTAACTGGCTCACAAAGTAAACTAACGTTCATAAGTTACTATGTGAAATAAACGATTTTTTATTTGATTGTAAGATTGAGTAATTTCTTATAAGTATTATATAATATAGTTTATTTAATGCCAGACTTTCCACTGCGAAGAGATTTTGCTGGAATACAGCTCTAAAATATTAAAAAAGAAAAAAAAAAGTGTAAGGCATGTGCCGGGTAGTAGTAATAAATTATAAGTTGAGATACTGTTGAAATAAATATTGCAAATTTGCCTAAAGACGCTAATGTAGAGAATAAATCTAATATAATTATTTTGTTCCCCAACATCTAGCCTTTATAACACTTCATAGATTGACGTGAAAACGTCGACACTTCGCCTCTTTTGTTATACAAAGAGGGCGTTATGAGTTGTCTCGCGATCCGCCATAATGCCTGCGAATACCGCTGTTAATAGCGGGGCCGAGCGAACAAAACGTAAAGGGGCGAAGGCATTTATTACATTAATTTTCATTTATTACCAAACTAGCTTTAATACTCGACTTAGCTGGATATCTCATTATTATTTTTCGTATACTATCTGTAAGCTATACGCCTGAGGTAAAATTAAGCAAAGCCTACGAATATCAAATCTAATTTCACTTTATGTATGTACATATGTGTAAAAATCTTGATTGGCAACATGGATTTGGATATATATTTGCCGGATAAATACATATATGTATCCAAATCCGTTTTCCCATTAAAGATATTTTGACAGAGAATTTCTTTAAATGTTCACTGGTCTAAATATTTTGCAATATCACAAATAGATTCCACCAAGTAATAAGAATGTTACTACTCAGTATGCATAATGATTGTTGATTAAGTCTATTGTGCGTTTGTAATCCTACGGCTCAACGCTGTTTATCCATACACTGTGAGGCGATGATGGTTAAATTAATTTCTGCGGCGCTGTAATCTCAGGGTTTATCGTGTGAATGTGTTTACGTACATTCAATTAGTGTATAGATGTCGTAAATTCTGTCGCTAGGTCGATAGAGATTGTTCGGCTTAGTCCGGCAGTCAACAGCCTTATAGCTAGAGGTGAAAAGAAAAATGGCGGCGACATTACTCTTTGTTTTACTTCACAAATAGTACTAAAGAATATTGTGTATCTTTGTAAGAGAGGACTGAAAAATAGATAAGTATAATACTTATTTAGCGATAGTTATAATAATAATAATAATAATAAATCTTTATTTCAGAAATTTTGGTTTCCATATTTGTTTTTTTTTTAAAGAGAACAAACTTTCAATTATGTAAACTTAAATTAAAACTTAAATAACTTATGCAGCTATTTGTAGCCATTTTTCATACATGGTCTATTTGAGTCGATGATTGTGCTATATATAGGACAATTGATATCCAATACGTGTGACGAATAGGTAGTAAGCGATATTGCGAAAAATAAATGTCAGCTTTGCCTAACCTTTCGCGATTTGTACACATATAATAATACTGGACAACAGATTTTAACAGCAATGGACTTACCATTGTACACTTACTATTAAAATCTGTTGTCTAAAAGTAGGTATAAATAGAAATTTCTTCTCCAAAATTACTGCAGAATAATACGTAAAGAGGTTGAAATTTAAAAAAACACATCGCCATTTCATATTTCGAGAGGATGTATACGTATATCTGCATCTTAAGATCCAGTCATCAGCAAGTGTCTCCAAATACCGACAGTGCGAATATAAATAATAGTGACCAAGTGAGGGTAGTTGCCGAAACCCACACTTCACGAAGGCGCCGCTAAGCACACACCAGTCAACCCGTGACCACGATCGATGCAAGTCGGTCGAAACGTCGGGCAATCAATAGGTATTTATTACCATTTAAATACTTTATCGCGAGTAAGACCCGTTCCCTACCAAGATATTTCTATACCTTTAAGTAATTACCAACGCCATTAGAACCCGTTTTCTAATATTGTATTATCGGCCAAACCTTCTGGCTTATACATATATCATGCTATGTTGTGATGTAGTGGGGCGTAGCGGGGTAGCTGGACTTACGTTAACCTATAACTGGCAGCGGCACAGCGATGGCCAGACACACTAGGTATATAATTTATTATGCATGTTATTCCAAAAATTGACAGGTTATTTACAATAATCATAATCCAGAATCTGGATAAACTTACGTTCCATCTAATCACAGACTTTCAGTCACATATACGACCTTTTTAAATCTAAAACAATCGCGCTAACCAATAAATGAGTCAGAGGCTGTATCTTACAGACACAATTTATTGTGGAATTCACGAGATTGAACACACGCCGGTACTCAAAATAGCTTTACCATTCCAATGGTATCAATATCGGATTGCCGACCTGTTGAAAATATTTTTTGTCCGGGATGGAAAACGTTCGACACGTACAAATTGTTTTATTTGATTTGTTATACAAATGGGTGTGAGGGTTCACTGTGTGCATTTATGAGGCCGGTGATATTTAACTGCCAAGGAATGGTATCGTCTCAAGTCTATTACCTACAGTTGCCAAGGACTTTAAGAACATTTTTCACTACCGACAATCTTTATGCCATGAGAGACCTTACAAACAATTAAAAAATGCTTACAATAATACTCTAGATAGAATTAATCATTCAAGGATCACACAAGTTTTAGTGCCAAGTACCTTATTCAAGCCATACTTAAATTATTTACAATACTATGTAGTTCTTGTATCAATTACTTAGATATGGACAGCGCTAATAAATAAAGACGCAACAAGCTAATAGTGTCATACATAATTATGTGGTACTGGTGGAATAGTAATGACATACACAAGTGCGTTTATTGCAAATAAGACGGAACATGACGCTTCAAAAATACAAAATACTATTTCATTTAATGATTTTAGCCTTTTGTTCGTTTGAATTTATTTTCTAAAATAGATGTAAGTAATTTCACGTTCAAGTTGCATGCAAAAACTACACAACAAAAGCAGTTGACTCGGAGTCGCTGCGGGTGAACTGTAAACCACGTGGCATACTCTAGTATAAAAATCGAAAATTAGTACAAGTAGAACAATTATGTACTGCAGCACTAGCCATCGTTTTATTCGTTTAAACACAGCATAATTAATTGATATGCAAATAACTTACCAAATGAATCAGAGTTCGGAAATCAAAAATTCAAATTAAACTCGTTCCGAATCGGAGGGTATGTTCGTTATTTGACGTCCGTGTGCAATGTATGAACAACGTAATTGCTTAAATATCGTGTTCGCTTATAATCTGTGATTACGTATGAGTTTTTTTAATAATGTTTACTGTTAGACATTACTTAGTAGCATGTATTTTGTGTAGTTTTTTAATATCTAAATTAGTCAAAATAAAAATATCCATTGATTATCGCCTGTGTATGGTGCCAGGTATTAACTGAAGTGAATATAGTATATTCTCAAGTACTTGATACGCATAATAGGCGAGCCTATCGTCGGGCGTATACCCAGGCTAAAACTAAGAGTTTAAAAGGAACATCCCTAAGTATGTTGTCTGACATAGGCATCGAAGCGGTAGCACATAATCAACGGTAACGTATGCACGAGCTCTATTTAAATTGTCTCTTGAGCTGCCATTCTGAGAAACTAGGAAAGTCTGCAATATATCTACGTAATAGATACGTATATATGATTATTTATCACCGCCTATAAAGGTTATCTTAAGAGTCCATGTTGTCACTGAGTGATAGTCGATTAACACTTTGCTTGAACTAAGAAACGCCTAAGATTGCACATACGCCTACAGATGCACCTCTAGGGCAATGTGGTATTTATGAATATATTAAAAAAATATTAAATTAACAATTCATAGCTTTTATATACCATGGTGTTAATCTGCATATAGTACAAAAATGACAGGTTGGACAATAACGGTAATATTTATCTGTTACAAACATTAAGTTTTCTTTAACATCAATAGATTTCGTGGTTGGACAGTATTACTCGAATACAATATTACCTCGGACATACTTAAAGTCTTAATGACCGAGTTGCCCCTTTCCTGCCTACCTACTATATTTTTACCCTAGATTTAAATTACACTTTCTTTAAAAGATAACTTTTCACAAAATATGACGTGTTACTGTGGCAGATACCTTAACAAATAATATAAAATCTTATAAAGTATGCCCTTTTCAAGTTATTCAAGTATTTATAATGAACATTTTAAAGTAATACAACAAATGAAAAGGTATGAATAAGGCGCACGCCAGTGCGGCGCGAAACTCTTGGTGCGCGAGCCCTACTCGCACTGGACTGGTTTTCATTCTAGTCTGTAAATAACATTCATTATTTATTTATTTAATTAGGTACACCAACAGAATACATATTTTAAAATTAAAATTAAAAAAGGTACATGGAAACAGTCACTGACTGACACATATGCCAATTACAGGTATACACAACATTTACCACTGAAGCACACAGTTATTATGATATTACAAATTTAGATAAGATAAAAACTACTAAAATATAAAAATACAAAACGTAACAATAACAAAATGATATAAAAATTGTTTAAAACTTAATTCTGTAAAGACGAATCTGTTTTGGACAATATTACACGTCTGTATTTAGCGAGCGGGTCGGAAAACACATCAAGGTCTGGGTATAATATGCTAATTTCATTATATTCAGAGCATATTCTGGAAATCGGTGAATGTCGGCCCAGGTTAGTTTCACAGGGAACATCTCGGAATAGAACTGCCTACGCCGTAGCGGGAACTGTAGGCGTGCTACGCGCTACGATTAATGACGTCTCTCTGTATTACTCGTAGCGCCAAATATATCTTGATTCTGTCGATTTATGGATAACGGACTGAGACTTAGATTTAATATACCGATATATATGAGAAGTTACATGATTTCAATTATTTTGAACTTAATATTAAATGTGGCTTGGAAATTAATCCTAAATAATATTATATATGCGAATGTGAGTTTGTTTGTTGTTGTTCTTTAAAGCGGGGCGTGAAAAAGCATCTTCTCAGGCCGTCAAAGTAGAGACCTCAACATCGCCTCGGCTACTGTGGGGGCGATGTGGAGGTCACTGCTCTTAGACCACACGACTGCTTACCATCAGGTGGAGTGTGGTCATTTTGACGAGCAAAATAAAAAAAATAAAAAAAGATACGCTTTCACGCCTAAACTACTCGACCTGAAATTTCGCAAACACGTTGTCCGACTTACAAAAAGATTATAGAGCGAGGAACCTTTCACACAGAAAAAGGTACAGTTACCGAGAGACCGAAGCCGCAGGCAAAAACTAGTATTAACATATTATTATTTCTTGAATAAGATATTAAAGTATGACTGATAAGACATCCTCGTTGGTGCGGTATAAGTTTGCGATTGTGTTTTCGTGCCATTCCGTGGTCTCGGTTCGGCAAAATATTAATGAGTTTTACTAATTTACTGTCATTTGATTCACGCATAGTCATTTGATAACACATATCAATAGTTATTTAATACGTGCACACGCACAGTTATTTGATTCTATTTTTTAAACAATAAAGGTGATGTAGTGGCGTGTATACAATTAGTATTAGTAAGCAGTTTCCAACCCCAATGATAGTTGCAGAACCCAGTAGAAAGGAATTCAAGATCATAGGTATATTATGACAGAAAAGCAATGCGAGTGATAGAAACTAAAGCCTTTATGCCTTTTACTAACCATCAGGCTGGTTGCCTGTAAGCAGCACCCCTACTAGCGACGGTTGGTTACCGGAAAACATAAAATATTCGAAGCTTCAAGCAATTCGAAACTTTGACAAATATTCGAATGCGGCAACTATAGTATTGTTTGATTGATTATTAGGTTACATATGCAAATACGCATGTTAATATTGCAGTTGGGATTCGCAAGTGAACAGGTAAATATCACGAGAAAGACTTAATAATCGATCACGATCCTATATTAATCATGCGCTCATCAAAAGGTTTCGAATATTCAATTATGATTCGAATTATATTAGCTTTATGATTCACTGTAGTCAGATTGTACTAATAGCAAATGTAGGATTTAAATTAAATTATATTAGAACATAGAACTTATGTACAGACTACGTATACACAAAGATATAAGAAGTAGACGAGCACATCATGACTACAGAATGGTCCAAATTAATAAAACAAATAAACCATTCATAGAAATATGTCTATTGCACAGAAGTAGTTTCAATTTGACGGATCTCTACTGTTTTATAAATGTTCTGCAATCACGAAATCAAAAATACGATAGAAGCAGTAAGTGAGCGGGGCACCGAACCCTGGCAGTAACATGGCAAAACACTTAGTACTACAGAACTCAGTCGCAAAGAAATATATAAAAATACCATATTGTGCAATGTTAGACTAAACAACTATAGCCTGAGTAGAAATCTACCTAATAGAGATACCAACACCAATTAAGGTTCTTCAGAACACATAACCTTCTCGGTCAGATACAGCGCGTAAGCTTCCCAGTGACATATGACATATTTATGTTCCCGCGAGTTCAAGAACAAGTGAGATGTATCATACCACCGGCAACTAAGATTCTTCAGCACACATAACGAAGAGGTCAAAACAGCACCGTTAGCGTTTCAGTGACATTCACATATGTTTCTGCAAGTTCAAGAAATGCATGAAACCGAAAAGGTGACATGTGACTTATGTGACAAGCAATTTAAGAACCGATCCGTGTTGGGACAGCACTACATTATTGTGCATCAGGTAAAATATGAAGGGTGAGTGAGATAGTTATATTAAAAACTAGATTTTACCCGCGGCTTCATGGCCAAAAATCGCGTAAATGTAGGTTAGGTTAGACTAGTAACGGTATATTTTCCTGGATTAAGGGTACCCTGTGTCCTTTTCTGTACCCACGACATCGTGTATGCAACATTTTATGATGATCGGTCGAGTAGTTAAGGCATGAAAGCGTAACAAACTAACAAACTCACATTCACATAATATATAATCCTAACTAATATTATAAAAGCGAAAATGAGTTTGTTTGTTACCTTTTGACGCCTAAACCACTGAACCGATCATTCTGAAATTTTGCACATATATAGTCAGGTGTACAGAAACGGACATAGGCTACCATTCATCCCAAAAAAATCTACTGTTCCCGAGGAAAACAACAATACCGTTCTTATGATAATAGATGGCGCCACGTGTCTTTCGAATCATGATTGAATTATATTATTACAAGCAGAGTACAACCCGAATTGATTGTCAAATTCTAAATTAACGCGAGCGAAGCCGCGGGTAAAAGCTAGTATTATATATAGTAAGGATAAAGATTAGTAAGTAAGTAAGGATATCGTGTTTTTTTATAAGCCCGTATTGAGCAGACCTTTCATCCTTCAAGTTGCGGGCAAACTATCCCACAAGATAAGTCACGGGTGAACGCTAGTAAGTACTAATTTAATAAAACTTCTCATTTATTAGGAACAAGGTTACAAGCTTTATCAATTCATGTTCAATAGGGCTCTGTTTACAACTTGACAAGTCGTAAAGCCGCAATATTGTGCCATTAAAGAGCCGAAGTGGTTGTGCCAGTAATTAAATCCTGCAAATGGCTTAAATATTACGAGTTGGTGAAAACTGCTACCATCCACGTGTACTCTCAGATTCATTTCAGATATTTTAATATTATTATCACTTTTATACTTTAGTGTTGTATGATTTATACAACCGAAAACGGGTATTGACGCAATCATGGTCGGTACATACTTTATGCTTGATCGTTCGCCCAGGTTGCACTAGTCGCGGCAAAGAACGTGTAAATACATTCCCACACGTGAAAAAAGTTTGCTCTGGCTGTCTCATGACAAATAGACTGCTTTTGACCACGGCTTGTGCAAAACCCGCACGAATAAAAGTCATTGAGTCGCGGGGACATTAAAGAATTTAAACAACATTCCTACTGTTGTGTTTCGTTCGGTCAGTGAGAGTGCCGGAGGCCCAAGCACCCCCTTTCCTCCTTCTCGCTCCTTCTCCTTCCCACTTCCTTTCCTAAAGGGTCGGCAACGCGCAGGTGATGCCTCTGCTGTTGCAGGCGTCCATAGGCTACGGTGACCACTTACCATCAGGTGGGCCGTATGCTTGTATGCCAAAATAGTACTATAAAAAAAAAATTATGTATCACCCATACTCGAAACAACTATTTGTGGACAAGACAATTTTTGGCCCCATGTAGGAATCGAAGCCCTCGGTGTACTATCAGTGGCGAGTAGACCACTTAAATCACTGTGCCATATGTGGAGTCAAAAGATTGATATGACTATCATGTACACGTGCAACTCTTATATATAACCACACCTTTTGGTCACGCGCTGATATAAGAAGGCCTGACTGCCAGTTTCTTTAAGATGACCTACATAATATTGATATTTCGATTTCTTTATCATGTTGCCATGACAACATAACGGGTGGCTATAACAGAGGTATCAAAATTCAAAGTTGGTCAAAGAAGTCTGTCTCTCGTTTTATAGATCCCTAATTAATAAAAGATAAGTATGTATTATAAGTAATTTTATTACAGTTTTGTTTAATCCTAATCCTAACTATCCTAACTTCCTAACTAATCCTTACTAATATTATAAGTTCGAAAGTAACTGTCTATCTGTCTGTCTATCTGTCTGTCTGTTACCTTTTCACGGCTAAACCACTCAACCGATTTAGATGAAATTTGGTACAGATATAGTTTAAAACCTGGGGAAGGACATAGGCTACTTTTTATTGATGTAGATACCACGCGGGCGGTGCCGCACGCAAAAGCTAGTAATATTATAAAAGCGAAAATAAGTTTGTTTGTTTGTTTGTTACCTTTTCACGCCTAAACCACTGAACCGAAAATCCTGAAATTTTGCATATACGTTGACAGGTGTACAGAAACGTACATAGGCTAACTTTCACCCGAAAAAAATTACTATTCCCGAGGAAAACAATAATAATGTTCTTATGATAATAGATGGCGCCACGTATCTTTCGAATCTCGAATGAATTATATTATTACAAGCAGAGTATAACCCGAATTGATTGTCAAATTCTAAATTAACGCGAGCGAAGCCGCGGGCAAAAGCCAGTAATAACATATTTCTTTATTGTTTTTACATGCGATATTATCAATTTCAATCTTCATACGGAAGAAAACTTGGGTTGTGCACAAATTGCTGTTCAGAGTCTGGGTGCGCTTTATGTCTGTTGTAAAAATGTACCTATGTTGTTTGTAAATGTTTGTAAAGTTCCCCACGACACAGAACCTATTCCTAGAGCGAGAATTGTCGTATGTGAAAGGCGAATTAAAGAAAAATGCTTAGAATTGGGACAAGACTAAGTAACTGAATGTAAATTTACATTAGTAAGTGTAACTATAACGTTTATAAGTGTTACTTTGTGACCTATATAATAAAGACATAACAAATACTTTAATACTGCCTTGATACTGTATAAATTACATACGCGATAATTTATATGCCATTCTGAGAAAAAAATTTAGGTCTATACCCCCACTTGTTTCATGGAAGCAGGCAGAGACTGTGGGATTAGTTTCCACTTGCCGTGATATGCCTGTTTATCAGACTCTCGATGCCAGCTCGGTGAATTAAGGTTTACTCAAAATAGTAGCGATACTCAAGATAGTACAATACTGATTTACCGTATTGTCCCTAACTACCGCAAGGCTTTCTTTTTATAAAAACAAAGTGATAAAATTCTGACACGTAAATCTACACATTAAAAACTATCTGTGCCCTGCGGTTTCATCCACGTTCATTATTATTGCTCCGTGATGTTATGTAGCCTATATTACCTCTGAATAAAGTAGGTTCCTAATGGTGAAAATTTTATTAAAATCAGTTCGTTAGTTTTTGAGTTTATTTATTACAAACAAAAACACAAATATTTTTTCTGACTCCGAGTATGACGTCATATAATCTAAGTACTTTCACAATAAACTAGACTACCTAATGCAAAAATATTTCTCAACTCAGAATGACAGTTCTATAGACAACAAACAATTTCTTCAGCTTTATAATACACGTATAGATACTGAAAAGGCAGGAACTTAAAATAACTCATTCTCACAGCCTCAAGTATTCCGCGGCGGGTGGCAGAAGTCAAGATTACGTCAACCGAACATTTCACCCAACTTCCAACCGTCTTGTTATTAGAGCGGTACGATTGTAAAATTTTCATAGACATTAATTTTCAAATATAATTCTTATCAGCCAATTATCAGACCGCGATGAGCCAAGAGGGTCAAATTTGTTCGTGTTCATTGATAACAAAGGACTTTACCTATCCCTAAGGTACAATTTTGCGAAGTTTAAATGATTCCTCTTATTTGTGAAGCTTTTCCTTTTTACTTTTACGTAAAAACGGCGTTTAAGAAATGAAGAACCTTGTCTGTCAATTTTCACGAACGAAAGAATTCATTAAAAGATTTTTGAACTGGACGGTGTATTATGTAATATTGAATCATTACAGCGAGTAGGTACTGACGGCTTCAGTATGATTCGATTGAATACTGAGACCGCTGAACTAGACACAACCTTTTGTTTAACAATGTGAGGTAAACTCCTCGAACCACTTTCCAATTGCTATACGAGTATAACTAAAGAACAAATTGTTTCTGGATATAAAATATTTGTGTAATTCGAACCTGATAGGTGTCATTCGATACCGTTTCCATGTAAGTGCTGTAGTTCAACTTTGTAAAGGTTCGTTTGAGAACAATGGTTTTAAGTGTCACAAAGGGCGCGAATACTAAACGAATGGAGGCTTCACGGCTTCAGCGAGCGTGGGGCGGGCGCGGGGAGCGGGCGCGCGGGCGGAGCGACCCGCCCGCCGGTGATACCAGCGTTATACATTTAGTACAAATTGTTATTTTTATGACCAACACTGTATTTTACCAATTTTCAGCAAAAATTCAAGCGATTACTTTGAAAATAACTTTTCCGTGTCTTTATAAAGACTAGGACTCTTTTATAAAGACAAAGAAATACACAGACACTTGAGATATAATTATTCTAAAAATTATATTATAACACTGGAGAATATATAAAAAATATACATAACTAGGCAAAATAAAGTAGCGGAAACCAGCCATTACAGTTATTATATTATACGAAAATAACTAAAACAATTCGCATAGGTAGTTGTCCATTCTATACGCAATTTTACAATCTACTAATAACTTCGATATTTTTATTTTTAAGAACTTTTATAAAGCAATGAGTTTCAAAACAATTAAATCCCTTAAACCTAAATAAAAATAAAAAGGCCATAAATTTGAGGAAAATTTTGGAACAGTGTATAGCAACACTGTACTTTGGGCAGACTTGAGCGCGCGATAGCGGCGGGCGAACGCCGCGTGAGCCTCCGCAAGCCGCGCAGCCTTAACCCAAAACAGTACAGTGAATATCTTGTGTGAAAAAATGCTTGTTCAGTAGTTGTGTGGACCGACAACGCCTGTTGCATCTCTAAGCGGCTCAACACCCTCGGAAAGCTGCGCCTTTTTTGGAGCGACCATTTACGTGAGTATAATTTCTTTTGTTGTTAAACTTCTGAAATGTTAAATAGCTTAACAATCTCTTTAAGCCATTGAAATATTTTATCATGTTACATTTTTTTATATCGAAGTGGTTTGTTGTTTCCGGAAAAGATTACCTACCTCAAATTAGCCGATCGTGGCACCTCGCTTAGCGCCTTTGTCAATTGTTACACGCTAAACTTAATAATCCAACTAGGATATTTAGAATAGGGGTATATAAAAAATGTTTTATAACAAAATATGTAGCAAATAGATATAGATTGGGATGATAAATTCTTTATTTAATACATAATATAGTATTTAATAAATGCTTCTGAATCGTCAAGACAATGACTCTAAAGATTCAAAAAAGTAGTTGTAGATACTCGAATTTTCACAATGTAAGCATGACGTCATTCAAAAATCTAAATCTATTTATGCTTTTGTAGGTAAGGGGAAGTTTTAATTAATTTTACACTCTATTTAAGGCACATACTTCGTTTTATTTGTTAGAACAAAGCGGAAATTCAAGTTGAACTGTTCGCATTAGGAAGGCGTGCATTAAAGTTTGAAGTCTAGTTTCCGCAGGGCGCCGGCGGTCGGGCTGTGTGTGACATATAAGCTTCCCGGTCTTTTGTCATCTTACATACCGAATGTCGCATTGTTTGTTATGGACTTTTTGATTTGGTGATATAAAACTTGTCTGTGCGTGTATGTGACGCATAGATTTGGAAAATAAAAGGACTACACTATACCGAAAAAGGTTTTAAATACAGATATGTATGTATGTTATAATAAAAAGGTTTTAAATACGGATATGTATGTATGTTATAATAAAATGCACATTCAATAACTACATTGTCGTAGTCTACATGTCGTACATTTTAGGCGCCAAAACATTCACCTGGAATAAAAAATGGAATCTATATTAATTTGATCGATGAAGTTAACATATTTTTTATTTAAATATATATGCGTTTAGTAACGCCCTATCTTGTCTATTTAGGTTAACACTACTTCCGAGAACGTAATGAAAAATCTATTCATGCAAAGCTTAAAACGAAATGAACATTTAAATTATAACATAATTAAATTCCTCTCTGTGTTTACGTTTAACAGCTAGGCAATACATAATACATTAACAGATGTAACATTCGTTTACCATGCTTATGCAAGCAAGCTTATTTAATTTAAAAACACAACAAAAGAAGCTTCTTATTACCTCTACGTGAAACTAAACGCATTCAATGCAATCCGACTTAAAACTTAATCCTAGGGCAGTGAGACAGTGTCCAACTTGAAGCCCTGACCGCCACCCTTACCTCATTTCGTTAAAAGTTTGTAATGCTGTACACATAGCGGCCAAAATAAACTGGGAACAAAGAAAATGTGGTTGCGAAAGGGATAATTTATTCTAAGGGTACGTCATGGCCTTAATCTGGTGCGAGGGGAGACGCGGTTACTCTCCCCGTCCCGTAGATGAAGCCCACAAAATATTCACGATCAATTGAACAAACATTCGGTCTAATGATCCCTCGTATGATGTATCTGTTCTCTCAATTAGACCCTTTTGATATTCAATAGGGGAATACCAGTGTACCGAAAACTTGTGGTCAGTACCCAAATGAAATTTAATGGTGTTTTCAAGCTATGAATTACTAAATGATAAACAAAGGTTTTCTCTTAGCGTTTTTGGATCGGCTGAAATCCACGATAAGCATACTGTAATAAAAATATCCTAAGTCTTCATTTAGGATATGGTCGACATGTATTATGTGAACAATTGCATTCGAATCCATTTAATTTGATTTAGTAAGAAACATCTTCATAAACTTTCACATATATAACATTTATATATAATAGGATTTACATTAGACTTAAAGTTGATTTTGTTATTAATTCTTCTGTTAAGGATTATCACTAGATAATCCTTAATAGAGGAACAAATGTGGAATTTTATAATTTTTTATGAAGTCAATTTGTCAGTTATTTCTTAGGATGTTAGGAACGCTGACTGAAGCTGATTTGTTATGTATAATGAAACAAAGAAATGTCTTATAATGCAGACTGTTATACAGACTGTTATATTAAAATATTTTTTATCTCAGACGTTAATATCTTTTTAAGTTAGTGTCAGCCAAGGCTTATTAATGAAAAGAAAGCAAGAAAAAGTATTATCCACAATAATTAAACACGATTAAATCTCCTTAACGTCCCGCGTTAGTTTTCTAAGCAACGCTCATAGCAGTCTGGTGTATAATATCACTTTTTACAGTCGCTATTTTCCGAGTAAAACCTCTTTTATTTTATTTTCTTGCCTTTGAAGGCAATTGATAGCCGAGTTATCGGATAGCAATAAGTTACATATAGTTATGAATGTGGCTTCTTCCATCTTTACATATTAGGAGGACAGAGACCTTACCATCATCATTTAGAGCGTTGTCATTGCATATTCGAGACGGCGCGTTACAGAAGTATATTTCTGTTTTATTTGCGCATGTAATAAAAATACTTCAAGGTATAATCGTAAGGGCCCAGATATGGCTTTTCTACCACCTTTTTATTGCGCGTTCTTAAATTGGCACACGAATCTGCTTAGGGTTGAAATAGACAATAGGTAACAACTTACTTAGGACTTATATTATGTGCGCAATGTATATTTATAGGATTCTGCTATTAGATACAGGAAAATGGATAAGAATAAGTCACCAGTACCGGGTCAATAATTACTCCAGAAGCCCGGTCGCATAGCCGAGTCAGTCACCGGTATTCCACCCGGTTAGATAATGACGCTGTGACTTTGAAAAACACTTACGTACGGCGAAGTTTAATAGTTAGGGACTTTATTCAAGTTACACATCGTATCTTTACTCATGCAGACTTGATACGCGCACATTACGCGTTGCGATTACGATATTCTGTAGACTTCGATAGAATATCCGTCATATTCTAACGAGCATTTCTCTTATAAACACTCTTTTCTATGTATTGTAATTCAATATTTGTGACATTCATTTGGTAGTTTTGACTAATTTTTTTTTTTTTTTATTGCGTTTTGCGGTGACAGACGACCTGATAGTAAGCGAGAACCGTGGCTCATACACATGGCTGTGTTTTCTTAGCATTACAGAAGCAATGTCAATATAATAATAATAATAATATTCTATCACAACACCATGCACACCCAGCCCAAAGACAATGAATAAACATACATATATACTTCTTTTTGTAAATCATACATAATATTATACATAGAAACACCCAGACCAAGACAAACATCCATGTTCATGCACCATGTGCGGGAAGCGAACCCGCGACCTCAGGCGTGGCAGTCAGTTACACTAAGTACTACACCATCGATTACACAAATCTAGAATCTTGTGTCTTATTATCTTGCCATAGTCGTATGTCTACAATCGCCATCATGTCTGTAAAACCTTTAATTTTGGTTATGCTTGTCTCCCCTTTTATCCAATCTTCTTTGAATTTATTTTTCATTAGCTTTCGCTCGGGTGAACCCAACACGAATTACATACCATGAAATGTGAGATTCTCCAGGACATGATCTAACTTTGAACAAATGTTTATTCATATCTGTTCAAGTCTTTACGTGTAATTGAGTAAGAAACATCCAACCAATTTATGGTATTATTATAAACTAGTTTATGCCCGTGGCTCCACTCGTGTAGACACCTATAGGTTAGGTTAGTAACAGTACTTCTTACCGGATGAAAGGTACCGTAAGTCCTTTTCTGTTCCCCTGACAAAGTGTACGCGAAATTGCATGTCGATTGAGCATTTAAGGCGTGCAAGCTTAACAAACAAACAAACTCACATTCGCATATTAGTTAGGATTATTACAACAGAATTTTGCATTAATAATGATAGTGTAACATTAGCTATGGGGACCAATTTAATAACTCTACAGTGTTAATTAAATATTATTGCAACATTTACAGATTCGTGTTAATATTAAATTATATTCTGCGGTTTTGGTCACGTTTATTTAGGTGTTAAGATAATTAACAAATTCAAATTATATTAATTTAGCAAAACAAAGCATCGAATGAATAATTAATTAATGAAAATAGTGTGTGTTGTGTTAGCTATTAGATGATATAGTTTCATTTTGTGGTCAGTCGCTGTGGAATATGCGTATATGCATATATCAGTAGGTACATATCTATACTAATATTATAAAGCTGAAGAGTTTGTTTGTTTGGTTGAATGCGTTATTTTCAGGAACTACTGGTTTGTATTGGAAAATTCTTTTAGTGTTGGATAGCCCATTTTTCGAGGAAGGCTAGGCTATATAATTTCACGCTACGACCAAAAGGAGCGGAGCAGCAATACAAATTTTTGCAAAACCGGGGAAAACTATTACTACATAAATGAATATCTAAATGACAAACTTTAATTACAAACTAATTTAATATACCTACAATAATTTAAAACATAGTTTTTAAATAAATTCATATTATTATTATATAAATATAAATAAAAGATAAACAAATTGAAAAATAGAATTTAGGTACCTACGTAAATTTTTGATTACTTATTTCCATTTAATTAATTTTAATTTATTTAATGTTGCAATATTTAAAAAATTATACCAGTGGCTTCCTCCTTTCTTCTCTTCTATCTATTTTGCCGTGCCCGACAGGATCCATATTTGGTCTTTTGTATTATTTTTTGTAACAACATGTAATTACATATGGAGAGCAATAAAGCATTGAAATTGAAATTGAAACTCTCTTATGTCAAGCAGACGAAGTTGCGCGGGTCAGCTAGTAACACATACCTAAAACTGAATTTTGGAATAAAGCATGATAATAATTAATGATATTGTGAGCACAGTGATGGTTTTAGATGGTTATCTTATGTAGCATATGTGGATTACACTATCGCACCAGACTTAAATTCTTGTAGGTTGTAGATATTTATTTTGTGTCTGGATAATCTTAATGTCCGATGGTTTAATGTATGTAAAAGGATTTAACCCTAGAGTCTCTTTTCAGAAAGTACATGTTAGGCATGATTGCCGATGTTATGAGCTCGGGATTAATTAGACAATATATATTTTAATCAGATTTTTTGGTACTGAATGCGTAGCAGCCAAGAATCTGGCATATTACCTACACTTAAATAAATATAAATAATAGTAATATGATGCGTTACTCTTGCTTATAGCATTAACACAAAGAAGCGCGAGATGCTATTTATAAAGATAACAGTTATTGTGAAATGCATATATCCTGCTAATCCTTACTAATATTATAAAATCGAAAGTAACTCTGTCTGTCTATCTGTCTGTCTGTTACCTTTTCACGGCTAAACCACTCGACCGATTTAGATGAAATTTGGTACAGATATAGTTTAAAACCTGGGGAAGGACAAAGGCTACTTTTTATTGATGTAGGTACCACGCGGGCGTAGCCACGCGCAAAAGCTAGTATTACAAATGTGAATGTTTGGATTTTTTTATTCAATCGCGAATGGGCCGCTAAGCTTTGGTATCACTATTTTAAAGAGTGATCGCTGTACCTGTATAAATGTCTACTAATTACAACTAAATTCCCATCACACATAGCCACGTTAAATACTAATGGCACTATATTATTCATAAAAGGTCAGTTTTAACGGCTATTATAATTCATTTGTAAACGATAGTTTGGTCCAAAATACCCTCGCTATAAATGTTTGAAACGGTAATACCCTACAAGGTTCCCTTACACACCTCAAGCAAATATTTGATTAGGATCAAGACAGGTCAATTACTAATTGACACCTTGCCTAACAAAATGGTTATTCCAATTTAACAGTTTCTGGCGAAACAGAACACCTGGCAATCTTGTGGAGATTTCTAGCAGTTAATTGCTAGTCAGTAGCAGACTGTTCTTTTACTAAATAATGGTGACTGTACACGTGAGTAATATGGCGTCCATCCAAGCGTGAAATAGGTAATTTCTCCCGACCATTAAGGGCAAGAATTCCTTTCACCAGCAAGCAACACGTTCGCACATAAAAAGTCAATTTTTTAACGAAAACGATTGCTCTGTCTCGCTGAAGTAAAGCTCGTTATGGCGCTACTGAATTTTCATTGGATCACGTATATTATTTTGCAGCGAATCCGTCTGGTATTAAATTTTAAGAGACGAGGAAATGTGCAGTAAAATGTTTGCAATTGTTGAGTTTGACACGGAAAGATAATAAAAAGCGGTTTGCGTTTTATTGTGACTTCGTTTGAGACGTTCCCCCAAGTAATTAACGTTATTATGTAGGTAGACGTTAGGTACATAAGTAGTGTAAAGGTCTTTCTGTGGCAGCCTAATACGAGTAGTTATACTAACAGTCTACACATTTGTATGTTTAGTAATAGTGCTTATATTATTCGCAATTTAGATAATACTAGCTGTCCGAACAGACGTTGTACTGAACACACGAAAAAAAGAAAACTAAATCAACCAAATTTCATCAAAATCGATCCAGCCGTTTAGGAGGAGCTTAATTACAAACACACGCACAGAAGACTTATATATATAAATATTGGACTTAACTGCGTTATTAATAGTACAATAGAATAATTTTTTTGTAGGTTTATCTATGCTACTTTTGATTGGTAGGGGAGGCCGGGAGAGTTGAACCGCTTTTTACATAAAGCATCATATTTTCGTGTTCATAGGTTTTAGATAATTGATTATACATTTTTGCGGTACCTTATTATAGCAGCTACATATGTGCATAATTGTATTTTCAATATACCGCGCAGATAAAAATTTATTGGCATTTTTATAAAAAATGAGATATGAGTCAAGTCTCCCCACCAGCAGGGACACTTGAACCGGGGTATGGGGAGAGATGACCATACTATTTCTGAGAAAAGAAAAATCACTTTCAACTTGAATCATAGTTTTATTAAGTTATTTTACACAATAATTTACTTGCTTTTAGTAGATACTCCCAGCAAGGAAAACACAAAAAATAACAAACTTTCATAACAATTGTAACAAAATATTCCAAAATAAACAAAACGACAATAATCAACATTTTACACAAACATATTAGTAGGTACTTACTTATTTTAGTTTTTTTATTTCATTAACTTATTTCTTATAATTTGGTATCATTTATATATTTTTCAAATAAACGTTAGGTACCTACCTTAACAAAATTACCGAATATTAATATTAATTCAGATACATATAACATTTTATCAAACTTTGTAATAAGCAGCCTATATTAACCTTTTTTAAACTATTAAACAACTTTTAATAAATCTTTAATCAGTCTCAAAATTATTTTAAATCACATTTAAACATTTTTAATATTATATTACCCAGAAAACTATTTCTGATCACATCACATTTATATATATCATATATTTCTGATCACAAGACAAATGAAATCATCGATATCTTTTGTAAGTCCTTTTGTATTTTTTTTGTTTGCTTGCATTTTTAGGAGGCTTGTATTGAAAGGGCATCGTGTAGGTAGGTAGTTACTGTAAATAAAATGTAAAATTAAGACAGAAAAGAAAATAAGTTTAAAAACTTGCTTCGCCGTAGTCGAAAAGAAAACACTTAAATTAATCTACATTTATAATTCCTACAAAGGGAGATATGAACCACTGAGCATGTCTCCCGCAACCTCCCTGGTGCAACTCTCCCGCTTACACTAATTTCACAATTTGCTTATGGCATAGAAACACCTCCAATCGTAGAGAAAAAATAAACTAACTAACTTAGCACACCTCAAATTACATTTATCTGGTAATATAATAATAGTAACACACGATATGTACCTTAATAAACACGACAGCGATCACAAATTACTTAAATTAAAAAATAACACTCCGCAGCAACAAAATCTCGTTTCACATTCTCATTGCCAAACAAAACAGGGATGATGCAAAATGACGGCATACTTGTGATTGCCTTCTAGCATGTCACCAATGAACGCATTGACGTTTCGTTCGCGCTAAATTTAAATACAATTTTGAAAGATGGTTCAACTCTCCCACCTGGGCAAGTCTCCCGGATTCCCCCTACACATTGCCAAAGTGCTGTTGACTTTATTGATAGGAAAATCTCAGTGTTTAGCACGGAGGACGGACCTGTGTTGCGTAGATGGCAGTAGGTATATCTGATAATACTTAGACTTATCTGACGGTATTAGGATGTTATATATCAATGGGGTAGGCTCTGTCATGCCATTATTTATGGCTATAGGACAAGTTTTGTGGCTAAATAAAACATTTAGCTTTACATAAACATACATTAGATAAAAAATAAAAGTATAGCCTATATTGACACACGTCGCGGGTTACTAACATAATAGTCCAGGAATATTAGGGGTTTCACCTCGGAACGAGAGAAAGTCAGCTATAAACTTGTATAAACCTTTATTTTGACACCCTAAAACTTGTCTCAAAACCGTATCGTAGGGCGTCCGCGTCTACAGATATTCCAAGGTCAAAGGTAAAAAAATCGATGTTTTACACATTTATTGCAAATATCTCGTTTCCTATGGCTTTTATGCTATTTGTATTTATAATAAATATTGTAGAGGATTAAATTCTCTACAACTATTGTTTAAGCATTTTTTTATATCTTGAACCATTTTCGAGATAGAGGGCAGAGTGCGCGCAGTGTTTTACTATTTAGAGTATCATTCGAGGTAAAGCTGTAGTCCCGATTAAAAACACGCCGTATAAAGTTTACAAATTATTGATAAATATATAATTCTAAATAATTTGTATTTTTTATTAACTATTACATACATAGATTCACGCCTGTTTCCTAGAGGGGAAGGCAGAGACTACGGATTTCCATAACTATTACGTTATAATTAATAATAATTTTTCAATAATTCGGTATCTATTCTTTTAACACTTATCTACACGTGTAATTAATAATAATAATAATTGATTTATTTCTCTTCACAAAAAAAAGCAACATACAAATTACATAAAACAAGGATTTTAAATATAATTAATTATAATAATTAATTAATTAATTAATAATAATTAATTAAATATTTTTTTATAATTTTAAAATATCGCTCACTATACAGTTTGTATGAACTATCACAAACGACTAAAATATTAAAGTATCTTCGCCGTGTGTACCGCGCTTTATCGTTATGTCACGTCCATTGAGGTATCTAGGGTAATTTTGTGGGGTGGCCAAGAGGTGGTGGGCACCAGACAATTCTGAGGTAGGCATGGATCACCTTGCCCCTTTTTATATACACCAATAGTCACACTATAAAAGTACACTTACAAAAGGAAATAACCTAAAATAACGTAAGTTAAGGTTTTATTTTCCACGCGGGGAAAGCCACAAACAAATAAAATTCAATTACCAAAATAAAGTATCGGCCAGTAAAAAACAATTAAGGTCAAGGTTTTAGTTTCGCGAATCGTATCCACAAGTGAAATCAATATGGCACGTTCGAAAATCGAATTGGAAATCCAGACTTTCAGTGCTGTGGAAGAAAGATAAAACAGCTTCAGTTACATAGATTAGTTGAGAAAATTACAGACCTTTATCTCAATTAAGTATTCCAGTCAGTTTTGTCCGTTGCCAGCAGTAAATTAGCTATTTTCTGATATCCCGCTTAATCGACCGTTGAATAAATTATTCTTCCTCGGCCTGACGCACCTCGGATAACTTCGATTAACGGAACTTTTATTGTCTCTATTCCAGTGATATTATATACAGAAAAGAAGCAGATATGTTACTAGTAAAGTGTTACAGCACAAAAAGTAAAAACCCTGAAAGGGTCCTTACAACTCTTTAGTTACTTTTTGAGTCGTTTTGTATTGTTCTCAAAACCAAATCAAAGCACAATTATTCGAATGATAGCTTTTTCGTTTACGTAAGCTATTGTTTTTTTATTGTGCAACATATTTTAATTATTTTTTACAATAGCATTGACAAATTATCTAGTGTATAATATCATTGTTCTGGTCTTTATCTTTGTGCTTATAAAATACTATTTTCTGTTTACGGGTATATAATAATTCAAGGATAATACGAGCAAAGCCGCAGGCAGAATTGCCAAACTGGACTGCACGGATGGTGAAGCGATTTAAATTGTCACCACGCCATTGCCACGGCGCCAAGTGTAGTGAGTTCGATGCCTACACGGGACGGGACTTATTTGATCCACTAACAGTTGTTTCGAGTCTGGGTGTTATTTCTGTCTGTTGTATAAATGTTTGGAAACTCCCTCGCAGCACAGGATTTATATCTAGCACGGAAATAAAAGTATGTTGATGATAAAATTACTATCGCCTGCACGAGCGCAGATAGAGCATAACCAATCCGTTTATGGCTCCATTTAACAACCTGCGTCCCCATTTTTCCCTTGAGAGAATATATTCCTAGCTTTAATACCTACCACAGTTGCCAGATCACGCTGTTGGCTGACACGCTGTCCCCGACTTTAACACACATATGTACATAACTATAATCACGCCAATAGATCTCTGAAAAGATAGCCAGAGGTGTTTTATTATATATGTAGTCTGAAATACCAGGAATCGAATCTAAAACAGTACGGTCGCAAGGTGCAAAGTCACGTTCTCTTCCTTCATTTTTCTAACATTATTACTACCAGTAACAGTAGGTACTTCATGCATTATCATTCCTTCTATATTTGAAAACATGAACGCTGTGCCTCAAACAGAAAGAAAACTTAGAATACGATTGTGTTTTGTTACTTTCTAAGAAAATCTATTTGTTTATGCTAAATAAGGAAGAACTGTTCACTCTTTTATTCATCGAAGAAAAATAAGCTTAGATATAGTCGGCAGACATCCGGCGAGACTTAAACAAGAATTTAAACAGGCGCCTGTGGGCAACAGAAAAATAAATTAACTCGAACTGGGGAGCCACAGCGAGAGGTCTGGCATAAAATTGTTTTTTTTTGTTTGCAGCATTCTATTATTCACTGAGGTGCTGAAGTACTATTATATGGTTTGCGAGTAGTAGAAATAAACAACGATTGTGGTACGGGTAGAATAGCTTATACAAGAAAAGTAAGTAGGTATACCTATTATGGTAAGCTAGGAAGATCCCTATTTTAATATAGCAATACCAACTTTAAAATAAGAAAATTGTGAGAGTAAATTCTTACTTAGTTTGTTAATTTCAGTAAGTATGCAATCTGCTATTGAATAACATCTTATACGGACCAGTCTCTGAAGTGGCCAGATACATCTACCTACGGCATAAACATATTATACCCACATCTATATATAGCTGTCGAAATGGTGGTATAATATGTGTAATCAATATTAATTAGGCCCATGTAATAAGGAAACATGTATAAGATATTTTGTGCATCGTAAACACTCAAACAGAGGATACAAAATACATCCAGAATTATAACAACTGTTTGTGGAACTCACAAAATTTTATCCCGTGTGGGTTTCAAACCCTCAACATGGCGTAGTGGTAGACCACTTAAATCAATAGGTAAGCCAAGTGTTACTTTAACCGACTGCCAACATAAACCGATGTCAATTTACATAATGTATTTCTTTAAAGCTAAATTATCTGTGTTTTCGATGTTAAGAAAATACATCAACATTTCTTAGAAATGCAATAAAATAACGATACGCAATAACGAATTCCGATTATTCTCCTGTTGTTGCGTAGAAGGTTCATGGACTTCGAAAACAAATAATTATGTTTTGCCACGTGTTTCCTTCCGCACGTGGCATCCTTAGACCGTTTCACAGCGATGATTGTTAGAAATTTAAGATTTGATATACCTAATCAGAAAACATCGATAAGTATTTCTGAATGTATAAAATCAACGCAGCTTAGTCGGGCGGATCATGTAAGTTGTGCCATTAGACCCTAAATTCTAAACTTTATATGAGATAAAGTCAGTTGCGAGTCGTAATAACCCGTAGTCTATTATGAACGTACACCCATGGGGAAGGGCATTGGGGATCTTAACTTGTGCTAAAACTTTGTATCTCCTTGCGTTCCGCCAGTAACCGAAGTTTGCTGCACACTGTCACTTGATAAAAAGTTTATGCTGGAACTTCCTAGTTTCATCCTTAGGGACATCGTTTTCGCAGTAATTTTTATAGCTCATGGTATATACTTCTCGCTATGTTAAATTGCAGATGCCAATAAGATTTTTTCTCCAAAGACAAGATCTGAAACGATACAGGAATGGTATAGAAGCAATCTATACTAATATTATAAAGCTGAAGAATTTATTGAAATTAAACTACTATATACGGATTTTATCGCGTTGTTTATTTGACACTTTATTACAAAATTTTGAAAAATTGTTACACTACTATAATACTATTAAACTTTACTAATTTTTAAGCTAATTAAATTATTGAAACTATTAAAACTATTTATACTATTACTATACTATTATACTGTTTATTTATGTTTACACTTTCCCCGACGTTTCGGTTGCTTTTCAGCAGCCATGGTCACGGGGAGAGTTTGTTTGAACGCGCTAATCTCAGGAACTATAGCTCCGATTTGAAAAATTCTTATAGTGTTGGGTAGCCTATTTATTGAGGAAGGCTATAAGCTATATAACATCACGCTACTATCGACGGGGGCGGCGCAGTAACGATAAACGCGGGTGAAACCGCGGGAACATCTAGTTACTTATAAAAGTACAATAAAACTAATTTGAGGTTTATTAAAAATCCTCGCTAATATTATAAATGCGCAACTAATCGATTGATCATCATGATATTTTGCATACTCGTTGTCAGGGGTACAGAAAAGGATACATGGTACCTTTCAACCAGAATGAAAGTACATATCCCAAGCGAGCTGAGCCGCTAAAATAAATTTAAAGTCTTTGTAGATAGAAATATTTAATTTATTGACATGTGTAAAGCAAAATAAGTAATAATAATAATATAATATTCTACTACATACACACAACACTATCTAGCCCAAACTAAGCAGAACTTGTAATATGGGTACTAGACTATGGATAAACATACATATATACCTTTTTTTTGTAGTTACATACATATTATACATAGAAACACCCAGACCAAGACAAACATCCATGTTCATGCACACAAATGTTTGACTTGTGCGGGAATCGAACCCGCGACCTCAGGCGTGGCAGTCGGTTACACCAACCACTACGCCATCGAGGCCGTCAGTAAGTAACATTTGCTTTCAATTTATGATTAGTTGTGTCAACATTAGTTGATATATTTGAAAGATTGTGATTCTTCATATAAGCTTTGGTAATGATATTCATCTCCTTATTAGTTTTTCTTTATAAGTCTTAGTTTCGGCAAAATTGTAAAGACGTGTGATGATATCAGATTCCGACAGCGATTTCAACGTTATAGTCTAAGAGCCGTGGAAGATCGATCTTCACCGATCTGATAACCCGATGAGACATATTTTTTATCAAATATAATTTATAAATCAATATGCCTATAATAACTTGCCTATCGAAAAGTGTTCATAGCTATTTTTAATTTAATTAATTTTTAATCAATTTTCTTTCGTCACCTTCACTCTTTTGGTAACCGAATGAGTTTCATCACAACTGATAGTTTTTAACACGCAGAATATGCCTAGGTAGGTTTGCCTACTTATTTCTGTGCATGGCTACCTGGCAAGCAGATGTGAACAGGTAAATCAATATAGGTACCTAACTACATCGATCTGTTAACCAATCGAAATTGATATCATAGGTAAAAATTATCAGTTGAGATGAAACTCATTCGGTTACCAAAAGAGTGAAGGTGATGAAAGAAAATTGATTAAAATTAATTAAATAAATAATAGCTATGAACACTTTTCGATAGGCAAGTTATTATAGGCATAATGGTTTATAAATTATATTTGATAAAAAATATGTCTCATCGGGTTATCAGATCGGTGAAGGTCGATCTTCCACGTCTCCTCTACTATTATTGGCATATATGTACCGTCAGATAATTCTGAGTAGATCATCTAATCGGTCTTTATATATACACGATAACAGGCTCGCCTATGTGCGTATTAATTGTAGTTAAGTTGATGTGGGTATGTTTATATACTTAACCTCTTGTGAGCCAGCTGGATGTTTACATTATCGCCCGTTATCGCCGCGTGCCACTTGAGATTTTGTTATTGTTAATTACCGGCCCACTCATAGCTCGTAGAATCAAAAAAATAGTACTACAGAATTTGTTATGATGTCAGCTACGTAGTAAAATATAAACAAGAGCTTTTTGCTGGCTCGCATGCGAGCCCCTGGCACACTAGAGGTTAAGGTTAGAGCCCTATTCTATGCGATGGAATCAAAATATTATGCTTTCCTGTGACCCGATTTTAATTTGAATCTTATGGTAACCAAGAACTTATGACAAAATGTAGTACTTTTCTACGTATATGCAGGTTAATTGACTTACCGTTGCCAACCCAAACACCGTACAAAATTTTCTTTTTACAGCGTGACATAAGAACGAGGTATATTCTCATTGTTATTTCTTAACCCGAAAGAGCCTCAGCGTGCGGAAGTAATATATATTTTATCTGTATACATATTTTTTCTTAGAGCTCGTATTCTGTGAAAGTGTTCGAAATATTTTCTCGGGTAAATGTGTACGGCGCTTCGTTAGTGTAGACGAAAGAGGGTATAGTAAAATAGCGTCAGTTAGCTCCATGGTCCAGTAGTTCCGGCCCCCGGTGGACTTATAAACTAAGCTTTCGTTATCTTCGGCTCTGCTGGCCCCAAATCTTTGTTAGGGGAGACCTTGCCACAAAGGTTTTTATTATCAGTCATTTTATATTGACATTTATCCTTTGGATTCCTTTATTTCCGAAGAAGGTAATACGTGAAGCATTAATACAGGAAAGAGATAATTTCTTGCTATATCTAGAACGCATTAACTGTACTAGTAAAGGTAAAGTGAAAAAAGATGACGGCGTATACTGGCAGATGGTAGAATCAGTTCCCATTTAAACAGATTTTGGAACTAATAAAGGTAAAAGTGGAGTTGTATTGACCCTAATATAATTTGGGAAATTGAAGTTCAGAAGAAAATAAATACCGGTCAAGTGCGAGTCGGACTCGCTCACTCAGGATGCCGTACCTTGAAAGGAAACGTTTAGAATCCTATATTTATATATAGTCTTTCGTAAGCTATGACTTCCAATCTATTGTACTAGGAAGTTAACCTTTTGTCATCTACCGGGTACTACCATGTTACTGACCACTTCTTGGGCCGAAAATTGGGCTTTTTACAAAGTCTGTACTTTGCTCGACCCGGGAATCAACCCGAGACCTAATGCACAGCAATCGAATTCATTACCACTGTGCCACCGATGCCATAATATAGAACCTATTGTCTTAAATTTTTCAACACTAAGTTCGTTCAATAGATTAATTAGATAATCAAAATCAGCTTTTATTAAACTGTGATAGTTAGAGGAGTCCTTTATATTATTATAAATTATCGATTGTAATTATTTTAGATCTATGCTTTTCGCAATTTAGAATCAAGGAGGAAGAAGAACGATATAATTTGTAATTTTTTATCATAAGTGAGAAGACATTATAATTATATGCCATAATGTGCAAATGAAACGCTTTCATATGATATCCAATTTGATCTAGTTAACCTCCTTTAACTATTTATTATATTAAGCATACGGATTTTGACAAACAGACGGAGAGACAAATTGGGTTGAATTTTGTTACGGCACTCTAAAAAGCGTAGGTACAGTTGAAATGTAAAGAATTGCAGTAACGCTTTGTCATGCATTACTTTTGTCCTTTGTTCAATTTCGTGATTGAAACTGGCTGTGTCCTGTCCTTACGGTCTTTGCACAAAGGCAAAATTCTCTTGAGAGTTTAAAGCATCATTTTATTTATAATATTTCTTATTAAACTTAGGTAGTATTATATTATCTGTGACTTAGGTATATACTTTGTGAAAGATATGAAAAAGTAAAATAATGCTCCATTATAAACAGGCTTAACGAAGATTTTGAAACCAAAATATAAGACATGGTTTCGTGATTTTTCTGTGTATCTATAATACAAACGTTGTTTAATATTTTTGTCTGATTTTGATATTATGTTAATTTTTTGTTACCCGGCATTAAATTTTTGCCTAGAGACTTGTCAAGCTCGGCGACAAGCTAGTAATATAACATTTTATATATAAAAGCCTCAAAATCTAAATTTTGTAGCACCTATATATTATGTACATTTGACGGCCTCGATGGTGTAGTGGTTAGTGTAACCGACTGCCACACCTGAGGTCGCGGGTTCGATTCCCGCACAAGTCAAACGTTTGTGTGCATGAACATGGATGTTTGTCTTGGTCTGGATGTTTCTATGTATAATATGTATGTATTTCCAAAAAAAACTATAATAAATGTATGTTTATCCGTTGTCTAGTACCCATAGTATATAAGCTCTGTTCAGTTTGGGCTACATGATGTTGTGTGTATGTAATATAATATTATTAATATTATATTATTTTAAAATGAAGCTAGCCGGTATAGTTCAGCCACATTGAATTTTTGGATGATTGATATTTTTTGAAATAGTTATTAGATGAAATATTTATATTTCAAAATAAGAGCGTGTAGTTATACAACAGCCATATAGGGTTTTTAACATCACTTTTTGCTAGTTCGATGAAGGTTTATGTGACAGTAACATTGGCAACTATTGATGTCACACGGGCTTACTTTAGCCCCACTTTTAGCAAATACGAATTGTTTAGCCACATGTCCCAACAGGTATTTGCCTCCTCCGTGGAGATGTTTGCGCTGCAAATGGCGTTCGCTGAGAGCTTCTGATTTATTCCCATATATAATAATAATAATAAGATTTATTGTCATAAAAGAAATTACAAATAAAATGAAAATACATATACATGGTAAAGTATATTTATAGTTCAGCCCTTTTCTACTCGGTATTAAGATTTATAATGTTAAACATATTCTTCTACTTGAGCGTAAGCGTTCCCCTTCCTTTCACTCTATGGCAGTACGAACAAAGCATTGTCGTTCAACAGCAGCCAATCGCCGTAACCCCACTGCTGCTTCCTGTGTCGTGGAGTTTATTAACATCAGAGGACTCCACGCTAACCTTAATGCCGTCCATCACCACCTGGAGACGGCTCGGCCGGCAATGCTTTTTCTAACGGAGACACAAATACGCCGTCCTGCAGACACGAACTACCTGCAATATCCCGGCTACGTGCTAGAGGAGTGTTTCCTCGCGAAAGCCGGGGTATGCTTGTTTGTTAGGGCGGATATTTGCTGTCGCCGTCTACAATGCCTAGAGGACCCTTCCTTCTCTGTCCTTTGGGTACACGTAGATCATGGCTCTTTCAGCCAAATCTACATGTGCCTCTACCGATCCCATTCAGGAGACGCTGAGACAACTCGACTCTTCAATTACCTGAGTCAGGCGGCAGACGACGCGCAGGAGCGGTTTCCGAACGCTGAGTTGGTGTTCTTGGGAGATTTCAATGCCCACCATGAGACCTGGTTGGGTTCTCCCAAAACAGACCACGCGGGACGAACTGCCCATGCGTTCGCTCTCACGCATGACCTGTCTCAACTGGTACTCCAGCCCACCCGGATACCAGATATTGCAGGTCAGACGCCCTCTCTGCTCGATCTGCTGCTGACGAGTAACCCGAACCGGTACAGTGTGTCGATTCGTGCTCCTTTGGGCACCTCAGACCACTGTCTGGTTTGTGCCACAGCTGTTGTTGTTACGCCCCCACGTCCCGAGGAGGCAAGACGACGACTGTGGCACTACTCGTCAGCAGACTGGGATGGAATGCGGGAATACTTCGCATCCATCCCTTGGGCTCAACGCTGCTTTGAGAACAGGGATCCATCAGAGAGCGCTACTGCTGTCGCTGGTGAAATCATCCTGGGTATGGAATATTATATTCCATACAGTGATGTCACGAGCGGCGGCAGGAAAAGGCCCTGGTTCGGGCGTGAATGCGCCGATGCTGTTGAACGCAAACAGACAGCGTATCGCGCTTGGACCAGGGCTCGCACTCTCCACGACCCTAACGTGGATCACCTGAAGGCAGCGTTCAACCAAGCCACAAAGGTCTGCAAGAGGGCATACTTAAGAGCGGATGCCCAGCGCGTCGCACGGTTCGGCCAGGAACTAATGGCGCATCCTACGGGCAGTCGTAGCTATTGGCGCCTGGCCAAAGCCGTGCAGTCCAACTTCTGCCAGACCATGCTGCCCCCTCTGAGGTATCCGAATGGATTACTGGCTCATCGGCCGCAGGAGAAAGCAGATCTGCTTACAAATCTCTTTGCGGCCAACTCCCGAATCGATGACTGCGGTTCGCAGCCGCCTAACATTGCCAACTGCGGCTACACCATGCCTGATATATGTATCAGGCAACGAACCGTTCGTGCGATACTGCAGTCTCTCGATGTTCGGAAAGCCAGTGGACCTGACGGCATCCCAGCTGTGGTTCTTAAAAAATGTGCAGCGGAGTTGTCTCCCACACTTACGCGCCTATACCGGACGTCTTACGTCGCAGGCATTGTGCCTGAGGCTTGGAAGGAAGCGAACGTTCAACCGATTCCCAAAAAGGGGGACCGTTCCGAGCCAAGCAACTATCGACCCATAGCTATCACCTCGGTGCTTTCCAAGGTGTTCGAGCGGATTATAAACACCCAAATTGTCCGCTACCTGGAAGATCAATCGTTGATCAATGATCGCCAATACGGCTTTCGGTCTAAACGATCAACGGGTGATCTTCTAGCGTTCGTCACGCACCTCTGGGGTGAGGCTATGGACAAGCACGGCGAGTCTTTGGCTATCAGCCTTGACATAGCCAAAGCTTTCGACAGAGTCTGGCACCGGTCTCTTCTTTCCAAGCTGCCGGCCTATGGCTTGCCCCCTCAACTGTGCACCTGGATTGCAAGTTTCCTGCAGAAGCGTCGTATTCGGGTCCTTTGCGACGGTCGCGCTTCCAAATTTATGCAGGTCAATGCAGGAGTGCCTCAGGGTTCTGTCTTATCCCCTACGCTCTTTCTTTTGCATATCAATGATATGTTGAATCTCGGCAACATACATTGTTATGCGGACGACAGTACCGTGCATGGGCGATATCTCGGACATCCTGGGGCCAAACAGGCTGAGGTTGAGGGGAAAAGGCAGAATCTTGTCGTTGAACTTGACCGGACCTTGGACCGCATCTATGAATGGGGTGCCAAGAACTTGGTCGAGTTCAACGCCAAGAAGACCCAGGCATGCGCGTTCTCAACAAAAAAGTCTCCGTTCCTTCCCCTCCCTTCTCTGAAGAACACTCCACTGGTGATACGTGACAGTCTCTCCATCTTAGGTATGGATCTTTGCCGCTCCCTTAACCAGAAAACCTATATCGAGAGCGTCATTAAGCAAGCTTCGCGAAAACTCGGAGTTCTGAACAGGGTGAGGCGGTTCTTCACGCCTGGGCAACTGTGCCTATTGTATAAGGCACAAGTGCGCCCTTGCGTGGAGTACTGTTCTCATCTTTGGGATGGCTCCGCGCAGTACTTGCTGGACGCTCTCGACCGGTTACAGCGGCGGGCTGTCCGTATCATCGGAGATCCAGAGGTCACGAGTTCACTGGAACCTCTGCAACTCCGTAGAGACATTGCCTCATTGGCATGTTTCTACAGAATATACCACGGGGAGTGCTCTGAAGAGTTATTCCACCTTATCCCGCCCTCCCCTTTCCTATCCAGAACAACGCGTGCTGGGCTCAGATGCCATCCTTACACGGTAGAGTCGATCAGAGCGCGTACCAAAAAGTTTGGGTCCTCATATCTCTGCCGAACGACCAAGGCATGGAATTCTCTGCCAAGGCACGTGTTTCCTTCTTCCTTCAATCCTGGGTTCTTTAAGCGGGGCGTGAAAAAGCATCTTCTCAGGCCGTCAAAGTAGAGACCTCAACATCGCCTCGGCTACTGTGGGGGCGATGTGGAGGCCACTGCTCTTAGACCACACGACTGCTTACCATCAGGTGGAGTGTGGAAAAAAAAAAAAAAATTCATTTAGCTTTTAATGTTGGTATTTCGTATCTCTAAGGCAAAATAAAATCTTTTTTAGTTTCAACTTCTATATAATTTGTTAGTTATTTATAATTACAACAAAAACATTTTTTAAATTCGTATTTTCTTTGTTTAGCAGTTGCTGGTCATGGTTGAAAAATGTACAAGACGTGGAGTAAAAGGCTTTTATTTGAACCAATCCTTGCATAAAGCGTAGAGCAGTGAATTCGCAGTCACCGATTGCATTTGCACTTGTTTATTTATTCTAAAGTTCTTGTGTGTCACTGTTGAGTCAGTATTATAAAGCGAGAAGTTATTTACAAAACGGCAGTTTAAACTAATATACAACACACTAGCTGTCCACCGCAGTTTCACCCACGTTAATGATTACTGCGCTCTCGAAGCTCGTAGCGTGCTATACTAGTACCAGAAGTACAGATCGCGCAATCTACGATGGCCGGACTGAACATAGCGTCTCCGAATTGTTGCGCATGTACAGTCGCTAAGACGCGTAACGCCCCCGCCCCCTGTCACCAAAGAGACCTAAAACTTGTAACTGCGACGCCACTCGCGCAATGTTCAGACCGGTCATCATACAGTGCGCGATCTGTAACAAAGACTATATTGTTTGTTACTTCTGGTACTAGGATAGTATTATATTGTCTGTGCTTCTGGATAAAGTAGCTATGTAATGGTAAAATAATTATTTGTTAAAATTGGTTTAGTGATTTTTATCACAAATAAAAATACAAAATCTTTACTGTTTATAATTAATATTATAAAGAGAAAAGATTTTGTTTGTTTCGCAAGAAATATTTCAAATCTATACATTTGTGTAGAGTTGAAATATTTCTCGCGAAACGAAACAGGGTTGATTTATTTAATTGTAACCTAGGATTACACCAAGACGCAGATTTTAAATGAATATACGATTCATTTTCTGTCTGTATTGTCATTATTATTTTCTGTCTTTATTATTGAGGGTCGTAACGATGATAAATTGATGGCTGGATAATTTGCCTCATCGATTTCAGTCCGTGGTCGCCCTCATTTGATGTCCGATGTTAACAAAGCCCCTTTTTTCATCTTCGATCGTTACTGTAAACAATCAAACGAAATCATACAACCGTTATATAAATTTTTACTTTTTGATACAGTGTTCGGTGTTAGTGATAAAATCCCATAGGAATTTAACCGAACTAAGTAATATAAAAAGCCACATATAAAAATACAGTAAATCCGTTCCGATTGAGACGTTACCGAGGTATTGCCGATCGATTCGCGGCATTTGTACCAACTCAATCACTTGCTCGGAGTTTTTTTTACGACAAAAGAGGCAAGCAAGTATGCAGTAGTGAAATACCGCGCTCTTTTCACATTTCGAGAGCTCAGTTGTGTCAGTGTCAGTCAGACTTTGATACAGTTTGCAGTTTTAAAGAAAAGCTGTGATACATAGGATTTTTTATTTAAAAACATGTTCAATTTGTTGGCAGAGCGGTAGTGAATACGGCTACTTTGTGTAGGTCTCAGTTTCGATGCTTGGGTCAGTCTAAGTGATGATTTAGCTACTGTCACGAAATTTTCTATAGCCACGCAGAGTCCAGAACTGAGCCTGGTTGATGATACATGCAAGTTAGCGTACAGCTATAGCTGGTTAATCTTTTTTTTTACGTGGGGGAATGCATTGACACATACCCTTCCGCGAAGGCGGACGGAGGGGTTATGTTACCCCGATGAGGTAAAAGAAAGATGGTAATGATGATAATAGACCTCCCGATAATACCGACTAAATCTACCACGGTGTTCCTCGACAAAACCGTAAACGGCGGGGCCGCGCGAATCAATTTCACATGCAGTCGCGACCCCGCCGAGGTTTTGGCCCGCGCCGTATGAAATGGCAGGCCACTACACAACAAGACTACCCTTTGGGCACCACTACATTTAAGTCGTACTGTCCCCCCATAAGGGGGCGATGGACACACGACACAGAGGCGCTCGTGTGAACACGCACGCCGCCTCTCGGACCTGGTGCTGGTCGGGTGGCGGGCAGGCCCCCTACTTCTGACAACCCCTTGTAGCGTCAGACTATGTCTGTTTTAATTTCTATTCGTTGAATGTTTATTCTAAAGTATTTTGAATAAACATGGTTTTTCGCTGAGAGTATGCACAGATTCACATAAAAAACAAGAAATAATTAAGTTTATTAAACAAAGCGGTATGGACACTGAAAATAGTAAGTTGCATCAATTTGTGCTTATATTTTTCCCTGATCCTGGTTTCTTTGACTGAGAAAGGAACGGTAAATTTGGACCTTTTTGTTAGGAAAATCTTAGGCGCCGAGCACATTGCCCCCGGCGGTCTGCGTTCTGCGTTCAAAGTTGCACACTGCAAGAGGTCTAGAAATCTGGAGTTCAGTACGTTTGTCTCGCACTAATTCAACAAACTTTTCAATTTACTGGAACATCGTGACCGCTTTTGAAAAAAAATGAAACTCCGACAGAACGTGCGTTCTCTTTGACCGCCGCGGTCTGACTGCTTTTATGTGTGTACGATTTTAAGACACCGCATACATCACAGTGAACGCGGAACGCAGAACTCGGAACACTGACCGCTGACCGCCCGCAGTGTGGCCGGCGCCTTATAGTCGAAATTAATAAACAAAATATTTAAAACTTTTTGATTCAAGATTAATATTCTTTGCCACTAATCTAAAGAATATGCATTACATTGAGTCATTGAATAATATATTTTTCAAGTGACAACATGAAGTCTATGAATGATTTTATTACTAATGATAGTCATTAGGCGTTGATAAAATATCAATGTTACATTCATTCAATCTATTACACTAGGTATAACTGTTAATACATACGTGAGAATATGTAAGTATAATAAACCTATATAAAAGAAAAAGAGATTCTTTAGCATATATTGTTAGTCATTTAATCTAATATTGTCTTGATAAGTATTTTCCTACTCTGTAGCACGTTTATTGTCTTCATTTTGTTATTCGAAACACGTACACTATAAATGCAGATTTCGGTGTAATTTCAGCGCTGGTCCTGCAGGAAACGTGTTCATACTTGTTAAATTGTTGACCAGTAAGTAGACGGTGGCGACACTATAGGATACTTTAATATGTCTATTATCAATAGACTTGACCATATATTACGCTACAGGGAGAAGGATCTTCTCTTTGTGTTGAAGGACCATCATGGCACATTCGTCCACAAGAGTATAAAAAAAAGAAATATAGACAGCGCGTTCCCAAGCATGACCATTGAGCAACTTAGCGCGAAGTGGTACCTAATTTTAGCCACAGTCGCCACAGATTCAGCATTTTTCATTTGCTTCTAAGAGACAAGAAGCAATATAAAGCAAATTTTTATCTTGCATTTGGTGCACAGTTGCAAAAGGAGCTCATGCTTAGTACAATAGTCCGCGAGTGATGTAAGTGGTCCATGTTTATGTGTACCTACATTAAGGCGATCCGATGTTGTTTCTACAAGAAATTCAATTAATATGGGAAGAAGGTGACCTTTTAATAATGTAGGTATACCAATAAGCTGCCGCCTGGAGTTATAGTCTCGCGGCCGACTAAAATATATTAAATCATTTCCTGTCGGTACCTAAATCGACAATAACGCGTATAGAATTAGATGGGAAAGAGAATTAGATGAATACAGCAAAAGAGGTATTTGGATGATAGCAAAAGGAAATATGTTGTCGCCGTCTGCTCCTTTAATAGGTAGCTGTAAATATACGTATGTAGCGAGCTTTTACTTACTTATATTACGCAATGGAACTAAAATATAAAGCGCAATATATGTTAGAAATTGGTAGAAATGTCTTAAAAAGCTTTTGCTAAAAGTAAAAAAAAAAACTGAAAACTACATCAATTTAAAATGAGCTCTTTTGATAACTTTTAAACTTTTCATACAAGCTGGTTGGTATTACTAGCGCAAAAAACGCCTAATTTATCTTCCAAACTTTAAATTACCTACCTAAAAGTGCCGCAGACCGTGTCTAATCTGCTTGGGCTCATTTATAAAAGGGCCGGATTGGATTAAAGCATTAAGCTGTTCACATTCATTTCCGTACAAAACTCGCTACTTTTGACGAAAATTTCACATAAATATCTAATACTAGATTTTGGCGGCAGTTTCGCTCGCATAAATATAGGTTAGGTAAGGTAACAGTGCTTTCTTCTGGATAAAATGTAGGTACTCTTTTTCGTTTTCTGTACCACTGACAACGTGAATGCGAAATTTCATGATGATAGGTCGAGTGGTTACGGCGTGTAAGCGTAACAAACAAACAAACTAACACTAGCATTTATAATATTAGTTAGGATTTAGCTTTATGAAATCCATCAGGTTTCGTATTGGTGTCAATTATACCTAACCGTAAGAATCAAATCAAAATAAGTTTATTTATCTAAGACACAAGTTTTTACAAAAGAAGCATAGTATGTAGGTACCTAACACTCATGAACGTCAAAGTTACACTAACTAAGCTATGTACATACTGTAATTTACATTGTGTTTCCAAGGCTTGATATAGCTGTACCTAAGGTAACTTATAAGTCGGTAATATTTATTAATTATTATTGATTGTTTTTGTATATAATTTATTACTTTGTAGATAATATATAATATTTAATTATGCGTTTCTACAAGTCGATGAGTTAAAGCCCTTCTCTGCCAAATATTTTGTGATGATTCGAATATGGGCGGTATTCCTACCGCCGACGCGACGTAGGCAACACTGTTACTGCCTTTTGCCAGGAAAGTCAAATATAAGGAGGCTACTTAAGTATCCAATTCCTTTCCTTTACACATATTTTAGTCTCGAATTATATTAGCATCTTCAACAAAAACTGCCGTTTAATCTGGTGCGTTGGAATAATTTAATACAAATTTCTCTTTATATTATTTTACAGCTTAAGACCGAACAAGAACACTGTATTGCCCACCATATTGTAAAACAATATTGTAATTGTGGTTCCTTTCAATTTTATATTTGTAGCGCAGATACAAACACTGGGCGCCCGTTACATTATTAGGGATCTTTTGCCTACTTTATTCGATTTAAATGTCTCTTCAATGTTACTTCGGAAATTACTCGACTATTTTTATTATTACTCTGTCGTAAAACCTCATTCTACGTTAATGTACGCAACACAGTTGCTCTTTTATAGCTCAGAAAGTCAGAACAATAATAAGTAGTGAAGTATACTTAGTATAATAAAAACATTGTTAAAAAGCAAATAAGAAATGCAAATTGACTTCTACGAACTAGAAAATTGCTTTTAGTTTACGTACACCGAATTTCAATAAAGAAAATGTTTAGAAAAACTGAACTGGAGAGCAATTATGTTTTATTTTTAAAGCAAATAAAAATATCGTACGAAAATATATTTTAAAGGTATTTTATGCACGGGAATATTGAATAGGTAGGTATAGGTAGATAAATATATATATTGCTCAGTGGGGAGACCAATAGACTGCAATGCAGAGGGTCTCGGGTTCGAACCCACGTCGCGCACCTCTGACTTTCGGAAGTTATATGACTTTTCGAAATTATGTGGGTATTGATTGACAATTATCGCCTGCTCCGTGCCTCGGAGAGCACGTTAAGCCGTCGGTCCCGGCTGCCATGAACATCTATGGCAGTCGTTATTTGGGAAGTCAGTGCCCTCTAATATCCTGACACTGGTCAACATGGACAAATGCATTTACCTACGCCTGCATTTTTTGTTCTTAGCGGGATTTTAACAGTTGTCGGGGGATGGCATATTAATGTGCCGTTTGTTCCAAATACATATCTAAATATACAGTCTCACACCTGTATCTCCTAAGAGGTAGGCAGCAAGGTAGGAGACTCACATTGTGCAAAAAGAAAATAAGATGCCACGTTATAGAAGGCGAGCCCAGATCTACCTGAGAGCTACCTGGCACTGTCCAGTCTCCGTGCTGCTACTCACAATTTTTGGGCAGAAAAACCGAATTACATTTTACACGATTCGGGTATCAAACCCAAGTTCTCATTCACAGCGTTTGTTCCAAATATACGTAGTAGAGTAATTATAATAGTTTCTAAAACATTCAATTTGTAACTACTGCTACTATTTTTGTTCCGTCATCTGATAATAATCACAATTACATGTGTGTAATATATATCTACCTACAAAAGCAAACGTTATACCTACTTACTATCTATTAATAGTAAAACGACCTACACTAACACAAAGCAAGCCTTTGAAATGTGGTTTGAAATTTCAGATGAAATTGTTATTAAATAGGATAGCTAGACGAAATAATCTCACGTTATTCCGCGGTGTAGGGTAGGCAAAAACCAGAACATTATGCAAAGCATTCACATAAAAGATTGAGAGAATGCCGAATCGTATTTTTTGTTGCTATATTTATTTCTCTTGGTTTTATATTGTGGATTCACTTTTCCATCGTAGTAATAAAATATATCTGAATAAGCTAGGATTCGATAAAATATATAGAATATCTTTATACTAGTTTGAGTCTTTATAAGCTTTCCTGAGTAGTTTTATTTAAGTATAAGTACACATTTTATACCTGAATCGTATCTAGATGATTTATATTGAGCTAGCATTAAGCATTACTTAGGGCTTCGAGAAAATCCTATAAAATATGGTGGTTTTGTTTTAGGCGTAATACTTTAATTGTGTATTTCAGCAACTGGACGCGACATTTATTAAACCTGTCGTTTCAAATTTCAACTCTCCAACTTAGAACGTGAGTAAACGGAAATTTGCTTATCGAGTTGAGAACAATTAACCAATCGGAGTTCGGAGTCTTTGACAGCATTTTTGTTTGAGTCAATTCGTAAATTATTAGCGAAGATCTCAATTGATCGGTCTTATTAAAGGAGTAGATTAAAATTGTTTTAATGTAGGAAATTGTACTATCCCTATTGTATATAATAGACCGCCTCGGCACCTCGGTAGTAAAGGGACAGCTATGCAGAGTTTACGTTCCAGGTCGTGCAAAATTGTATTGGATTCACTATCAAGAAATTATCAGTAGCAACACAGAGTGTAGAACTGTGATAGACAATAGTAGACTCGTCCCCTATTACGAGGGCTCTAAATTCATAGCGTAGCATATTCAAAGGTGTAACACCTACCTACACCTTGCTTACCCCTGCAGGGTTACAGACGTGAGACACTGCCATATGCATGTAGCATGTGGTAGAGTGCCTTGCGTCCTATTAAATAAGAATGATGTATCAATACAAGCTATTAATCAGTTGAGCCCGATGCTGTACTTTTTCTGAATAATAAAATACTCTATGTCCTTTTCTATTTTCCCTTGACAACGTGTATTCGAAATTTCATGATAAGCGGTCGAGTAGTTAAGACGAGAAAGCGAAACAAACAACTCACATTCGCATTTGGACGTACTTTCTGAAAAACGTTCCAACCCACACTCGGGCCAAAATCGAGTTATTATTAGAAAATTAGTCACGGGGTTACTATTTACTAGCTGGAAAAATTTGGTAGCTCTACTATCACTTTAAATATGAAATCATGACTTAGTAGCCCAACCCACATGTATGAAGAAGCACTACGGGATTGAACTTCAATCACGATTATCTCAAAATGTTAACTTTGTGGGTTGAAACGTTTTTCAGAAAGTACGGCCATTTATAGTTGGGATTATATATATAGGTACCTAGGTACGTTTATTTCATTGTTTACATTATAGGAACGCACAAAAGTGGTCGTCAAACTGCGGCACATATCAGAGAATCGTGCGGTTTGCGGCAACGACCATCAACTGAATTTTACAATAGCGACATGTTTACAATAGGTACCTATTGAACGTAAATAGCTGGGACCGAAGCGGCGGCTTTAGGTGCCAACATGGTCTTGTAGATACGGAATGTGAGCTCCGCTAGCTAGCCAGATATGCATTATAATTTTAGTTTTAACCAACGTAATTAGACAAAACGCTACCAAATTGTAAAATCGCATCAAAATATTTAACCCATTCAATGCGGCAACAAATTTTGCTTTCACTAGCCAGAATCGGCTCATATTAAATATAAACGCCGATCGGCGTCAGCCGCACTTGATGAAATAAAAAAACCAAAATATCTAAAAACTACTCATATCAGGCATTTCATTAGTAAATTCCAAACACATTTGTTGTTTTATTAATATAATATCTTTAAATTTGGGTAAAATATAAAACAACTACCTATACATGACGCCGATCGGCGTCCGCCGCATTGAATGGGTTAATAAAATGCTAGGTAACGGCTCTTACTCGCGAAAGTATTTAAAAGGCAATAAATACCTATTGATTGCCGGAATTTTCGACCGAATTGCATCGATCTTGGTCACGGGTTGACTAACCAGTCAGCCAGTTGAGTCAACCCGTGACCACGATCTATGGATGTGTACAAATCGCGATAGTCTAAAAACGTTTAACTCATCAAAATATTCAGAATCTATTCAGTCCTGCGTGAAGCTCGAACAATTAAATAAACAGACATAAAGAAAAACGTCTTTTTGGATTCATATAGGTAGGTAGGTACCTTCTCCTTATTAATTGGGTTGAGTTATTTTTAAAAAATATGTTGCACAGGCTTGGCATTTGTGAAGTTTTTTAACACCTCATTCAACTGTGACGGTGAATAAGTAGGACATTTAAAAGTAGAAATCTCTCTAATACCTTCCTACTTAAGTACTTTTGATGTAGATATCTACTTACGGTCTTGTTTATAACAATTAACCTTGTTTAAAGTCCTAATAGTTTTAATATTCAGTAAGTCTAAAAACAGAACGTTTAGACTTGACTTAAAAAATATGTTTTAGTGAACGTTTAGATATAGGTACCTTATCCTTCATTATCTACAGGATCTCTATTAGGTGAGAATATATGAGCAGAAAATTTCTAAACATGGCTTTAATTATTATAAGCTTCGTGTAAGTTTCATAACTAAGAACGGACCATACAAAAAAAAAATGACATTCGCTACATAGTGCTAAAACCAAAACAACTTTTAATATTAAAATAAATCTGTTGCATCCGAGAAAGAGTTGCAGAGTATATTTACCATCTCAGTGTTCCTAACAAACAAAAAAAATAAATAGGGGTGAGCAAAAGTATTTTCATAGCGATTTTCAATAAGTTTTTAATTAATACTGATTACTGTTCCTTTATTCTGGTATGTCAATAGCAAACAAGAAAATCATATATAGAAAACTTTAAAAAGGAAAAATTATCTTTATTTTATCAATAAAAGCTGTAATCTAATGGAGATAGGTGCCTACTTACCTTTGGACTGCTTACTCAAAGGCGCGTGACTCGAGAAAAAAATGCACGGAGCCCAAACTTTCGGCATGGCATCCCGAAAGATCTCCTTGTCTTCTTGAAGACTTATACCTACAAACTAAGTAGCACTTGGCCGCAGTGAGACTAAGAACTTATTGTAAGAAGCCGGTTGAACACCAGCATTAGAATGATTTATAAATTAACCTTGAGGTGAATTTCATGACGTATAGATAGGTACAATGTCTCTGAAAGTGGAATGGGGACTGGGGTAGCGTCAGTCTATGTGGTAATGATAATTTATACCTAAGTACATAGGTATATTTAGGTACAGTTAGCAGTAGGATAAACTAGTGGAAGACCGTTGGACTGCCACGCAGATATGTCAAGTTCAATAGATACATCTGACTTCTCGAAATTATTTGCTCGTTAATTATCGCTTACTTTAACGGTGAAGGAAAACATCGCACGGAAATTCATAATTCATTATTAGATTTTGGTAATACAAAAATACTAATATTGACATTGGTTGTTGTAATCGCACAATGATCGCGAAAGAAAACAGCGGCGTTACCAGATAACACACCGCGAAGAAGGAGGTGTTGTACGGGAGGCGCGTTTGCAAGTTTATAAAATATGGATTTTTCTCTCAAATTGGAAAGTGAGTTGTCTAAAAAGTGTTGGAACAAAAATTGTTAAGTAGGTATTAGTATTTTCCATGTAACCCTGTATATTTTTCACTTAAATTAATTTGAAAAGCAGTTTTATTGCCACCACATATGTACCTACATTAACATGGACAATTCGAAACAAACTTAATATAACTTTATCTTCCGGGTACTTCACGAGATGTAACTTAGTGTGATCAAGTCCACAAGTGTTCTGCTCCATCGGCAACAACATGAGACAACAAACTTTGTTTCACATACAGTGGTCAATTATAATGTCATCGTATGCTAGAGTGCTCTATGCCTCGAAAACGGAAACTTAAACAATTACCGCAGCCGGCCCATTCCCGCCTACCAATCGAATTATTGCTAGTCAATCCCAAATTACCAAGTTTCAATTGATTTTAATGGAACGTTGTCAAAATCAACGTTTAAGCTGAATTTACATAATTGAAATAAACGCAAACCTTAACTACAACAAGATAGGTATAATATATAGGTATGTATGTTTATTATGCAATCGCGCTCCCAGTAGTCACGATGTCTAGAAACAACTCATTCTTAATTTGCTTTTTCTTCAACCCGCTTAAAAGTTTTCATAGAGGAGAAACGCCTATAATACAATACAATAAATTGTACAAAATTAAACGAATCATATCTAGTAGGTATATTAGCTAATTACCTAATCATCCATAAGCATGAAGAGCCGCTAGTCAATATCGCCAAAGCTTCCAGTAGTGTGGCACTGTTTCTTTCGAAGTCACCAGCGATTAGTCTGCCAATTCGATTGCGCAACTAGTTTGCCAGTTGTCAGCATAGGTGTTGCATTTGGATCTTCTGTGATTGTCGGTCTTCGAATTTTGAGCAAGTCAATGGTGGCGTTCCCCAGGGTTCCGCCTTGTCACCTAATCTCTCTCCGTTAAAATCAGAGTAATTTATTTGCATTAATTACTGGTAGGTACCTACCTATAATCAGGTGTAACATGTTGATGTAATATTACAAAGCATATTGAATTTAATTGAACCGTATTGGCGGCCTCGATGGCGTAGGGGTTAGTGTAACCGATTGCCACGCCCACCTGGAGTCGCAGGTTTGATTCCCGCTCAAGCCAAACATTTGTGTGCATGAACATGGTTGTACCTACTAAATGTGATGAAAGTGAATCAAGCCAGAGAAGTGTGTCAGGATCGTAGCAAATGGAAATCCGTAGTCTCTGCATACCCCTCTGGGAAACAGGCGTGAATCTATATATGTATGTATTAAAATGCAAAATAGTACCTGCTTATGATAAATTTAATAACATAGTACCTACATTGATATTAAACATAAATAACAAAACAATTAAATAATTATCAGCAATAACAATATAATTCTTTATTGTGTAAAACAGTTATTTGCAATTTAAAATAATTAACTAATTTGGCTCACCAAACAAGTAACAATTAAATAGAAATAAAGTAGGTAAGTATACAGAATATGTAGCTCTAACTGTGTGCCACAGAAAGTTCCAGCTGAAATTGAAGACAACTTATTACACATTTGATGTAGGTACTTTATTTTTATTGTTAACTGCAGTTGTGGTGTGGTTTGGGCTCGTAAATGATATTTTAGTTATATCGCAGCAGTAGTGAATATGAAACTGCTGTACGCAATGTTTTTTAAATTTGATATTTCTATCTGCAGCTGAGCACACTGCAATATACTAAGATACGGCGTCTTGTCATTTATTTGAACTGCTTCTATATCGCGTTTGCCAGTAAGCAGAACCTGGTCGAGTTAAGTCCCAAGACAAATCAGGTGTGCGCTTACTCAGCTCAAGTATATTTCTTCTTCGTGAAATATTCCACTACCTACTGACACAAGATAGTTTCAAAATGCTCTTAAACTAACACACCACCGCCAGAACATAATCGAATGTTATTAAAATAGCCTCACGAAGGTGAGAGCCCAAAACTGAGTGAAATAATTTTTAGCACCGAAGCAGCTGCGTTTTTTGCCTCCAGGATCCCGCGCGTAGCGCTTACTAAGGGAGGTGCCTCATTAGTCCGTTGCGACGGCGCAGCCAGCATTGACGGTGCGTCGTCTTCCATTTATTTTTTGTGACAAGCCACATTAATGCGTTGCGTCGTCGCACGCGACGTTTTAACCGATCGACGGACGAGAGACGAAGCGCGGACAGGGTGCTGCACTGCGATGTCGGAGCTCCGGTGCGGCGACGGACAGTGTTCCGATCCATTGTTGATTGAAGATTGAAATCAACACTTGCGTCGCCCTTTTGCGTTGCGAGGTCGTGCGTCGTTGCAGTGCAGGTATGGTATACAATGCTTTGATCCGTTGCGACGACGTAAGCCAACGCACTAATGAGACACCTCCCTTCTTTGATGCTCCCGATAGGTTGCAGCGGTGGGCTGTTCGTTTATTTTATAGGCCCAATTTTCGAACACTGCGCAATGGAATGACGTGTAAATATCTATACACCTATAATACTTAATTTGTCATCTGTCATAGTGTTTAGAGTTTAGGTACCTATGCAGATTAAATATTTAAATTTCTAAATACTGACGTAGCGGTTTATAAAGCCGGGTGTTTACTTGTTTAGTAGAACATTGAATTATGGCTGGAACAAATAAACGCTTGATTGTGATGACGAAGTCTATTCCCCAATGCGATTGATAATGCGTTACCATTTAGTAGGTATAGTCATTTTGTTGTTGGCACGTAAGTATAGCTATCGCGGTACGCTCTCTAGTCTCTTGTATTTCAATCACTAGTAACAGTTCGTCTTTTCTTCAGTCAATAAATTCAATCTATCACTTTTAATTGTAACCTGTATCATCTGGCCACAAATTATCAGGTCAATGGACGTTATATAACGGACAATACCTTATATTATTTGCTTTATATAACAGGTTTGTCCTTTGTATATAATAAACGCGTGTATCTAGATCCCCCGTCATCCCGTGCCTCCGAAAGCACGTAAAGCCGTTGGTCCTGCACCTGATCTCTCTCCGGTCGTGTTCGATTATCCGTCCAATCGCAACGTGAGGGTTAGGGAACAGAGAGTGCACTTGTGTTTGCGCACATACTTGTGCACTATAATATCGCCTGCGAAGATGGCCAGAGTCCGTTAAGATTGGCCACCGTGACCGAAAATCGGTCTGGAGGACACTACTACACGTGTAGATTCCAAGTTCGACATATAAATGTACGTGTTTAGGCCGTTTAGGGGGATCATCAGAGTGCCGGAGGCCCTATTGGAGGTTATGGGTTAAATAACACACTGTACAAACACTTTAACTATTTATTTTATAGTTTTAAACTTTGACACAAGGAAGTTTTATATGTCCGTTCACTTACAGCTCACAACAAGAAGTAACAGATAGCAGTGTTGCTACGCCTTTTATAGCTTATCAAACTGTCAAGTATTTGACTACTATTTATATTGTATGCTGTTAAATTATACAATTACTGAGGTGCAATTATTCTAAACAGTTAAATATAATAATTAATTTTTGCACATACAAATGTATAAAATTCAACACGCCCCCTCAAAAATTAATTACTGCTTTATACAATTCAAACAATAATAATTGTTGTAGATATTTATAATATCTTAACAGATCATATATCACCTCCAAGTGTTTGCTGGGCAAATGTATAAACATGGTCCAACATTTGTTGCAAGGATTAGGGAAAACCCAGAAAAACCTAATCAGACCATTTACATAAGTTAATCAAATATATACACACTTGTGCACAGTAATAATACTTATTTTAAACCCATTTTGTATCTTAATTCTTGGAAAGAAGTTGTTGGTAACGGTTTTGTCAAAACATCTGCCAGTTGTTGACCTGTGGGAATATAATTAAATTTAATTATATTTCTTTCAACTTGCTCTCATGAGAAGTGATATTTTATATCAATATGTTTTGATCTCTAATGGCTAGTTGGATTATTAGCAATACTTATACAGCCGTTATTATCCTCAAATATAATAATAGGTTTATTAATTCGTATGTTAATTATTCCTGCTAGGGACTTAAGCCATGAGGCTTCTTTTAGAGCCTCGTAAAGGGCCATATATTCGGCTTCAGTATATGAAGCTGCAACAGAAGTTTGTCTCTTTGTACACCAATTTATAGTACTTTTCAAACAGTTTAAATAAATAACCAGTTGTACTTTTCCGATCAGAATCTACATATACATATAAGACATTATCATAATAATTTCTTTTATAGGTTAACTTTAGATGCATAGTACCTTTAAGATATCACGCGTATATAATACGCGTTTTAAGCAATGCCATAATTCCTTATTATTATTTTGTGCATAACGACTTAAATTTCAAATTTAGTTATTAAATAACGTTTGAATTCGTTCATTGTTTGAACGTTTGCACATACTATAACCAAATCATCAACATATAATACAATATAAATATTTCTCGTGACATTTCCTTTGTCTAACATATTTATAGGTACCCACACCCATCAACCGATGAATATTGAAAACCCTTTTCTTTAATAGATTGCTCAAATACCTCAAACCAACACCTTGCAGCCTGTTTCAACCCATATAAAGTTTTATTTAATTTACATACATAATTTCTATGTTATTTGCAAAACTAATTATAAAACGAAAAACTAGCTATTCTAGCGACAGGCGCAAAAGTTTAATTATAATCAGTAAGATATTATTGGCTGAAACCTTTGGCAACAAGACGAGCCCTATATCTAAAAGGTTTTCCAAACTCATCAGTTTTAATAGTAAATACCCATCTATAGTCTACAATATTTATTACTATCACCTGGTCTAGGCACCAGAGACCATTTTATTATTTATTCTATGAGATTCTAGTTCATCTTCACTAGCTTTCTCCCAGTAAGACCTATAATCAAGTGATTTTATCTCTTGAAACAATTTAGGTATTATACATGTAAATGAATTGACACGACAAATAGTCATAATTATCATCACTTTCTTTATAACAAATACGAAGACTATCTTTGAGCCCATCACTCATTCTAGGTAAATGTGTTTTATCATTGCTTACAGGTAAGGAAACCATGTCAATGTCAGGTTCACATGCAACCCCATTATCTATTTTGCGATTATTACTAGTACTGTCTTGTCCATCAGATTTTAAAGTACATATCTGATTTAGGGATACTTATATTTTGAGATTTGGTTGACACTGATTTCACCACTTGGTCCACATCAGTTTTGTCATGGGAATTTTTTTTAAATTATTCCCTTCAGGCTTTAGTGTGGGCCTGGACACCAAAAATTAATCTCATCCACTACAACATCCCTGACAGTTTTATCGCATTATGTATTCCATACTTTATAACCATTTAGACTATTACAGCCCACCAATATTCCTTTTCATGACTTACCATGAAATTTACATTTATTGGTTTTATTATGGACATACACAGTTGAACCAAACATCCCAAGGGATCCAATACTTGGTTTTCTATCATGCCATAACTCATATGGAGTTTTAGACTGATTTAGGACTTTTGTAGATGTAATATTACAACAGTTAACACTGCTTTCGCTCAAAAGCGTTTATCTATCATTGCACTAGTTAACATAGAACTAGCCTTTTCGTACTGACTTTTCGTTATGGTTCGAACCATACGTTTAGCCACACCATTTAACTGTGGAGTTCTGGGTACTGTTAAGTGACTAATACCCTTTACTTTACAGTAGTCTTTCATTTCAGTCGACAGAAACTAATTTTGAATTAAACTTTGACTCGCTTTTTACAACAAAATCTTTAAAATACATCTGATTTATAAGTCAAGAAACCAAACCAGAAACAAAACAATAACTCTCATTATCAAACGTCGAATGAGTGACTGGTCCGCATACATCAGAATGCACAATGTATAATGATCGCTTAATGTATTCAGGCTTAAAGAATTTATTCTCAAAAGGATAAAGTTACATAAATGAGAACATTCGATAATATTGTGTATAAATACACATTTCAAATTCCTTTGTTTTTAACCGTATTAAAGGGTAGTCTAGTCTGTTTACCTTTTATGCAAGCTTCACATAAATTATCAGTAGGTAATATTGTGTCATAATTTATAATTATTTACTTTACCCTGACATGCTTGGGAAACAGACTGACCCCTCTCAATAGGTATTCTAAAATCTGAAGTAATAAGATTCCCTATGTAAAAGCTTACCCTTCATAATTATTTTACCTTCCTAAGCTTCAATCCGACCTGCTGCATCTTTGAAACTGATAATAAATTATATAGTACCTCAGGACTATACAATACATTCTCCAAAATATCCGGAACACCATAGCTGCTTACAACATTGATTGTACCTCTTTTTGTAACTGAAATAAATGAATCATTTTAGCAACAGAATTTTTATTGGTATTCAGGCGGCCTTGATGGCATAGTGTTTAGTGTAACCGACTGCCACGCCCTAGGTCGCAGGTTCGACTCCCGCACAAGTTAAACATTTGTGTGGATGGACATGGATGTTTGTCTTGGTCTGGGTGTTTCTATGTAGGTATAATATGTATGTATTTATAAAAAAAATATATAAATGTATATTTATACTTTGTCTTGTACCCATAGCTCTGTTTAGTTTGGTCTAGAGGGTGTTGTGTGTATGTTATAGAATATTATAGAATACTAGATGTGCCCGCAGTTTGACCCGCGTTTATCGCTACCGCGCCGCCCCTGTGGGTCGTAGCGTGATGTTATATAGTCTATAGCCTTCCTCGATAAATAGGGCATCCAACACTAAAACAACCTTTCAACTCGGACCAACAGTTCCCGAGATCAGCGCGCTCAACCAAACAAACAAACTACTCAGCCTCACAATATTAATATACTAGCTATTGCGCGCGGCTCCGCCCGCATGGTACCTACATCAATAAAAAGTAGCCTATATCCTTCCCCAGGTTTCAAACCATATCTGTACCAAACTTCATCCAAATCGGCTGAGCGGTCTAGCCGTGAAAGGTAACAGACAGACAGACAGATAGATAGACAGACAAAGTTACTTTTGAATTTATAATATTAGTAAGGAAGTAAGACTTTTATTATTCGTAGGAAGTAAGGATAGAATATGTAATTAATGTTAATAAGTAAAGAAAATATTGTCCCTGTATATAATGTGATCGGATGCTCCTGAATCCAGCATAAAATGTAATTTTGTTTGCATTATCATCTTGTTGGAACTCTCCAGTCTGAAATGCATAACCTGAAAAGTCGTCAGATTTCGACTCTTGCGATAAACTGACTGTTTGAATTGTTCTCGTTCTGTCCGCCATATCTTTTTGTTTATTCGCTTGTTTAAAGTAATAGCAATCTTTCTTGACATGTCTCATGCTTCAGAAGGTGTTTGTGGCATTTCATTGTGAATAATCCCAATCATATCCATTTCACTAAGTAATAAACGTATTCGAAACTTCCAGATACTGTATTTATCGCCGACAAACGGCTTAATATTCCTCTTTTGCTTTAAACGTTCCATTACTTACGAATATCACACTCCTTTACACGACACAGTAGAATCACGATTTGAATACTAGACTGTAGGTAGTTGTGATTTATTTATTACACAGAATTTTCGATCGCGGCACTGGGCCCATAACCTATTGGAGGTTATGGGTTAAATAACACACTGTACAAACACTTTAACTATTTATTTTATAGTTTTAAACTTTGACACAAGGAAGTTTTATATGTCCGTTCACTTACAGCTCACAACAAGAAGTAACAGATAGCAGTGTTGCTACGCCTTTTATAGCTTATCAAACTGTCAAGTATTTGACTACTATTTATATTGTATGCTGTTAAATTATACAATTACTGAGGTGCAATTATTCTAAACAGTTAAATATAATAATTAATTTTTGCACATACAAATGTATAAAATTCAACAGGCCCATTCACCCTCTTTCCCCCTTCCCGCTCATTCTCCTTCCCCCTTCCTTTCCTAAAGGGTCGGCAACGCGCAAGTGATGCCACTGGTGTTGCAGGCGTCCATAGGCTACGGTGACCACTTACCATCAGGTGGGCCGAATACATGTTTGCCAGCGCTTAGTCGTAAAAAAAATCATTGTCACCCTTGCAACAACCAACCTGTCAGTACCTAGTTTAGCCAAAGCATGTTTAAAGTACCTATTATAAGTAAATGAGACAATGGATACAGTAAACTAATTAACTTGTTACAAATCATAATATAAACATTAGCTTCAAAGCTTTCAAAGGCACATTGCAATTCCATGGTCATAATAACTTTAATATTGAATGAATTTTGTCACTGATTCGTACTTCTTTATTACGGATTTAATTAAGTTTGCCATTCGTTAGAACAGATAATTAATTAGACGGTCTCCTATTGTAAACAGCATTGTATTGGTTATTCAATTTCAATCATATTATGCTTAAAATCAGGGTGGATTAGAGATCCAGAATAATTCAATGGCGCGGTGGTTTAATGACATAATTAAAGTGATAAGGTTGGCTGGGAGAACGGTGCGCGACCTCGTGGCGCTTATAAGAAGATATATACATATGGTCAACAATGGTTAGAGGTTGAAAATGATCTTGTCAAAATATATGTGCCGTATTTTTTTATTTGAGATATTTCTTAGGATTATTTTCTTGCAGTAATAGATAGATCAGTGATCTTTAAATCTAACACTTTGTTTTTTATTTATTATCCTGTTTTTAAAGTCCACCTTTTTTTTATCGTGGTGAAATCTTTGATGCATACCCCTCTCCAAGGGCGGCGGAGGGGTTATGTCGGGCTCACCCGGGAAGAGATGGCGACATCCCGGTCCTACCGACTAAAGCTACCAGTGTTCCTTCTCGCAATCTGTGGCTGGGGCGCAGGGATCACTCGCGCGTTCATCCTGCAGACCCGGCAGATGAAGGGCGCCAATTGGTCGTGGCGGTCTTGTCACATTTTTAGTTAGTCTTCATTAAGATGCGCGTGTGGAACACTACGCGCCGCCGTCTCGGGCCTGCTTCTGCACGGACGTCAGACTTCCCTAGTCTATCGCCCCAGGTCAGCGTTCATGGGGGCCGGAGATCGTTTAGCGCCCTTCGGCGCCCGGTACGTCGACTGCGGGCCGGGATGCTGATGTTCGCCTCCTTTTCCCTTTCCGCCACCTCCTTAGCGAACATTACTACCTCGCAGTAGGAGGCGGCGGCTACCCATGCGCTCTCGCTCGCGACCATAGACTCTATTAAGGCTGTTAGCGAGAGACGTTCCAGCCTAACTGCCGCTATGAGGCCAAGGCGCTCTTCCCCCCAGGCTGGGCACTCGTCCAGCGTATGCTGCACTGTGTCCTCGAGGCAGTTCCCACAGTGATGGCACCGGGACGCCCCTTCTCTTCCGTTACGACACAGGTACTTCCCGAAGCACCCGTGCCCCGAGATTACCTGTGTCAGCCGATATGATAGGGCACCATGTTGTCTCTCCAGCCACTACTCCAAGATAGGTCTTACCGCCGCTGTCGCGGCGTGCCCTGCGCTTGGTTGCAGCTACGAAAGAGCGGCGGCCGCACCCATGAGTTTGGGGCCAGCCTTCGGAAGTGATGTCCAAAGTGCCATCGGCTATCGAGGACCAATCCCAAGTATTTCAACGTCGACTCGATGCTAATGCCAACGCCTCCTACCATAATGCTGTAACCTAGTGGGGGCCCTGTCCGAGGGCTGTGAAAACTGAGGGTCTCGGACTTGTTAAGGACCACTTCTAGGTCCAGCAGCCGGATTCTAAGCACGACTTGTGCAACCCTTGCTGTAGCCAGGATGCCCGCTTCTAGGTGTGACTTCCCTCGCACCGTGACTAGGGTATCGTCTGCGTAGCACTTCACGGCAACACCACGGGGAAGCGCACCGCGTAATACCCAGTCGTACCCGATGTTCCACAGCAGCGGCCCAAGAACAGAACCCTGTGGAACACCGCATGACATCTCTCGCCGGACCCCTCCGACCGCTTGACCCGGGTAGACAACGTATCGTTCATTCAAATAGGCCCCGACAATACGACGGAGGTAGTTTGGCACTCGGTGAAATACGAGTGCCTCCCTAACACAACTCCAGGGCAAGGTATTAAAGGCATTAGCAATGTCGATCGACACCGCCAAGACTGCCTCACCTCGGGATATCGCTTCCTCCGTCAGAGCTCTTACGCGCATGATCGCATCCACGGTGGAGCGCCCACGACGGAAACCAAACTGGTTGTCCGCCAAATGTGGACCTGCCCCGCTAAGATGTGTGACGAGGCGGTGGGCAATGACGCGTGGTCTGTGCGGGAACAGGGCGGTCACCACCTCTCCGAGCAACTCTGGCCGGAGACTCAGAGGGGGAGCCCCACGGGCGTAACTTGCCTCGTACCATACGGTATGGGCGCCCCCAAGGATTGCGTTTAGAGTCTCTAGAAGTTCTTCACGGGCAGAGATTTTAACCCGCTTGATGGATCGACTTCTTGGATGTTCTATAGACTTCGTATAGCTCCGCCGCGTGGCAACGCCACCTACGATGCCTGGCGTACTCACGGCGTGCTGCAATACAATCTTCTCTTAAGTTTGCGATTTCTTGCAACCACCAATAAACCTGGCGTCGCGCTCGACTGTTTCGAGCTCGCGGCTCGCCGCATCACAAATATGCAACAGTCCCTCCTGTAACCACCTAGCTTCCTCGTTAATGTCTGAAGGCCTGTCGGGTTTAATATCCACCTACAATAATAATTTTTATTTATCCAACATTTATTGTTGTCATAACAAAATATTTTTTTTTTCTTTTTCTCCTGGCCACGTTGCGGCTGACTGAGACCTAATAACCATAATATTGTACATTCTACACATCATTTCTGACAAACGATGTTTTACTTGAATATTTAACATTGAACGTAGGTATAATATTCAAATATATGAGTTGTCAATTATTAATTATTATACTCACGATTAAAGAAATGAGTAATTTGTAAAATTTGTCTGTGATTAATAAAAATAGTCTTTAGTAAAAAAAATATTTAATAATTAACATTCACTTAAGAAGTAATAAAATAACTAAAATGATTAAATAACAAATAATAAGCATTATTGCTTATTGTTTTCCCATATTATTCCTTTCACTTTACAATGGTAGGAAAGTCGCTGTAACTGCGACAACTTTTTATGCCTAGCGCTTTCTATAATATTGTTACCGAAATTATGTGATTTTACACAAATAGCCCACTTGATTTGCCATAAAATTTGGCATTTATTTATTATATTCAAGCATAATATTTCCTAATTTTTTTTTCATAATTTTTTAGCAAATGGAAATCCGTAGTCTCAGCCTACCCCTCTGGGAAACAGGCGAAACCTATGTATGTAATTTTTCTCTTTATTAATTTATTCACAATATTATTAGCATCAATAGCGTAGGCACCAAGGTTAGATAATATATATACCTATATACATTTAGTACGATTTTTAAGCGCTTAATATTTTATTAGCACATTTGTTTTTATGGGGTTTACCCGCTATATGAATAGCCATACCGTTTGCCGGAACTTTTACTTTACATATTACACAATATTTTACTGTATTCTGAACAATGGAAGATGCGATATTAGCGACAGCTGGACTAGGGTTATCTAATTTTGTAGATACTTTTAATTTATTCTTATGTTTTTTAGCTTTTAGATGAGCTGGGAAATTGTGTGTGTCTATATATATTTTGCAGACATCACAATATTTCGTTTTTGTAGTTGGTGCTTTGCTTATAGTTTTTAATGGCACAGACATACCAATGTTAACTGTAGATGTGCTAGGTACATTTAAGATACATTTATTCTCAACTGACTTTAATTTGTTGTCAAATCTATATTCTAATAAATCGCTCTGTATATTATTTACACAATTAGTTTTATGAGCTTTACTTGCCATATGAAAGGCCATACCGCCAAGGGGAACATATATTTTGCATATGTTACAGTATTCGTCTTTGTTTTGAACAATACTCTGTAAAGATGCGGTGCTCGCAGCTGCAACTTGGGTGGAATTGTTGGAACCTAATATCAAGTTATTACTATGTTTTTTAGCGTTGACATGAGCTGAGAAATTATGTGTATCTATATATATTTTGCAGACATCACAAAACGTCTTTTTAGGTATCATACCAGCTTTCATTGGTGTTTCTTTTTCCTGAGGTGCTATTACATTATTGTATTTTTTATGTTTTGGGCTGGAAGCGATGTGGTTGATGACATTTTCTACCGCATTGCATATAAGACAATGACCTATTCCCTCGGCATTTACATTCTGGAACAATAATGATATACGCTATATTAAATAATTTCAACGAAAGATACAAATATTATTACTTCAGTTATATTTTTCGTCATATCATATTAAAATTTATTAAAGCTACATTTTCACAATAATTCGTAAGCGGGTTTGCAAACATTTAAATGACGGATAGCACGAATTCTTATAGACCGATACTAGAAACATAGCTCAGTTTATTTTAAAAAGTATTAACAAATTGCTTACCAATCTTCTGATAAAGTTGTTATCTATGGGTTTTATGATATTCTTGACATGGTCTTCAGATCCACTGTGTTGGGTTCTATTTTTCTCCATAAATAATCTAGAACATACTAGACAAAACACAAAGTTGGAGCGTGTTATATATCCGTGATAAGCATCTATAGTGACCTTCTCTTTATGTCCTTTAGGTGTAACGATAACAATATAATTAGCTTCAACAGTGGGCAAGTCAAATTTCAACTTGTATTTGTCCATCATTTCTTTCAAATACAGTTGAAAATCTATTACTTCTTTACTGCATCCTGCTATTTTAAACGGTGTTTCAGAAGTTTTAGGTAAAACATTATTAATATGAATAACTTGATTTAAACTTTTACCAGATTCATATTCACAGTCACTTTCAAAGTTCCAAACTGTATCTGAATCACTGCTATATTCTATCTTATTGGATTCATTTTCAATGTACTTATTTTTATTTTCAACTTCATTGCTTTTAACATATATTTCGATAAAGTCTTCTGCTAGTTTTTGCTTTTCTACTGATTTTAAATGGTATTTTGATCTATTATGTTGCCGTTTATGTATCAATAATATAACTTTAGAACAAGTTTCACAATAAAATTTATCATGTCGATCAGAGCTGTTCACACAGTCTATGTCAATATTGATCTGTTTTAATACATTCTCTAGAGCTACTGCAGTCAATTTCTTAAAACTCTGATGTCGTCTGCTTTTATTATGTTGTTTAGTATATAGTCTAGGTACATCTATTTTGCAAATATGACACATGTACGTTTCGGATGGTTCTGTAACAAAACAAAATTAACAATCTAATATTTACATACACACATCTATTATATAGTATGTTGCATACATAGAATTAATAAGTACAGGAATATTCACTGTTACAGATACCTAACGTATGACGAGAGTGACTAAAGCATAGTGTATCTCTTTGAAAATGGGTGACCAACATGTTTAGTATCTGAAAATGTTGGACCTATTAAAGGGCTACCATTGAACTATATGTTACCAGTAGAATAGCAATTTCAAACATAGAACATGTTCCACGTGTCGTGCCGTGCCGTGGGCAAGACGGGACGCGAGTTTTTTGTTCTGTCATTCATCAATCATCATAGAATAAAAATCAGATTTGTCATTCTCATGCCGCTATCATTTCTTTCTTCTGGGTTGAGACGTGATGATAATGATAAAATTAAATACTTTAGAATTTATCATTTATTTATTTATTATACTACCCATATCACATTACACTGTATATACTTAAGTTAGTCTAGTAGTTAAGAGTTATAGATATCCGAATCTTTATTAAGTATTGTCATTTTAAATATTTTTCCAATAACAAGGTACTTACACATGACGGCAAAGTTACATCAATGTGGGTGTACTATGCCAAATCGAAAGTCAATGAAAGTCAATATGTTAAATGATCGATTTATTATCCATTCGATATTATCGTTCGAGTATTTAGACGTTCGACTTATAGTGGTCGATCAATTGATATTCTATTATTTGGCATCCCCATCAATGTATCGATCAATCGTAGCTTCAAAGAGATAGGAAATAAAATAAACCATTAAACATTTCATTTTTATTTTATTGGATATGTTCCTGTTTTTAGAAGATATATAATAACTGAATTAAATAAACTTATCTAATAAAATATTATTCCCATTGAATATCATATAACTATTCCATTAAGTTCCTAATATTTTACCTACTTACTTTTCTGCGATATTTAGTCTATAATCGCAAGTTGAAGTAAGACGCGAGCTATCATGTTGATTATGGTGCAGTGCGCGCATCACCGTTGAGTGGAACATAAATGTTGTTTTGAGTTGCTGTTCTAGTGGTAACATATCGTTCAATGCAGGGTACAGTCAGCCAAAAATGTGGTCTACCACCCTACGGTTGAGGGTCATATGAACGTCATGAAACAACAAGGTCGATTTCCCGTTGCAATAATATTATGACAGTTGCCATTAGCGTTCCTGCACACGATGCCGTCACCGCGCCGCACAATTACACTGTAGATACGAGTCGCGCGAAGCCTGCCACCACGCCGCCGCCGCACCGCCACCGCGCGCGTTCCCCTCCCTGTCTGTTTCATCACGTGCACGTTCGTACGCGGCCGGTAATGGAATGAATCAAACACAGGGAACGCGCGCGGCGGCGGCGTGGCTTCGCGCGACTCGTATCTACAGTGTAATTGTGCGGCGTCGGCGCGGCGACGGCGCGGTGACGGCATCGTGTGCAGGAACGCTTACTCTCTTTATCATGTATCATTAGAAAAGTCAAACATAGCGATAAAATTAGATCTCACAGACATTTTTGTTAAAACTGGTAAACCACTTTCTTGGCCGAGTGTACCTGTATTTTTATGCAATTTGGTTCGATGTGGTCTCTTTCATTTATCTGAGATTTAAAACATTGTGAGTCTTATGATATAAGAAATTCACTTGATTTTAACAGAGAATCTTGTTGTCGTACATAAGTATAGACTTATTAATTCCATGGTTGCTTATTATCGAACACAGATTTAATGATAATCAATTTATAGAATACTAGCTTTTGCCCGCGGCTTCGCTCGCGTTAATTTAGAAGTTGACAATCAATTCGGGTTGTACTCTGCTTGTAATAATATAATTCAATCATGATTCGAAAGACACCTGGCGCCATCTATTATCATAAGAACGTTATTATTGTTTTCCTCGGGAACAGTAATTTTTTTCGGGATGAAAGGTAGCCTATGTTCGTTTCTATACACCTGTCAACGTGTAGGCAAAATTTCAAGATGATCGCTTCAGTGGTTTAGGCGTGAAAAGGTAACAAACAAACTCATTTTCGCTTTTTTAATATTAGTTAGGATAGGATTCCAGTCAGACCAATAGTCTAATAAAAATCTATGGTATCTGAATGAGGAAACTAATCCATTTTCACAATGCACATTTTATCTGCAGAGAGACATTGGCGCAAGTCTTGACAAACTATCTGAATCAATTATGACTAAGATCGCACTTTCAGACTATTCCTCTCATAATATATGATTTTTGTATCCAAGCAAAAAACTATAGCGTAAATAAAAATATTTTGTATGTACCCACAGCGTGCTAACCTTTAATATTGTAAGAAATGCGACCATATTTAAACTTTTATTACTTTGGGCTTAAAGGTTGTATCAGTTGAAGTAGATTTTTACTTAATCCTTCAACTTCGTCTATGGACACTGGTTGTTTGTGTGACCAAACTTTGTTTTGAGGCAGTTGTTAACATGAAGGCAAATAATTTTTTCGCATTTGGTCTGCACAGCCATACTTCTATACCACTGTTTAAAGACTGAAATAAAAGAAAAGACAAGCCTATGGTGTTGTCTCATTTTAAAATGTACAATAAATATTTAGTAGGTAAACAATGATAATCTTTATCGTAACTAAAATTATGGTTACCATACTTAAATTTAAAATAAATGATTATGTTTTAAAATTATAACATTTATTTTTATGAAAAAATAATAAAAAATTTATAGGTACTTAATTTTTAAAATAGTCCAACATATTTGTTTAATATTTAGCCATATATGTTACTGACTGTACCATGTATATTAACTATGGATATGAATACATTCAGAACCCATCCAGCCATTAAAGCATCTATCATCCATTTAATTAACTATTTATAGGTATGTCCAATTGCAAAAAAATGTGGGTGGTTTTTCTAGTTACTTTTTGACTATTGTAGTTGCTGAACAATCTCCAAACCTGTAGATGCATATAAGAAAGTCATGCATAAATACCAATGTAAGATTCTTCATCTTGGACCTCATCAGATGGTATCTGGACTTCACAATAGACTGTTTCTCCATCCATAATTGGCTTTGACCATAGTGTTCTTTTCTCATTAGCAGGCCTTTGTACATATTGTCTCAAGAAGCTTAAATCTAAACTGTCCAATGACAAAATGTATTGCTGGTCTAGAATTTTCGCTGGTAACATGTTGACCTGAAAGAGAAATTAAATTACATAATTATATTAATAGGTACTTAACTGGGAAATTAAATTCAAATTCAAATCTTTATTGCTTTGCCACAATGTAGTAGGTATATAATAACAGATGGTAGACTTATAGCTAAGAATCAATTGTGGACCCTGCCGGGCACAGCATACTAAATATATTAGGAGAGAGGAAGAGTGGAGAGGTTACTAGTGTGCATGAAGACTGTGATGAGAGTAGGTCCATTAAGCAAGAGAGACATCATGCCAGGTTCAACCTGAATCCGTAGTGTCTGCCTACTATTAAAGAAAACCAGTGTCAGTCTATGTTTACATGTAGGTATGTATATACATACCTGGTAATATATTGTAGTGCTCTGTAATTAAAGCTGTTTAGGTGAATATTTCAATTTGGTCCATTAACAACAATGGAATATTCACTTTAAACAGTGTGAGTGCCCAAATGATAACAACATGCATAACTAACAAAAAGGTTGTATCAGTTGAAGTAGTGGGGTATCCTAACACAGGTATCATTTTATACTTAAAAGGATACCTCCATCCCTAGATATAAGTACTTATGTATGTGATATTGAAATAAAACATATTTTTAAAGATTTTTACCTGGTCCTTCAACTTTGTTTATGGATACTGATTGTTTGTTTGACCAAACAACCAGTGTTATAGCAAGATTTCTCAAAAGCGTTACTTATAAAAATGCTAACTTGCTTAGGAACAAGATGCTGCTGTAGATAACTAAGGTTTATTAATGTCAAAGTCAAAGTCAAAAATAATTTATTCATTCAGGTCACAAAGTAACACTTATGAACGTCAAATTATATAGGTTAGTGAGTTTACTAAGTTACTGAAGCTACATTTAGGTTAGTTGCTAGGTTTAGGCAAAGGGTAGAACCTATGAGAAGAAACCTGGAAGAAACTCACGGCCACTCTTTTTAATCGCCAGTTAAATATAATTTCAGTATTTTACAACTCAGATTAACAAGGTGTTACAGCCATTATGCCATATACTACGGACTATAAATAAACAAAATTTTAACAAAAAAGAAGACTGACTTCAAATAAGAATATTCTAAAACTTAAAATGCACTAAAAAGTTAATAAATAATTGCATATTCTTGTGAATAATTAAATTATTGTTATTTTTGGAGTCGGTGTCAGCCGCCCGCGCCGCGTGCTGCGTCTATGTGTGTAATTGTTAATTGTGCATGCCAATGTTATGTTATGATTATAGTAAGACATCTCATGTTTAATTAGTTACAAACCTACCTTGGCTGACACCGAGTCCAATAATAACAATCATTTAATTATTCACAAAAATATGCAATTATTTATTAACTTTTTAGTGCATTTTAAGTTTTAGAATATTCTTATTTGAAGTCGGTTTTCTTTTTTGTTAAAATTTTGTTTATTTCTCGGTTTTTAGTGAACCTTGCCAAATATGAGAACATCATCAATGTAGCCAAATACGCATTATTAAGTATAACTCGAAAACGAATGGTCAAATCTTGATCAAAATTAAATGGGACCACACGGTAAGCACCAGCTTTCAAATAAAAAAAGAATCGTCAAAATCAGTTCACCCAGTCGAAAGTAACGAGGTAACAAACATTAAAAAAAAACAGACTAATTGAATACCTCCTCCATTTTTGAAGTCGGTAAAAAACTAAAGCTAATAACAATAATAACTTAATAATATTATAGAGAGGAAATAATTTGAGCTAAGATATATTATTTAATATAAATCTAAAATAGAGAATAGTAGGATGGCATGATGGCGCATACACTTTGTGACTATGCAAAGGCTTAAATTGACTTATAAGTAATACAGATCTTTGAATCCTGTATGCAACAAGCAACTAGCTCCATGAGTTTTTGTCATTTAAGTAGTCGTTGGCTGAATAATAAACCTTCCGAATAAGTTAATTTTTAACGGCGTTTTTAGATTTAACCAATGGTAAATTAATTATATTAATAGGTAATTTAATAAAAAAACGTATACCGAGTCCCGCAAATGTATTGTGAACTTTATGTAAACGATGATATGGGCCTACTAACTTATGCTTATTTCTAGTGTTTACGTTATGGATATCACTATTCTTATTATATAAGTAAATGTTATGTTTAATAAACATAATATTAGCAAATATATATTGCGACGCAACAGTAAGTATGCCTATTTCTTTAAATCGATCTCGAATCGATAAATTATTAAGTATTTTATCAACTGAACATGAGAACCAAATAAGACCAAATTCAGTGGCGTTCTTTCGTATCGGTGGCTAAGATACACTTTGGGTCGCTGAGCCAGTAAAGTAAGTAAGTATACTCAAGTTAAACATAGTTTTTGTGAAACTTGATGAAAAAATAAAGTCAGATTATAACCTCTCAACCAATCCAGTTATCAAAATTTCGAAAATACAAAATGACTATTCAAACAAAAGAAGACTATCAAGTATCATGACAAAATTTATGTTTTAAATAGTCTGGTTAAGCTTGAATGCTACTGTCCTAGCGTTGGTTGAGAGGTTAAACATGTAATATTAAATATCCTGATGTGATTGCATCAAGGTAAAAGCAATTCGAAAGAAAACATAAGATTTAGTACAAGCTGTAGTTGTTAGCAGTATCAAGATAATTGGTTGATGTAGATATAGTAGTTGTCTAGAACTAACTAACTAAAAAGTAGGATTCAATGTCGGTACTTATATATAAGCTCAAAGGTCCAGCTGGCATTACTAAAGTAATCAACCTATAATATATATATCTAGTGCTAGCATGTCTTTAGTGTGATATGAAGCTCTTCCAAAATAGATAGTTTATATAAATACTTAAGTATCTATAATTATATTAGCACTATTGTACAAAATAAAAAACTTAGATATAGTAAGAAGGCAAATCAAACCAGTGTGAGACATACATGATTTTAAATAGGTAGGTAGGTATAATATGGAAATTGAATCTAGGTTCTAAACTTGTCTTTGTTTTAAGCTATAATGCCTCGAAATCAGCTATATTATACTGCCACGCAATCCTGTACATGTAGATAGAAACATTATCTACTTGTTTTGGTACTTACACAAAGGCCCTTACCGTAAGTTTAAATTCTTGCTTGCTGACTTTTCAAGTCACCAATCAAAGAAATATTGTAGAATCACGCGTTTATATGATTTTATTTATATTTATTATGAATCATGCCACATTTAATACAATATTATTAACACAAAAATAACCAATCGTAAATCAGGTTCGTATTTGAAGTCACTTTGAAGTTTGAACGTCATTATGAGTAATACAATCTAACTAATATCTTTCACATCAGTGGTGGTAAGTGCTACGATAATAAATATATCGATACAATACGACTGTAACCTACTTGATTAACTGTTTTTCTTTAAGTAGTTAAAAAATTGGTTAATATTGTATAATATTGGTGTATGAATGATTGCAAATGCTTTAATATATAATTTAAGATAGTTCATCTACAATAAGATACTTAATTAATAAAGCCTATTTACTTACATCGTATTATTTCTTACATCTCGGTCGCGTGAATGGACTACGTTAAGCTGATATACCTACTAAAGGTTGTATCGATATCAATTCTTAGCATGCACAGCACTATACAATAGCTGGCAGACTAGACGTGTAAATAAGTGTTTCCCCGGCCATAGAGACGATAGTATCATAGATCAAATATTCTTCGTTTTATTTATAGAATTGACACAGGATTACTTCGATCAAATCCTAACTAATATTATAAAAGCAAAAATGAGTTTGTTTGTTTGTTACTTTTTCACGCCTAAACCACTGAACCGATCATCCTGAAATTTTGCATATACGTTGTCAGGTGTATAGAAACTGACACAGGCTACCTTTCATCTCGAAAAAAATTACTGGTCCCGAGGAAAACAACAATAACGTTCTTATGATAATAGATGGCGCCACGTGTCTTTCGAATCATGATTGAATTATATTATTACAAGCAGAGTACGACCCGAATTGATTGTCAAATTCGAAATTAACGCGAGCGAAGCCCCGGGCAAAAGCTAGTATGAACATAACAACAATCTTAACAGTGACTACTTTAGAAAAAATCTACTCTTGAGCAAAATGTTAATACTAGGGAGTGAGTATGTTTTATAACACAATATAAAATTAAATGGGCCAACAAAAATAACATGTAGGTAATTTACCTGATGCATCGATCAAATATACCATAGATGCACGATCGAGTAATTTTTTTCGGGATGAAAGGTAGCCTATGTCCGTTTCTGTACACCTGTCAATGTATATACAAAATTTCAGGATGATCGGTTCAGTGGTTTAGGCGTGAAAAGGTAACAAACAAACAAACTCATTTTCGCTTTTATAATATTAGTTAGGATTGCAATAGGTATATACGTAAGCGCGTATTGCAAGATGGCGTTTTGATATACTTAGGAAAATAAGTATAATAATTATTTTATATACCTACCTAGTAACCTTTATTACCTCCTATTAGGATTTAAGAATAGGTACTTGCATTACCTGCCTGTGCCTTACAAAAATTACGTTTCTCGATGAGATGCGTGGATATTGGACGCAATTCAAATAGATTACTCTTCTTCTTCAATAAGTAGGTCCTCATTGGATTTTGAAGCTGTTTTCGCTATATATAGAAAATAATACTCGGCGGGTTCATATGTAAAGGTACCTACACATTCCAATAAAATTAAACATAAGTACACCTATAGGTACCTAAATACGTATCCAACAATGACTAAAATAGTAAGCTATAATACTTATGTAGTAGTTATAAAATAGCTGTTAAAAATATTTGGCCGGTTACAAGGCTTACATCGTATGAGATAAAAATAGCTATGAGTATTTTACGTAACAGACTTTGACTCAATAATAGACTCACTGTATAGGCAGGATATCAGTTTTTGGATAATGACTGCCTTCCATAGCACATAAAGTAATTACGCGTTGGACTGGCCTACCAAAAATAAAGATTTTGATAGGTAGGTATTTTTCTGCCCACTTGAAGCACCGCTATTGATCGTATAAAGAAGCTATGTTGACTACAAATTGCAAATGGCTTTTATTAGCAAATGTTTAATCTTATCGAAATTGGCAGGAAGTATATAATGTGATTTTGTTATAAGTTTTGACTTTTTTATTATGTTGTGTTGTATCATTGTTATTTTTTTTAATAGGAAAGCGTGTGTAGGTATTCTATGAAACGTTAATGAAGTTACATGCCAAAGTTAATTTGAGACTTACCTATACTACTTTCAAACGGTACAATAGTTACGCTAGTTTAGTTAAAATCAAGCATTTTAATAGTTAATATTATAAAATCAATTATGTTTATTGCTAGTATTAAGTCCAAGAAGTCTTAAAGTCTCTCAGCGTTAAAATGGCGAAAATCAAACAGAATTACAACACAACAATATTATAATAATAATAATAATAAATTTATTTGCATAAAATGTGGTGGATACAAAGATGACAAAAATAACAAACAGCACAAAACACATTTCGCCATATTACAATAGCATGCAAATATTGAATGAGTATAATTTGTAGAATTCTAGTAAGGTTTCATTTACACAATTTAATATTTATTACTTAACATAATGTATTTCTAAAATGATAAGACCCTGAGGCAAATTTTTTTAGAAATTCGTTAACAAAATAAAAACTGTCTTTAATCATCCATTTTTTTAGTGCAGGGCAAAATTTATTGTACAGTAGTTTTACTATATCTTCAGGTATCGCGTTAAAAATAAGTGGTGCCATATACACACAACTTACTCTAAACATCTCTAATCGAGGTATGGGCATTTTTAAATAGTTATGGTTAATTTTACGCTTATTTTTATTATCTTTAACTTCGAACAATTCTAAATTACATTTAACAAATTTCGCTACTTCATAAATGTATATACTAGGCACAGTTAAAAGACTTTCTGCTTTAAATATTTGCCCACATGAGTCAGACCACTGCATAGTATATATTGCACGGATGCATTTTTTCTGAGCTATAAATACCCGGGTAATTTCTGATGAGTTGCCCCAAACTAATATACCATAACGAATTATGGAGCAAACGTATGCATGGTAAACCAACAATGCAGATTGCCTTGAAGCCACATCCTTAACCTTTCTTAAGGCAAAAACAAATTTATTTATTTTTTTTCAAACGCTATCTATATGTGGTTTCCATGTAAGATGTTCGTCAACCGTGACACCTAAAAATGTTGTACTCTGTATTTGTTCAACTACTTGGTTATTGCATTTAATATTTAATTGTTTGTGCTTGGTGTTAAAAGATCTAAAGTGAATAGCTTTCGTTTTATCTATATTCAATTTTAATTTATTTAAGTTCAGCCAATTATTAATATCAAGAAGTGTATTATTTATTTGATTTTCGCAGTTAACGGTATTGTCACTTCCTATAATTACTGTCGTATCATCAGCAAACAAAACACAATCGTGTTTTTGTATTGCTTGAGGAAGATCGTTAACATGAATTATGAATAACAAGGGTCCAATCACACTCCCCTGCGGCACACCACAATAGTTATATCTAGGTTCAGAATCAAAGTTTTCCAAATTATTTGTATCATTATTGAATTTAGTTATTCGAGTGATTTGTTTTCTGTTATATAAAAATGACTTGAACCATTCTAGTGCGACACCTCGTATGCCACATTTGTCTAATTTATCAAAAAGAATACTATGGTTTACAAAGTCAAAAGCTTTGCTTAAATCCAAAAATAGAACACTAGATTTAACTTTTTTTATTAATTTTATATATTATTGATCTTATCAGACTAAAAATAGCATCTTGAGTTGATCTGCCTCTCCTAAATCCGAATTGCTGTTTAGTTAATACATCATATTTATTAAGGAAATTAAGTATTCTCTTATTAATTACTTTCTCAAAAACTTTAGAAAATATAGGTGTTAACGCTATTGGACGGTAGTTGTTTTGTGCAATGGTTTTATAACAGACAGTTTCAAGATTTCTGGAAAGCAACCTTGTTCTAATGATAAATTTATTATATAAGCTAATGGTTCCGCTATGTTTTGAGATATAAGTTCTGCAGTAAGGTTGTCGTGGCCCGATGACTTACTATTTTTTAAAGATTTTATTATATTATGAATTTCTATTGAGTTTGTGGGTTCGAGAAATTTACTATGATTATTTACATTATAGTTTTAATTATTTAGACTATTATTTTGTATTGGAATTTTATTATTCTGAATAATATTAGTAAAAAATGTATTGAATATGTTAGCGATGCTAGTTCCAGATGTAGCTACAAGTATTATGGAGAGATCAGAAAAAAGTTGTCTTAGTCTTAGTTAGTGAATTTTAACGAAAGACCTCCACCTTCACCCGTACAAAATTCAGCTTACTCAGGAGCTCAAACCAGCAGACCATGCAAAGCGTTGGCAATTCGTTCAATGGGCAATAGAACAAAGTGATATTTATATGTCAACTGGCCACCAAGATCATGCGATTTAAAGCAAAGCCGTGCGACATCTTTCTTTAGGGTTTTGTGAAATCTCGGGTTTATGCGAATAAACCAGAAACAATTCCTGAGTTCAAGGTCGATATACAACGCGTTATCAGTAAGATACAGCCACATGATTGTCAAAAAGTTATCAAAAATTTCATGAAAAGAGTGTAGCGACATTGCTAGCGTAAGCAAAATGTAGGAACGACTGTACCGCGTTTCCCCCCACGGGCAGTCGCCTCTGTAACTTTGTCACGCCTAGTTGTGTGGATTAAAAGACATATGTGCTATCGTAAACTCTGTTTTATTTGATGCGAGTTTGATGCTGAAGACCTATTATATACACACCTGGACAGTATACTTACCACAACATACATACACAGCAGGACACTCGCACAGTGGTGACCCAACTGAAAGTGAACATACCTGGAAAAGAAAAGTGCACGCATGATGTCGAACCCAGTACCGCAAGTTGCAGCGCCAGTTACCATGCCGCCAGCTATGACGACGGTAGAACAATAACCGGATGTGATGGAAGAGAAACCAGATTTGTTAGCTATCTCTCTACAATCCAAGATACCGGATTTTTGGACTGATCAGCCATGGGTGTGGTTACTTCGCACTGAGGCTATCCTCGCACCTCAGAAGATGGGAGATGAAACCAAGTTCAACATGGTTGTGTCTAAACTGGGCAAAGACGCAATTCAGCAGGTAACTGACGTGCTAATGAATCCACCGGAAACTAAGAAATTCGAAACATTGCGTAGTAGATTATTATCAGTTTATGAGGAATCTGAGAATAGACAAATCCAGAAACTCATATCAGAAATGGAATTAGGGGACCAAAAGCCCTCGCAACTACTACGCAGAATGAAAGATTTAGCTCGAGGTAAAATTCCCGACGAAACTTTACGTATACTGTGGCAAGGACACTTACCATCCTCAGCACGTGCAATACTAGCAGTAACTGAAATTAAGGACTTGGAAAATTTGGCATTGTGCGCTGACAAAATTACAGAGACGACTCGGCCGTGCATTACCGAGGTTGCACAGGTCTCTACCCCTGACACGAATACAATCATGGCAGAGATAGCCAAGATAACCACGAGACTGGATCAGTTAGATAGATCACGGTCAAAACAACAAGGCCACAACAATCGGCGTTCGGTATCCCGCGGGCGCAGTCCTTCTCAGGCTCGATCGAACAAAAACCCAGATTGGTTATGTTTCTACCACTTCAGATTTCGCGATCAAGCAAAGCAGTGTGTAAAACCATGCAATTGGAAGGGACAGGAAAACTAGAACGAGTACAGGCAAGGGTGGATGACTGTTACCCTCCCACCGTTTATGTATAACCGATAAAAATAGTGGACTAAAGTTTCTCGTCGACATAGGCGCATGTGTATCAGTTATCCCAGTGAGTAAAAAACGGGTTAGTGATAACAAGTGTTATGACTATACATTGTACGCAGCGAACGGTTCACGGATAAAAATCTACGGTACTCAAACTTTGTTATTAAACTTTAAATTGAGACGACCATATCGTTGGACATTTATAGTCGCGGACGTTAAGCAACCGATAATTGGTGCGGACTTCTTAAACCAACATAAGTTACTTGTGGACTTAAGTGGACGTAAACTCATAGATACAGTGACTGAAATCAGTGTTATCGCGTCGTTAGCTGAACAAATCGAACTACCGATTCAAACTGTGCACAGTAATCACCCTTATTACGAACTCTTACTCAAGTACCCTGACATTACGAAACCAGTGTTATCGTTTCGAGAGCCGTTCCGGCACGGAGTGTATCATCACATTGAAACCTCTGGACCACCGGTGTATGCGCGGGCCAGGCCGTTACCACCTGCCCGATACAACATGGTGAAAGAAGAGTTCCGAGTGATGCAAGAAATGGGTATCTGCAGACCATCTAAGTCACCATGGGCCAGCCCTCTGCATGTGGTGCCGAAAAGCAATGGTGAACTTATCATTCCAGTTTACTTACAACGGACCATACCGAGTTATTAAACGTGAAAACAAAACGTACGTCATACAACAGGGTGATAAGCAGACACGTATTTCGATCGACCGCCTGAAGCCAGCATACCTTTTGGCAGACGAGACCGTACCACAGAGACGCACAACGTGCGCTTTACCGCAGACCCCAGGTACAGTCGGACGATCTGAGGCACCCACAGTTATCGTACCACAGAGAGGTTCTACGAACCATGCACTACCGGACTATAGTGCAGTGGGTACAGATAAGGGACCGCCAAAGGTAACGAGATTCGGTCGCGTTACTAAGATACCAGCACGTTATTTATAACGCCTAGGTAGTAGCTATAAGTTTTATATACAAAGTTTTATACACATTTTTATATTCCAATTTTATTTTAATAATAATAATAATAATTTATTTTCATTATTTGATTTTAACAATTTGTTTCTCTTAATCTAATACATATATTTTATAAAGCGTTTGAAATATGAAAAGAGAATTCGATGACGACCGTACTAGTATAAACTGTGCTACAGTCGCCAGCGCCTTCCACCCTGAGATTGTTACAGAAAATTTAATAGTTTAGGCACATCAAAAGAGAGAAATAATATTAAAATATAAAATTAAATTAAATTAGAATCTAAAATCTAAAACATTTTGGTATTAACTTCACTAGTACATTAACATAGTATAATATTTAAAAAGATATAGTTATAGTTAAAAACTGTTACCACTCGAGTGATCAATCATCATCATCAATAAAGGTAATTACAAATAATTGTCAATGTGAGTTGGTGTGATTTGTGTGAATGTATGTATGGTTGGTGTGTGTGTAGGTGATGTGTATGTGTGAGTGTGTGGATGTGTGTGAATGGATGGTGTGAGTACGTGAAGTGTAAGGAGTGAATATGTTCCTAATATTTGGTTATGTATAGGAATTTAATAGGTCCTCTGTTTGACTATAGTTCAAACCTAACAACCACTTACGTAGAGTATCCTTGCATTTATTGGTGGGTAGTGCATAAATGTTATTTGCTCGATTAGCCGCATTATACAACTTATTACTTATAACATAAAATTGATTTTTGGCAAGAGTTGTACGGTGCGGAGTAACGGAGCAAACTTTCGTTTTGTTTCGCTTAGTAATCGCTTTATAGGTAATACTTTTATGCTTCCGGAGTACAGTAGATAATATAAAAAGTTGTCTGACGGTTAGCACAGAACATTCGGTGTACAGAAGACTAGTGTTGTACCTACGTGGTTTACCTAGTATCACCTTCAATATGGCCCTCTGTGCACGTTCCAAAGGCAGTAGTGTGGTATTGCCAATACCACCCCATACCGTAACACAGTATTGGAGTAGGCACTGAGCAAGAGCATGATAAACACATAGAAGTGTTTCGATATTGGCAGATGCTCTGAGTTTTCGAAAAATTGGAATTAATCGCCTTATACGGGTTGTTAATAATTTTATGTGAGGTAACCAATTAAGAGAGCAATCTATTATAAGACCCAGATATTTTATATTTGGAGTACGGGTTAGTTGAGGGCAACCGCATCCATTCTGTAGTTCACAGGTATGTGCAGTTATTTCAAAATCAGGAGGCGGCTGAGTGTTTGTATGGGGTGTAAAAGTAACATATCTTGTTTTACCTATATTTAAAGTTAAGAGATTATCGCTCAACCACATCATCACCTCCCTAAGCGCATGCTCTGTATGAAGTCGAGTCTCAGTCCAGTCCCTACCATGCACGATTAACGCAGTGTCATCAGCGTAAGTGATGATGTTACAGTTAGGTAGCGACTTGGTACATAAACTGTTAATATACAATAAGAATAGAGTAGGGCCCAGCACGCTACTCTGCGGAACACCAAAGGAAAGCGACTGCTGGGAACTCGTGAAGTTGCCTACTCTAATGCATTGGGTTCTATTTGAGAGATAAGAACGAAATAGTTCCAGTACAACACCACGAATACCGATCGACTCCATTTTAGAGAGCAGTAGTGGGACAGAGACAGTGTCGAAGGCCTTAGAGAGATCTAAAAATACACCTATGGCTCTTTCTTTTTTGTCAAGATGTTTACTGATAATTTCGGTTAGTAACAAAGTAGCATCTTCTGTTGATTTACCTTTAATAAAGCCAAATTGGTTTTCTGCTATTATATTATTTTTTTCTAGAAATGTAACTAACCTATAATTTATAAGTTTTTCCAATATTTTTGAAATTACACTTAGTACCGATATAGGTCTATAGTTCCCAACACTGTCTCTGTCGCCACTCTTGTGGATAGGGTGCACAAGTGCAGCTTTTAAAATATCCGGGAAGACACCTGTATATAAGCATCGGTTATACATAAAAGTGAGAGGAGGAATTAGACTAGTCTTAGAACTTTTAATTACGAGTGTCGGTATGTTGTCAATGCCAGCCGCAGAGTCATTTTTTAAGTTAGTTATAATATTATCGATTTCCCGCCAATCGGTGTCAAACAACGCCATAGAGTCTCTCGGTGGTGAAGGTAGTGTACATGTGTTTGAGATATTAGGTGGGTTTAGAGCTTGGTTATAATGTAGTCGCCGGGTTGTGCTTTTTCGTATTGCAACCCAAACAAAAAACTAGGGGTGCGTGATCAGTAATAAGAGAATCAAGTATATAAGTCGTTGCGCATCTACTGGATCTCAACATTACATGATGTAAGCAGCTTGCGTTGCGGGTTGGAATAACGTGGGCGGGTAAGATTTTGTACGCATTTCCTTGCATTATATGCAATTAATTGAGTTTGGTTATATACATCTTTTAGTTAAAGGAAACATTAACTTTGTTTCATATTCTTATTAGAATAAATGTTACAATAGAATAATTTCTTTGTTCGTCATAACTAACTTTGTGGTATCATATTTCATAACGTTAATATTATAAATCGTACGTTTGTACTCATAGGCACGGTACTTTGCAAGCTAGCATTTCGTAATCGAGTAACCGCACACAGTGTCATATTATATAGGTACTTATATGAGCCGTTGTGTTGAAATAATATTTAACATTTACGTCTATTAATAGCACTATATTTTGTATCATTCATAATCATTATCTTGTACGAATTAGTTCTTTACAATGGGAAAGTCTTATAGTAAAGAAGAAGTAGTAGTGGCTCAGAACGGAAGTCAAGTAGAAGCTCGTTTGTCTAATCATGATGTTCTTTTGATGGTCATCCTAAGCATTCTGCTCGTCCTCATAGTGTTTGTGGTGTGCAAGCAGAGTAAAGGTCGCGTTAAGAAATGGCTTCGGAAGGAGATCGCGGGCAACGCTGTCGTCACGAACATTCCAGTCATAGCAGCGACGATGAGAACTCAGCTGCAGCAACCAGCAGCTACGAGAATCACCACGGCTATACCTACCCAAATGGTGTAATAACGTATCGTTAGCTATCGTGCGGGCTCTGTAAACTGCGAAATGCTAGACTTAAACCCGTATGTAGTGTATTTTCAGATTTAATTATGTACTTAATTTTTTTGGTAAGAGGGGGTGTAGTGTAGCGACATTGCTAGCGTAAGCAAAATGTAGGAACGACTGTACCGCGTTTCCCCCCACGGGCAATCGCCTCTGTAACTTTGTCACGCCTAGTTGTGTGGATTAAGACATATGTGCTATCGTAAACTCTGTTTTATTTGATGCGAGTTTGATGCTGAAGACCTATTATATACACACCTGGACAGTATACTTACCACAACATACATACACAGCAAGACACTCGTACAAGAGTAATGGCCTGTCATCAGAGCCGTGGGGGGCATTTGCCGGATATTTTATTCCATAGGTACATAATCGGAACATGTCTGCTTTATAATGCAATTTAAATATCACAACTTTCTCAAAAAATAAGTGTTTTATTCTTAAACGAAATAGTGCACTCTTATTGAGACAGCCTATATTTTAATTGGCGATATAGTACAAATTTCTTAATTCTCAAACTTAATAACATGATAAATTCATTAATACAATAAATTTCGTATTCTAGCGCGTAATTCTTTTTCTACAGTACTTATACTTATTAAAATAAGTACATACATGGTATTATAGAATAGTGGTTGTATATTATTATCTCCATTAACCAAAGGCCAAAATGTCGCATAACATTTTAAAGTTATACACTTATCTACTACTTAGAATTTTCTATTATAAAAATCTGAATGCAATGCTTGATCCAGAGTATAGCTTAATGATCTGCAATACAATATAATTATTACGCCCACACAATTTGTAATAATTAAAAAATAATATTATATAATAAACAAACAAACATATTGTCTAATATCAGTTTGTTTAAAGCTAGTGTACCTCAGATGTATTACTTTACTCTTTGACCCAGGGCCTGTAGTCATAAAATACGTTGCAGTAGTAGTAGGTACTAGGTAACAGCTAGGACTTCTATAATATGTTTAGAAAATGCTTCCAATACATACCATTACCACGAAATAACTACATTCGAAAGAATGTAGATTGTTTGCGACGCCGACGCGGCCAATGCGAAGGAGCTAAAGAAATAATAATAATAATAATAATGTCCTCCAGACAGAATTTTCGGTCACGGCGGCCAATCTTAACGGAGACTGGCCATCTGCGCAGGAGATATTATAGTGCACAAGTATGTGCGCAAACACAAGTGCACTCTCTGTTCCCTAACCCTCATGATCCGATGGGACGGATAATCCGACACGACCGGAGAGAGATCAGGCGCAGGACCAACGGCTTTACGTGCTTTCCGAGGCACGGGGGTGTCTAACACCGCCAACTTCCTAACTCCGAGCTCGTATTGAGATTTCTTAACAGAAAAACCCAATTCGTTTTTGTTGGCCCGACCCGGGATTCGAACCCGAGACCTCATGCACAGCAGTCGCATTCACTACCGCTGCGCCACGGAGGCAATTAATTAAGTAGGTACCCTCGCATGCGATTTAACCAGCTCCTGAACCCTAATCAGTGCTTGCTGTTGTTTGAAGTCCTCGAAATTATATTGGTTCGCCCATGTTTTCACTCATTGTACAAGTTATAAATTAGTTGGAGTTGCGTCATAAAATGCCATACGAAGTCTGTCAGAAGTTTGTTATTGATTAAGACCTCAAATGAAAGTCGTAATTACCTACTCTAAAATATTTTTGAATAAGGTAGTTTCGTGCAGCGAAACAACTGGCGTGTCGCTAGCAATTTACGACAGTCTAAAAACAAATGACGTATGAATTTAATATGAATCTATCATGGAGTTAATAAGTAAATTAATACTTAATATGTTGATTTATCGAGTAGATAAGTACTTATTACTTCAATGACATCTAGATTACAACTTACCAAAGAGAATATGTACATTATACGAAATTTAATTAACATGTGACAATAATAATAATAATAATAATATAATAATAATATTCTACCACGTATACACAACACCATCTAGCCCAAACTAAGCAGAGCTTGTACTATGGGTTCTAGACAATGGATAAACATACATATATACCTTTTTTTTTTTGTAAATACATACATATTATACATAGAAACACCCAGACCAAGACAAACATCCATGTTCATGCACACAAATGTTTGACTTGTGCGGGAATCGAACCCGCGACCTCAGGCGTGGCAGTCGGTTACACTAAAGCGTGATAAATATTAAGCTTTATATTTGTTGTAATAGTAACTGTTAAATATTAGTTAAATAGTAAAAGCAGTAATCTTACACTTAATAATATCTTATAAAAGTATGTAATGGTTCAAGATGCATTAGATGATTACTAACATATATATATTTTTTCATAATTTAATATACATATCTGTGTAGAAGCACGAAGAACCTATTATCCATGCATGCATGCATAGGCAAATGCGTTATTTGGATAGAACAGGGGAGAAATTTTAAAATCAATCGATTCATAGAAATTATATAATACCGATAAATGACAATTTCGTAACAATGAAGTTAAAAACAGCGAACTTATTGCCTTAAAATTGATTGTATGTCTCCGTCGCAACAACAGCCTATTCCAGTAACACATAATTTTAAAATGTAGTCTAACTCATTTTAATTTTGGATATTAGCTCAGTCCATTTAGGACTGAGCTAATATCCAAAATTACTCTTTAAAGTATGTGTACAGAGCCTTAGAAAATTTATGAATTAGATTTTCATGAATGTGATCAATGAAATCATCAAAGCTACTGTTACAGTGTTTGCATTCATAAAGATTATAGGATCTTTGTTTTATGTTATGTTCGCGTAATAGAACTTCAACTGCCTTTTTGTGTCTGAAGCCTTCTACATGCTCGATAATATTTTTGTCAGAAGTAGGAACTTTCAAATCACATACCAAGCATTCAACTGAATTCTCATTAAATTCAGCCATTTGTTTATCATATTCAATTAGTTTTTCAGTCATGGTTATTTTTTTCTCCGTAGTTATTTGTGGCGGAGGAGCATCGGGCTTTGCTTTAGACGTACTTGGTGAATGATGCCCGTTTGTTATTTTATTTTCTACTTCGATTAATTTGTTTGATTCGGTAGTGTTAGTTTGTTTTAAAGTACTCTTTACACTGTTAACAAGATTATTATCAGAAGATTTTTTCGCTATAGGTATCACCATATCGTTTTTCAAAGCAATGTTGGATATACCAGAAGTAGCCTTTTCATTCGAAACAACATTATGGGCAGATGCGGTATTTCCTCCAACTACAACTGGATTTGGTTTCTTTTTGACTAATTTGTTAATATGACTTTTATCATTAAGGTGGGTTGAGAAATCGTATGCATCGATATAAACATCGCATACATCACAAAATGTCATCTTAGGCATCATAGTGTTACTTTTTGGTGGAACTGGAGCTTCGTTGCATTTAGATTTATTTTCTATAGGTTTTTTATGATATGAATTGACATGGTCGGAGCCACTTGCTACTATGTCATTGCAAAGAAGGCAATGACTCCATGCCTTGCTGCCGATCTGAAACAATAAATTGGAACAGTATTTGTATTTGTTGTGTAGATTTACAGGGGAAGTAGTCAATAAGACAACTACAGACGATTTTTCATCAAACATAGAAATGAAAAGCAAACTCAATTCTCATCGAGACTTGTAAAAACAAGCACGGCATGATACTATTGGTTGCTTATTCACTTAGCTGAGTGGTTCTAGATGTCTTGTCATTCCGACATTTGTTTCACTAACGATTTTATCTACATATTTAATTGAACTGATTTAATGCCCAGATTTCTATGTTATTTAATCATTCACAGCAGCAAATGCATAGCATTCATGTGAAAATATAATCGAAATTGACTGCAAAATTAAGGAGTAATAATATTTTAATAAGGGAGTGAGAAGAAGTGGGAACCCAATGGTATCCTGCTATTGGCCTTGTTAGCTTGAACTTAAAAAATGGTTATGTCAAAACACAACCTGCATCCTTTTTCTGTCATTGTAGAGTAAGATCCCAGAGCGATAAGACATAACTTATTTTCACATAGATGAAACCTTAGGTTCTCAATAGCGTCTCATGTTCTTTGAATACCTGCGAGTTTGTGGAGCTCGCCTAGTGACACCTGGGCAGGTACCAGGTAAGAAAGGTAACTAAAAATAAGAGTTACTTAACTTAAATTTACATGGCTGATTTTTATATATGTTTTGTAGAATATTATTCTAAAGTAGTAACATAAGTGTCAGACACTTTCCATGGACCAAAACTTTTGTCAGACGCTTTTGAAGACGGTTCTGAAGTTAATTTTACAATAATTGTACTATTAAGAAGTGTTTTAATGTGTTTATTTTAGAAGACAAATATAGAATTATACTGACCATTACTCTAGCAAAGCTGTTGTTGACCGGTTCCATAATATTCTTCACATGGCGTTTTGTATTATTATGCTGACTTGTTTCTTGACCCACACGTTCTTTACATAATTGGCAAAATATAAACCTATTAATTTTTTTGTAACTATGAAAAGCATCTATAGTTATCTTTTCCTTATATCCCTTAGGAGTAATAATAACAATAGAATTATCTTCAATGATGGGTAGGTCAAATTTCGAATAATATTTGTATTTTGCTATTATTTCTTTTAAGTATTCTTGAAAATGTGTAAGTTCTTTGTTTGTATTTGATAGTCTAGATAATGCATTATCGTATTCTATATTTTCAATGTCTGAAGCATTTGGTGTTTCAGTTGTTTTGTGTGTAATAACATTGTTGATAGGAAATAGTTTTTCATTGTCACTGTCATTATCGCTGTCAAAGTTCCAATCTGTTTCTGACTCACTATTATATTCATGATTATTTCCAATTTTATCATACTCATTTTTGTTATTGTTAATGGATTCATTTTCATTTTGAACTTTCTTGTTAACAATGTATATTTCTACAAAGTTATGAGCCAGTTTGTGATTGTCAATACATTGTAAATGGTATTTTGATCTATTATGTTTCTGTTTATGTTCCATTAATACAACTTTCGAGCAAGTTTCGCAGTAGAATTGATTACATTTTTCATTGTCGTCAATAATATAATCAATATTAATATTTATTTGTTTTGATACATTTTCTAAGACTTTTTCTGATAATTTCTTGTAAGTTGCATGTAGACTGCTATTAACATGTTGTTTAAAGTATCGATGAGGTACATCTATGTTACAAATATGGCACACATATGATTCAGATGGCTCTGTAATAAAAAGAATTTAGGTGTTAGTAGCATGCAGCTGACTCTAATAGATGAGTATTGTTATAGCATATTTATCTATTTATTGTTAATAATAGGAGTTTTTTTAATATTTAATATAATATAAAAAATTGAGATTTTTGAATTTTAAACGCTAAACCAATGTGGACATGGTCTACATTATTTTATGAACTAATTATTATTAAGATGTACTAAAAGTAAGTTTTATATAATAATGAAAATATTTAAAATAATCATAATACACATTGAATTATAGTAGTAGTAATATAGTATATGAGCTTTTAATAGGAATCAATTTAGCAACTACTGATACCAAACAAATAATAAGAAAAGCTCCCTGGAGATTTAGAAGCTAATTAAAACTGTATTTATGTAACTATCAAAAAATCATAATCATCAATCAACATGAAATAAAAATAATTTAATGATTGTAAAAAATTCTGAAATACAAACTTCAGAATATTATCAAAAATAAAGAAATAAAAATAAAATGGCAATCTTTGTTTATTTTCTTTATCCCTTAAAATTACATAAGTACTGTAAGTCTGATAAACTAAATTGTTTTTATGTGAGTGGTTATTATGGCTTGGTCTTGCGATAGCATGAGTTGATGAGAACTATAAAAAAAGAGTAATCACTGTTCTGCCAGCATTTAGCAACTGCTCCAAAAGCATCATAACTCAGGTTAATTAATATATACATATCACAATGTATATTACTATTCATATAAATTAATATTTTTCTGAATAAATGTTACAGATCCACTTAAGTGCAAGCTTTGTACATAGTACCTATGCATGTGTACTACATACCAAGGTAAGTATCTTCATCTTGGTCCTCATCAAGATGTATTTGAACTTCACAATACACTGATTCTCCATCCATTAATGGCTTTGACCACAGAACTCTTTTTATATCAGTATGTCCTTGTACATATCGGTTCAAGAAGCTTAAATCTAATTTGTCTAATGACACAACATATTGCTTGTCTGGAATGTGGAATGGAAACATTGTAGCCTGAAAAGCAAGAGAAAGTGGTTTATATGTACATACATATTTTTTACACCAATATCCTTGTAGGAGTTAGCGAAGAGGTGATACTCCTACATTTTAGGTGTAGGTTTTGCATAATAGAGATATTTCCAGCAGTGTTTATTATACAATAACATGTCCTTACCTACTTAAGTTGATAAAATACATGTAACATAAATAGACTTACAACTGTTTGTCCTTAAAGGCCCACCTTTAACGACAAACAGTTAACCATTACACTCACTCCTAATCAGTTAAATTACATAATGCAGGACCTGGTAACCCTTTGCCCAGCATGGGTCGCACAATCTTCCAACTCAGGTTTTTATTTTGTTTGATAATTTCTGTTGTTTACTGAACTTTACTAACATTGATTGAAATTAAACTACTTTATTCGGATTCTATTACGTACCTTGTTTATTTAACACATTACATAATTTAGAAACTGTTAGACTACTACTACTATTGAACTTTACAAATCTTCAAGCTAATTAAGTAAATTATACTAATTATATTTGTTTTCACTTTCGCTGACGTTGCAGTTGCTTTTCAGAAGCCATGGTCACAGGGAGACTTATTTACTAACATTCTAACAAAAGATACAAAGAACAATTATTTGTTGATCACACAATTTTTTGGCTGTATGGGGATCAAACCCACCACACTTGACATAGTGGCAGCGACAAGTGGACTACTTACATCACTAAGTCATTTGTGCAGTTATTAGATATAGTTATAAAAGTTTGAAGGAACCTTAAATACATCATTTTAATATTCTCTTGGCTAATGCTCATCACCCAGGAGCCATGCAAAATGCTTTATCATTGTAATTGGATTCTGACTATTGAAGGAATGTAAGAATATGTATTATGTGTATTATTAATATTGTTTAAGTGATTGTATGAATAATAGTAGGTACATTTTTTGTTACATAAAAACCCTACCATGTCGACATAAACAAAGAGACAGTGTACCTACGAAAAAAACATGACGAGAAGGTGAATTAGTTTTAAAATAATAGAAAACTACAATACATATTATAGATTGATATAAAATGGTATTTTTCTATAATGTCCTACTTTGATATATTTGTTGAAGTATACATATTTATATCGAATTAATGATTAATTAGCAATAAACTTCTGTATTTAAACTAGACCGTTCAAATTAAAAAAGAAAGTAAATACGTTGCCTACATCTTCGATATACAATTTTACGCTTATTGAACACTTGTTTTAACATCGCGTTAAAAACTTTATTGAAGTGGTTTAACTAAATATGTACCTACGTTAAATGTTTGGAACGATGATTTGATTTTCAATTGTTATCACAATAACAATAGGACAGGGCTTTGTATACATAAACGATAGATATTAATATTTAAAAATCCTGATAAGTACTTACATAAAGTTTACAGCGATTACAAAAAGTTAATAAGCTTCAACCACTGATAATACAATATAACAATAATCCGTTACTAAAGTTATACTCTTACATTCTTTTCTACGACCACTTTTCAATATCATTTGATTGATTGTCAAGTTTATTATTTATCGATCGTTAACGATAAAATCTGTCAAATTAAATTTCAGTTGAGATTAGTGATGACCGTTTTTGTAAAAACGTTTTTGAGTAACGATGCCAGTATACGATGCCGGCATCCGATGCCGATATATTGAAAAACGGATGCCCGCAACAACCGATGCAAACATCACCGAGTGCGAGCGAGGCAGTTAACCACGCAACGGAAAGTGGCGATGGCATGCACTGGAATATAACATCTGTACCATGCGAACGGATATTCTCCAAAGCCGGGTATATTTTAAATGAACGAAGAACTCATCTTATGAGTTCAAAATTAGAAAAAATAGTGTTTCTTAATGTCAACTTCAATTTTGTTCAAAATATATATTAAGTTTAACTAACTTATGTTTATTTTTAACCTTCACACTTTTATTAAAAAAATATGAATAATGAGTAGAAGTCACATCGTTGAATAGGCAACAAATATTATCATTATTGAAATCTGCGTACTTATAGATATATACTCGATATCGGTAATGGTGCGTTACCGAATATCTATACGGGCTTCAGCCGGCACCTAATTTTGGCAAATCGCATAGTCGAATCAATGCCAGAAAAAACGATGCCGGCATCGGATGCGGTTTACTTAAGAACGATGCGCATTGATGACAAAATTTAACGAAAACGCCCATCTCTAGTTGAGATGCTTGACATGAATCGTCCAAAGAGTAAAGTAATACATAGGGAATCGTCTATCGGAGACAGTATAATACTGGAACAACACCAAAGTTTTAAGTTAAACAATAGATTCAACGGAAAAGTTATAGATCTATGCAATACACTATTGGATCAAGTCAGATAATAATTATTTTTCAAATAATATTGTCACTGAAATATATGATGTGAGCTTATAGTATTGAACACGTAGATTTAACGTTGTGTTTTTAAGAAAAGTCGATTTGTTCGGGATTAATAATCGGTTTCATAAATCCGTCTGAAGCACTAGAATACTAGATCATCGATGCATAGAGACGATTTGGATAGGGATAAACAATTATGATGCAAAACGGTACGCGGAGACTGGTGCAGTGCATCTCAATTAGAGGATTATACAAAATTGCATTTTATTTAAGTACCTCTTTAAAACTGTTCGGTTTAAGATTGATGTATGGGTGGGCAGTTCAAATTAATACTTTAATTACTGAGGCGAACACTGTCGCTATTGGAACTTAAATATTTTTGTATTTGTATGGAGAATAGAGCGTAGGTATACATATTATTCTAAAACTCTAAGAATTTTATTCGATTCTAATAAGAAATTACTGCAATATACAATCACAGGAATATATAATCCTAATCCTAACTTCCTAACTAATATTATAAAAGTGAAAATGAGTTTGTTTATTTGTTACCTTTCACGCCTAAACCACTGAACCGATCATGCTGATATTTTGCATATACATTGTCAGGTGTACAGAAACGGACATAGGCTACCTTTCATCCCGAAAAAAATTACTGTTCCCGAGGAAAACAATAATAACATTCTTATGATAATAGATGGCGCCACGTGTCTTTCGAATCATGATTGAATAATAATTATATTATTACAAGCAGTCCAGAGTACAACCCGAATCGATTGTCAAATTCTAAATTAACGCGAGAGAAGCCGCGGGCAAAAGCTAGTAATATATAATTTAAAGATTCTGATATTAACATAGTAATGTGTCATTAAAGGCGATGTAGCCATTAGGTAATTATACAAATAACAATAAAAAGTATCGCAAAGGCCTACTAGCATTGATAAATAGGTTTTTTATACATCAATGCCTAATAGTAAATATCTCACATGCCAATGTAGTTGTATCAACTAACGTGAATAAGCCTTATGGCAACGGTCCAGAGTTAATTATAAGGGTCGATGGTAATTAGGTTTCCGGGACGGACGTCTATTGGAACAGTTACCATTCCTCTTTGCGACTATTGTACCTCTTGTATGGCTCGGCCAAGATATAAATGTATACGGATTTAGTTTAATAGTTTAATTTATACCTGGTGAGAATTTCGTTTATTTGTTTACCTACTTCCTTTTGCCCGCGAACCCGTCCGCATAGTCTTTAGTAATTGTTTGGTGCATTTTGTCTTACCCCGTAAGAATTTCGAAATTCTGGCATTAGTGATAATTTTTTATAAATTATCTATTTATATTCAATAAAATGATATATTACGAGACAATATTAAAGTGAAAATGCTCTTTGCAATTTGGCCTTAGTATACTTTATAAAGGGAAACTCCATACAAAAGTTTAGCTCTATGGGTTGGATTTTTAGAATTCGAAAAACTCTTATACAACAGCTTTGTCCGTCCGTCCGTCCGTCTATCTGTTATACAACTTTCAACTCAAGAACCGTAAGAGCTAGAGAATCGCGGTTAATGCCATTCGACTCAGCATAGTCGATATACCCTGAAATGACTATGACCTTTGACCTCTGACCTCAAGGTCACGTGGTATCACGTGACCTTTGCATATTACTTGAACCATTTTTTCGAACTCTAAGATTTACGGCAATTCATTGTCGTTTCGCACTTGTTCCGAAATGTGGCTGAACTTTTTGTATTATAATTATATATAGTGATAGGCTATGTAGCCTAGTGGGAGACCTTTGAACTGCTACGCAGAGGTCTCGAGTTCGATCCCGAGTCACGTATCTCTGACTTTTCGAAGTTATGTGCGTATTCAATAGTTAATTACCTATCGCTTGCTGTAACGGAGTACATCCAAGTCCATCGTAAGGAAACCGGCATGCCTGAGAGTTCTTCATAATGTTCTGGAAGATATGTGAGGTCTGCCAACCGTACTAGGCCAGCGTGGTTGACTATGACCTTATCCTTTTCACACTGAGAAGAGGTCCATGCCCAGCAGTGAGATAGTTCAATAAAGGGCTGATATATTGATATTATTGTAGGTATATATTGATAGACGTTAGTGTTTAATTAAGTAGGTAGTCATTTTTTGCAGACCTCGTACGCTTTACATATCATTGTTGAAAACAGGATTTAGTCTTCTAATTATGGTTTTAGTTTTTGCGATTGAGTAGTGCACGCTCAACCGCGCAGTGCAGTCCGATGTTTATAAATATGTTATATCATTACTTAACCTGTCAAGTCTTAGAATACCAGACAAGGCATGGAATTCTCTGCCAAGGCACGTGTTTCCTTCTTCCTTCAATCCTGGGTCCTTTAAGCGGGGCGTGAAAAAGCATCTTCTCACACCGTCAAAATAGAGACCTCAACATCGCCTCGGCTGCTGTGGGGGCGGTGTGGAGGCCACTGCTCTTAGACCACACGACTGCTTACCATCAGGTGGAGTGTGGTCATTTTGACGAGCAAAATAAAAAATAAATAAAAGAAAGACATACCTAATTAAAAACCTAGTGTGTCTGGCCGTCGCTGAACTTTTAGATCATAGCCATATTTAAAAAGTTTAGTATTTATATCAACTATTATATAGGGGGCATTTGTGTTTTAGAGATAATTTCAACTGGTGACCCAGGTCTATCACGACTATGACTTTAGCTGATTAAGTTGCCGCCTCTTTATTGATTTATAATTAATGTAGTGGTGTTGAAATTAAACAAATTTATACGGCTTTTATCGCGTTGTTTATTTTTTGTAAAACACTATTATTAGATACATAATCTTGAAAATTTAAATTACTATTGTTTAACACTTTTACTAGTTACTGTTTACTTACTACTATTTAAGCTATTTAAATTATAAAACTATTAGGATTTAATTTTACACTTTCCCCGACGTTTCGGTTGCTTTTCAGCAACCATGTTCACGGGGTGATTATTACAATTTAAATAGTTTAAACAAATTTTAATATAATGTATAAACAAAATTATTGAACGACTATCTTCTATTAAGCAAATCATAGATGATATTTTCGATAAAGGCTAAGCTAAAGGGCAGCCTACATCTAATGGGTATTGCAGTTAATGTAGCCTCGGTCATATAAGATATTAAATAAGATCTGCCAATGTCACTATACTATAACTGTATACTAACTGTAAATATTATTGCATTATGATTTTCAAAGTTGGGTACAAATTTAAAGTACAGAAAGCGATATGATTCCAACCCTAATTTAGGCTCAATTTGGAAATACCTACCTTGCGAGTTATTCGAGTCCGCATCAAAAGCCAGTAGGAAATGGCTTCATTAATTATTTTTATATGTAATGAACACCAGTTTGGGCAAAAGTATCTACTTTTCTTCTAGAGTTCTGTTTATAAATATTGTTATTTTATTTTGGTTCCTCTGGCTTCAAAATTTGTTGTTACCGCGATTTATGTTTGGAATTCTGTTTCATAAGTCAAGTAGGTACTTAAATTTAGAATTTGTTAGGTAGATAACAATCTGGCAAAAATTGGAAGAAGCTAGACTGCCATGAAGTAAGGTCAATTATTTGAATAGATGGACATTGAACTAAATTGTATTATAAGCAATTAGGTACAATCTAATTCAGAAGCAGTAGGTTTATTTGAAAAACTGAAATGCATTAAACTATGTAATGATCAAGTGTCTAACAAACTAAATTTAATTATATCACGCACTGTTTCTCTTAAGAGTTTAACGAGCAAGTTATTTACAGTCCACAACTAATAGGCGCTCAGATACAATTGCTCGGAGCATTGCGGCGACGCGTGTTCAACGGTCGGTGTTTTCACAAAGCGCCTGAGGAAATCCGCGGCAATTCGCTTTAACGACCAAATTCATTCAAGAGAAAGGAGTTTCCTCTGGAGCTAGACGCAAATTTCGGGTAGTGCAGTATGAATTTTGCAGTGGGTTGTTAAATGCGCCAGTGAGTGGGTGTGGATCGTAGCAAGTGCTTTCGTGTAAGTGGAATTAGGGATGTCGAAATGTATAAATTATATGGATATAATATATATAATTAATTACAGATATTGAGAAACTATTCTCAATATTTATGCACTAGTATTTATTGACGGTTCTAACTAGTTTGTGATGGATGAATAAAGGTGAGATTTGTGTTAGATAAAGTACAACCCTGTTAGGGGCGACCGGTGTGTAGGCAGCCAGGCGAGGCGAGTGGTTGCTCGCCGCTTCAATTTAGTCGTCGCCACACGCCCGTCGAATCTCATGTGCTTGACAATTTTTCTATGTCAGCTTCGATGAATGCCTCGGCGTCAACATTGTCTTTGTTATTTGGAATTGTACGCAACATATTTTTCGTCAGTGCTTCATTCCTGTTCGGACAGCAATTTCCTTTATCGCTTCTTTGTTTTCAGTTTTATTATTCGAGAATTATATTTGTTTTGTTTGTGTTGAAAGTTACAAATATAAAAAAGTTAGGAATGGAATTTTCAGAATTTTAGAATCGAAGAATTATTTTAGTAGACTAAGCTTGGTTCTGAATGAGAGTTCGGCTGTGTTTGCTGTTGGCAATGTTTGAATGTTAAAAGTAAATCAAGATTTGATTATTATGCTTATGAGCAGTTTATAAATTATAGTATTACATTTAAATTAATATTAAAGGCATAAAAAATAATATGATAGTTGACACTAAAAGAAAATACTACTTTTTCTGGATGAAAAGTAGCCTAAGTCCTTTCTGTACTGACAACATGTATGAGAAATTTCATGATGATCGGTCGCATCTTTAAGGCGTAAAAGCGTAACAAACAAACAAATTCACATTCGAATTTATAATATTAGTTAGGATATCGACACGTAATTTCCAACTTCAGTTTTGTCCGCACTTAATTATTATATATGTAACAGTTTTACTGGCTTCTGAAATATAAAATAAAATAGCTGTTACAGGCAGTGTTCCCGTACGACCAACTTAATCTCATCTTCAGAGCAATGCTGTATCTCGCACATTTCTCCGCATGTTAAAAGTAATAGGTAATTTAGCGTACTCCTGGCATCTAATGAGTCGCAGGATTGTGCTAGCTTGTTCCCTTGATTATACGGCCAAGTCGGCTAGCAATGATTGTCGCCATTTTATGACGTGCTCGTAACATAGACAAAATGGCCGGTTGCTCTATTTTCTGCAGACGCTTTTATCCTTATTAAATCAGAATGATTCAACCGGTTGATTGGTTATACATACATCTTCTAGTAAGATAATATGTTATTTTTGTTAAATGAAAATGTTTCCTATATGCAGTAGGTACGTAGGTATGTGATACTTAGGATGTTTGTTACTCAATCATAGCTGAACCATTAAATAGATCTGAACAATTTTATATTTGGCGTAGAAATAATTTATTATATAGAGTCGTTTTATAAACCAGTATTTTAATATCCTTACGTACCTAAGTTATAATGAACAAATGTTTTAGACAGTTAATAAATCAAAACTTATCTCTCGGAGTTTCAAACAGATACTTATGTAATTATTACGCTTAACATTAAACCAAGAACGTAATTATTTTAATTAATATGCTCCAGGACTTGGAAAATGATGTGCTTAATTTTTCTTATTTTTTGTAATGTCAATTACGATTGGCTTTTCCTTGAAAACGACTGAACATTATTTTTGTACTGAGCGACTATTGTTTAATATAATTAATATCGAGAATCGTATAATGTATTGATAGAGGCAAGCAATCATATTCGATGCAACTGTTGCCAATGATCGGCACGAATCCTAAGCGCTGCTTTTAAAATCAAATTTAAGTTAACCTGGTAAATGCAGGTGCAGTTAGTCAAGTAATCGTATCATATATACATATATCGCAGACAGCTCGGCCACCGGACTCAGTGCGCGCGTATTTTCGTAGGATGCCGACATGACGGGTAGCTTCAAGCAATAATAGTCACGAAGAACGATTTAACAAAGTTTATTTAAATAAATTCACAATATAATCACTAGCAATGATTTTCGAACAAACACGTCCGCTCGGTGCGAGCTCCGATTTTAGCATAGTAGTCTATATATATTATGGATATATTATGGATTATAGAATGCCCGCCCGCTCCAACGGTCGCGTCCAACTTCCAAGTTTTTTTTTATTTTTTTTTTATTTTGCTCGTCAAAATGACCACACTCCACCTGATGGTAAGCAGTCGTGTGGTCTAAGAGCAGTGGCCTCCACATCGCCCCCACAGTAGCCGAGGCGATGTTGAGGTCTCTACTTTGACGGCCTGAGAAGATGCTTTTTCACGCCCCGCTTAAAGAACCCAGGATTGAAGGAAGAAGGAAACACGTGCCTTGGCAGAGAATTCCATGCCTGGTCGTTCGGCAGAGATATGAGGACCCAAACTTTTTGGTACGCGCTCTAATCGACTCTACCGTGTAAGGATGGCATCTGAGCCCAGCACGCGTTGTTCTGGATAGGAAAGGGGAGGGCGGGATAAGGTGGAATAACTCTTCAGAGCACTCCCCGTGGTATATTCTGTAGAAACATGCCAATGAGGCAATGTCTCTACGGAGTTGCAGAGGTTCCAGTGAACTCGTGACCTCTGGATCTCCGATGATACGGACAGCCCGCCGCTGTAACCGGTCGAGAGCGTCCAGCAAGTACTGCGCGGAGCCATCCCAAAGATGAGAACAGTACTCCATGCAAGGGCGCACTTGTGCCTTATACAATAGGCACAGTTGCCCAGGCGTGAAGAACCGCCTCACCCTGTTCAGAACTCCGAGTTTTCGCAAAGCTTGCTTAATGACGCTCTCGATATAGGTTTTCTGGTTAAGGGAGCGGCAAAGATCCATACCTAAGATGGAGAGACTGTCACGTATCACCAGTGGAGTGTTCTTCAGAGAAGGGAGGGGAAGGAACGGAGACTTTTTTGTTGAGAACGCGCATGCCTGGGTCTTCTTGGCGTTGAACTCGACCAAGTTCTTGGCACCCCATTCATAGATGCGGTCCAAGGTCCGGTCAAGTTCAACGACAAGATTCTGCCTTTTCCCCTCAACCTCAGCCTGTTTGGCCCCAGGATGTCCGAGATATCGCCCATGCACGGTACTGTCGTCCGCATAACAATGTATGTTGCCGAGATTCAACATATCATTGATATGCAGAAGAAAGAGCGTAGGGAATAAGACAGAACCCTGAGGCACTCCTGCATTGACCTGCATAAATTTGGAAGCGCGACCGTCGCAAAGGACCCGAATACGACGCTTCTGCAGGAAACTTGCAATCCAGGTGCACAGTTGAGGGGGCAAGCCATAGGCCGGAAGCTTGGAAAGAAGAGACCGGTGCCAGACTCTGTCGAAAGCTTTGGCTATGTCAAGGCTGATAGCCAAAGACTCGCCGTGCTTGTCCATAGCCTCACCCCAGAGGTGCGTGACGAACGCTAGAAGATCACCCGTTGATCGTTTAGACCGAAAACCGTATTGGCGATCATTGATCAACGATTGATCTTCCAGGTAGCGGACAATTTGGGTGTTTATAATCCGCTCGAACACCTTGGAAAGCACCGAGGTGATAGCTATGGGTCGATAGTTGCTTGGCTCGGAACGGTCCCCCTTTTTGGGAATCGGTTGAACATTCGCTTCCTTCCAAGCCTCAGGCACAATGCCTGCGACGTAAGACGTCCGGTATAGGCGCGTAAGTGTGGGAGACAACTCCGCTGCACATTTTTTTAAAAACCACAGCTGGGATGCCGTCAGGTCCACTGGCTTTCCGAACATCGAGAGACTGCAGTATCGCACGAACGGTTCGTTGCCTGATACATATATCAGGCATGGTGTAGCCGCAGTTGGCAATGTTAGGCGGCTGCGAACCGCAGTCATCGATTCGGGAGTTGGCCGCAAAGAGATTTGCAAGCAGATCTGCTTTCTCCTGCGGCCGATGAGCCAGTGATCCATTCGGATACCTCAGAGGGGGCAGCATGGTCTGGCAGAAGTTGGACTGCACGGCTTTGGCCAGGCGCCAATAGCTACGACTGCCCGTAGGATGCGCCATTAGTTCCTGGCCGAACCGTGCGACGCGCTGGGCATCCGCTCTTAAGTATGCCCTCTTGCAGACCTTTGTGGCTTGGTTGAACGCTGCCTTCAGGTGATCCACGTTAGGGTCGTGGAGAGTGCGAGCCCTGGTCCAAACGCGATACGCTGTCTGTTTGCGTTCAACAGCATCGGCGCATTCACGCCCGAACCAGGGCCTTTTCCTGCCGCCGCTCGTGACATCACTGTATGGAATATAATATTCCATACCCAGGATGATTTCACCAGCGACAGCAGTAGCCCTCTCTGATGGATCCCTGTTCTCAAAGCAGCGTTGAGCCCAAGGGATGGATGCGAAGTATTCCCGCATTCCATCCCAGTCTGCTGACGAGTAGTGCCACAGTCGTCGTCTTGCCTCCTCGGGACGTGGACTCGGTAGTGACGTCACACTTGCGTTCGGAAACGAATCTTGACTCGTTGACACATATAATAGTTGGAACGAAAGCATCGTAACCTAAATTCTGTCTGACGCCTATATCTTAAAAGTGTTTTCTTTCACCAGCACCAGCAATGGTCCCACGCTATAGGGGACGATCCTATTGCCATCTTCCGGGCTCCGTTTCAGACTCCGTGGTGATACTGAAAATTTCTTGACGGGAATACCCTATTAACACTTAGAGGGAATAGAAACTGAGATCTCATGCACAACAAATGCATTTACTACCGCTGCGCAACCTAGGCAGTCCTTTAGCTCTTTCAGTAATTACAATTTTAATAAGTTGAAGGTAGAGTGTGGATTATGTATAGGCTACACTATATGTAATGTGATAGGGGTCAATCGATCGATTCTTCTTTGGAAAATCAGATTTTTAGTTTCCTATCGTCATGCTTTGCCTGTCAACTGTCGAGCGGACATACGTCTGTCCGCAAATATGAGTCATCAAAAAATATACGAAAAACGACAAACGTATGTCCGCTGCACGCTTGACTCGTTAATGAGTCAAGTGTCGAGCGGACGTTTGTCCGTTTGTGTATTGTTTGCACAATGAATTTTTTATTATTTTTCCCGTATTTCCCCTTGACACTCAAGAAATTAAATTCTAAATTCCTCTCATGAACTTTTTATTAATGGTGTGGGTGATAGATAGAAAAAATGTTTTGGCGCCATGCCTAGTGTTGTTCACAAATGGTTGTGCCGAGTATTTGTCTCTGATGTTAAAGGTCTGTCAAATCCCCCATGATACAGAAATTCTAGTGTGGCAATTTTAAAAATAAGGACAAGTTCCGTGATCCTACGACTTACTTAGTAACACGTAAAAGTTATACAATCGCCTAGGCTGTATATAAATCAGTATCTGATGTATTCGGTAAACTTACCGAACTAAACTTATTTCGGTACATTTTTAGGGTTCAAGAGATTGAAGTCAAGCCTAACCTGATATGCTGTTATATACGATATATTTTCAAAAGGTTAAAAAAGTTAGATTGAATCTAACCTGCTTACAATAGATCTTGGATTACGGTCATGACTAATTTAAGTACGAATAAAGTAAAAGCCTCGACCTGCAAAAAATGTAGTATTTAACCTGTATGACCACTTCTTTTTGAACAAGTACAACAGAAATAAGTTGTAGTTTTATTGTACCAGGGGGCATTTTCTTTTACTAAACTGTGCAGATAAAGCAAAGGCATTATTAGTTCTTAGTCATTACAAAATTACCTCATGCAATCTCCTTCGTTTATCGGGGCATTATTTATTTTAATTACTTTAAGCATAAAGAAAGGCCATAACTGTAGCCACATTTAATATAAGCTCTTATATGGCAAACAATATTATTATTTAATGCACACGTAAATTACAATTACCATTTATAAATATATAAATGGAGTAAAATAGCAAACCATCAAAAAAAGCTCAACAGTTTCTCTATTGGGCTTTTTACTTATCTTAATTTTAGGCATTGAGAGTGACTATTATCAAAATTGAGATTTAGATATTTTTTACAATATTTAATATCGTACATGTTAGCTATGATATAGACTTGTATATGGTGCAAATTTAATATTAAATTGTTTAATAATAAACAATTAGGTATTAAATTAGTCTTAGTATCTCGTTATATTGTAAAATCTTATTATGAAAAATTCTTTCGATATGTAATGGTAGAAAGTATAACATTTTCACTGATAAACAGAAAAAGGAATATTCGTTTTTATTCTATTTGGTTGTCTAAATCAATTCATAAAATGATAACTGCGATCTTGATTGTTTTCTCTTAGAAAATGTATATGAGATTATATAATTTTTATGCAAGATGCCTATTACTTTTACACAGTTCTTTTATTTTTCATATTACACTTGACAATATAAATCGCATTAAGTAAAGAAATTGTGATTTTGTGATTGACTAAAGTAATTTCATCACCAAAATCTCCTTTTAAGCTAATAAAGAAAGCGGTGTCCTTAATTTCATTTTTATCATAAATCTGTCGAGTAAAGTAGGTTGCTAATTTTTATGATTTTTCCTTTTATCATTTTTTGACGAAAACCATGACGATTTTTGATTTGAAGCTTTTCGTCAAGGAGCATTTAAACGAGCATTATTTTCTTGGAATATACTGGCCGACAATAATAGCTATATGAAAAAATAAACATAAATATACTGCCTATGGCTTACCAAAGAATTATGTTGAAATGGGCAATGCATTTAAATGCTTAAGTTGGCCGGGCAATAGTGGTCTATAATAGCAGCCACATGTTGCAGCAAAAATATTGTCTGTTTATAAATATTAATACAGGGGATTACGTTTATTAATATAGCAAAATAACTACTTAATGTAATACAGGTCAGTTAAACATATTTTTTTATTACGGATGGATAGCGCGATCGAGTTCTGTAATACAGCACCTAATTGATATGAACCATATAACGTGGGTAAATTCACATACAAAAGGAATGATAGGAACGCGTTCCATGTGCCAATTAGACTTTAGGCTGTTACGAATAATTTCCTTACAAAAAGAAAACGAACCGCTGGACTAGAGTATTCCGTATCATGTATTTTTTTTAGTTCGCATCAAGCAGATCTAACTGTGGGAACAATAGATTTCGTAGTCACGATGAGTAAGCTTTTATATAAGTACAGACATTTTTAAACGCTTGCTACCCATGCAAGGCCGTAATTATGTATATTGGTTCTTATTTTGTTATAAACGTACATAGCGGGACGTCTATTTCTCCGAAAGGGTGGGCAGTGGTGTCTAACAATCGCATTATGCAAGCCACACATCGTAGCTAGGCAAAATGTTTAAGAATATTATATTAAAAAATATTGACACGCTGAGAATTAAAATCAAGATTTCAGTTTTTTTATCAAGCAGCTGCTTTAAATTTGCCCACAGTTGTTGCAGCAAGGCATAATATTCATCTGATAATAGAAACATAAATCAAGCGTCTTATTATTTCGTCTATGAATAATTAATTTCTAGAGACATCACCCTCTCACTATTTTTAGGACAACCTGTATATAATATTGTCATCTGTTTACGCGAATGTTATTATGTCATTCTGCGTAAATAGAAACACCCATGATTAAATTATGTTCGGGTACTTTGAAATAACTACACTGGAACATTGAGACAACTGCCATCTTAGTCTCCCCGTGACCACGGCTGCTGAAAAGCAACCGAAACGTCGGGGAAAGTGTAAACACAAATATAAATTGTATAATAGTATAGTAATAGTATAAATAGTTTTAATAGTTTCAATAATTTAATTAGCTTAAAAATTAGTAAAGTTTAATAGTAATAGTAGTGTAACAGTTTTCAAAATTTTGTAATAAAGTGTCAAATAAACAACGCGATAAAATCCGTATATAGTAGTTTAATTACAACCTGTATAATTATGTACATACATATAAACAGCATTACCCTGCTTCACATAGTCAGGAAATTACTGGAAAAGCTCCCTATTATTTTTAGGACACAAAGGGTGTCATTATAAGAATTAAAAATAATGAGACGTTATGTTGTGCCTCTGTAACTTACAGTTATTTACAAAATAGGTCAACCACACGTGTATGGACGTTATTCTTTGGTCGTTTTACAGGCATATCGTAAAACACGGTAATACAATTCAAAAGTATAACGACAGAGATTGTAATGAGGCTAATAAAAGTTTTAGGTTATATTTTTCCTTTAAGGTAATTACACTCTTTTTCGTGACGGGAGTATCAATCGCAAGAGTCCACCTCACCAATAGAATCACCTACGTTTCGGTTTTTCTTAAGTGTTGCCAGAACAAACAATATTAGTACATCGTAATTATACACTATCTCTAATTAGTCCTTATGTGCTATTAAACTGATCCTCACCAGAGTTAATAATAAATTACAAAACTATCGATTTTCTAAAACTACCTCAACTAAAAGGGGTGGAATGAGTGTCAAAGTTCGTGAAAGGCTATATTTTCGCGTGACCCGACTAACCCGGAACTTGATATAAATAATCCTTATAGTACATAAAACCTCGCCTTACAGAAATTGTAAACTGAAAACGATATGGTAAATGTACATCTTTACACATTTAAGAAAACAATTCTATGAGAAGCTTTGCTTATGCGTGGCAATAGTAAAATACAAAGTTATAATAATTTATGATAACATATATTTGAATTTATAATAATAATTGAATTGATGTGCAATTATCAAGATTGTATTTGGTACCTCTGTTAGCATTTCTGAAATCTATGTAAATGCTTCATATAACTATTATATATATTTTAAATACTATGCCAAGACTAAGACCAACTTTGTATCAACCCAAAATTCAACCATGTTTTCAATGAAATTCATATAATATTCTCCTTCAATTTAATGTACACTTGAGAGCAATAAAATCGCACACGTTGACTTTTTGTTGTTAAAGCAGTTTTTTTCATAAATGTGAATACATATTAAAATAAAACTTACACTATTTGAATGTTTACTTCAGTACCTTTCTAATGATATCAAATACAGTGTAAAAAAAGTACCCATAGGGAGTTTTAGGGCACAAAACCCAACATACGGATAAAATTACCCAATTTAGCTTAACAAAGAATAAAAATAAAACTCAAAATGCTTGATCAAATTGTTTTTTAATAAGGTGTATTCCCTCCCCTAGCCTTGATTACAGCTCTTAATCGGTTTTTCATGGACCGTATTAATTTCACCATGAAATCTTGTGGTATGGCGTTCCACTCCTCTTCAATGGCAAGTTGAAGCTCTTGGAGGTGCGTAGGAGCAGGGCTTCTTGCTCGAACTCTTCTTTTTAGCTCATCCCAGACATGCTCAATCGGATTGAGATCAGGACTACGAGCTGGCCACTCCATCGCGGTGATTCCAACATCTTCCATGTAGTCGCAAACTGTTCTAGCGACATGCGGTCTGGCGTTGTCGTGCATTAAGAGAAAATCTTCTCCCATAAGCCACGCAAGCGGCCTCACATGTTCTTCGAGCACTTCTTCGACGTATCGTGCAGCCGTCAAACTTCTCGATCTCGGGCCGGTATTCGCCGTAGTGATGAATATAATGTCAGTTTTAGTGTCCAACATTATGCCACCCCAAAACATACACGATCCACCTCCAAAAGCCACACGTTCGCTTATGCAGCATTGTGAAAATCGCTCTGATGACCTTCTGTAGACCCTAGAGCGTCCATCATGACCATGTAAAGTCATTCTGCACTCATCAGAGAACATAACAGCCCGCCATTGGTCATACGTCCAATTTAAATGTTCCCTAGCAAATTGTAGCCGGGCTTGTCGGTGAGCTGTGGTCAATTTGGGACCATTTGCTGGGCGATGTGAAGTCATTCCTGCTTCACCTAGTCTTCTTCGAACTGTCCACCGACTTATACTGACATTGCGAACTTCTCGAAGCTGTTGTCCCAGTTGAACCGCGTTCAGTTGCCGATTTCTCAAAGACCTTGTCACAAGAAAGCGGTCATCACGCTCTGATGTTGTGCGTCGCCGGCCAGATCCTGGTCGCCGAATGTAGCCACCGGTCTCTTGGAACCTCTGGTATACACGACGAACAGAGTAGCGGCTCAAATTTAGCCGTCGAGCAACTTCACTTTGGTTATGGCCTGCTTCGAACAAGGCAATAACTTGAGCGGCTTCTGCGGGCGTGGTATCCATATTTTTCCAGTAAATCCGTATGCTTCCAGTAGAGATGTTATCACGTTGACCTTCGGTATGCAACTGAATAAAAATTCCAATAAACTGACCTTTTTATACCTGCGGCTAAGGGTGCAAGTAGTGACAACGCAAACGCGTGAATTTGGGGAATTCGGTGTACGGTCGGTTTTTGTAAGTTACGTGAAGGTCAATGATTTTAATTTTATGTTTTTGTAAAGCTAAGCTTGTATGCTTTAATTTTGTCTAATGATTTTTACTCAATATCTTTCGATTTTAGAAAACAATCAGTAATAAACCAAATTACAAGGGGTGTGCGATTTTATTGCTCTCAAGTGTAGTATTCTCTAGTTGTGAACCTTGCAAGATAAAAATGTTGTTTGTACAAAAGAGAGATTTAGATTTGTTCTATACAGGAGTGAATTTATTTTGAAAGGTATAAGTTTGGTGCGGTAGTAGTGGCAGACAGCGATTCTCTAGTAATCTTGTGGCAGTTGGGCCGAGTTCGGCCAGCTTACCATCGTTTGTGGGTACAGCGAGTAATGAGTTGCCAACTTAGGAAATAATACTTAGAAGTTTGCGTCCAGCGCAGGTGTGGATGCGGTAATCGGATCAATGTTGTTGAGAGATGTCGGGTCAGCGCTAGTACTCAAGCTTTCTTCAGTCTCTAAAATTTAAGCGAGATTGATACATCAGCGTCGAAACGAGCATTTTTATCTGTTAGTTTCGTTTGTTTGCAATCATTTTTAGCCTGCTATGCCATCATGTTTTATATGCCTTAATTAAGGAAGTTTAAAACAATTTTCATAGTATTTTATGTACCTACATTATTATATAGACCACAATCGCAATATTATCATATGTTCACATTAATAACTGCAGGTTTATTGAAAATGTCTTTATTTTTGTCAGAGATTCTTCACCGAGGACTTAATTATCGAATTTCTTATTCATACTATCTTTAACTTATTCGTAGGCTCTAGAAATAAAATGGATGTCAATATCAGCAATAATAATTATTACTATTTAGCACCCTTATGTTCCCTTACGTTTTACCCTTACGTTCTGATATAATATTGAACTGCTACATAACGAAAACAAAGTAATCTCTTAAATTACTGCTCCCTCTATGCGAACTCATTTATGCGAAAATGACAATGTAAATCTTACCTACTTTTGTAAGAAAGACAGATACAAATAGCATAAACTCTGCCAGGGAATCAGATAATCTAGAAATGGGATTCTAGAAAGATTATTGTAGGGTTTATAGGCTACCGGATTTATTGTCTGACAGTTAAACTTCTACATCAATTGAATTGAAGTGAATCTATCCTGTGAAACATTTCTGTTACATTTTACTATGCTAAGGTTGTATTTGACGTTATTTTATAGTCATAAAGAGCCTAACTATGTTCGATTCATCGTAGTCGGCTATAGTAAGCGTGAAGACTTGCAACACCAGGTCCAGAGTAGAACACTCGCGGGACCACTCTTCAGAATTGTGCCCCTGTTCTACCTCTCAAGACCAGTTTTAAAGGCATCCACTACACGGTAAGAGTATCGTGTATTTGCTCTCAAACGGATGTTGTGGCATATGGCAATTCGTAGTCTCTGTCTTCCTCTGCTACTACTGTCTATAGGCGTGTCTCCATATACATATATACATGACACGCTAGTAAAGGAATTTGGACTAAAGCATACACTTACTTTGTGGATTTTAGAGCGTGATCATTCTCATTAACAGTCGAAAAGGCTGTATTCTAAATATACATATTTTCAGCAAACCTATGCTAATTGGTGGCTTGTAGCTTTACCACTAGGTTAGGCACTAAACCCACGAAAAAGATAGGCAGCTCTTACAGCGATGAAAGTAAGGTAATTTATCGATCATGGCTTGCAAAATTGGTATAGGAAGGAAGTCTTGGCCGCGCCTAACTTCTTTTATATCATGCTTGGTTGGTGTACAAAAACACAATAATCAACTTATATAATCTGAAGATTAAGTAATAATAGCTACGGTACCCTTGACGGCGATGATAACGATCAGACGAGCACGCGAAGGTGACGACCGGTGCTCGATGAAGGCACATCGTTCATAATTTTAAGGCGCTATCTCAGCGTTTTACGTTTTAGGGGTTCGTAAGACAAATAAAGTCGATAGAAATGATTTCCGATTTTTATTTGTAATGCATAATATGTAGGTACATTTCTATTAACTGTTTTAACCTATGAAGTGTCAGTGGCACATGGGGGGCCAGACACAATAGGTTTTTAATTATGTCTGGCTTTCCAACAATTGAGGGGTAAGAGGTGTATGACATAGTGATATAATACTTTCGTTCGATATTATAGTTCCTAGGTTTGGTCAGATTTGATGGAAGTACAGGGATTGGTTTTTCAAGAAAGTAAAAGAGAGTTAGGAACACGTTACACTGGAATTCTTACTTATTGAGTGAAACACATTAACAGTGTTACCACTATTACGCTGTTGTCTTGTAAGAGCGTGGTAGTTATTTATACCGTAGAGCCGGCCCACTCATACCGCCATGTCTTCAAAAAGTAAGCAATGGCGTTAAATTATCGTTTGACATAAGTACTTTTTTAACACCAATAGTCGTAAAATAGTATTTCTGCCTAGCAGTGTTGTTCATACACACTACGCAGAACAGTGTAGATGTTTTAGTACTTGCGTCTTTAACTACGCTAATCACTGTTGGTTTAAATAGTATGAGACAAAAATTTGTATTTAACAGAAATATTTGTTTCTGTTCTTTATGTTCGTTGGTTAAATGTTCGTTAAGATCCAGATCTACAGTAAATATTCCTAGTGGGATTGGTCTTCAATAATAATAACATAATATATACTACCCTCAATTACGATACGGTTTTATAAAACTCGCTTGCGTATAAGTTTAAGTTACGTTCATGCATTCGGATGGTTTGATTACGTTTTGTAATATTTATTTAACACAATAACCCAATATTGATTTAAGACATCCTTGGGGTGGCTCAGGGATGTCTTAAATCAATATTGAGTTGGTTGCAAAATCAACGTCGTTGAGTTCAAAGCGGCAATCCTATCGATACAGTGTCTTAGTGGTACACTGTACAAATACGATTTATTCCGCATTTGATGTTTCGTCCCGAATGTAAAAATACGCATTCGCCCCAAAAATTGTTCCTCATATGCCCGGAAATTTAGATAAATATTAATTTCTTAACGTAATTCCTATTTCGTCCCAAATTATGTTCCTCTTTTGACCCTGTCCCTTGTTACGTGGCATGTAAAATTGAAATTGTATGTACTCTTAGGCGATAAAGTTGTAAGAATACATATATGTATATACTAATATTATAAAGCTAAAGAGTTTGTTTGTTTGTTTGGTTAAACGCGCTAATCTCAGGAACTACTGGTTCGAATTGCATAACATCACGCTACGGCCAATAGGAGTGGAGCATTAATGAAAAATGTTGCAAAAACGGAGAAAATTCTCTTATGTGACGCAGACGAAGTTGCGCGGGTCAGCTATTGTATGTTAAAATGAAAGCAAATTCATGTCTCATCTAGATTTCGCTACTCATATTAATGTCCTTCACTATATAACATTATAAAACAAAGACCCTCGCTACGTCTGTCTGTCTGTTCGCGATAAACTCAAGAATTACTGAACGGATTTTCATGCGGTTTCCACCAATAGATAGAGTGATTCGTGAGGAAGGTTTAGGTGTATAATTTGTTAAGGTTTTGTACTAAAACCCCGTGCGAAGCTGGGGCAGGTCGCTAGTAATTATATGACAGACAAACCTATAGCAATGTACAAAAGATAATTCCCAAACTCCAGTGATAGTAACAATTTCCTTTCAGAAAAATCCAATAATTATCCTTCAGGGGAATAAAATCTCACGATCGGTACTTACGTTCACACTTAGCCCCTTGGGCTAACGATACGGATTATTAGCTACCTAGACTGGCATTTAATTTTATCTCTTTTTTACAGGTAGCCATTGTAACGCGCTGTACCTACTCCAGTGGCTTTGCAGGTAACACAGCTTATCTTCTTACTTATTTTTGTAATTTGAAAATCAAAGCTTATTCCTCTATTTTTTTGAAAATCAATGACGTGTCAGAATCAAATGATTAGTTGTTGCTAATACAGTTAGCCAATCACAGCAGGTGATATGCATATGATAGCTTGTTAAATCTTTGTGTTGATCTGCTTTTTAAAAACTGGGCGCATATAGTAATATGCGCCCAGTTTTTAAAAAGCATTATAGTATATTAGTAATGGAGTACCATTCAATGCTAGTATAGGGGTGTAATATGGCCCCAGTTTTGTTGATTATAGATGTTGTTGATAAAGCTGATTAAAGTACACAACCTGCTAAGGTTATGTACTTTAACCAACTACCTACGGTAGTCTATAAGTAATATCTCGATAGATTATATGACAGAAAGAGAGTTTGTTTGTGTGTTTGTTTGTTTGAACGTGCTAATCTCAGGAACCAACGTTTTCGAATTGACAAAGTCTTTTAGTGTTGGATAGCCTATTTATCGAGGAAGACTATATAACCTCACGCTACGACCCACAGAGGCGGCGCAGTAACCATAAACACGGGTGAAACCGCGGGCACAGCTAATAAACTTATAAATATTTATGTAGGTATCTATTTATTTTATGAGATTTTATTTTTAAATCTTGCTCGTCAATATGACCACACTCCGCCTGATGGTAAGCAGTCATGTGGTCCAAGAGCAGTGGCCTCCACATCATCCTCATAGTAGCTGAGGCGATGTTGAGGACCCTACTTTGACGGCCTAACGTTCTTTGGCAGAGAATTCCGTGTCTTGATTGTTCGGCAAAGGTATGACGACCCAAACTTGTTGGTGTGCGCTCTAATCGACCCTACCGTGTAAGGATGGCTTCTGAGCCCAGCATGCGTTGTTGTGGATAGGAAAGGTAAAAGCGAGATAAGGTGGAATAACTCTTCAATAAATGTGTGTAGCGTGTGTATAATAATATATACTCCCTAAGAGGCAGGCAGGTGTGTGTTACTCCTACATTTTGCCAGCTGTGTTTTGCGAATGAATTCAGTCCTAATTACGTGGGCTTGGGCGCAAACAGACAACAATTAATCCAGTCCTCATTACGTAGGCGTAATGAGGTCTGGATTATTTGTTGTCTCTCGGGCACATTACCAGACTCTGTGCTGTAACTAGGAATGGTCTTAGAAAAATCTAATAACAGTTGCCCTAACTACAATGGAATTTAGGAATTCAGATCCAAGGGCAAAGCCACAAGCGCAAATTAACGAGCTCATATCATAAAATGAGAGGCACATGAAAAATATATATAATGTGGTGTAAGCTGTCAGCTAATTTTATCTCCTGTAAGATAATTAATAAATATTATAATAAACTAGTAGTTTAGACTGACGTTGTCCTGCCCATACGAACCGATCGCAGCGAATAATATTTTATTAGTTTGAAAAAAATAACATAACAATAACTGATGTCGTAAATAATAAGGGGCAATAAAAAGGACCGCCCGTTGTTATTTACGAAATTAATAATTATTGAAATGTTACTTTTTTTAATTAGTAAGAAATTTAAATTGCCTCGGGTGGTTAACATATGACTATCTGAAACAATTTCACGAAAAAAAAAAAAACGGTACATTAATTTTTCCAAAAAACTAAAAACACCATAAAAAAATATGGTCAGGGTTATTCTATACCACCAGTAGAATGCGTGGTTAAAACGAATTACACGATTTCAAAATCATCCTGTATATTCATCCAATATAAACCCTTAATTATAATAATATCATAAATAAAATCGATACACAAAGTAGAAGAATGAAATTTATTTTGCGAACTGAAATGTTAACCCCATAATAACTTATTACAGACTAAATACATAATTAAAATAATCCTTAGTCACTGCTGAGCAACTGTTACTAAAATGTACTTAACATAATATTTTAACATCCGCCGATAATATGCCATGTCCGATATCCGATAATAGTCTTGATAAAATGCCTTGGATTAGACCTACATCGCCGATTGCGGTTTTGTCGAGGAACACCGTGGTAGGTTTAGTCGGTATTACCGGGATCACCATCACATACCGGTCCATTATTATCATCATTACCATCTTTCTTTTACCCCGGTGAGTCCGACATAACCCCTCCGCCCGGCCCCGCGGAAGGGCATTCGTCAAAGCTTTCCCCTAGGTAAAAAAAAACAACCTACATCCAACCTATTTAATTTTAATTCATTGAACAGCAATTGGCGTAACACGTGTATGTTCTTTTACTATTTTTTTGAGATGTAATTCAAATAATATTGTCTTCTATTTACGCAAATGTTATTCATTGAAATTAAACTATTTTATACGGATTTTATCGCGTTATTTATTTAACACTTTAATTATATAATTATTATTTTGAAAACTAAAAGCTTAAAAATTTGTAAAATTCAATAGTAGTAGTAGTAAAATTTGTAAAGTTCAATAGTAGTAGTAGTGTATACTACTACTACTATTGAATTTTACAAATTTTAAAGCTAATTAAATTATTAAAACTATTTGTATTTAAGTTTATACTTAATAATAATAATAAGTTTATTTGCATAGAATGTAGGTAAAAACAAATAATTATGTTAACAAGAGGTTATAAGATCCTTGTACATTCTACCTTAGATTAGGCATGCAAACATTATAATTATAAGATTACAAAAATAATATAAAAATGACAAAATTATAAAAATCAAAATGAAATTGCGCATTATAAAGATAGGATTACATTTAAAAAAATCTAAATTGTATGGTCATTTAAATAATCATTGATAGAATAATAACATTTTTCGAGTAGTAGTGATGTCAATTTAGTTTTAAACAACTAGATTGGAGCAGTTTTTATAAAGTCTGGTATTTTGTTATATATAATAGTGCTCATGTTAAAATCACTTTTTTGAGTAAGGCAGTATTATAATTGTTAACATGCAGTAAGTTTTTATATTGAGCTCTAACAGGGCCTTTTCTGGTTTCTGTTATAGTTTTATATAAACTCTTGTTAATTTTAACAAAGACCGCAATTTCGTATATATACAATGCAGGAAATGTAAATAATTTAAGAGACCTAAACATTGGTACACAACTGTCTGTAATTTTTAAACCACACATTGCTCTTATACATCGCTTCTGCGCTTTAAACACTTGCTCTCTCATACTGCAATTACCCCAGAATATTAGACCAAATCTCAAAATGGATGCCACTAAACCGTGACACGCCATCAGTCTTGTGCTGATGTTAACTTTTTTAGATAAGTTATGTAACACGTATGCTGAAGAGCTTAACTTTTTACACACTTCTTCCACTTGATATATCCATGTTAATTTGCTATCTATTAATATGCCCAAAAATTTTGCCACTTTCCCCGACGTTTCGGTTGCTTTCCAGCAGCCATGGTTACGGGGAGTCTCCCCGTGACCATGTAATTCAAAGCCAATCGATACGCTAGTCGCTATTATAGATTTGCCTGTCTATTGCGACATGCAGTTTTATTTTATACTTAACACACAATGTATTCGTTCTTTTGCAAATGAACTATAATTTCCACTCAACTATCATTCTTTTAATTTTTTTGGGCAAATATTTCAACCTGCTCTAATCCAACCTTGTTCTCAGACTTTATGGTAGGTTTAAACAATGTAATTTGACAATCTATAGTAAACGCTAACGTTCAGATTCTATGCCGACTTGGTAATTTATTTATTTATTAGAAACTCAACAGCTTGTTTTATATACACATGAATAAGAAAGTAGATACCACTAGCAATATGAACAACGCCTTAAAAACTAGGATTATCGTAGAATTCATTGCTAGTACTACCTATAACAAAAGGTTATACACTTATACGTAATATAAAAAGCTTTGTTATATTGGCGTTTTATATCCGGCCACATAAAACTCACGGGTGCACAATGCACATTATTGGAATAAAAATATCTCTTTGCCAAATGTTATCTAAATCGGTTCTGTGGGTTCCGTAAAAGCGTAACAGACAGACGGGTAAGCATTTATAATATTAGTTTGGGTTATATATTAAACCAATGTCGTAAATGTGTAACGTTTAATAGCAGATTTACAAATGCTTTGCAATAAAGGCTAAAAGCATACTTTAAACATAGAAAAACATTAACCCCGTTTATTTGCTGAGCAGGTACAAATAAAAATGTTGAGTTCGCCCTACTATTGACCTCGTCGTCCGGCCGTCTGGGCAACTATATCAAATTCTCTTAACATTTTTATGAAAATATTACTTTCATCGTACTTGTTTGCATATTTTGTACAAAAAATGATAACGTTTAAAGGTAAGTAATGTTTTTTTTTGGCTATCCAGAATAATAATCGTTAAAAGCTATGTAAATAAAAACAAAGAGCTCACTTGCAGACTTTTGTACCGACCGTAAGCAGCTTTTGTTAGTTTTCACGGATAAGGTAATTAAAAGTTACTTAGTACTACTTAGTATAGCAGAGATGGCCTGGTGGGAAACAAATGGCGAGCGAAGCTAATCCTTTAAATACTCATGGTCATTCTATAAGAGTTCATAGATTTCAATTATGTTATGGGCGCACCATCTGAGGCGAACCATTAAAAACAAAGTAGTTAATGTTTGATGAGTTTGCTTATATCCATACTAAATTTTGCCCGAGTTCGCGTAAATGTAGGTGTATGCGAAATTTCATGATGATCAGTCGAGTAGTTAAGGCGCGCAAGCGTAACAAACAAACAAACTCAGATTCGCATATATAATATTACCTAGTTAAAAAAAAAAACAATAAGTAGTTATTTAGGAATCGAGTATAGTTTATACTTGACTCCTAAATAAAATCGAAAAGGTGACACGTGATCGGTACACAATTGAAGAGATTTCTCAACTGAAACGGGACTGATAGATTGAACAAAGCGGGGACTTCTGTCCGATCTACGCAATGACCGGTTTGATCTTTTGTAGTATAATAATAATTCTTTATTGACACAAATTAAGTATTTATCAGTATTTATCAGTCAACGCTTTGTTATATTGCATTAGGTACGCGCAGGCAAAAAAATTATTCAATGTTGTATTTTGCAGGCTAATAGTATATTATATAATAATATACTTATAGCAAGTTGACGTTAAATGCATAAAACACCCACGGCCATCAATCATATGCATACATATGTACATATGACCGATGCCCGCGACAGAGTAGATATTTTTTGTCTATTGAAATATTTATATATCGCAACTTGAAATTTGTTTCTGAATAAAATATGCGTGTATTTTTATTTATTATTGGAATATGTAAATGCTGTAAATAAATTACTTTGTGGGTATGCCCGTATAAAAGCCCTAAAAGCAGTATTTTAACGGTATTATTATTTTATGTTTAATGTTTAGGTATATTTTAGTGATAGTAGAGTAACTAATAGATTCGATAATAAATTACAAAAAAAGATACTCGTCCGCCTGATACTCACAAAATCCATTTTCTTTATCGAGAATATACTTAAATCGGTTTATCGTATCCCGTCGAATATACTTTTTGTATAGGCAATAAGATCAAGAGACGATGTTATTTTATGGGCCAATTGAGGGCTTCCGGGACGACATCCCTCAAACAACAAACGAACGTTGAAACAGACGCATCTTGTAAACGACGCAGTTAAAGTCACATAAAATTTGTTGTTTAACCTAAACAGCTGCAGGGTGCAAAGCAAAAACAAATTGAGTTTGTAAAGAAAAATGTTATTTTAAAGTACTTACGTGACGCCCTCATATTCATTGCAAAGAAATTTTAGATGGATGTAAAGTTCCGGCCTGAGTCACAGTTCGTTTGTGAAACGTTCTTTCATGCTGAACACGTTTCCTCTCGCAAAACTAATGGCTTATTTCAAACTTTGCCCCAGGAAATGAGGGAAAATATTTGTGTCATTTATTTTTTTATTGTAACGTCAGATTGTTTTTGTTGGTCGGCGTCGTGAATTTTTATGGTGTTGATGTAATTCTTGAGCCATTCAAAAGAGCGTTGAGAGCGGTCTTGATGAGATTGGTTTGAAATGGCGGTTTGTCGTTTTGTAATAGGCTCTTTTCTTACGAGTTTTAACAAGACTGACGAAGAACAGAATTACAAATATTAATAATGTTATTTATTTCCGACAACTGAGTAATGAAACGTTTAATTTCATTCGTTACTGACTGTTAACTGCTGCTTTTTGTGTGTGATCTTTGTATATATTTAGGCGTTTCTATTGTTCTCTTATCTTCTTGCTGTATGTGTGGTTAAAATAAAATATTGGCTCGAACTTATAATAATATAATTTAAAATATGATTTACAATACATTGTAAAATAGTAATATCGTTTAGAATAAAAATGTAGTATAGTTTGGTATTGTTGCGATGCCGTAAGTGGTATGTGATTCATAAATTAAGAGTGACTAGTGTAACAAAGTCTGTAAATGTGCGCGTAGGCTGAACAGCTATCGAACCAGAAGACAGACAAACGTGACTGTGATATAATTTCGGACTATGTGTTTTCGGCTTTTCGGATGGTACAATAATGAAAGACATAACAAAAGAGAAACGGGTCAGCAAACGTTGGAAGCCATTTATAAAAGTGAACGAAACAGGTAGCGAACTGGGCGAAACATACAATAAGTTAAGTGAGATCGATGTTCGTGATGTAGGTTCTGCAGTTCTATAATGTGGACAATGGTTCGACGGCACGGATGGCGTAATGGTTTAAGTGGTCACCTCACCACGCCACTGCGCCGAGTGGTAGTGGGTTCGAATTCCACACGGGACAAAACTTTGCGTGAACCACAAATGGTTGTTCCTAGTCTGGGTGTTCTTCGGTCCGTCGTTTTAATGTTTGTAAAGTCCCCCGCGACATAGGAATTATTCCTAGGGCGGAAGTAGTCTTATTCTAACAAAAAGAAAAGGTTACGAAATGGTTTGGATTCAAGTTTTTTCAAATGAATTGCATCTCCGTTCATTTATATTTTTCAAGGGTTAAATATTTTGTCTTTGTCCTGTGACTTAAGCTTGCCTTTATATTTACTGCTGATTTGCATTTTTATATATACCTACCTTTTAAGAAGACAACTCCCGCACTAGGAATAATTCCTGTATCGCGGGGGACTTATAAACATTCGAACAACGGACACAAAGAACATCCAGACACAGAACAACCATTTGTGGATCACACAATTTTTTGTCCCGTGTGGGATTCGAACCCACAGCTCTCGACTCTTCCTTGACTCAAAAACCCAATAAATCTTTGTACCACACGGGAAGCAAACCTCATGCACAGCAGTCACATTTAAAACCGCTGCGCCACAGGGAGTAAAAGTAGTGAGAGCCGTCGCTACGTAAATAAACAACTAACGATCGAATAGACGTTTCATCTTTACTAATATTATAAAGAGGAAAGATTAGATTTTATTGCTTGTATGTTTGTTTGTAAGGATTTAAATTAAAAACTAACCAAACGATTTTAAAAATTCTTTAACCATTTTGCCGTACGCTAACTAAAAAAAGCCTAAGGTACTAAGTCATATTATCATAGGCGGCTTTTTAGATATTGGACGTCAGCATTAGAAAGCTGTAATATCACCGATTAACATAGGCTATATATTATTTAAAAAAAGTACCTACTGTTACTAACATAACCTATCTTACTTTTACGCGAGCGAAGATGCGGGCAAAAGGTAGTTTATAATATATTAGTAAGGACTATGGCTTGTCCGACTCTGTTCACACAGCAACAAGAATAACTAATACTGCTGGAATAGTGATAGTCATTCATTACATTAGTAAGTTTTACTGGTTATACTTAGTGACAGATAGGTGTAAAGGAGTAATAATAATAATCTATCACATACACACAACACCATCTAGCCCAAACTAAGCAGAGCTTGTACTATGGGTACTAGGCAATGAATAAATATACTTCCTTTTTTGTAAATACATACGTATTATACCTATATAGAAACACCCAGACCGAGACAAACATCCATGTCCATGCACACAAATGTTTGAATTGCGCGAGAATCGAACCCGCGACCTCAGGAGTGGCAGTCGGTTACACTAACCACTATGCCATCGAGGCCGCCAAAGTACTTTTGTAATATATTGGAATACATAGAGAAAGATATTATGCTTAAGAGTTTATTTGTGACCTATTTCGAACGGCAACGTCGCAAATAAGTGTCTAACCAAATCAAAATATATTTATTATTTAGGTCACAAAATAACACCTATGAACGGCAAGGTAACACTGACTAAAACTATAATATGAATTTACATTTACATGTTTCCACGTTTAGCAAATCAAGGGCGTAGAATTTACTTTACAAATTATATTTGTAAGGAGTTGCAACCATAATAATAATTTGTCTACTACTGAATTGAACACACTTAACCTTAACTATTGAAAATTAAAAATAAATTTATCTTAGATTCTAACATCAGGCATGGCAGAATAAGAGCATCTACTTACATGCACATAAAGTAACAAAACCAACGAGCGACCATATTGTAGTCCGGGCATAAATATATAATTTTTATTTTGAGATGTTGATTACTGCCCCGCTCCCGTAGCTCGAAGCACGACATTATAAATAGTTAGTTACTATACCTACTTACTTCTAAATAAAGTAGTTCTCTGGTGAAAGAATTATTAAAATCGGTTCAGTAGTTTATGAGTTTATTAATTCCAAACAAACATAAAAATCTTTACGCGTTATAATATAAGTATAGATGTACGTTCACAAGTCTTCCTGCTAATTTACGTTGCTTTTTAGCTTAGTCGTTAAAAACGCTGCGATGTCACCCGTGGGAATAAGTGCCTTTTTCCCTATGCTGGAAGCACAGAAACAGTTTTTCAGGAGGAATAACTAGCTAATTACACATTTGATGTTGCAAACCCCGAGGCTTGTTAAAGGCAGTCTGTATGATACTTTGTACAAAACTTACATACACCTTGTATTGGATCAAGTGACAATAGATTTATCAAAGCTTTTTACCTGTCCAACCTTTTGTTACCAATTCTTTGTTAATAGTAAAATATGTCGGAAATACATGTTAGTACAATTAAAAATAATAAGAATAATAGAATGCAATTAAAGACTTGTTGTCCTAACTAATATTATAAATGCGAATGTGACTTTGTATGTTTGTTACGCTTTCACGCCTTAACTAGTTGACCGATTATCATGAAATTTCGCATACATGTTGTCAGGGGAATAGAAAAGGACCTTAGGTAAATCCAGGAAAAAGTACTGTTACTAACCACCATTAACGCCAGCGAAGCCGCAGCCAGAATCTAGTTGATAATATACATATTTAAAAACGAAACGGTGAAGGAAATCATCGTGAGGAAACCTATGCAGGTGAACATTATAGAGTACTCTCAGACTTGCGTCTGAGAGTACTCTATAATGTTCTCAAAGGTATGTAAAGTCTGCCTATCCGCACTGATCCAGCGTAAGAGACTAAAGAAAAGAGGCTCGTGCCCAGCATTACGACAGTTTATATACAAGGCACATAATATAAGGTAATAATTGTTTTATTTTCAGATATAATTATGTATAAATAATATTATTTAAAGAGCACAAAAAATAGAAAAGAAAATGCTCTACCATTTAAACGTGTTCGTTAGCTTGCAATTTTCTCGTAAATATGGCGGCACAAAGTAAATCCCGTGACAGCTGTTAGCCATCCATCATGGCAGCTGCTCTGGGGAGGCACCAGGTGATATTTCAAAGATTAAACTTGCCCTCGTTTACGACGTCATGACGTACTAATAAGAACCAACAACTAAGAGCTGTAGAGAAATTCTACAATTATTTTCTTCTTGTATAGCCTCGCTTATTGGTGTAATATAATTGATGTTATTATCGTCGATAGTGTACTACAGGTTTCAATAAACACTTTTATTCCGAGCGAAGTGTCAACCACCTTTTCTGTTAGTTAAGCAACTAGGCGGTATTTGAAACTATGTATGTGCCTGTAAAAGACTATATGCTTGGCCACAATTACATAGCGGTTTAGTAGATATCATACGCACCAATGAGGTCGAACTTGATACACCTGTTCAATGATATTATGTACAGAAAACTGGCATATATTTATGATACAAGCGCAAGAAAAGCGAAGACTCACAAACAATTTAACATTGTCGCTTTTCTTTTGTTTTCAAAACAGAATCTTTTCAATAAAATCTTTTGCAAAACAGAGCTATTTTCTTTACGTAAGCTCTTTTGTTATATATTTTATTTACTTATTTATCAAATTTTCAACAGTCCAGTTATTAATAACAAAATTGTGTGGAGCTGGTTTTCGATGACCATTACTGTGAAAGTGACAAAATTATCAAGTGTATAATATCATTTCATAACGCTTTTATATTCTGAAAACTCACTTATTGGAGATAAGTGAGTTTTTCAGAATATGATATAATCCTAATCCTAACTAATATTATAAAAGCGAAAATGAGTTTGTTTGTTTGTTACCTTTTCACGCCTAAACCACTGAACCGATCATCCTGAAATTTTGCATATACGTTGACAGGTGTACAGAAACGGACATAGGCTACCTTTCATCCCGAAAAAAATACTGTTCCCGAGGAAAACAATAATAACGTTCTTATGATAATAGATAGCGCCACGTGTCTTTCGAATCATGATTGAATTATATTATTACAAGCAGAGTACAACTCGAATTGATTGTCAAATTCTAAATTAACGCGAGCGAAGCCGCGGGAAAAAGTCAGTATTCTATATAATAATTCTTTATTAAGATAAATTAAATCAGGTATTCGTGTAAAACCTCTGATGTACTCAAATAGCTAAAAAAAGATGACTTCTATCTTTTTGTACATTGTTTCAGCCGGATTATTAAAACGGCTTTGTTCATCATCAAATCAATAATGTTTACACAATTTATTATAAAATGATCCTCAATCTTTAATTTAAAAATGTGTATCCCTAAATCTGTAGTTAGAATGCCTAACAATCAGAACGTAAAGGAATCACGTCCGGCAACTAAAAAGGTATTTCCTGTATTTCCTGGATAAAAAGCAGATCGATTTCCATCAATGGAATCGATGTAAGTAGCCGAGACACGTTACGGCTTTATTGGCTGTTAATAAAATGGTTCCAAGCGTCTGTGAAAGGCTTTCACATGCCTCCATGAACATTGCGTTTCGTGACGGTGTTCTCTGAGATATTGCTGCAGCGAGAATGGCCTCATTGTAGGTAGTTAGAGATTCACTAGGAACTATACCACTTGGGCTTCAGTCGAACTTCAATCTCCGCGTGGAGCGAACGTGTCTCGGTGCGTACAAATATCACTTTTTACCGCTACATTATAATTTTAATTTTAATCCAAGTTTCGCTATTACGTCGCCATGCAAAAGCGCCTTCAGTTTGTTTATTACGCTGTTCGTAATCTCACAGGGAATATATGTATTTTGCCGTGCCTTGCAAGTTGTGCAAACTGCGGTTCCTCTTTGACGTACACTTGGAGTAAAATTGCTCATGCTTGTGGTGTGTGTATCAAGCCAACGTATCGACCTGCCACTTTTGTACCGCTAAAGTTAAAATACGGTATGTTTGCAATAACTTTAGACAGATTTAATTATATTTGCTCTAATCAATTTAGCGACCTGAAATAGCAAGTTGGCGAGGTATTTATAAGAACATCAAATGTTATTAAAGTTGAGTAAGTTTCCGTGGAACGGGGGCTATAAATACAGCGGAGATAGCAAGTCTTTCGCACAAGTTTTGTGACGGGTTGTGTTACCGGTTTTTGCTTGAAGTGTCACTCGATATCGAAATTTACTGAATCCGGGACAAAGTTAGTTCCTGCATAACGCTATCGAGTGGCACCCTTTTTGTATAACTTAAACTAAAATACTTCCCTTTAGTTCATTCGATCGGTCTCTCTGGCGAACATTCAAGAATAAATCTCATTATGAATGAAACGATTAATTAAATTGCAGAACATCTTTTTATGTAGCTGAGCTCTTTGCATAATTGGATGACCCTAGAGAATAGAATATTTTCTTGAAAGATAGTACTCGCCAGCCATTCTTTGGTTTCAGGTAGAAAAAAAGAAACGTCCCTGCAATTAATTATCTAGTGACTATCTAACAAATGTTTTATTAAAAGCGTATCTCAGATTTATAGTCGCGGTCTGAATGTTCTCTTAACAAATAAAAGACTAAAAAGTTTAAGTAGTTTTTAAAAGAGACTAACGGTGTAGAAGGTAATAAGCAGGTTTTACCCGTTGAGTGAAAGTAGGTTACAAGGCAGGGTAATTAGGGCTGAAACGATCCTACACTTTATGTAAATGCTGATGATCTATTTATCTGCTACTTGTTACATAGTATTTGTATATTATTATAATTTTACATGTAGAAGAGCATACAAATTATGTCAGTCTGCTTGGATTTTAGCAATGGTACACTGCATGTCTTGATTTATGACACCGATATTATATTCTAATCTATACATAATAATCTGTGTAGTATACCACTGTAAGGCATCTGTATTCGTAACATTCAAGATGTTTTGTATAGTTGATCTCTTTAACTAGGAGTTTCTGAATCCAAAGCTATGTTAGTAGTTGTGTTTGTGGGTTTGACCTTTACGCAGAAACGATTGAACGATATGTTGTTGCAAATCTGTTTGATAGTTTGGAGCTTAACTTGGAATCTAAGCTAATGATGCTGAATAGAAATGCAGTTACGATGTGTAGCGATATTCGTGTAAATGACTTTGCAAGCGAATTAAAGTCTAACCCGACTAAGTCGCGACCATTATTTAGAACTCACAATTTGGGCATCAAATAAATTCACCTTCGATTATTTAAAAGTTGGCCATAGTACATTTAAAGTATGGGGTAGAATACAACGCATATCTATACATAGAATAAAACTGTAAATATCACGTGTCTGTACATTTTAGAATTTTGCTAAATAAATGATTTAGGGGGGCTCAGAATAATTAACTAAACACATTTTAATCATTTTTAAAAAAGCCTGTCTGTCTGTCTGTTTGTTTGTTCTCGCATCACGCCTGAAGCACAAAGTTAATACGATAGACTCAGTAAGAACACTATAAAGAATATCCTCAAGTAACATTTAGTCTTTATTTCATTAAAATCGGTCTTCTCTATCAAAAGTTATGAGAATTTGAAGTTAAATTAAATTTTAATGTAGGCAATGTGATCGTACTGTACTAGATCCGCCGTAATGTTTTACAAATTAGGTTGAGATTTGCTTAAATTTAAGCTCATAGATTGTGATTACAGATCAGGATCGTATACAGAAAGCCAGTAATATGGATAGAATATAAATTTCTTAATTTTTGTTATAATAATAAATAATAATTAATTCTAAGACAATGTTGAATGTTTACTAATTGACAATGACATCTCTAATTTGTTAGTAATATGTGTTTGTTAGTAATTCGTGTATCACGATAGATGGCACTGTGCAAATGACGTCATTTTATAAATCGCGATATTAAGGTTTTCCGCCGTTGTATGGCATGCTGGCTTTCAACAACCACTCTTTGTTCTAGAGATATAATGTAATTAAAAGTTGTAATCCGATTTCCTAAAATTTGTTTATTATAACTTTTATTATTTACAACTATTGACTGATTAATACAAAACCGAGTCGGTATATGGAGATAATAATCGCTTCGATTTTGGTATTTTTTGGGCAATAGGAATATAAAACTCTAAATTTCACGTGTCTGTACATTTTAGAATATTGAGAAATAAATGAATGAAGGGGACTCAGAATAATTAACTGAACACATTTCAATCATTTTAGAAAAATCTGTCTGTCTGTTTGTTTATTACTTCATCACGCCTAAAGTACAAAGTTAATACGATAGACTCAGTAAGAACACTATAGAGAATATCCTCGGGTAACATTTAGTCTTTATTTCATTAAAATCGGTTTACTGTAAAATAGGAGACGGTACTTTTCAGCAGCGAGCAGAAAATAAGGTAATTTTATCAGATAGTTTATGTTGTATGGTTCCATCGCTGCAAATTTTAATTTCGTCAGTATATGGGTCACCTACAGATACAATAAACCAGACAGCTGCATGGCTATCGGGCACACCACGATCGTGGCGGTAAGTCCCGTGTTTGAGGAGTGGCTGGAAAGGCGGCATGGCGACCTCATCTTCCGGCTGACACAGGTAATGACTGGCCACGGTTGTTTTTGCCAGTTCCTGTGTCGTATACGCCGGCAAGAGACGCCCAGTTGTCACCACTGCGGCGACTGCCGCGACGTTGTTGAGGACACGGCGCTGCACACTTTGGCGGTTTGCCCCACCTGGGCATCGCAGTGCCGTGAGTTGGTCGCGGCAGTCGGATTTGTTGCCCTCTCGCTCCCAGCCGTAGTTCAGTCTATGGTCCGGAGCGAGAGGTCGTGGAATGCCGTCGCCACGCCGAGGAAGTGATTTCCATCAAGGAGGCGGTGGAGTGGGAGAGGGTGCGTTTAAACCCTCTCCCCAACCGCAGAGCCAGGCGCCAGAGGACCCAAGACGACCTTCAGCCACCCTGAGGTCTGACCTGGGGGTGGCGGACTTTGTGGGCCTGCCCGCCATCCGTTCAGCACCAGGTCCGAGAAGCGGCGTGCGTGTTCACACGCGCGCCTCTGTGTCGTGTCCGTCTCCCCTCTAGGGGAGGAGGGGGGGGGGGTTAGTAGGGATTTCTTTTAGTGGTGACCTTAGGGTAGGTCTTTTCGTATAGGGGCCTGCCGTTTCATAATATATAGCCCAAGTAAAAAAAAAAGCTGCAACTTACAACTTTGGCGCCTCGAAACGACCAAGCAACAGCTATTAATTCTGAGATTCTAAGGCAAATTAACGGTGATAGTGTCGAATATACGTCTATTCACAATGTCACAGCAGAAGACGACGTTACTAACTATCCAGTAGAGTTTCTTAATTCTTGACGCGCACCTGGTCTTCCAGCCCATAAAATTTCCTTACAAGTGGGCGTTCCCATAATCTTGCTAAGAAATTTAAGTCCACCTAGGCTTTGTCACGGAACTAGACTTAAAGTAAAAATCTTGCAACGTAACTTAGTTGAAGCCGAAATTTTAACAGGATGTGGCGCCGGTGAAATAATTTTTATTCCGAGAATCCCCATCATACCAAATAATTATCCGTTCAGTTTTAAGCGCGTTCAGTTCCCAGTAAGTTTATGTAATGCAATGACAATAAATATAGCGCAAGGTCAGAGATTACACGTTGCAGGTGTAGATCTCAGTACGGGCTGTTTTACTCATGACTCATGACCAACTCTATGTCGCATTGTCTCGCGTTAGCAATCCCCAAAATCTGTATGTGTACGTCCCCAATGTTTCCACATCTAACATCGTTTACACAGAAGTTCTGTCCTAAAACATATAACATTTTATACAAATTTTCACGCGGACGAAGTCGCGGGTACAGCTAGTACATAATAAAATAATATTATTAAATATCATGCAGCCACGATATGGAGTGCACTAAATGTATAACATGCGTCATGTTGAAGTCAATGAAGAGATAATAACTAAACAAATCATTTATTTATAACTAGCTGTGCCCGCGGTCTCACCCACGTCAGTGGTATTTGGAGTTACTGCGATGCTCCCGTGAGCCGTCGTATCATGTTATATAACCTATGTCTTTCCCAGAGTCTCAGGCTAATTCCAAATTTCATCAAAATCGGTTCAGCGGATTGAGCGTGAAAAGGTAACAGACAGACAGAGTTACTTTCGCATTTATAATATTAGTAAGGAAGTAAGGATTTGCTACCTATATTTAATATAGTTAGGTATAAATTCATAATTTTGTTTCCATATTACTATTATACGACTACAACTTTGGTTCTTTTTATTGTAGATCTTTTATGGGTCCTTGTGGTTGCGAACAGACCGTTATAGCCATAGCGTGTCTTATTTTAACAACATCTAATGTTTAAAAGATTGTATACTCATAAAATTTAAGTTCAAGTAACAAATTCAGCAATACGATTTTCTCTGAAATAAAAACTGACATAAATTGTACGTAAAAGCCAACGTCGTTACAGCTGTGAAAATAAAAGGTAGGGTCACCTCCAGTTTTATCGCTTTATGGAAATCTTTTTCAAGATATTCTGCCGTAACGTTGAATACGAATGCGTATATGGTATTAATTCGCATATTTAACGGAAGTCCTGTATTTATATGTATTTCAAACGTTTGTTTCCTAAGTCAACAAAAAATGGTATGTATTATGTCATTTGCCGAGTCGCGGACAGGAAAGTTTTGATTGTTACGTATAAATAAATTCTAACTGACAGGAATTTTAAATTAGTGTTGCCAGATTGTTTCTTGAATATAAGCTTAAATTTTATTAATGCGCAAAGTAAAACATATTTGTGACGATGTTATGTGGCCCAATACGTACCAATAGAACATTTAGCCAATAGAACTAGTACCTGTTCGGCATGAAAGTTTGCCGACAAGGCAACGATAACCACAATCAGACAAGCGAAGCTTATGTCTTTCACCAAATCAACATACAATATCTGCAAAGGGGAGAATGCAGCAAACACAACATCGTCAGCATTCGATGTTTATACGTTTGTCTATATCTAAGTGGAATTTATACCACTGCGAAAAGATACGAGATGTCCCAACAAGCTTATACTCGTATGTTGTTCCTCTCTTTGACAAAGGAAGCTTAGATACATCAGACACACATCACATCTAATATACAAGAAACTACATCAATATCCATTATATCTTTTTATAAATAGGCACAGAGAAAACAGTAAAGTACCTTTTTCTTCCCTGTTTATCAACTGAATTTCTTTGTTTTTTTGTTTAGTGACGACGAGCATTATTAAGGTTTCAGTAAAAAAATTGGAGACTGTAAATTTTTTATATAGATAGTTAAATACAAAATAGTTCATTGGGTTTTCGCCTCTTTTTGTCAGTTTTTTTTTTGGTTTGGTAGCTATTGACAAACTAATGTAAAGGAGCAGGAAATGTATTGAAACAAGTAAATGTTTTTATTATGGTAACATTTTTATTATAGTGTGACGTGTCTGTCTAATCTATTAATTGCTAAGCCAGACATAATTGAGAACTTATGTCTGCCGTCAGTTTCCCGCTGCCACTTAATAGGTTACATATGTATGAGATGTCTCACTTCTGCTACAAATATATTTTGAACAAAAGGACAAACAGTTGAAATGGAACTTGCTCCTCTGAACTAAGATCTTACACTCCCAACAAAGTTTATCTTTAGATTTTAAGCACGATATCGGCTATCGATTGCTTCAAAATTGGCTGGTTGTGTTGGCACGGGCTCGGAGAAGATTATGTAAGCTCAAGAAAAACACGGTCGAGGTAGGAAATGGTTCGAAATAACCCGGTGCAGGTGACGCCATCCGTAAAACGACCTACTTAAGTGCTTCCGTCGGAAAACTAAGGAAAGTGTTGCGACGATGCCGTGACCACTTATAAAAAAATGTATCAAAGTAAACTAATATTATTCGACTCTCAAGACGCTAACAAGGCGGCGCCGTTCTTCAATAAATATTTTATTTGTGTGAGCAATAATGGTTTTAACGCCTCAGCAACGTCTGCTGTCGAAATATTAAACGTAATGTCGTTTGTCAAGCTTTTGACCAAAATGTTTCTCAATATTCGAACTTGATTTTCTCTTATCGTATGTTTTAGGGTCCCTTGCTACAAAGCTTTAGTTTCTTGTTCGTCCAGATGAAGTGACTAAAGAATATAAGGAAAATGGCAAAGAGCATTATAATTAGTGGAAACTGCCTCGATGGGGCAGCGGTTGTTATGCGACTGCTGTGCATGAGTTCTTGGATTCGCTTCTCGGGTCGAGCAAAGCGTGGTTGTGTTTTTCTGTCAAGAGATTTTCAGTAGCAATACGGAGAGGAGAGAATACGAGTCTGGATCTGTGACTGGTAAACGACAATAGACCACCCTCTATTATTGGGGACCCAGAATCATAGTAGACTGATTATTTAGATAATAATAATATAATAATATCAGCCCTGTATTAAACTGTCCCACTGTTGGGCACGGGCCTCTTCTTAGATAATTTAGGTGTAATACATTTCTGCACACCGTGGTAGTTTTAATGGGCAGGCTCGAAGTCTCGGGAGAGCCCGACATTGCCCTCTCGCCTCCACTTGTGGCGAGAGGGCATAAAGAGGCATAAAGAGCCTGCCCAGGGTTAAAAAAAGAAAGTGTAATACATTTCTGCCCACTCTTTCAATGATATAGTCGAGAGACCATGTATGTATGTATGTATGATGAATTAGATCACTCCTATTCAGTTCCCTTTCTATATACAGTAAATCCAAATCATCAAAAAATAAGTAATTTTAGTGACAGATTACATTAAAACGGTACGGAGCCCGACAGGTTGCGAATCGTACACATATAACTTTTGGATGTTTGTGTACATTGTAATGAAATTAATTTACTTTCCGACAAGCGACGTCGGCTCGTGACACATTTTATTTGGAAAACATTTCGGTATCTAACCGTTAAATTCAGTAAGATGTCTTTTGACATTTTATTACTACCTTAGTCGGCGAGTTTTAATGTAATATTAGCCGCCGCCTACGACTTAGTCCACGTAGTAGGAGAAAAGTACTTTTATCCCGTGTGCTATCCCGTGGGTACTTGTTCATAGAATAAAAAGTAGCCTAAGTTACTCCTCATAAAATAGGCTATCTGACAATGAAAGTCGGGTCATAATCGGTTTAGCTGTTTCGGAGATTACCTTGTACAAACAGACAGACAGACAAAAATTTAAAAAATTGGCGTTCTTGTTTTAATGTCGTGTAAACATTCATATGCATTTAGTAAAACGCTGTTATTTTGATATTACAAACAGACACTTCAATTTTATTTATTTGTATGGATGTATAGATCAGTAAATCAATTGCTTCCAACGTATTTAACTTCAAAAATATCTAGGTACATTTAAAAACCTTACATGAATATAATGTAATAGTAATTCACTCTCGTGGCGTAATAGGCTAGTGCGTGTAATACACTATAATCAAACCCTTCGTATGAATATAATATTTTTTTCGAATAATTCGGATCATGATAGCACGGTCCGAATCAGGGTCAGCGCCGACGGACGGAGTGGCGGCGAAGAGACTAATTCAGTAACAATTTAAATTTAACCTAAAGTGCTTCAGAATACGACTGTATTTGGTACTACGAAATAAAATAACGGCGAGCGACTCAAAACGCGGTCATTTTATTTCATTGTACCAAATACAGTTGTAGAAGGTTCGAGGTTAGCTAATGATAAGTCTGTTTTAAGATAAAAATAGCGAATTTATTAACCGCACCAAAGGTAAAATACAAAGGAGCGAGGGAGCACGCACGATGACCGCTAATCGAGTACTGAATTGGTTAATGAATATAAAATTATAAAGTGAAGTAAAATGCTTGTTGACAATAGTGTAGGGTTTCACCGTACAACAGTCGTATTCTGAAGCACTTTAGGTTGAATTTAAATTGTTACTGAATTAGTCTCTTCGCCGCCACCCCGTCCGTCGGAGCTGACCCTCATTCGGGAACCGAATCTGTTGAAATTTGAGAATATTCTATTATTTAAATTGATTGTCGAACAAGATTGCTCCACCGACAAGAGCTACGCTCTAAAAGAAGAAGAAGCTCAGTAACTTGGTTTTAACGTTATGGGACGAGCATTTATACAATGTCCACATTGCACAATCAGCACAATTGTCGGTGGACCATACAGTTTAGTCTTATAAGGCAACAGTTGACCCAAGATGTTATTTAAAACAACACAGCACCTGTGTAGACATTACAGTACATTAATTTAAATTTTATATTTTAAATTAAATCCTTTGTGGATAATTTCCGTTAAAGATACAATTAACAAAGATAAATCCAAAGATTATTTCAACAAAAGACGTAGTATATTCCCAATGTTTAAACAAAGCAACCCTTGCGGGTAAAATTTGCCATATCCATTCGTCAGTCAAATAGACCAGGGTGGATCAGATACGGCAGTATTGTTTGGTAGAACACCTCAGTGGTTTTATCTGAACAACAAACAAGCCAACTTGATCGTCCCGAGAACAACTTACTCGATCGCAGCGAGTTTATCTCGAGAACCAATCACCAGTAAACATTGTTCTACTCGAGTTGACATGATTCTGTTAAAACAGACACATTTAAATGGAACTCGGCTGATGGTTTAGTTGATATTGAGTTTTCTGTGATACAACTTCGTTGTGAGTTTTGAAGTTTATTAGTACTTTTATAATAGCATTCAAGCAGATAAACGTTTGCTTTTGTAATATATCAACAAAGCATGTTTATTTTGCATACAATATGCGTCAAAATTTATCCCTAGGTAAAACGACTCATTACCAAATATAGGAAACGGGCCTAAATAATGTAGTGAGACATTGTGAGGAAACCTGTACCCTTTTTTATAGTGGAAAGTCATTAATATCTCTTTTACAATTATAGAATCATGGCAAATTTGGAGAAATACCTATAAAAGAACATGTTCATCCAGTACAATTAGGCATAGATGGTGTAAAAATTTTGGAAAAGAAACCTGTAAAATGAAATATATTTATCGTGTCATCATCAATCATTGTTTCGAATATTCGATTACTCGAATACGATTCGAACTATAGTCAGTGACAACGACTTCCGTCTACTTCTTCTTAGAATTTTTAAATATTCGATTTTCTATTTTTATAGCAATCACATACCATCGCTAATCTATACTCGTAATAATATTGGTAAAGTAATGTTTTAGCTAGCTTATGTTGTTTAAAAACAAGGAAAAGACTCAAACTGAAGAGAAAATGTTTAATTGACATGAATATGCTATGAGAGCTGCTTTACAGCAACAGTAAACCATCAAAGATATCTCTATACCTAAAGAAATATCCAAATTTAATTCATAATAATATTTGGTATTTACACGACTGAAGGCGTCATACATGCTTAGAAGATAAACAGCATCACCACCACATAATATAAATCAAGGATTTTGTAAAAAAAGTCTTTGCACATGTTTTCGGCTATTGTGATCTTCGACGTTATTAATTTGTCTCTAACTTCTTGTAAGTTTGAGAAAGATTAATGAGCGACCATAAGGACCATACCTATCTTAGAATAAATCAGGAATTAAAAAGCCGAGGTGATAAATGAAATGTAAGTCAGGTGCTCTGCTGAAGTCTTTCTTACACGTACATTGGATCGGCGCCAATTCCCGACAGTGTAAAACGCCAATGTCAGGATTTCGTTAGTTGGCAATGCATTTCTAGATTTAAGGTCGTTAAGGAGACTCTTATGGAGAAAATATATGGACGGTAGACTGGAATTTATTTTATATTTTAGTAGAATATGTAGCAGAGATTTTGTTACCTACCTACTTGTTTTAAAATATTGGACTTTGAATACTACACTCACGAGCTAGAAATATAGGCTGTCGGTTTATTATTGAATTTATATAGGAATGTTATTGAATAACATTGTAACTTAAAAAATATTTACGTAGCAACAAGAAATATAATATTCTCATTGTATTTGGGATATTAAAGGATTCTTGTTAGTACCTAAAATACGAACAGCGCAAATAAAATGAGTTACTTTATTCGAGTGTACCGTTGTAAGCTGTTTTAATGGTCTTTTGATTTTAAAAGTTATTTTAAAAAGATTACAAACAATTTGTGTTGCTAACTACTAGTAATTTTTAAACCCTCAACTTCTTGTTGATTTTTCGGACATGACGTGACGTCATTTGATTGAGATAAAATATTTGCAAGAGATTATAGATTTAGATATGTCTGATAATAAATAGAGACAAATTAATATTTGTGTATACAAGTCAATAAGTAATTTAAGCAATCGTTTTTGACTTGCTTGGAATAAAGAAAATGTTTCAATCAATTCGATCAATCTAGATACACGATAACCCTTTAACTTTACTAATATATCTACACCTTTTAATTAAACATTTTGCTCGCGGCTTTGCTCACGTGAATGTAAGTTAATTAAACAGTACATAGATCGGGCAGTGACATAACGACTATATTTATCTCGAAAAAATGCTTAGCTCCTGTGGAGTATCCCTTTATAGTCGAGTGAACGCTGATGTTTTGCCATATTTAATAACAAGTGAGAAACGGCAATGAATTGCTGTAAATCTTGAAGTTCGAAAAAATGATATCTAGTGACCTTGAGGTCAGAGGTCAAAGGTCATAGTAATTTCGGGGGTATATCGACTATGCTGAGTCGAATGGCGTCGACCGCGAGTCTCTAGCTCTTACGGTTCTTGAGTTGAAAGTTGTATAGCAGACAGACGGACGGACAAAGCTGTTGTATAAGAGTTTTTTCGAACTCTAAAAACGATCTTATCTTGTTCTACGCGGAACAATTAAAAGCTGTACCACAATCTGATAATATTCCATAAATGAACAGTCACGTAATTTGGTGAAGCAAAGTACGGTTTTGTATGCGGCGCGCAGAGCTTTTTCAATCTGCCAGACTAAAATTGAGTGGGCCGGGACCGATTAGGCAAGGGAAATTGGTTCACAAAAATACCTTTCCTTACTGAAGGCTTATAGGCAAACATTCGCAAAGGTATGAAAGGAAAGTTAGTAATTAAGGTAAGCGGCACGTTGAGAGGTGCGTGCTAAATGAATTGATTAATGCCCTGTTTGTTAAAATTGTTTTATCAGTTACATAATATTTCATTATCAACAGCTTAATATATTTTTAGGATAGGATCTTTTAGAGGCTTAGTGTTATTATTTGATGATGATGAGATTTCGTATGTACATAAGTATGTATAATTAATAAACTTTATAGTAATTTTTATTGATATCTTTCATTTAATAACGCCATGTAAAACAAATACAGCCCAGCACTAGCCTGCTGAGTCGTAGGTCCTCTTCGTGGAGAAAATGTAACAAAAAGATTTTAATCCACGAAGAGCACCTGCCAAAAATATTGATAGTTGCCTTTCGTAGACTAAGCTAATTGTCATTCGGACGGGTGCCGTAGGTGGACTACCTCTTATTTTTAATATACAACTCGTTAGTCGAAAGATAACATTATAAGCTTGTTTAAGCAACATAAATGTATATAAATTCATCAGTAATTGTTGAAACATATCTCCTTAAATGCTATTCCTCGAAAACAATTGAGTTAAGTGTTATTGTAAGTAGGTAACGCATTTAAGGAGATAAAAAGCCATTGGAAACCTTACCACAGGAATTTAATACATAGTTATTTAGTGTAAAGGACCCATTTTCTCTTCATGCTGCTGTTAGTTCGCGATTATTCAGCTAATCAATTGACTGCACAGATAGCGTAGAGGTTAAAGTCTCGTCGCCTTGCCGTTGCCTCTACGCTTCTGTACGGGTTGGAATCCCAGACAGGACAACATTTTATGTGATCCACATAAGATCGTTCAGTTTAGTAGTTCTTCTTGTCATTTGTTTGAATGTTTATACAGTGCGACTTAGATATTATTCGAAATGCGGATTGACAGCGGATTCAAAATTTTATTGCTTTCTTAAAAAGCTAACATTGTTTCCGTTTGTTATTATACAGGTAAAGCAAACACACTTTCGAATTTGTAAAATTATTTAATTCATACAGTACATAACAAGGAAAAATACTATACAAGGTAAAGTCATTACAGTTCTTAGTTTGAAATAACCATAGCGTGAGCGCCGTAGGGGTGTAAAGTTCTGTGTGAAATTACATTTGTTCTTACGTACGAAGTTACGTGGATGTACCTTTACTTGTACAGTCTGGCTTCAGGCTCTTCCCTACTGTCAATGCTCCTTTGAAGCCTGCTTAAAAATAACTTGCTTACGATTAAACACCAACTTGCGACGGTTTGCGACTTAGTTATTTTGAATGTTTGGCGGAATACTGAATCAGGATTTGCCATTATTTCTGAACGGATCAGCAGTTAATTTTGTAGTTTTATTTACAAAGGATCTTCTGTAAATAACACTCTCTTTAAATGTACAACTATTGTGTAGTAAGAGCTTATTAGGCACCGCTTACTATGGCCCTGGATTTAAATATAATATTCGTGCGTTTCCAAATTTTTCGTATAGGAATCTGCCTACACCTACATAAAGTTAGAAGATTTAACGTGACTCGTTTGTTATGTGCCCACTCAGCTCGAATAAAATACAAAAATCATGTTTTATTATATTTTGAACAAAAAATAATATTACTGGGAATCAAAATAAAATTCGCAATTTTAACATTGCGAAGGCATTCGTTGAAACGTTATAGTATTGTAATTTGTAGGGGTACTCCGAAGTATTATTGTATAGGTGTCCAAATAAAATGATTCATGGTAGATATGGATATACATATTTACTGATACCATCTACATATTATATTAAAAATACATATTGAGCTACGACCCAACTGAGTGGTTGCGGGGAGACGACTGCCGCGCGGCGCAATCGCTTTCTTGCGCCTGACTATATAAAACTAAAGCGTCAGCAGTATCGCTACAATATACCCCCTTTAACGAAAAGAAAATAGTCCTAAAATTCACGTCATGTCATGTCCAAAATCACGTCGGGGTCACAACTGTGCTTAAAGGTGAATGTGTGTGTAACAGCTAATATAATATAGCTAATAGCTAATGATTATTGCAATAAAACGCTATCAATCTGTAAATACGTTTGTTTATTGGCAAATTCATTACAATACGGCACAGTATAAAATATAGTCCCATTAAATTTGTTTTAGCTTTTACATATAAATACACTAGCTTTTGCCCGCGGCTTCGCTCGCGTTAATTTAGAATTTGACAATGAGTTCGGGTTGTACTCCGCTTGTAATAATATAATTCAATCATGATTCGAAAGATATGTGGCGCCATCTATTATCATAAAAACGTTATTGTTGTTTTCTTCGGGAACAGTATTTTTTTCGGGATGAAAGGTAGCGTATGTCCGTTTCTGTACTCCTGTCGACGTATATGCAAAATTTCAGGATGATCGGTTCAGTAGTTTAGGCGTGAAAAGGTAACAAATAAACAAACAAAAAAACTGATTTTCGCTTTTGTAATATTAGTTAGGACTAGTTAGGATAGGATTAGGATTAGGATAGGATTTGTGTAGTTTAAATAGATAGATTAGTGAGTGCCAAGTGACTGAAGACGAGATCGAAGACAGAGCGAAGTGGAGGCAAAACATTAGGAAAGCTGATCCCACCACCATGTGGGACTAAAGCTAGGAGGAGTGAGAGAGAGAGTTGAAATAGATAGATTAGACGAAGACCCTTAAGTTATGGCATCGGCGACGACCACTTAAGGCATAACATCCCTATAGATAAGCTAACCTTTAGATAGATAATTCATGCTTAACTCTTAAATATAATCAGTCTTTTTGTTACTCCCTATACAATACAGTCCACAAGCAGAAACTGCTCAGCCCTAAATCTTAATTAGGAAGCTTGCAACACGTGATCAAGAGACACAGGCAAAGTGTAAACACATTAGGTGCTTATATTGAGCAGTATTCACTACCTCGGCCACTCCCACAGTCCAGTAACAAATAAGATTTGGGTCGGTCAAATCTGTACGTCGCGCGTCGTTTAAAGTAAAATCTAACTTAGTCCGGTCGGGGAAGGGTTATTGATTCTCCTTTGAGTATTCCAAGTTCATTCCAGGCGGTTTACGTGACAGTGCTATGTCGGCTATATATTATCGAACGTTCAGAACTTTTGTTTCTAGAATGTACGATACGATATTAAGGCCACGTACTGTTTTCGTAGATTTATATTTTGCAGGTAAATGTTATATAATACCGTTTTATAGCTTGTGTTTCGAGATGTCAAAATACTTTGAAGTAACTTATTGTTAATTATTATACAATGCTTTAAAAATTTACATGTCTTATCGACCGATAAGGCTATTTATTACTTACGTACTTACGTACTATACGTGAAAATAAGTCTTTGTGAGCATATAGCGTGCACAGAGGGTGAGATTTGGCGTAGTTATAATATAATATAATAATATTCCATCACTTACACACAGCACCATCTAGCCCAAACTAAGCAGAGCTTGTACTATGGGTACTAGACAATGGATAAAAATACATATATACTTTTCTTTTTTTGTAAATACATACATATTATACATAGAGACACCCAGACCAAGACAAACATCCATGTTCATGCACACAAATGTTTGACTTGTGCGGGAATCGAACCCGCGACCTCAGGCGTGGCAGTCGGTTACACTAACCACTACGCCATCGAGGCCGTCGAAAGTTAAAATTTATATGGAGAATGAGTGTAGAAGATATTATTATATGTAATTATTAAAAAAAGAATTATTGGTCGATTACCAACTATTATTATTTAGGTTATAATAATTATTTTTATAAAAATATTATTAGATATTTGGATTGCAAATTACTCGTATTCTGGTTGACCCATCAAGTTCTTGTATTAGAAGAATGTTTACGTCGATAGCGTAATGCGCGGGGATTGACTTCACTAGGTCTCGATGGCAAATGTATAATGCTTTATCCATTGGAAACCGATTACTTCTTCATTAGCTAGATTTACTAATGAAACATAGCAGTAGCATTGACTAACCACTGCGGAGGTATTATACATTCGGTTTAATCTCATACATTTACATTGTATTTTTTTATAAACATTGCATCAACAGTCAACTTATTCCTATCAATACTGAAATACAATCAAATCGAAACCTATTTATTTTTAAAGACATCTCGCTCTTGGCATGTTTCTAGGCTGTATAGTATCTTTGTGTCTCTTTCGCGGCTTACAAAAATGACAATTATAAGCTGCCCCAACGGTTTGCTTAAAACAACGAATTTGGATTTTATGTTAAAACTAGCTGACCCGCGCAACTTCGTCTGCTTCACATAAGAGAATTTTTCCTATTTTTGCAACATTTTTCATTGATGCTCCGCTCCTATTGGTTTTAGCGTGATGGTATATAGCCTATCGTCTTCCTCTATAAATTGACTATCCAACACTAAATTAATTTTTAATTCGAACCAGTAGTTTCTGAGATTAGAGCGTTTAACCAAACAAACAAACTCTTCAGCTTTATAATATTAGTATAGATTGAACGAATATCTCGATTTCCAATATTTTTTTTGGTATAAAACGTACCCTATAACCTGTCCAGGATTAAGAACTATAACTGTACCGAGTTTGATTACAATACAGACAGACAGACAAAAGAATTACTGATTGCATTTTTGGCATCAGTATCGATTGCCAATCACACCCCAATAGTTATTTTGTAAATATATTCAATGTACAGAATTTACCTCTCTACAATTTTATTATAAGTATAGATAATTAGGAATAATTCATGTCATGCGAGGATTTTTACTTATTGCAACAAATGATATAACCCCGACTCGTAACAATTATTTTTGGATAACATGATATTATTTTGTCGCGTGGGGATCGCACTCGATGCAGTGGCTGTGGTAAGGTGACCATTTAAACCATAACCCAGTCAAAGGTTAAACTCGGGTTGATAGTTTGACAAAAATAAATTCAAAAACATTCAGCCATGAAGATTTGCTTATGATTATTTCCTTCAAGTTAATTGATTAATACACACAGAACATTGAAAATACAATAGGACGTCCTTTAGCTGTGTACTCTAGACCTCTAACTTAGTAATACAATAGCAATTAACGGTGTGGAATAAACTATAAAGACTTCGCGACACAAAGAACCTTCGTACCGAACTTACTTTTTATATGGAAATGCTGTCGCTATAAAAGATTTTGCCCGCGGCTTCGCTCCCGTTAATAAAGATTTATGTTAAAATAAATTTTTTGTAGCCTGTATGTTATTCTGATGTAGGTATAAACAACAATATTGCAAAGTTTCATCAAAATCCGCTCAGTAGTTTATGCATGAAAGAGTAACAAACATCCATCCATCCATCCTCATAAACTTTCACATATATAATACTAGCTGCGCCCCGTGGTTTCCCCCGCGTATGTTCCTTCGTCGTGGAAATATCAGGATAAAAAGTAATCCGCCTATGTGTTAATTCAGGTCACTAACTACATACCAAGTTTCATCGCAATCGGTTCAGTAGTTTTTCGTGAAAGAGTAACAAACATCCTCACAAATTTCCACATTTATATTATTAGTAGGATGTGATACTGTAGTTGGTAGATACAAGCTGTGAATCATAATGCTCATGAATAATGTTAATTCGACTACTATTACAGTACGGACACCGAAATGTTATAGTAATTTGTAACCTTAAAGGTTTAGTTAGGAAGACGACAGGCCACGCTGTAGGGGCGTGGTGTCTTGAGGTTACTTTAAGCAGAGATGATTCAAAGATACTAGAGCAATTAACACTTTTATTACCACTGAGTGTAGAACACACTTAAAGCAAGGTATACAATTCATATAAATCAGGGCGTGGTTCACAAAGGCTTCCTACGTGGTTCTTGTTAGGAAGAACCACTTAACTTCATGTGCAGCTCAGCGGAAGGAAGAAGACTGCCCCAGGACGCGATCCACTATATATAGGCCGCCGCCGCTCGGAGGGGGGCTAGTGGTGCCACCGTCTCGCTCGCCGCGCACGCAGCCGTGCGCCGCGAGTCGATTACGTGACAAATTAATTTTATTCAAGATTTGATTGCTATGACCATTATTTGATCGCGTTAACCGGCTATGGAAATTTCTCGCCATTATTAAACTGGTAACTGTGTTATGATTGTAAATGTCGTCGAAAATTATTTTACGTCATTTTGGTGTATACATAATGTTTTATTAGCTTAATATTAATTTAACTACGAACTACTCAGTGCAAAAAATATACACTTTATTGTCACTTACGAAAATTGGATGGAATTCAAATAGTATCGTTATTTTTCTTTTAGGAAGACAACTCCCGCAGTAGGTGTAAATCCTGTGTCGCGGGGGACTTTACAAACATTCAAATAGCGGACACAAAGAACATCCAGACTCGGAACAACCATTTGTGGATCACACAAAGTTTTGTCCCGTGTGGGCAGAGGCAGTGGCGAAGCGACCACTTAAATCGTAACGTCATTTGTGCAGTCAAAAAGAAGTCGTGCATTCTGTTAAGGCACGATTCCATTAGGCAAGTTACTTGAATGCAAGTTGCATATTATAATAATAATAATAATAAGACCACTAAAACAGGATACTTAATAGACATTGCCGTACCAAACACACACAACCTACAAACTACAATTGCAGAAAAACTAAGCAAATATATAGAATTAAAGGATGAAATTACTCGCCTATGGCACCTGCAAAAAGTAACTATCGTCCCTATTGTTCTCTCTACTACAGGCGTCATACCCAAACAAATACACCAATCACTCAAAACTTTAAAATTGCCACCTAAGACCTACTGCCTGTTACAAAAAGCAGTTATACTCAACACCTGTAGAATAGTAAGGAAATTTCTACAATGTGAATCAGAAATCTCACATCCAGTTACACACACAGCCACTCTGTTTACAACTCAATCACAACCTATTGCTGATGTACACTTGGCTTAGGCCCGTGGCATCAGTTCTTTTTCCGGTTAGCCGAGAAAATACAAGAAAATCAAAATAATAATAATAATCTTTATTCCCAGTTTTACAATTTTGTACATACAATGTGCTGAAACAAACATTATTTTTACAAATTGTAGGTTATTACAGTGTTGTAACCATCTGACACCCAAGCTAAGATTGAACTTGTGTTATGGGTGTCAGGGCCCTCAAATATTGACTCCTTTATTACAATACGTAAATATATTATGTCGTGTGTGACGTGGTGTTTTACTTTCTAGATACATTTTTAAATAGGAGTAAAAAAATATATCTTACATGCAAGAAAAACAAAAAAATATATATATATTACATACAACTTGTACAAACCTGTATATAAGTTACAACTTGTATAGAGTAGTTTGACTTGAACATATTTTTATTCAAGTGACTTGCATATTGAACGCGCAAACGTTAGTTGCACGTTTCGAATTTCGAACGAGTGACGTGTACGCACATAATATCTATCGCTGCAAATTATCGGAATATAATGTCTGTTAGGTGGGCGCACTAGAAAATAATCATTTTTATTGAGGAGCATGTCTTCCACCCATTATGGCCTACTCAATTGTTGAACATCTCCACTTGTATGCAAGTGAAACCTGCATGCAATTTGCACACTCTCGAAAACATGTTTCCAATGCAAGCGACTTGTACGCAAATAGGTATAATACAACATACAAGAGTTACCTAATGGAATCGCGCCTTTAGTGTCGACATGTTCCACCTAGTATGTAAAAAGTTTATATTAACCGTGAGTATTTGCATAAAGCGTTTGAGTTATGTTGTATTGTGTTCTAGATGCATTACATTACAAACGTGTGATACCTCTTTTTACTGACCAACGACATAGTGTTCTAAATGCATAATGTAAGGTAAGGTTCTGTTGTGACTGTGTAAATTCGTTTTCATTTTGATTCTGATCAATACTTAAGACATTATTTCATGTCAAGAATAGACAAATCACTTACTTTTTCTACCTCTTTCACCCCCTAACACTATTCGCTCGTGATCATTTTCCTTAATGGCGGCTTTCGCTCTGTCCTTGTGCAAACAATTTCTATGTCAAATTGTCGCGAACAAAAACAATTTCTACATCAAATTCTCGTGTCAAACAGACACTCACATTTTTATCATGACGTAGATGACGTAGTAAGGGTGTAAGTATGTTAACAATAAGTGCTTTTTATCTGTTAGTCTCGCATATTTGATATAGGGAACAATCTCTAGATAACATAATAGAAAATATTGCACAGTTACAAGTAATTATTTTTTATAAAGGTTTATCCATAGCAATAATAAAATATAAATATAAAGTTAATTATATAGTTAATGGTTGATACAATTTCCAGATACGGATAGATCAGCATGTATAGGTACTATATAAGTGACAGATTTAAATATAAAAACTCAAATTATAAAAAAGTTAAAGTTAACTATAAATGAACAAAGACTATAATATTAATAAATGTATTTTTTATGATTTAAAATGTGTTTTACTTCATTAGGAATAAAATTATGTATGGCAATGTTCATTGATAGGACGCTAAGAACATTCAGACTCGGAACAACCACTTATGGACCACATACATTAGGTTGCGAACCACCAGCAGTGCGCGTAGTGGCAATAACAGGACTGCCACTTTAAAAACTATGCCATCCATGCAATCGAATTTGAATATAATTCACTATAAGTATGTGCAGTGGGTAGGATGAATTGGTTTATTATCAACTAGCTTCTGCTCGCGGCTTCGCTCGCGTAAAAGTAGGTAACGGCACTATTTATTAAATAAAATATAGCTATGTTACTCGGTGATAATGTAGCTTACTAATGGTGAAAGAATTTTTATAACACAGATATTTTTCAATTGTAATCGAAAACTTATGTACCAATTTTCATGCTGCTAAGTCCAGAAATGAGAAAATTTCGTTACAAACGTTACCCCCATTTTACCCCTCTAGGGGGAAGTTTTGTCCATTCCACTTACATAGATCATTTTTGTTTGTAATCAGGACCCAATATACCAATTTTCATACTTAAAAAACCAGAAATGAGAAAATTTCCATACAAACTTTACCGCCCCATTTTATCTTTTTAGGGGGAGTTTTGTCCATTTTACCTACACAGATCATTTTCAATTATAATCAATAACTTGTATACCTATTTTTATACTTATAAGTCCAGAAATGAGCAAATTCCATATAAACTTCACTTCCCTATTTCACCCCCTTAGGGGTAGAATTTCAAAAAATCCTTTCTTAGTACACTCCTACAAATTAAATCACACATGCTCACCAAATTTCAAGTTCCTACGACCAGCGGTTTAGGCTGTGCGTTGTCTCTAAGTCAGTCAGTCAGGACATCTTCCTTTATATATATAGATAGATTTATCACTCATAGCAAGAATACGTAGATTTTAGATGTCATCAATTTACATGACCAGCGAATCATAGTGTTCTAAGAGCTACGAGATACCTTCGTCATACGTGTTCTTTTTTAAAAGACAACTTCTGCTCTCTGAATAAGTCCTGTGTCGCGGGGGACTTCATGATCATTCAATCAACGGACACAAAGGATACCTGGGTGTTGTTTGTGTCTGTTGTTTGCATGTTATGATTTGTGAATTACATACTTTTTCTCTTCGTCATCATCATCATCATCTCAGCCAAACACGTCCACTGCTGAACATAGGCCTCCCCCAAGGTTTTGTACATAGACCGGTTTTGTGCCACCGGCAACCAACCGCTTCTTTTGTATTTCGATCGAACCCAAAACACTCGGTGCAGTGGCATTAGTGAGGCGATTACTTAAACTACTATTTCTTGCGCGTATTAATTGCAATACTGTCTTTTATTTTTTGAAGTGAAAACTTCTTTAGCGGCGTTGTGCACTTTTTTTTGATGGGTAAAAAATGTTAAACTCGCGTCAGGACACGTGACCTGATCGAAAATTCGTAAGACGGAGGGAGAATTGTCATGTTTGTGTACGATAGCGCAATAAATGAATATTGTATTTTACCACATAAATGATAGTACTTTTATACTGATAATTAAAGCAATTCGTCCAAAATTATTCCCTAACCATTCCAAAATATCAAAAATGCACAACGTTAATATTTAAGTTTTCACTTCTGCGGACACTCCCGGAGTGCAACCCGTTGTTTTTTTTTTGCGTTCATCGGTGACAGATGAGCCAGCGGCCCACCTGATAGCAAGTGAGAACCGTGGCTCATACAAATGGCTGTGTTTTCTTAACATTACAGAAGCAATGTCAAAAAAACACAACCAAGTCGCTGCCTACCGGAAGGAAAAGGGAAATGGAGCAGGATGGGGCTTGGGAAGGAAAGGGTGATTGGGCCTCCGGTGCTCTCACTCACCGAACGAAACATAACAGATACTGTTATTTTATGTCGATCTTCTGTGAGAGGGTGCTACTTCCCCGTTCGAGCCGGCCCATTCATGTTACAGCATGAATGGGCCCATTCATGCTGTAACCAGCGTGGTCCTACCACTGAAAGTATTTTTCCATCAAATTGCCTGTGCAGGCTCTCATAATGTAGGAAATAAATAATACATATTAGATGTTAGCATCATCCCCTGTACTAAAAAAATCTGTGTGTCATGAGAGATTTACAAATATCAGACAAAAAAATCACCCGATCATGTTTTGTTCCGGGAATTGCACGCACACCAGACACCAGGTGATCATTGAAAGCAATTTGTGCATTGGAGTTTAAACCTTTGTATGTTGAAACGTAAATCAAAACGAGACACGATGCTTTTTTCATTGCTCTTGCAATTATGCTTGCAATGCTTCGTCATGAAGGTTATATACTTACTCGTAAACCTATTAGTAATAAGTAGGTTATATGTGACGGGACTGTTGTCGTCTACCGGGCACAGTTGCAAACTCCATGTTGCAACTAAGGGTTTCTTGGCAGAAAAAAATCATTTAGCCTAATTCAGTAATAGAACCCGAGACCATACAGCTTTGCGAAGCGGCGAAGGCCCAGCAGTTACATTTACTATCGCTGCGCCACCAAGGTATTATTATTAGTAGTAGTAGTATTTTGTAATAATTATGACATTCCTTTTCGAATCATATTAGTCATCATGTCAGCCAAAAGACGTCCACTGTTGGATATAAGCCTCCCCCAAGGTTTTCCACACAGACCGGTCTTGGGCCACCTGCATCCAACCGCTTCCCGTGACCTTTACCATGTCGTCGGTCCACCTTGTGGGGGGGCCTACCCCTGCTGCGTGTTCCGTCTTACGTTTACTCGAATGTTTTATACAAAAATTGAACTAGTTTACACGGATTTTGCCGCATTGTTTATTTTAAAACACTTGTATTATATAATTTTGAACTATGGCACTACTATTATTGAAATTTATTTCAATTTATTAAAGCTTATATTTAGGTTTACACTTTCCCTGACATTTCGGTTGTTTCTCAGCTGACATGTTCGCGGGAAGACTAAGATGGTGGTCCAGTCTTATACTTATAATTCAATATATTTATTTAATAGATTGCTTTCTTTCTATATTGCATGTTTCATCGTCTAATCATTACGACAAGCATAATGTTAACATTATAATGTCCTTAGTGATACGAGTTCCTGTAAACATCGGTATTACATTGTATCGTATATTAAGCTCGTATTTTGCCTGTAGTGAGTTTGTTTATCGTTAACAGTGGTGTCGATTACCCCGGGGCTGACTGATATATCGTAATCTATAAAACGGTTGTTATATCGTGCCTCTGGGAACGATAAGCTACGATAACAATACATACTGTCATGAATATTTACGAAAATTTACTGTGTAGTTGGCAACCAGGAGTAATAATATCTCAATGACGCATATTTAGTGATCGCACATATCAATGAAACACAGATTAATTTATTTATTCACATATACTACCACTGGCTGACCCACGCAACTTCGTCTGCTTCACATAAGATAATTTGCCCCGTTTTTGCAACATTTTTGATATGTTGTATAGTATATAGTCTTCCTCGATAAATGGGCTATCCAACGCTAAAAAATTGTTTCAATTCGAACCAGTAGTTCCTGAGATTAGCGCGTTCAACCAACCAAACAAACAAACTCTTTAGTTCTATAATATTAGTATAGATTAATATGGTGTGCAGCGGTTCAATAAAAATTGTGTAACAAAATATATTGATGTACAAAAGCTCAACTTAGTAAAATATAGTTTCAACACGCCAAATTTGACTGACGGCCTTGCGACACGATTTTATTTGCGTCATTGTTCTACTCAGCATTCAAACCTGAGCAATATTTCAACCTAGTATTGTATTATGTATTCTGCATGGATGGTGCAGTAGGTTAAGTAATTGCCCCGCCACTGCCAGAGCGCTTCGGTCCGATTCCTAAACGGTACAAAAAGTTACTTGATTCGTTAATTTACAAAGTTATCTTGGTCTCCGTTGATTCAGTATTTGTTAAGTTTCCCGTGAAAACTACCATCCTAAACGAGTGAGTTACCTTTTTAAAAGAAAAGTATGTTCATTATAATTATCGCGGTTACAAATTTTATTCGAATTGTACCTATAACAATGTAATTTATTATTATGTCTTACACAGCGGTATTTATTACAACGTTAATTGGAGTCATTATTCAATTCAAAATCAGTTTCATGAAGATAATCTTACGTTGTAAAGTCGTTTCCTTCATGGTGACTAAACGAGAATTTTTAATGCGTTAATTTATTTTTAATTCATAGTACATCTTGATTCAAAGCGATTTGTATCTCACGCAAATTAACTTAATAAAAGCTTTTCAAGGCGAAGATTACTTTACTTTTAAATCTAATATCAAGGAGATTAGCCTTGAACGGTTGAGTTCGATATACGAACTTCTTAGGAGGAAATAATTATAATTGCTGTCGCGTTGGGCTAAAACAAAATATGATTGTGCAAAATAGATTACAACAGCTTGGACTGATTTAGAATCATTATCTTGTATGCCCCTGGTTTCTTCTTCAAACAAAAACCGACTTTAACTTTTCTTAAAAATAAATATGAGAAGGTATTTGGCTATGTTTGTATGTAATTATTTATTTTATTAGTTTCATTACATTTATTTGTTGGATATCCGAAACACTATTATAAGAAAATTTAATAGTCTTTAATATAAATAAATTATGAAAAGTAGCAATACATGGATATAAGAGATATACATATTATGTTGTATACTTAATTGTTTTTGGTCTAGTATCCAGGGTTATACGTTTCTACGGACTTAATGTTGCCCGCATTTTGTGTTAATACACTTTTAAAGGATATTGATACTTAAACTGTGTATCTAGAGTAGCGTTCGACAGGACAATTGTCGTAAATGCATATCCCAGGTGGAATAGCTACCGAGAAATGGCTCACAAAACATAAAGTAGGAAATAAAGAGAATGTTGTTTTTTGAATGATCTGAATAAGATTGCTGCAAAACGGAATGAATAGCAAAAATCAGAACAGTAGCCGAAAATAAAGGTGTAAGATCAATAGCACATTGCTATTGATCTCACACTTTCGTTGAATAAGCATTCATTTAATCAAACACAAGATTAGAGTCTATATAATTCAATGTTGTGAGATTTGTAGACTACACAAGTAGTAGTTCTTCTTATTTGTAGTTCTTCGCTTTTCTGCGATCATATTGAATAGAGACTGATAATTTTAAGCAATCGTTAGACAGATGTTCAGTTTAATTATAGTTTTGTGATAAAACTGAAATCAATTTTACCAAGCATTTCAACATACTTTAAGCTTGCCATTCAAATCTGGTCAATGAATATTATGATATGACCCAAACACTCATTATCGACTTCGCTTAATTACAACGGCGAGCTGGTAACCACTATGTTAAAAATTCAAAACGCGTTACGCGAGTTGCAATGAGAACCTTAATGGCCTATTTAAAAAGTTTATTGTTTGAGCAACGTGTAGGTAATGATTTGTACGCTTTGCTGGCTTCCATTTCCACCGAGTGAAAATCCAAAAGCCAGGCTTTTGGATTTTCATTACATTCCAAATATTCGGGGGCATGTTTTTCGCGTGCTTGTTTACGTAAATATAACATGATTTACATAATCCGTACGTTCGCACGAGATATTGAACAGTGCTTCACAAAGGATGTCATTGAAATACAAAATTGAATAAAGACAGTTTCGAGGAGGGTTCGGTTTTTGTACACGTTTGTTTTGTCATTAGTATTGATTATCATCAAATTATACTTTTTACCAGTAGTATTACCATATACTATATATGTACTAGGAAATATGTTTCAATGTTGTTATTCCTCTTAACTAAATGGCTGCAACATATTTTGCCAATATAAGTAGTAAATGACAACATTTGTAATTCAATGGCAATTTTAAAAGAGTGGTTGTCGAATAACGTACCTAATTAAAAAGTAAATTTATTTAAACAACTTGCTGTGTCCTGGACATTCGTAAGTGTTACTTTGACCTAGGTAAGTAAATAGTTTTTTACTTTGGCTATAATCCTAACTAATATTATAAATGCGAAAATGAGTTTGTTTGTTACGCCGCTTTCACGCCTTAACTACTCAACCGATCAACATGAAATTTTCCATACACGTTGTCAGGGGTACAGAATAGGACATAGGGTACCTTTTATCCAGAAAAACAACTGTTGCAAACCTAACCTAACCTACATTCACGCGAGCGAAGCCGCGGGCGAAAACTAGTGACCTAATAAATTTAAAATGAACATAAATTTAAAAAAATAGTCTTATATTGATAAAAACGAACATTGCCGTAATTTGTATCTTATAAAATGTATTACCTCGGTCATAAAGAATTAAATTTCTAAAAATATTTTGTGAGAAGCACAGAATATTTTTATTCTACGAATAAAATAGTTTAGTGGACGTTTAACAGATTCGATTTCGATATATGGATTCTGTTATTGCCTGAGACTGTGCCTATATTGTTATATAATTAGGATTAGATTTTACGATGTACTTTGCTTGCATTAAAGTGTTTGAAATAAAAACATATTTTCTTATATCTACGTTCTTGGATTGCGTAGTCGTTTTTGTAAAACATCTACGAAAGCCGCTACGTTATTCATAGGCAAGGAATATTTTTTTGTATCAATTCATATCCAGTCGTAATATTATGTTGGCATATCTATTGTTCAAATATTATTATTTCGTTACCAACGCGATACAGACTTCAGAAGTACTAGTTTGAATAACGTACGAGTATAAATAGTACCTAGGTGACTGCGCAGACGGCGTAGTGGTTAAAGTGTTCCTCTCGCCATTACCGAGTGTTGTAGGCCCCACACGGGTCAAAAATATATGTAATCCACAATAAGTTGTTCCAAGTCTGCGTGTTCTTTGTGTCTGTTGTCTGAATGTCATTTGTGTTTTGTAAAGTCCCTCGTGACACAGGAATGATTATTTGTGATTATTATACTATCCCTAATCTTTATGTATATAATTCTTCTGTACGTGTGTACCTACGTTAGTAAACTCCTAAATGGCTGGCATTTTTTTAATGTATTTAAGTGGGTCTCTCGATATTTTACATTCGGTGCGATCGGGTTGTAGGATATTTTTAATTTTATGCCATTGTTCGGGCAGGACGACATCTGTGGGTCCACTAGTTACACTTATTTATTTCAATGTTATAATACAAAGACAAAACAAAACTCAGCATTGACTGAAACTTTGATGTCAATCTGTAAATGAATATATCATATTATTATAATATTATGGTTAACGAGATTCACAGTTATCAATAAAAAAATTGGAATCAGTTTGTTCTTTTCTAATTTTGGAAAATGAAAATTTATATATGTATGTATTCCTCAAATTTTCAATAATGATTACGGTCGTAATTCAACCTCTGGGTGAATACTAGTATATACATAATATTGCAGCATTTGGTAGCACACCCGACTCAAGGACCGCGATCCTTACACTAAACAAAGGAATACTGTTACATAATGCTTGTATTCGTCTGCGAGTTGGTCATACAACTCGTAAGTAGTTTAACGTGCTATTAAAGTTTCCACCTGAGTTATATCGTCGAGAGCTTCCTTTACTCGTGTATCGTGAACATACATAAGACGTACCCAACTGTATTAGTTTCTTGAATGTAATTCTGAATAGAAATGCATGTTTTGGCATATTCAGGACAGAAGTGTATTTCTTAGTACAAGTGCATATATTATTTGTCTACCGATTGCTACGATATGTCTTAAGTTGCCGGCTACGCTTGCACCCGATGCTATTTGGCATATTCTAAACAGAAGTGTATACCTGAATAGAAATGGATATATTATTTGTCTTCAGACTGCTACGATATGTCATAAGTTTCTGAACCTTACAGCCGATGATGAGGTTCCATGTTGAATTTTCGTAAACTAAAATTGGTATCGGTTTGTCGGTTATAAAATTAATAGTAGTTGTCTAGCAATCTGCCTGATAGACAGCAAAAGGCTTACCTACTATTCCGTAACATTGAAAACCAACTCATAGCTTGTGAAATGTATATCCCTTTTAAGATAGGTATATAGACAATGCAGACATAAGCACTGTATTGACTGCACGAAAGGCGTAAGGGGTTTAAGTGGTCGTCTCGCCACTGCCGTTGTGTATTGTTTTCGCTGCTAGAAATTACGTATTTCTAATGTAGGCGTGGTACTTTAAAGAAAAAGAATAACCACACAGCAAGGCTTTGACGTGTTTCTATAGGAAGCTGATTTAGTTCCATGCTTAGTAGTTATAAGTCAGTGTATAGATCTGTCGAACAAATGTCAAATAGTAGCACACGTATTGGTAGTTCTTTGTGCTTCGAGCCTTTATAAGCAGTCTTTTATTGTATTATATCTGGTAGACGGAAATCCATAGTATGTACTTGTATTTTGTCAGCTATGTTATAAACAGTATAGTTATCGCTTTCTATTATAAAAGCATTAACTCTGCCCGACCTAGCAATTGAGGCGGCAATCGGTTTGTGTTCTTCATTTAAGAATACATCATTTAAATGTAGAAAACATAAAATCTTCTTTTGTTTTTTTTTTATATAAAAACGAAGTCAATGATAAATGACCCTGTGGGTGACTTGTATTTACACATACATTACATTACAAATTAGACAATTACACAACGACTGAACACTACACAAACATACACTTCACCCTACAAACAGCGCACCGCCTGCCAAGCACCATTGCTTAAAGGCGCGTGATTCTACACACACACACACACACACACTACGCGTCTGCGCGCGCGCACACCTTCGGCTCGCGTTCGGAAGTTTCCGGTCGCCAGTCACGACCTATGCCCGACGCTGAACGTACGTTCGTTTTGTATCGCGCCCGCGCCTATAACATTACGTGTGTACCAATATAAACTACATAGTAAGACTTAATAGTGTTTATATTATACCCAAAACCCTCATTTTTGTCTCTGCCTGAAAGCTGTTTCAATCAATTTCTCTAAAATTGTATATTTGAAAAATGCCAGGTGGACTGTTTGAAGTCTTGCGAGTAACAATAGTACTATTGCGTATTCTAGAAGGCAAATCGCAGCCTCCTCGGAGTCTCCGTTTCTCAAACCTGCATCGTTACTACCCTACAGAGGTACTGGAGCATGGGCAACCTGGCTGATTGACCTCGCAGTGGCCACCCGGCTGTCCTTAGTGATGTTCAAATGCGCTATATCAGACTTCTTGCCGTCCGTGGTCTAATAAATTAACGCTACCAAACTGAGATTAGAGCTGCGAGCTGCTACTGGACTGGATATTAGCACTCAGACCATTCGTAATTGTTTACACCACTTTAGATTAAGATCAAGGAGATCCTGGCGAGCATTTTTGAATACACGGGAATGGCAGCGACGCAGATTGCAGTGGGTCAGGCAGCGTCAAAACGATGAAGACGAAGAAGACGATGTCTGGCGTAATTGTCTTTTCGTTGACAAAACACGGATTAGTACGCACCTTAATAACCGACGTGTCCGACTTTGGAGAAGGCCTGGGAATTCTGAAAGATAAAGAACTGCCACTGGAACCGTTCAGCAAAGCGGCAAATCGATGTCTTTTTGGGGCGGAATAATGACTGGAGCTCGAACGCCTTTGATCCCGTACCAAGGCTCTATGAAAGCTAATTTGTACAAGACCGCTATTATTGATGGCATCATCAGACCGTTCAGGATAAGTTATAGTAACCAATTCGTATTGGTCGACAATAATGCGCCAGCACATCAAGCTCAACGAGTGAGCGATGCTCTCCGGGAGTACGAAATCATGCGGTTAGACTGGCCTGTCGTCTCTCCGGACTTAAACCCAATCGAGCACGCATGGGATGCTCTTCAGCGAGCTGTTTAAAGTCGTCAGCCACCTCCAAGAATTCTGTCAGAGATCAAGGAAGCCGCCAATCAAGGATGGGACAGGTTATCACAAGAACTATTGGACAACTTGATCTACAGCATGCCCAGGCGGATTTCCGCCGCATGCGTTCAAGCCAAGAGAGGAGTCATTTTGTATTAAATTTGTAAGTTTTCCTTACAAATTTAATACAAAATGACTCCTATCCTGCATATAAAAATGAATAAAATTATTTACTTTAATCAAATCTTCGCATTTATTTAAATTACAAATTTCACAGAGATTGAAAAACAATTTTTTTTAAAGAAAAACAAACAGAATATAGAGATTTTCATTTTAAAATTGTGTGTGTTATAAATGTTAAAGCAATAAATAATGCATTCATTAATTATACATTGAAATTAAACTACTAAATCCGTATATAGAGTCTGTCAAGCGAGTCGTGTCCCTTGAAAAAGGTGGCAAATTTAAAAAATCGTGGTATGGTATCCCTGATAGTACTGTAAAAAACCGTCTTGATACTAGAATTCACACTAGAACTAAATTCACAAAAATATAGTATCAAGACGGTTTTTTACATATATATGGGACATGACTCGCTTGACAGACTCTAGTAGTTTAATTTCAATGAATAACATTCGCGTAAACAGAAGACAATATTAATTATACATATATTATGACACGAGAAAAAATATCTCAACTTTTCCAAGTGAACGTGAACTTTTTTTGATGTGTGTATAAACAGAATTATATATATAAAATATTAAAACTGGATATGAGAATATATAATAGTCAGTGCCAACTGTATTGTATAGGCGCGTTGTCTCAATCAGTATTGTAAATATTTTATGAAATACCTTTCTTCTGTGTTGACTAGGCTAAGCATGATAATCTTCCAGGAATGCTACTTTTGAATGGTAATTTTATAACAAATAACAATAAAGAATAGATAAGGTAATACTATTCTATATTATTATTATAGTCTTTAGTATAGTCTTTAGTTTAAAAGGAAGTCGGGGAGTTATGTGGTAAAACGTTTTCAGTAGTGCTGTAGTTGTTACCAACAGCATCAGTTAGCATCAGTCACGAACATTTAAGTGATCAAAAATAAGTTAGGCGTGACTTCAAAGGCCAAATATACTCAGGCGTATGCTACGATATTTTTATTGCTGCTGTTGGCTGAAGAGTGACGGGCGCACTTGATGTGCGCACAACGCGATTCAAGAACATAGCTGTGTTATCTTCAAATAATAAAAGCACTTCCAGGAAACACAATCAAGCTGCTGTTTACTTTAAACCTTATGCTCGGTCGTGGTAGAGATTTAGAAGAGCTTCCAGCCTTTTTACTCACGGAACGAATGCAACAGTACGTATACTAATATATGTATAATGTCAATATTCTGTGAGAAATTTCCCGAAGATTTGGCATTTTTATGTTCAAACCAGTGAGATATTGAACGGTTAATATATACAATTTGGTAGTTTAAGGTTCGAATTATAACCCAAGCTATGGTTTATATAATTCTGTTCAGTAGACCTGGAGATATGGTGCACAGTGTCAACCACGTAAAACATAAGTTTATTCGCAGCCGATTTCGTGAGCAAAGGCTCAATAATAAAAAATCTAAAATAAAAAAATACAAATAAAAATCTACTACACTCTAAAGTTTTGTCAAACACGGTTGCAACTTGCAGAGAAAAAGGTCAGCAATAACAAACCGTAAAAAACAGAGATATTTTTTTGTTAGTTAGGAGTGTCACAGGTCACAGGTGGCCGAATGTTGTTCAATGTGCAATATTTTGCTTCGAAAATGATTCGTGCTGTATATCAATCGATTCACAGTTCTACAGCATTGAAGTCTTCTTCTTTCTTTTAATTAACCGACTTCAAAAAATGAGGAGGTTCTCAATTCAACTGTATGTTTTTTTTCTAATAAAATCTTTGTATAACATACTCTTACGTTTACGCGAATATTCTTTATGCTGTACTCATTACGCTGTTTCGACTGCTCAAAATAATGTAATAGAATCGTCGGGGTAATTCTAAATATACAATATTTAAAACGAGTTAAAACCGCGCGTTATTAAATCTTCAGAACAGGTCATAGTGCATAGAAGACGCAGTAGTCACCTCGCTATCACTAGTGGGCCGAGTTATGTGGTCACACAAGTTTGTTAGGTGCCTGCAGAATTATCTCTAGTGTAGAAGAAGGGAAATCCCTAACACTACTAGAAAGGATTACCTAATTATAATTATTTTAACTATACAAGTAAATAAAATCATTATTACTCTAATAATCCTTCGTTGACAGCAGATCAGTTGATGCCGCTTTTGATTTTTCCTATTCTATGGTGTACACACATATGTATCTAACAGTTTATTTGACTAGATAACTATTGATCTAATAAGTGGCAACCGATACCTAATGTAATGTATGTCTTAAGACGGAGAGTCTTAAGACATACATTACATTAGGTATTCTTATCTTTTAATCTAGTCTTTATTATTCTTGCTAGTCACTTTTTCTTCTAGACTAGCTTCGTATGAAAGGCGTTAAATACAAAAATTTAAACATTTGTGAGAGTGATTATTGATCGGCATCTTTACAGTTTTAAATTGATTTTCTAAAGATAATCTTCGTTTTTATATAGTGCTTCTTGCTGACGTACTTTATCTTCATTTCAATTGTAGCATACGATACTAAATTGAAACCGTTATCTACCATTTAATTAAACCCTTAGTAAATTTGCACTACACTCACGGGAAGAGTGGGAGAGCTTCTATACTCAGCCAAAACCGCAAGCCAACAGCTAACGTTAATTAAGGAGAGTGCTGACTATTTGTATGTAAGTCCATCATTCAATAGAGCACTGCCAAAATTAATATAGTTATGTTTAGATTCAATACAGTTAGAAGTAGTAGAAACATTCACGTGTAAAGCAACGAAACTGGTATAGTTGGTCTAATAAAAAAGCAAGGTAACAATAAAAAAAATATCATTGTTCCTACAGAATACAGTTAGAAGTAATAGAAACATTCATATGTAACGCCACGAAACTGGCATGATAGATCATAAATCAAAAAACACGTTATAATAATTTCAAAATTATCTTTGTTCCTATTTTCTAGCGGATTTATAAATGCAATCTAGAAAATTTCCTGTACTGCAAATATTATTTCTTTTGCAGCGTTGACATGCGCCTGTTATACCATGGTGTTGCAAGCTTTCCGTAGTAGTAAACGCTTACTGTTATACTAGGAGCTACTTTGTTAAGGTTTTATATCTGAGGTCCAATATTCGTGGATTCATTTCAAAATAGAATTCTGACCTAGTATCAGCATCATAAATATTGTAAATATAAATTGAAATAAACGTTTATTTCAATGATCTTAAATTGAAATAAACGCCAAATGTGAACGTAAACTGTATTTCAGTCATAGAATTAATAAGTACTCTTAAGTCAAAATGATTTTAATTCACAACGCCGTACGTTTATTCGACTAGATTGGAACTCTGTGTTTTTATTACAAGAATTGGCACTCTGTTGAACTTTCTTTGTCTATGGGAAACTGCGAATGTTATGCTCGCTGTTTTTGAAAATGGACGCTGCTGTGGGTAAGACAACAATATAACAAATTATAGATTTTCCTTGCGGTGGGCGGCAACAATATTGAATAAATTATGTAAATGAATATCCAAAATTTACATGATATTAAGATTTATACAACGTAATCTTAGCTGATATTATATATTTAGAGATGTGTTTTATTGCTTCTATATCAAATGACGAATATGTTAGTAAAGCGACTTCTTTTCTGTGATGGGATCAGAAATTAAAAGCATCAATAAAAAGGACACGAATATAAATAATTATATACCTGCGTGCCTTCTAAGCATAATTTTGATATATCTTTCCCCTTGCGGGCATCGCCCAACTATAATTTTGTAACATATATGTGTGCTTTTATTTAAGTATTATTATCTACTAATACTATACTTGATTGTAAATAATGATTATGATGTTTGTGTATGTAATACTGACCTGTAGGTTTGTTAATAAATATGAATATAAAATCGCTATATACAGAGTAAATTAACAACAAACAAATTATAAATTGATAAAATGCCTTAAATATAAATAAGAAGTTAATTTTATTCGTCAATTCACATATTAAACTTTATTCACACAATACGAGTAATGGTGGACTTAATACCTCGGGCATTTTATTCCTACCAGTCGATCTTATATTTTTCATAAAAGAATCGTTGAAAATGTGAGCCACATGCAAGCTTGTGCTGTGTTGTCCTGTCGCTCCACTTCACTTATTTTTGTTTAATAGTTCAGAGCAAAGATGGTTCAGAGACTTCTGAGAAATGTGGAGACACAACGACTTGTCCTTTATTCATTATTATTGCACGTCTGTGCTGCTATGAATTTTTCTATAGTCCTTTTGTCATTACCAAGGTAAAAACTCTTGTATTTGGAACAGGGTTGACTTAAAAATTCATATCAACCCGCGGCAAATTGCTGTCCGTCCAAATTGTGTAGTGTCACAAACAAGGTTTGGGTGCGCGCGAACGTATTTTTATGTTACTATAAATGAAATATCTGGCAAATTACGATTGGATTAGTAACTAGATTGCCTTTAATCAAAAAAGGACGGTATATTTACTGCTGTAATATCCAAAATCCAGTTCATATTGTTCAATAAGTAACTTGCCGACCTAATTTCAATATAAAATGGAGTTAGAATAAACATTTTACATCAGATTAAATGAGCCCTCGCACTAACTATAGCCGTACAAGTCAGTCCAGTTCATTGAGCAGGAGAGGGCTATCAAAGACAAGGTAGAGGAAAAAAGTTTCATCATACTTTATACAAAAAATTCACGGCAAATTCTTAATTTAATTTATTTTTACAGGAGACGGAATAAGGTAGACAAGGGGGCCATAAAACACCGAAGATATAACAGGTAAGCCTCCTAAATTTCTGTGTTAAAAATATTAGCTAAATGCGTGCCTCGAGCCTATTATTATAATTCCAGTAGCTTTGCCGAAACAAAGAGGTTTTCGGTGTTATACCAAAACATTTATTTTCGAAGGTATTCTTTGAAAATTCGAGTAGTATGATACTGAATTTATATCTTCCGTAATGTAGGGCGTCACTATGGGTGTCCAACAAACGACTGCAATCGCAAAATGAATATTTGTGTGCGGGAAGATAACGCGAGATAATTTTGAAAATAATAATGATGAATATTCAACGGACATTCTCATTATGGCAAATTGGGATGCGGCACCGGTACGCTGTTGAGATATTTTTTATTACCAGCCGTGTTAAGTGCGACAGACGCCTGCTACGTACATTTGAATGTTTAGGTTTTGTGCTACCGTATATTTGAATTTTGTGAGGTCAAAGCTGAAATCAGTTTTGCTTTGAACTATGCTTCTGACTGCTGAAAGCGCTCGTTAACTTTACACCCTTTCTATGTAAGGTATAGTTCACTATTTTATTTTATGTAATTGAGCTCGGTTATCATATTCTTTTATATATCTAAGCATAAAACCACCGCCACTACACGATAAAATTCTCAGAATTATGGATGCTATAAAATTGATATTTGACAGAAATGTTTCTTTTAATATTTAAAGCTTAGATATGAAATCATAAATTGGTTAAAGGTATTTTCTTGTATAAAGTTGTACCACAAAACCATTATTTAGGCTCACTGTCACTTAGATTGTTATATATAATTGGACACTTTAGTCTATTTATGTAAAGCTTGTGATTATCACCTTTGTAATATAATAATAATAATGTCCTCCAGACCGAATTAACGGAGATTGGCCATCTGCGCAGGAGATATTATAGTGCACAAGTGTGTGCGAAAACACAAGTGCACTCACTGTTTCCGCCAACTTCCTAACACCCACCGGGCTCGTATTGAGATTTCTAAACAGAAAAACACAATAACATTTTGTTGGTCCGACCCGGGATTCGAACCCGAGACCTTATGCACAGCAGTCGCATTCACTACCGCTGCGCCACGGAGGCAGTTAATACCCACTGGGAATAGATCTTCTCCATGGGTGAACCAATTCTCGTCACATTGTCTCGATCGTCGGATTGTTACATACATAGAACGACAAAAGCAAGTATATCTATCCTAGTTTTTGCTCACGGCTTCATTCGCTTAGAAACAGTATTTTTTTCTGAATGAAATAAAGTACAGATGGCATAGGGGGTACTCTGACATGGACTAGTCTAAATTCTATGATGGCGGTGAAGTAGTTAGGGCATGAAAACAAAACAAACAAACAATAAACTCACATACGCATTTATAATACTAGTTAGGATTTGTCTAATTTCGATCTAGCACTCAATACTAGAACTCGATTTATGTCTACAGTATGACAATAGAATCACATAAAACCAAAACAATTAATTCAACCTAGCTTTAACACAGTCAATTAAAAACATAAAGATAAGAATTTAAATACAAAAGCTGAGGTCCCTCTCAACATTTGCACAGAAGCATTGATCCTCGGAGACGTGATTAAGTAACGGAGAGGAATAATATTTCATTGTATGTAAGTCCCGCTGGTATTATATATCCGATTGTAATAAAAGCCTTGCTATAATCCTTCTGGCTTATGTGATTTTCCTCCTTTTATTTTTAGGCGTTTGGTCCGTTTTCTCATGACTACAACTCAGTAACGCAGAAGGATTTATTGCTTTAAAAAAATATTGATAAGACGGCTAGTTAATTTTGCAGTAAGGGCAAACATATGTAGCTTTACCGTAGAGATCTAGGTTCATAAGTGCCATAGTTCTATTAGGTGAGGTTTAAAATAAAAGTCATTGTTTGGAAATCTGTAGTCTCTGCCTACCCCTCTGGGAAACAGGCGTGAATCTATGTATGTATGTTTGTCAAAGCTTAATAAAAACAATACTTATTCCATAAACAGAATAAGAATATCTACCAAAAGACTATAAACCTCGCGCTAATTTGAATAAACAGTAACGTCTATATTATTTAAACAAGCTCTAATGACCAAAGGCAAAATAAATGTTTAGAAATTTGAATATTTATAGTCACGAAGGTGCAAAAAAAAAAACAGTAACCTACTATACACAACTACAACTATAGCGTTTATTTAAGAGGTATATTTCGCATGTGTATCAATCAAACAGATAAAAAATTGAAGTATTATGAAATCGTTATACTACACAATATGACTATTGTTTATCGTATTTCCACCTAATCGCTTCATGCACGAAATTCATGGTACAGGCCAAGCAAAGTCGTCAAGCGCATTTTACGTTCAGAACCTCTTTTTCCTCTTTTCACCTTAGCATTATGTAAACCAGTAAGATCGATCCGTGGTTAAGCAACTTTCCAAAAGGTCTGTCGTTGTAACAAGTGGTCGATGTTTACATACCGAGTCCCCTCCATTCTCGTAAATCACGTTAAACCGTCGGCGTAAGATGTATATGGGTATCTGTCAGTTTTTACGGGTATCTCAAGGAAGGAAGTACGGTCCATAGGATCCCTTGTCATAGGGGCTGGGGGAAATCGATTGTGACGTTACCTCTAGGGGGAGTGAACAAACTGGCAATATAAATGGCTATGTCTGGATAAATAGTGTTGAATTTGCCATTATAATCGTTCTATTTCGTTTATTAGATATTTTAGTCAAGACGTTGGCAGTAGCAACACTGAATTTATAGCTGTGGCTGAATTGTTTGCTTTTATGTGGATTCTAAAATATATTTCCCAAACTTGCCTAGTCATTTGAAAATGTATAGGTGTCATGATGTACGATATATCCTCGTTTTATGAGCAAATGGAATATAACTTGAGCAAATATGTTACAACAATAAGTTCAACATCATAAATATTTCATTCACTTCAACAGAATGAAACAAGCCAATTCTTGTATTACGCTATTTCAGCAATTTGTTGAACATAGCGTTGAATGTTCTGAGAAAAGGCAGCTTACATGAAATCAGTTTTTAGGGTTTCTTATTTCTGAAGATAAAATGAAACTTTTATAGAATTACTTTATTCTTCGAACATTTATATAGAGCGATTATGTCAGGTTGGAATTCTTTTTAGATAAGGAATAAAGTATAAAAATACACAAAGTATTTTTAAAGATAAAAAGATAACATGAATTATTATGGTCTCTAAAACTTGCGTTCCGGTTAATCACACATAAACATCTTGCTATAAACATTCCTGGACACAAATAATAAATTTTTAAGTTTACAACATTTTAAAGTAACATGAGTCTGCTATTTAAGACTAAAAAGGTCACTGAAGTATCCCCTAAAGTTAGGTAGTCCGACTGGAGGAATATGTCCACCCTCAAACATAACTTTGTAGTATGTTTCTGTGACAAATAATTCTTCACAGCAATAGAAGTGCCTGATGACCAGGGAAGCCAGTGTTAAATGTGCGCTGACAGCGGCTAGTCCGTAATCTTGCTACTGTGTGTAGACTTTTCTAACCGCTTACCACCAACCAAGCCGTATTTTAGTTGGTCCTTTTAAACGGCTACGATGTTACTGAGCTAAGCAAACTAATTGTTGCTAGTTTGGACTAACCAGATAACCAAGCAGGCAAGAGAGCTTTTGGGATGACAATCAACATAAGATAGAAAATAAGCGATAATAGAATGGAATCACTATACACACCAAAAAATCCCTTTAAGCTATCGTAATGTGTGGTCACCACCACACATTACGATAGCTGTAGTAAACAGCTGTTTTCAATGAGAATCCTTGATTCTGGCATGTTGAATTATCCACCGTCGGAGTATTTACTCAGGCAGCGGATAATGGCATCTCACGACAAGGAGCAACGTTAGTTATTAAAACCTCCTTTGTTAGAGCAAGTAGCTAGTTGTACTTATACTTTTAGTATTCGAAAATTGAATTTCGAAAAGTGTTCTCATTCGCTTACACGTTCTGAAACATAAACAAAGTAACACGTTTGTGTACGCAAGTTTACGGTTTATATGCTCGTATCTTCTTATTACCGTAATTAGGGTGCGTATGTATAATTAGGGTGGTATCATAAATTTATAGGGACTATAATTATGAAGCCACTTTCATAGTTGATGTTCATGGCTTTTTGAAGGACGTGACATAAAATATTCATCCAAAACTTTAATGTGAAATATGAAATTTCTTAAGCAATATTTCTAATCTTTTTGTACTATCTATATACTAAATAGGGGAACGACCTAACTAATAGGTAGTGACTGTCCTCTGTTTTACTTATGCGTTGCCGAACCTAATGGGATAGATAAATGTGAGCTTACGGAAATCTTACTTACAGAACAAAATGCACGAACAGTTTTATTACTGTCTCCTGTATGAGGGTGTTAACTTTCGTAGAAAGTCACCTCATTTGTAGCGTCAAGAAATAATTAGCAAAAGCGTGCTCAGAGTTCTGCCACTCAATCTCGAATATTAACTTAAACATTCAGATTCAAATACTGACTAGTCCACCCCTTCGCATTAAATGAATACCGTCGCCGAACTGTAAGGGTTCGATAATAGGTACTTCCATCACCCTTTCATGGGATTACACCCTATTACCGGCGTTTTGTTGGATGGTAGGTACAGGACACAATGAACCAGTGTACACGTAGTAATAATAATTTTTGGTATTCATGTTTAATGATAGAATAGCAGCGATAGCTCAGTGGGGAGACCACCTTTGACTTTCGGAAATTATATGACTTTTCGAAATTATGTGCGTATTGATTGACAATTATCGCCTGCTCCGTGCCTCGGAGAGCACGTTAAGCCGTCGGTTTCCGCTGCCATGAAAATCTATGGCAGTCGTTATTGGGAAGCCAGTGCACTCTAATATCCTGATACTGGTCTAGCCTTAGGGTATCGTTAACCTTCGGGTTGCGGAGGTGCGGAGGTTCGGGATGCGAGTCGCTCCGTGTAAAAACTGATATCCAGTGAAATCCGGTTAGACTAGAAAGCCGACCCCATGTGACTTGGGAATAATAAGGGCTAGGGAGAAGATTCTTAATGATAGAATTGTGCTATTCAGATCAATCTTAGTAGAATTACTCTATATCCTAACTAATATTATAAATGCGAAAATGAGTTTGTTTGTTTGTTTGTTTGTTACGCTTTCACGCCTTGACTACTCAACTGATCAACATGAAATTTTGCATACACATTGTCAGGGGTATAGAATAGGACATAGGGTACCTTTCATCCAGAAAAAATAACTGTTGCAAACCTAACCTAACCTAACCTACATTTACGCGAGCGAAGCCGCGGGTGAAAACTAGTAAATTATAAATCAAACACAAACAATCTTATTATCAAAAATTACACTTGTCAAGGAAACAAATTTGATATGCGGATTGCGTTGTGATTTAAGAGGTCGCGTCACCACTGCCACTGCATCGAGTGTTGTGGCTTCGACTCCCACTCGGGACAAACATCTACCTATGTAATCCGCAAAATGTTGTTCCGGCTATGGGTATTCTTTGTCCCGTTGTTTGAATGTTTGTAAAGGATAAACGAAACATAGGATATATTTCTAGTGCGTGAGTTGAATTTTTAAAACAAAATAACAGTCTAGGTAAGTAGACGTCCAAAACTTGTGATTTAGTAAACGTTCTATAGAATAAATAAGCTGAATAATTTATTGCAAAACGACTAACAACTATCATTTATACATTTTAGCTCATTCGCCTTTTAACGCATTGTTCCTAATTTGGAGCAATTTTCCAATGGAATATTCCATGATTACCTGATACCTATTGTGATATATCATATTTAATTTGTCGGCAATTATCGAATGCTCGTTTGTATTTAAGCTTTCAATTCAGTGAACGGCTGATACATATTTACGGACTCTAATATTTTCCTTGATAAGTGTATCTTCTTGATAATATTTGTATAAACTATTTTTCATTTTGTTTAAGCGTATTTTCGCCTACATTATGATATTCATAGAGCCATAGATGTATGGGAGAAATTGAGTAATTTGCCTCTATTGCGACTGCCCCCCATACAGACAAAATCATATATCTTATAGTTTCATAGGGGAAATTACATAGATACATATCTATGCAATTTCCCCTATGAAATATTATTGTATACGCTAATGGAAATCCATAAGACATTAGTACATGCATTAAAATTTGTTGGCATAATTAAAAAGAATACTAGTATACAATCTAGTATATTGAGAAATTTTGTTATAACTCTTCAAAGTTGCATGAATTTTATATATGTATATTATAATACTATATTAATGTATAATATTATATTAAAATATATAATCGCATAAAATAAACATTCTAGAAAAGAGGGCAGAGTTGTATTATGCTCACATTTCACTAGTTATGTTAGCCGAGAGTGCCGGAGGCCCAATCACCCTCTTCCCCCTTCCCGCTCCTTCTCCTTCCCCCTTCCTTTCCTAAAGGGTTGGCAATGCGCAAGTAATGCCTCTGGTGTTGCAGGCGTCCATAGGGTACGGTGACCACTTACCATCAGGTGGGCCGTGTGCTTGTTTACCACTTTATTTGTATAACAAAAATAAAATGGGTACCACATATAGATGGCAGGCTATGCCCGTAAACCGTTAACATTACTATATTTCGTGCTGGTACTGAGAATACTTTGCCCAATTTACGAATTCAACCTGGGTCGTCGCTATCACAAGAGAACACAGATGACGTCATAGTGACATAAAAAACCTTCGCCATCGCGCATCGTTACATGTTCATTCGAATGATTACCCTCTCAACTTTTCTAAGGTACCACGTTCAAACTCTTTGCAAAGACTCATTCGTTATTTCTTTTGTAGAAAGTAACTAAAAGGAAAATTACAGTAGCTGTTTACATTGTGAGTAACTTTTTTAAATATCCACTTGTATCGTTGTAAGGAATATCTCAATTGGCAAGAGTGTTTTTGCATGTGTACCTACAAAGCACAAACAGCATTTTTTCTAGTATGCGTGTAGTATGTTTAATCTACTTAAAGTTAGTTGACTGGCTTATGGTGTAGTGGCAGAGGATGAAGCTGATGTGCATTCACTACTGCTGCGTCCAAATCCCAGGTTCTATATCTGAATCAGAAAAAGTGCTAGACTCCATGCAACTAATAATTTCTGGACCGATATATTTATCGGTCCAGAAATTATTAGTTGCATGGAGTCTGAAATTCGGCCTGGTAGAAGTCCAGGCTCGTCTCCAATTACGTAGGCCAATGTGTGTGTGTCAAATATTGATATAATGCACCTATATACTCCTTCATACCATGTATGTTTATACTTAAAATTAATAAAGGGACATTCATACATTCTTGAGCTATTGATGTCACACATCCCGTCCGGGCATGATATTGCTGTCCTACTCTTTCTTCTGTATACACAAGTGGATTTGGTGCTACCATTCTGGCAATTTCAGACAATGCCGTGCCTGATCGTGCTTATTTACAGTGGGCACTCATGTTCCCTGGAGTTTGAGCTCAAATATATATTCAAAAGGACTAGTTATTATAGTATTAGCTTATTGGAATCCCAGAGGGGTGATTACCACTTACTATTGGGTGATGCTTGCTTGGCTTCCATCAAAATCTCATTAAAATTTAGGAAATATAACGAGCTGTCCTTTTCGGTTACTTAATCGATTCAGGGTTGGCATGTGTGTCGAGTCGAATATTGTCGTTTAATTTTAATATATACTGCAATTACTTAACTTTATTACCCCATTGAACTTGCGATCCGGGTTTGCCAAGTTAAATCAGTAGTCTACATGAAACTAATTTATATGGTCAGCTGAAGTACGCTAACAGGTTGTTACTGGGTTCTTGAATTGTCTTTCATCTCTCGCAACCTTAAAAAACTGTATGGTTAAAATTTCCTTGAATTGTGGTCCAAGTAACCTTTACAATTAGTATTTAAAACGCCAAAACTAGCATTTGTCTGATTCTTGAAGACCTTGAAAATGATGTCGAGGGGCAAATTCGAGCAACTTATAAAATGTTTCCTGCAACTTCTTTTTAACCTTTGAATGTCGTATATGTATTTGCAAAAGGACAATTGCAATAAATTATATAATACTAGCTTTTGCCCGCGGCTTCGCTCTCGTTAATTTAGAATTTGACAATCAATTCGGGTTGTACTCTGCTTGTAATAATATAATTCAATCATGATTCGAACGACACCAGAATGATTGGTTCAATGGCTTAGGCGTGAAAAGGTAACAAACAAACAAATTCATTTTCGCTTTTATAATACTAGTTAGGAAGTTAGGATTCGGAAGTTAGGATTAGGATATCAGATTTTTCCTGCGACTTGGCACGCTCGGTAACATCAATTTTCTTCTGGATCAAATATCCCTACGTCCTTTTTGTATCCCTGAACAACGTGTATGCGAAATTTCATAATGATCGATCGAGTATTTATGGCGTGGAAAAGTAACAAACAGACAAAATCATATTCGCATTTATAATATTAAAGTTAGGATTTTGATTATGAACTGCCTTCAGACAGCTTTCTAGTGAATATATAAACCACCAACCGCACTTATATATTATACAAATATATGTATATACAGTCATGTACGCCATTTACATGTTCGACGAATCTAAAGAGCAATTGTACAAACTTGGTCCAAAATTTCGAGTCTCGTTCAACAAGAGCTTCCAGTTATAATGGAAGTTTCACAACAGCTCGTTACCACGTCAAGTGGAATTGCGCATGCTATTTCATCGTGCATTCACTTAGCCTGCCTTTTTGTACTCCATTTCAACGAACTTAATTGTTGCATAAAACTTCAATGGCTCTGTTCACCTTTTGTCCTGCTTTGTGCATCAAGGTTGACAAATGGAGCGCTGTGAAGCAAATTGGATTGCGTGGTACGCTACGTTGGATAAAATGAAAAAGTATGGTTTTATGTTTTCTTACGTAGCGTTTAATAAGCTTGGTACTTAAGCAAACACAAATGCAGAAATTAAACTCGTTAAGTATTGGCGAAAACATCAGGCGTGATTCTTATGTACCTTCGTGTGTTCGATCAACCCTCAACATCTGGGCTTTTTTTAATTACTCAATACGCAAGATATTAAACTTGCAGACAACCAAATATCTGCTGCGGCCCCCGCGGACCGGACGGTACTGAGTCATAAATCTTTCTATTTGGGTTCTTTCAGATATAATCTGATTATTCTTGGTACAAAATATATTCATAGCACTATGCATAAGGTATACACAGTGTTATAAGTAGTCCAGCCTTGTTTTAATAGACCAAAGATAAGGAATCTACTTAGTCGTCTTTGAAGTGCTCATATGCAGGCGCAGCATAGTTACCCTAAATGCGTTGCAATTGTTCACAGAGAGCGGTTTACAGTCAGTGAAATACCGACATAAGAGGTTAAATATATTTTAAAGATTTCTTTACCAAACGTACAACTCACTACAAATGCTACTAACAAACGTAAGACTCGACATACTAGTCAAAACCTCCGAAAAGCAGTTCAGTTATATTGCCAGCACTACTCTGTTTTTATTTCGGAAATGTTTTATTCTTCTTTATTGTACCGTCTCCATAATAGCGCCAAAAATAATCTCTTCATAGTTGTGCATGAGGCTATATTGTTCTGTGTTTACCTGTAGTCTTGTAGTACACGCGGAAATGAGAAGAATACCTTAAACTCTATTGTTATGAAACTCAAAGCTTCCACGCACCTTTGTATAAACGGAATTTTAGCTCATAACCCCTCTAGTAATTTTTAATAGCGGCTTAAGAGATTCCAACCTTTTATTTATAGAAAATCTCGTAAATACGCTCTCATCTGCGCGTATTTATTTATTTTATCACCACATCGATGAAATAATACATGCATTAAAACGGGTCATGAATACAAAGTGGATAATTGTACTTACATTCTATTATATTTTATCACAATATACCCGAAAAATGGTGGCCGTCAATTTGTTTGAATGAGAATGGCGCTTTAATATAGCTCGCGTCTTGCCAGTGGTTCTCAGGGTATAATAACGATAAGATGCTTGAAAAATGAGGGGCTGTCACCTGTTGCTACCCGTGACACTGGCAAAGAACTTTCGTTATCGAATCGAACCCTATTGGCATTTGAATCAAATGAATATTGATGAGTTGGCGCGTCGCGTCGTCAAGACCGACATTACGTGATCTTACAATCGCTTCGGGACTTCTCGGCAGTCTTCGGCAAGTTCCGTGTTGCTCTAATTAGTCATTATATTTAATTGGCACCAGGAACGTGGCCAGAAATTTTCTTTGTGGTACAAGCTCGTAATATTCAATGTTCGCATTCGTGTTCCAATTGCTTTGTGTATAATGAAAGTCGGAGTAAGTAGTCAAACTTCTAGCTATGGTGCTGGAAACGTTAAGTTATGCGGCTCAAATTAATAATCTATATTGATTATCCAAAACCTTTAGCTTTAAGGTTAAAAATTGTTTAGATGACGACCCAATTTTAAATTACTCTTTTTTATAAAAACTTCTTCATTTCTTTTTTGTTACTATTTTAGAAGTTAGTAAAGTAAGTTTCAGTTATCATTTGTGTTTTTAAATACTAATGATAGATCCTTCTACCGACCGTCTATACGAACTAATCTTGGTTTTAATTCACCAATCGTTCGTGAATGCTGTGACTATAATATGGACTAGTACCTAAGATATTTTTCACGACTCCTTTATGCATTTAAAGAAAAAAATACTACAATACTTCGCATAATAACATTTTAATTTTATTAATATTTTAATGTTGTTTAATTTTCCTTTTCTTTATATTTTAATTCATTTTTATTTATTATATAAGATGTGTACAACTTTAGCTACTTACCTAAATGTTTAGTCAACATCTCGGTGCATAGTGTACCTGCCTGTCTTAGTGTATGTATAAGAACTAGTTTTAAGGTACTACCTAACAGTATATAGTAATCTATATATTAATACGTGAAGCAAAAACTTTGTATCCCTTTTTACGAAAATTGCATGGACGGAGGCGTATGACATTTGGCACAGTTTATATGGAGAAGAAGTGGCGAATCCTAATATATTTTATAAAATATGCATTAGAAATACATTAAATTAATGAAAAATCACTACACGCACACAATCATCCATTTGACACAAGCAGTCGAATCGCGTTCGTAATATTTCGGCATTGTTCGACTGATATCGTAGAATTCTTCGTAACTATGGTTACTTATGTATATAAAGTAAGTAACTAAATGAAATGTAGGGTATATTTAAAGACAATAAAATACTCAATGGAGATCACCTTGGAGAATTAGGATGTAACTTGGCATATATAGACCACTTACTGATGATAATGGACCTGCCGGTAATACCGATTAAACCTACCACGGTGTTCCTCGACAAAACTGCAATCGGCGGAGCCGCGCGATTCACTTCACATGATGTCGCGACCCTGCCGAATATAGATCACGTCTTGCATTGACATACATAATATGTACGTGATTGTTTATTTTGATATACATACGTGCCTATGGAATTCGCGCGGGCGAATCCGCAGGCAGAAATTACCTTGTAAAATTCAGAAATAATATTTATAAATATCTTTGATTCACGTACATCATTTTGTTACTGTTTATGCTCAATAAAACAGTAGTTTCGTTTGTTTCTTAAGTTATTACTTTTAAACCGCAAAGTCGATTTTCATGTTTCAAATGAAGCTTGTCACGGGGACCGTACGCGCAATAACGGCTGCGCACGAGTCGATGTGGTGGTGGCGCCCCTCTTCCCCCTCCTGCCCAGCGTTAGCTCCTATATGCCAAGACCGCGCCTTGATGCTGTCTCCTTCCGCTGCGCTGTCCTGTCTAAGTTGAGTGGTCTTTGGAGCTATCCAGACCACGTAACATAGCCTTCCACGAACCACGCCCTGATTTACTACTTAACATCTAGTCGTTTGTTTTATATGTATAATTCGGTAAATATACTTATAAAGTGTTTATCTCAAATATAACCTATTAATTGTGTTGAATAATATTTTATTTCTCTCCACTTAGTTCATTCCTGGGTTAACCACGCCTCTAAAGCGGTTTAGACCATCTATAACGTTACAAACTAACTTGAGCCCTGGTAATCATAGAGCATGTTGCGTATCGCCTGTGTTGTAACTGATACGCTTGGATTAGAATATTGAGAATATCACAAACGGGGTGCCTCTAGTGGGAAGCTAGAGATGACGGGCAGCTTATATAAATATATAAGGCAGGTAGGTATCGGCGATATAAGCGCAGGTACCAGTAGATCAATGAAATTGCCGTTTCAATATTAATTTTGTGATTGTTATACAAAAGACAATGGTCATTTCCATATAGTAGTATAGAATTAGTAAAAAGAATTATGAAATATAAGATGTAATAAAGACAATAGTAGGGAAACCTTGGACCGGGACGGCGCTAAACAAAACAGAATGGAGGAAAATGGAGGTCGTCTTTGCCAAAGTTAGCTAAACAGACTGAGTTGTCAATGTGATTTTTTCCTTACAGGCATTAATACATTAACATTAAAAATGGTGTAAAGCTTTAATGTCTGAATGAAAGCTTATATTATATTGTATTATTAATAATCTAGACGACTATATAAAAAAAATACATATCTGCTTAAATTCAAGCAGCAAAGCATCGAAACCAAATTGACCGGTGATAAATACAACGATTTTCCTATAAACGGAATAGCAAGTTAGAGATGCCATAAATAAGCACATGTTACAAATCTGTCTGTTTTTGTGATACCGTGGCTAGGCCGCTGAACTGCTTTAGCTGAAATTTATTATGAAGATACTTAGTTTGAATGTTAGGATATATGCTGTAGTTTAAAGCAATAATACCGAAATCACAGGTATGTAGGTAAGTAAACTAATATTGTGCACAAAAAAGTGTGAAAAAAGTATAATATAATATACCGCTATTGTTAAAGCACGGTACTGGTTCTGAGAATTTCGTTTCCAATTGTGGAGACAAACTAAGGCCATGACATCAACGCGTAAGCTTAAAAAACAATTAAGTTTGCAAGAAAAGCCGTTTACTTGCACCGATGGTGTAGTGGTTTAAGTAGTTGCCTCCTCACTGTCACTGAGACGAGTGTTATAGGTTCGATCTCCATACGGGACAAAAATTTGTGTGATCCACAAATATTTGTTCCAAGTCTGGGTGTTTTTTGTGCCCCTTGTTTTAATGTTTGTGAAGTCTCCTGCAGCCCCAGTATTAGACACAATACGAGAATTGTCTTAAAAAAATGTACTGCGACTTCTACTTAAAATTTTTTTGTACACTTCTTGTACAGAAAGTACTTATAGTTTTTTTCGCAGACGGACGCAGATACGAAGCCTTTTACTATTTTGGTACGGAATACTTAAAGCTATATCATCTGTAAAACTTTATATATTACAAAAGAAAATTTAAAAAATATTTGCATGTGCTAGTATGTTTAAATAGCTCAGCTATACTAAAATACTCAAACAGGTGGCGAATAATTAACAAGATGCCTGTGTAGGACGTACTACTGACATGAAGCGTAGGTTTAGTGAACCATGGTAGTGCAGTATGCAGTGAATGAGCTTTACTTCCGGTGGATAGAGACAGATAACCTCATTGTATGTAAAAGACTCGTTCGTCGCTTCTAGTTTAACTAAATTATACTACACACAAGACGGGTATATTTGCTGTCGTTCAATATGCTGATATTGTATGTTTTGGTATATGATCGGCCTCGATGGCGTAGTGCTTAGTGTAACCGACTACCACGCCTGAGGTCGCGGGTTCGATTCCCGCACAAGTCAAACATTTGTGTGCATGAACATGGATGTTTGTCTTGGTCTGGGTGTTTCTATGTATAATATGTACGTATTTACAAAAAAAGAAATATATATATGTTATTATGTATGTTTATCTATTGTCTAGTACCCATAGTACAAGCTCTGCTTAGTTTGGGCTAGATGGTGTTGTGTGTATTTGATAGAATATTATATTATATTATGGTACCTCAAGGATTTAGCAATGTGATACGTTGTTCTAATATAAATGTTTTAGTGTTATCAAAAATATTATAATAATCTATATCCTTTGGTTAAAGAGACCTCCCGCGCTAGGAACTAGGAGTAATTCACATTTCGAAGGGACCTTTAAAAATCAGGAACACCTTGACGTGAAACAACTTTTTTAGCTCAAGTTTGCGACCAAGTCACTCCTTGAAATTAAACCTTTGTAAGGATTTTATCGCGTTGTTTATTTTTTATAAAACACTATTATTACATAAATTTAAAGTTTTAACACTTTTACTAGTTACTGTTAACTTCTATTTAAGCTATTTAAATTATAAAAATATTTAGATTTCATTTTAGACTTTCCCCGACGTTTCGGTTGCTTTTCAGCAGCCATGTTCACGGGGAATTAATTACAACAAAAATATTTATAAATACAATTCCAAACATTTTATACGTTTCATTTTTGTTTTGAGTTTTCCGACGCACAATCACCCAAATTCACAAATATAAAACACAGAGAACTGATTATTGTCCCTCTTATTACTGTTATTACGGGCTATTTTACATTTTATTCGTGAAATATGAAAAGCGGATATTATTTTGCTCCAGTTTTCCATTGTCGAATCGACGCCTCGCTTGCTAGACACAAAATTGTACAGTGCGGTTTATGTTAATACTGTAAATGTCCTTCTTAATTGCGTTCCTATTTTGGCAGGACGGCAGTATGGCCGCTATTTTACTTTATGGTAATGAAAGTGCTTCTTGTACCGTGGATACTGGCTGAAAATACAATGATTACGCCTTCGCATGGATATTTTCTCTCAGGCGAATGATAGTATATGTAAAGTGTTTCTCATTGTTGTGCTGATTAATTATCTGATTAATTATTTTCGTGATAAATTATATTGTTGTTTCAATTTATTTTAAATACATAACTATTTTTCGTTGGCAAAGCATTTTTAGATCTATTTTTCATTTTTACAGTTTTATATCTTACCAATCGCGTTCTTAAACAATCATTCCATTTTGTTATGTAATACATAATAAATGGAATACTTATATAATTGTTTCAATCTATTCTATATTGATCGAAATCAGAACAAACAATTTATTTTATAGAATTAACACATACTTATGTATTCAATGTAAAGTTTATATTAATAAAGCAACAACTGGTATTGTAAAATTGTTTACCTAATAATTTAACCATGTCATGTCGAGAACTCCGTAAAAACAACCGATGAGAAACACTCGCGTCAGTAACCAGTCTAATTAACTCGCACATGTAGCTCGTGAGTAGCTTGCGCTTGTAGCGCGGCGAGTAACTTGCGCCTGGTGTATACATGCGGAAGTACTTGCGTTGGGTACACGCATCATTAGCCTACAATTGATGCAAGTATTTTTTAAGTAGGTATATTCTTTGCTTAAAATTAATTATTAAAATACTCGTAGCAATAGTGCAAAGACCTCACAACACTCAAAAGTCTCCGTAAAATAAAACCATTACAAGTTCTCATGAATAAAACCAACATTTGAGATCTGTATAAAACATTAAATCAGACTGAATTCTCTAAATAAACGAAATAAACTTTATTAAATCGTTGCACCTTCGAGCCACATCTTTTAACTATTTAATTTAGCTTTACTTGCCAAGAAAACGGACACTGAGAAAACACTGTCATCTATTTAAAGCTGTACCATTGTCAGATGCAGGCATTACAGTTTTTCCTGGTCTTTAGAGCTAAGTCCACCTGTTGCGTACAATACCGGTGACATTCGTGCAACAAAAGCCAACTTGCCTTTTTACTTTTTATTTTCTACAACTAGAATATGTGTAGTTGAACGAATAACACTTATCTCTGAAACAGAGACTAAAGAGAATTTGTTTAGTTTATTTAGATTGTGTTTATCTAGACACTGTATATTAGATTATGTTGTTGTTTTAGCTGACGCAGATTGTGTAATGTTTAAATTGACTGTGATATTTTGTTTAAGAAGATTAAAGGCTTTTACAAGCATGTTGTTCGCTTAATGGTATGCGATTGCCGTATTCCATGTGTGCTTGCGAGATCAGGGGCACAAATCGCACAATGCCAACTTATTGGAAGCATAAATTGAAGAGGAACGGGATATAAACAAGTCAGTAAACACACTGTCTGTCTCTTCAAGATGCTTGAAATCTCTGCTCATCGGCAAAATACAACACAAGGTTACTTGGCTTGATCATATGCAGGATGGAGGCATTTCTCCATTAAGCTATCATAATATAAGCTAAATCATAGGTTTAAGATTTCACTCGGCGCTTACCTTTTCAGATTTTTATTATTCACATACTAATTTCAGCTCACGGTTTCGCCTACGTAAATCTTAAGGCAAAGCATACCTATGTGTTAAACCAGAATCTATGTGTTAAGTTTCATCAAAATCCATACAACGCAACGGTTTATGTTTAATGAAGTAACAATCGTCAAAACTTGCAAACATCTCAAACTATCACAATTATTAGTGGAATCACGAATTGCGGCTTTAGTATTATCTACTAATAGAGTAAATGTAAGTGGAATCACGTATCATTTATTGGGCTAGCCGAATTTTATATTTAATCACTTGTCTAAGCTTTAGTTATTAGTTTATATATCTTGGTTGGTAGATATAGTGTAGTTTATAGTAACAAACACCAACATAGTTAATGATGATGTCAAGCTTGTTGCAATGATGAAAGAGCTATAGACTATTCAAGATTAAAATTAATGTTATATTTTCTTTTATTTTACGCTGCACTGGCCGTGGTCAAAAGCAGATTAAGTCCACTTGTGGCTGAATTCTCAAGTGTCTAAAAAAGTATGTAAAAATCTAGCTTGATCGTGTTAATACCCGTTTTCTGATACATATTTGAGATTAATTAGAATACTAACAAAAGTAGTAGTTGTCATAGTTTGTTTGATACGAAACGTATTAAGACGACTTTGATTGGGTGGCAAGTAGCTTAAATCAGCCATATTGCCATGAGTTTCGGCAAGATAGAGTAGTCTCATGGTCATGGGTGTCTGCAAATAGCAAAATATGTAGATTCACAATCTGGGTGTATTTTGATGTCTCTGTGATTCAAACACTATCTGGTACAGTAATTGCTTTTATAAAAAAAGAAAAACGTGCCCAGGTTTCTAGAAATTCTGCTCCTGTACACTAATAACATACACTAAAGCATAGTGTGTCTATGTGAAAGCAACCTTTGATCCACGATTAAAAAGAGCAATGCTTGTTCAGAATAAGGACGACGTATTTTCCATCGACATTTCCAAAGGATTACTTTTCGCTTCTACTGCGGATTAGCAACGCGGCACAACACCACGTAATTATGTCTGTATTAGGCGCTAAATATTCAAATGCTCTGAGACGGAAGCTCGGCTAATGGAATTTCAAATTACATACAAGATGCAGAGATTTGATTTGAATAATACCTTTGGTGACATCTTGGTACACGAAATTACAATTTTGGTGGTAATAAACGTGATGTGTGACGTTTGTTAAAATCGATTTAGTTTACCCTGTGTAAGTAATTTGCTCTACATTTTAGTTTATTACGGAAAAAGGCTTGAAAGCTGTAATAGTGCTGGCTTACATGACCAGTATTATAATTTGGTGGTGCTGTATGAACATAAATAGTTTTTTGGTGCATTATAATTTGAAAATAGATTTTGTAATTGTATTTCGTATTGTTTTGTCGAGTCACATTTCTTCTATATATCTTCAAAATCTTAAGTCTAAATGTAGTCTATCTATATTCAGGTAGTTTATATAATTTAATATATTAAGCAGCGAGACTAATGCTGCTGTTTTATTTGGAACTGTTCCATCTCTAGTCTTAAACTTAATGCAGCTGAAAAGAAAATGTACGTTACGCAACTTTAGAAAATATTGTTTTTAAATTCATAATTATCTATCATATATGAATCAATATTAAACAATCACTAATCAAAATACATTAAATTAAATCAAATGTGGATGTGTAAAATGTGCACATCTTAAATACAAAACAATTGTTCAAAATTATTAAATATTTTTAGGTGCTGCGAGAATGAGAAATCTAAATGTTATACATCTTTTTTACATGGAAAAAGGGAACAATATAAAATAAATTTTGATTTTTTATATATTACTTCCTAGTGACATAAAATTTCAAAAATAATTTAAAAATTTTTTGAGGCGAATCTCTTATTAGTTAAAAATAGCACTAGAATTTCAACGAATCGTTTCTTACGGTATCGTGTCGCGCCGTATCCGCGCATCAAAATCACAACATAGCCACCCTCGATGCAAAGGTATTTAATTGATCAAGCAAACACGTCCTCGAAGCACAATCTCGCAATTGAAACAAAGTAAATTTGCTATCCGTAAGTTGTTCTCCATGAAATCACACTAATTGTGCATACAATCGTCCAATTCTTGGAATACAAAGTACTCATAGTATAAATATTACTAAAGCAATTATCATAAGTCTATTAACATTCATAGGAATACATAGACTAGCCAAAGGCTGTCCTTAATAAACCTACAATATGAGGTTAAGTATTCAAATAACGATATTTAAAATGGTATCAGAAATGCCATTTATAAATAACCTGATTCGAATAGGGCGAAATTATTCAGAAACTCTTGTCTCGAACTGAGACAATCATATATAGGATTGTAAAAGTTTGATGGAATAGCGCATCCATACAATGCTGTTCTATTCGAGTATTATTCTACATACCGGGTGGTGTGTAACTTTGTCTTTGCAATGAGTAAACATGAAGTGGAGGATTGCGGTTAGACTATACTGGAGAACAAGCTTATTCAATACATTGTCGTGGTAGGCTCGCTCACATATCGGTTTAGTTGTCGCCGCGTTTTACTGTTAAGTTGGCGGCATTGGTTTAGTGTTTCGGTTTTATTTAACGTTCGTTCGTTCGTTTCGTTTATGGCGATTCGTTTGTTAAAATTAATGACAATGTTTACGTTACACAATGATGAATATAGGAGTGGGTATTTAAATAAAACTACACAATACTGATTAGTCGAAATGAGTAAAAGCTTATGCTAAGCGTATTATCTCTACCTGCTCAGATTACAAGACTTTATAGGGCTACGAACTTTCTTTTGCATACAATTCTGCAATATGCCGGTTCCTTTTGATATGAAGAAACCTTTTCATATTGTAAAGGATAAGAAAAATATTTTCTTTAAATTCATTTTGATTGCACTTTAAAATATACAAATTTAAATAAGAAAATTAGTGTAAATATTAGTTTAAAGGTTTTTTAATAACACATCCCAATTACAATCTCGACCAAGTTGTAATAATCCCAACTGGATTCATTCTATATACTTGAAATAGGATATATTAAATATACAAACATTGTATTTAGGTAGGAGGATCCATTTAACAGAACGTATAATGTTATTCGCCGTCAGTAACTTATATTCGTAAGTGAGTTTTTGGCCTCCGTTTGAAATTTCTAGTAGTGAAACCAAGTGAAACAGTAAAGAGTACCAATAATGGCAGAGTCATACATAATTAGGTGTTTTTTTAATGATATATAGAGTCAAATATTTTATGAGCGAAGCAATTTGAATCTAAATATAACTCCAAAAGCCTCCAATATTGCTTTTACACCATAAAAGTAGCGTTAAAATTAAACAAATTTATACGAATTTTAAGGCGTTTATTTGTAAAACAGTACATTTAGATAATTTTGAAACTATTAATCTACTAATATAAACTTTACTATTATTACACTATTTGTTCTTTCCCCGACGTTTCGGATGCTTTTCAGCAGCCATAGTCCCCTAGACCATGACTGCTGAAAAGAAATATCGTATAAAGTAATTTCATTTTTAATGATTAACATTCGCGTAAATTTAAGACAATATTAAAAGTAACATTGCAGTGATTAATTATAAGCTAGACTCACAAACTTTTAAGTTCTGCTTATAAAAGCTTTCTAGCTTATCAAGTCCGCGAATCATTAAAAAGCTTAAGGGAGCAATTTCAAATTTTAACATTCTTATATTTTAGTAAAGTCGTTGGATCTTTTCCATTTTCTGCAAAAAGTTTTTATTTGAAAGCCTTTTAGAAGATTACCTTCACGGTTACTGTTCCGAAAGGTCCACATAAAATGTCTATTTAATATCATATTTTTCGAGAGTGGGTAAAACAAGGAACATATCTAACGGTTTTATCCAAATTGCCATGTTGTGTTTGTTTTCTGGGAAACATTCTATCTGCCACAATTTAACTTCCGTATCGTGTACTTTTTCTGTTTCATAATTGTGTATCTTAACAATGAATATGGTTTATACTTTATTCTAACTTGATTAAAAAAGTTGCTGCACTGAATGTGAAATGAGCTGCACAGGTCTGTTTCGTGCCAGAAACAGCTTTGAGCTAATTTACTATTTAAAAATAATATTATAACATTATAACCAGTTGTTACATGCTATGTTTTATAAGTAGTCGATGTCATTTCCCAGGCCTTAAGCTACCTCCAAATCGGATCTCATCAAAGTCAATACAGCAGTTTATTGTTAACCATTTATAAAAATATAATAGATACCAGTCTTGTTTATAGACTATGCCACTGTTACTCGAGGGTCTCTTTTCAGTAGGTATGAAAAATACTTTTACATCTCCTGTATCATCATCTCTGCCGTGAGACGATCACTCCCCAAAGTACTCCACACAGACCGGTCTTGGGCCGCCGTGAACTTCTATAACTACTGTATACTTTTTATAAAATTTATCGCGTATCCAAGACAATTTAACTTTCCCGAGGCTTCACGAGTATCATAACTCGGCGCTTTCCATTGTCACTACCGCTAAACGTGGCTACATAGGTGTTGTACAGTGGCCAAGAAAAAGATGTACTGTTTAGCTACCCTTTAAAAATTGGCTGATCTCTGTAAAAATTGATTTTAGAAGAAGAGTGGATAGCCAAGGAAGAAATGTCTTTATTCTGCAGACTGCAGTTAATTTATAAATATTTAACTGGTACGAAGGACAGACAGTCACTGATGTCTATTACGTGGATTTAACGGACCCAAGTGGTGTGATTGCCCATTGAGATGGAGTCACTGTCGCCGGCTGTCTAATGCCTTCCATTGTTCTCATAAAAGCCTTTTTGAAGGCATCCCTCTTTGTAAAGATACGTAAATAACAGCCATTACAGCCGAATGATTTTATAATTCATTTTATGTTGTTTTGTATTCTCTGTAATGGATTTTGGAGGGATGTAAATAAGGTTTTATTAGCTGAAGTGTGTATTCTCAGTTCCTTCGTAGCGTAATGAAAAAGAAAATTAATTAAATCTGGTATTGTATTTTTAACTGTGATGTTGTTAAGTCGCTTAACAATAAACATGGCACAGACTGCCTCGTTGGTACAGTGTGTGTGAATCTGACTACTGTGCCTGAGGTCTCAGGTGTGATACCGGGTTTGGTCAAAGTCAATGCAAATTGAATTCAAAAATCATTTATTCATATAGGTCACAAAGTATCACTTATGAACGTCATGGGGTTTTTTTTAATCTTCCGGTGTTTAAATCCGCCCCTGAGAGGAGTTTATTGCGACATAGTGCGCGAAATTTATGCTATTTGATACAGCTAAAAAAAGTAACAATTAAAAATACATTAATAATAATAATTAATAAGAGAGAAAAAAAGGATGTCGTCTGTGTTATTGCTTGTGTGTGTATGCGTAGTTTTGTATTGTTGAAGATTTTGAGTGTGTCGACTATGTGCGTTAAGTGTGTCATGAAGGTGTCGGTGGCAGTTACATCTGTGAGTATGGAGTCTAGGTCAAAGGTCAAGGGGTTAGTGAGTCACTAAATTTACTGAATTCACATTTATTTATTAGTTGTTCCGTTCAGGCAGACAAAAAGTTTAGCCTATGAGATGATACCAGCAAGAAATCGACACCAAATTATAATTTTGGTATTTTACAACTCATTTTTAAGCAAAATGTTTCAGTCGTTATGCTATATATTATTGTCCATATAAAAAATAAAAAATGTATTGGATTGAAATTAAACAAATTTATACGGATTTTATCGTGCTGTTTATTTTTTATAAAACCCTATTATTACATAACTAGCTGACCCGCGCAACTACGTCTGCTTCACATAAAAGAATTTCCCCGTTTTTGCAACATTTTTCATTGATGCTCTGCTCCTATTGGTTGTAGCGTGATGTTATATAGCCTATAGTCTTCCTCGATAAATAAGCTATGTAAAACTAATATAATTTTTCAATACGAACCAGTAATTCCTGAGATTAGCGTGTTCAACCAAACAAACAAATAAACAAACAAACTCTTCAGCTTTATAATATTAGTATAGATTTTGAAACTTTAAACTACTATTGTTAAATACTTTTACTAGTTACTGATTACTTCTATTAAAATTATAAAACTATTTAGATTTCATTTTACACTTTCTCCGACGTTTCGGTTGCTAGCAGCCATGTCACGGGGAGACCATTGTTTAATTTCAATGTATAACATTCCCGTAAACGTAAGACAATATTATGTAAATGTATTGGATTTTCTCTCAAGATATGATCAGTAGCAGCAGGGAGTACTCTGGCAAAACGTACAGATATTACACCTCCAACTACCTCTGCTGGGTGTAGGCGTGAATCTATATATACAGTGTTATTACTATCACTGTCGCTGTCGGCCTCGATGGCGTAGTGGTCAGTGTAACCGACTGCCACGCCTGAGGTCGCGGGTTCGATTCCCGTACAAGTCAAACATTTGTGTGCATGAACATGGATGTTTGTCTTGGTCTGGGTGTTTCTATGTATAATATGTATGTATTTACAAAAAAAAGTATATATGTATGTTTATCCATTGTCTAGTACCATAGTACAAGCTCTGCTTAGTTTGGGCTGGATGATGTTGTGTGTATGTGATAGAATATTATTATATATATTTTGTTTTGGTGTCTATCCCCAATCTGAGTGGCAGGTAATACCTTCACAGTTTCGAATTACACGTTGTCGTTGATACTTCATATGACGTTTTTACAATGTAGGATTTATTATTATCTATTGTGTATTTTTATCAGAATATAATATAACTCTTTGACTAAATTGGGATTGGGGCAAATAGGTACTGAATATCGTTTAATAAAATTCTATTTCGAATGACATTTTGTATAACATTGCGCAAAATGAGAATGATTAAGTCTACGAATGTTACACATTGAAATTAAAACCACTACGTTTTACAAGTGTTATAACCATATGTTGGACTAAGACGTTGGTCGCTTGGCATAGGCTTTCGTGTAACTGATAGATAGGTTTAGTTTTTTAATTGCGAGTTTCTTTTAGCAGATTATTATGACCATGAGGTTTCGTTGGCCCATGGCATAAGTTTGAATGCGACTGTTAGGTTTAAGTTTCTATTTGTGGGTTAGGCAAAGTATCGTTAGGTTTCCCGGGTCGGCAATCGTCAGAACCATAATCCTCAGCGATAGTCTCGCAGCCTCATAATACGTGGGATTGCTTATTTATTCATTTATTCATAACAAAAATATTGTGTTGAACATAATTATTTGTTTAAATTAATAGTTTTTAACATCAATTGCAATTAAGTACTAAATTGATATAATTTTGTGGATTGTCAATCTATTAAATCTATTAAGTATTATATATCATTTTAAAAAAAGAAAGATTATGTCATATTTAATACTAAATTTAAATTGAAAATCATAGCTAGCGATATGTAGGTGAAAAACACCTCTGGCTACTTTTACTTACTCTAACTACTCTGGCTCAAATCTAAACTTTTGAAAAGTATCCCAAGTAAATAAAACATAAAAATTAAAAACATAATAAACTATAATAAAATCCATAAATTGTAGTTTATTTATGTTAACTACCATTACAATATGTATTGTTAGGAATCGGATGTGAAACAGCTTAAAAAAATAACAAACTCACTTTAACCTTTAAATAATCATAATCAACAAATAAGGTAAGAAATAATTGATATCACCCAACAGCGATCACATAGCACGTCCGTTCCGTCCGCCGCTCGATGTCAAAGTGAGTCATTGCGCGCCGAGCGCGCTTTTATAGCACGCTCGATCGGATGATTCGTGACGTTACTTGTTTACGTCGCATTCCGCAACTAACAGTATTATCATTTAATTCCATTCAAAAACCATTCAACTTACAAATCATTCAACAAACGTTTTCATTCGCACCAAGATTCAGGTCATCTTTTATACGTCTCTTTTAAAAGTATAAAGACTTGAGTTCAGGATAAGAATGAAAAATGTATTGCATCCAGTTAGTGGCGCGGGGAATGAATGAGAAACGGCTGCAGAACAAACTCTGAATGAGTTCAGACGATGAATAATTTAGTTTTTTATCATAAAATGTAGCTTATAGCCAGATGGTGTCCAAGAAATGTAATGGAGAAATAATTGTGTATTTTTATACATTCAGTTTCAACAAATATTTCATTGATTCTTTACTTTTCACTTGTCACTTCGTACTTTATTTGGGTCTGTCGCAAGCAAATCTTGCAGTACTCACTGGTATTCAATTAATCTGAAATTTTATCGACTAACAATATATGTTAATTAAAAAATAACTAAACAGTAGCGTTCTTTCTAATTTCTTTTTAACTAAATAATAGATTTATTTTGACATTATACCACCTATTCTACGACACAGCGTTAGTGTTAACAACTGCTGTGCATTGTTATAATCCCATAAATACCCGGTTCGAGCAAAATTTCTGACAGGAATTTTTCAGTAGAAGAACGTAGACACAAGCTGTGTCTATTAGACGGTGAAAGCTTCGCCCTCTATTACGCGTGATCTAAAACCATACATAACGAAATGTCGGCTTAATACGATGATTAACGGAGTAATACGTACCAATGTGCAATATTTTGAAATCTTTTTGAGCGTGTTCAATATAACATAATTAGGTATATTTAACGCTTTTTAAATGTTGTTGTATTTCTTTTCTCTTTAGGTTAACCTTATTGTCAATAATTTGTTTGTATATATTATGTTAATTATTATTATTATTGTTTTGCATGAGTAATCTGCTCTAATATGTACATGTTGTGTACACTACTTTAGGATTACTGTCCGGTTTCTATAATATGTTCACTATTCTACTTACCATGTTAAGACTGTAATCTGTTTGTGTACCTATTATAAATAAATAAATAATTGATATAGTTATCTTATTGTTTATTGAAACCAATTGTTACATATATATATTTAATAGTTCATGCAATTAAAATATCTGCTGAGACACAAAGTTATGATTAAATTTGACTCAAACGGGTACTGCCCGTATACAATTAGAAATAAAAGGTAGATATCAGTTACACCTGGCCCGGGGCGTCGTATCCCTAATGCTATCGTTTTGGTTGCCTTACGCCCATCTACGTGATTAAATGTAAGCAGAGAACTTTCCCCTGTGAGATATTTAACAATATCGTGTGTAATAGATAGCTTGTTCATTATGCTTTAGGGACTCATACCTTTGTAATTTCGGGTAATGTTTTAGTATTAAGTAATGAGCTAGTTGAAAAAGGCCTAGTAATTATGTCAAGTATAGTAGGTACTTGTTTAATGACATGAGGTTGTCTTTTTGTTTTTAATCTATTCGCAATGGCACACTAGACAATAGATTTTTAAAGATTTAACAGATTAATAAGTACGACACGGTTGATATTAATAAACAATCTAATCCAGTCTTTGATATTATAAAGTTGTTATGATGTCAATTTGTGTGTGGTGTAAATGTTTTATATTAAATCTAAAGTAAGATCGATTATTTATTTCGTAAAATAATAAATCGGACAACTCTCAACTGTAACACACACAGCCACTCTGTTCACAACTCAATCACAACCTATTTTTAATGTTCACTTGGTTTAGGCCTGTGCCATCAGTTTTCTCTCCGGTTAGCCGAGAAAATAAAAGCAAAAAAAAAAACAAAAGTAATTTACAGAGATTATTAATAACTACTTATAATAATACAATTCTTTCTTTTGGGTAAATAAAGGTATGATGTATTAAAAAACATTCATACTGAGTAACTAAAGAAGAAAACAAGTGTACGAAGAAAATTAATTATGCGAGTGGTATCAGTCTGTGGCTTTGCGTTATAATTATTTATGTTTATGTAATTTGTTGGAAAATTATGTTTGTATAACTAATTAAATAAAAATAAGTCATGTTATTTTATTTCTTTTTATAATTGGCTCTTTTGTAGACGAAAGAAAATATAGTTACCAGACGTTGTAACTCTAATAATAAAGATAATATGAATAGCATTTAGTATTATACTAATATAATACATGGAATCAATGGAACAGTCGCAAGGAAAAGGCCTAGGCGAACGTTTTTTGATCAGATCGGAGATGTTCTGGATAAAAAGGCCAGGTTAAGAGCACCTTAAACCGGCGAGCGTGTATGAGAATTGTTATGAAAGTGAATGAAGCCATAGAAGTGTGTCAGGATCGTAGCAAATAGAAATCCGTAGTCTCTGCCTACCCCTCTGGGCAAAAGGCGTGAATCTATGTATGTATCGATACAGTCTACGTAATACATGTAGACTGTATTATATTAGTGGTTAATCATTCGTTTTGTGTATATACAAACTGCTGCAAAACTTGAGACCCGGCCTTCAAAATCGCGTTAGTTTGGTATAAAATTATTAGGATTTTCTGTTGAAATATTCTCTGAACCTGGTGGTGTTTTATCGATGTGACTCAGAATGCACGTATAGCCGGTAGTACTGCGCTTATTCTTTAACAGGCCGTGTTGAATTGCCGTTCGATTGCACTATGAGAGTGTAGGAATGGTCACCATACTTCAATGCCATCATAATATGTCCCGTTTAAATGGCTAGTCTCTACTAAGATTTGTTGCCATGGTTGAAATTCGCTCTGGAATACATAACTTAGTGCTAACTTCTTCTTTTATTTTTACAAGCTTCTTCAACTAATGCAGGATAAATATCTGTTTTACGAATAAATATATATATAGCCTATTTTGTGCCTAAGCTTGTACGAGAGCTTATGATAAGCTTGTCATCAAAAACATATCTGAAACTATGTTTTCTGATACGTAAACACAAATATTATTTTAATTTACATTTACAGTAACATTATTATTCTTATATGTTTTATCTATATCTATACTAATATAACGAAGAGTAAAGATTTGATTTTTTGTTTGTTTGTTGGTAAGGATTTAATTTAAAAACTATGCAACCGTTTTGAATAATTCTTTCACCATTAGAAAGCTATAGCTATATCATAGAGTAAGATAGGCTATAATTTATTAAAACGAGTGCTGTTACTAAAATAACCTAACCTACTTTTACGCGAGCGAACCCGCGGGCAGGAACTAGTTTTTTAAATATACTACAAGTTATTACATTCGACATTTTAACACTATATATTACGTCATGAACTATGATGGGGCTAGCATAATCTTTGTTTAGATTTTAAGCCTCTAAATATAAAAAAAGAGAACAAAAAAAATATTACTTCATGAACCTTGTTTTAGAAATTATATACAAATCTATAAAATTACCTGAATTTAGTATGCTATGCATTGCCGAATGCGATTTTGCTAATATTTAACTATTATTATAATATTTATGTACCACATTCAGACAATTAAATATATCGTATTGTACCCCAAACACATATTTAGGTCATTTAGACAGACACATTAGTCCGTGTGTGGAATAATTACACACTATATAACACATGTCGATTGATATTTGCAAACAATATTAGTTTACAGTCTTGGTAAATTTAAACCTACATTATTTGCAACGGTGGTAAATATTTTTTATTCAGCGAACCAGACAGCTTGACCTTAATTTGACATAAGTGTAATAAAAGCACATTAATTACTACGCTCACGGTAATTAATTATTCCGATGTAATTAATATTATGTAGTACATTTCATGTTGTGTTTTTATTACATGTGAAATTGATTCGTGTGATGTTTATTTATTTTAGTTTCTCTTTGTTTATAACATTTGTTGTTGTTATTTTCTTGTGTTCAATATACTGTACGGTTGGTTGTACCGGTGGTTAGTAGTCACTTTGCAAATACGTAGTGTATTGCAAATCTGTATGTATTGTAATCACACAATATTTAGTATTATGAATGGTGATTACACGAAAAAAAATTCTTTATTTAAGTTTGCTTTGTTTTATATTTAGGCCGTTTTGTATAAAATTAACCAAACTCAAGTCAAAATGAAATTATCAGCACTGCTTTAAATTATCCTACTACTGGGCACGGGCCTCTTCTCATTGTTATTCATTTATGACGATTTTGCGAATACATCATTCTCTTAATTTTGTATTTGTATCAAGATCATAAATGTATTAACATGTAGAAAAACGTTGTTTAACTTTGTTAATTTTCGGATTAAAGACAAAAGATCTTAATTTCGACATTTTGCTAGTTTTAGAGAATATAATAAAATTAGTTATAATGTTCTGTTGTTAGTTAGTACTAGTTTTGGATACAAAGCGGATAGTCAGGTCCCGATTTCGATGGTAAAAGCGTATTCTTGCGGAATTCTAAGTAGCAGCACGTGGTCCGGAAATGTGTTTACGAGACAGGAATAAGTTCGCCCCTTATTATATAGAACCTTTAAAATTGCTGGTGATATGTGGTAAATATACCTTCATTTCTGCCTACTCTCAAACGTACAGAGATGTAAAATTTCACCACTCACAAGATCGAAATTCTATCATGTCTCTCACCCTATTATATAAGTGGCGTAGGTGCAACGCTTTACTCGACACACTTGTCTAGCACTCTATGTATAAACATTTATTCATGGAACATATTGCTAAGGCGTCTAACACGAGAGTACGGGCAAAGTGGAAGCCGTACGATCCCTAACATGCTGGATAAAGTTCTCACGTCGAGTCGCAAAAGATTTCTTTGAAAAATGTGCTAGAGACAGCGGTGCCATATAGAATTTATCTTGGGAGTTCGTTTAAAGACGCAGTCGCACTTTATTCGCGTCTCTGTAAATTGTCCGTAGAGACCACCGATAATACCTACTGACGTAATAATATTGACACTTAAGAATTCATTTTATTTAGGAATTAACATAACACGGAATCAAGTTTGTATTGCTGAAGGATTAGGTACGTACAGTTAGGATTTAGGCAAAGAAAAAGATTGTAAGAGTAGTGTAGTGGCTTAAGTGGTTGCTGTCTCTTTTCTACTGTGCCTAGTGTCGGTTAAGTCAGAGATTGTTGTTTCGAGTCTCATTTATTTGTTCGCGGTTCAAATAAAAGAAATAATTTTTTGCCTATTCTGATCAATTGAGGAAAGCACCTATCTGGATTTTCTTAACCGAATAATTGTGTAATCTAATATTATAAAGAGGAAAGTTTGTTTCTTTGTAATTGATAAACTCTGACACAATTGAAGCAAATTTTCAAAATTCGTAACCCATTAAAAACTAACACTATGAGCCACGAGAGAAGAGCAGTAATCAAAAACGTAAAAAAAAGCATTTTAGACAATGTTTTTTTTTTAGGTTTTTGATTACTGTTCTTCTAGTACCATAAATATATTTAATCAAGGCATGAAAACTGACACTTCACAATACTATAAAACCACTGAGGAAACCGAAAATCAATTATTCTCAAAACAGTTGATTTTGCAAGGCGGAGAAGCAATTATTAAGTAATCTGTTTCTTCAAAATTGCTGAGTCAGGACGTTTTATAGTCACTTTAAAATTAAAGCTATGGTAATTACGTGAGCATGGGGTGTTCAAGGCGGTTTAACATGAAATTGGGCATTATTCCACGCTCCAGGCAGTGCTTTTATTAATGCAACGAAATTACTGAGCATACTATTAATTTTGCGGTTCTGTACAATACATTTTCTTGGTAGATATAATGCGAGATACAACGCTAACACACGAAGGTGTCCAAACGAATAACTTTCATCGTAATAATCTGAACTTGTTTTGCGTGAAATAATATTTGATATTGGAATATAGTTTTACACAACGCGATACCAACTTTATGTGGTAAAGGACTTAAAACTTTACATAGATTTTTATCAATACGTTAAATATGATTGGAATATAAATGTGCACATAGCAACTATGTCACCTCAATATTTTAGACGTACTTACGACCTCAATTGTAAAACTCAATTATGCTGAATTATTATTTAATATTTTACTTAGTTATAAATATTTCAGCTTCCATGTGTGTATTTGTGTATGCTCACACATACTTAATATTGTATTATAAATTACTCGTAATGATTAAATAAAGTAGCATTCCGAACACGCAATCATAGTTTTCACTACATTGGTGACCCCGACATGATTACCAGCTACGGACCCGGTCCTTGCCTGTCGGCTGGTGTAACGATCATACTACCTTCTAGTGATTTGCACATTCCAGTGGCCACCTATAAGCGGGTCTCACCATTTCACGGGATTTCAAGAGGCTATATTCACGGTATCGGTAGTTTTAGCTACGCTAGGGTAGTCCAATCACTATGGCGACAAGCAGACTCAAATTTCTCGAGAGCTGGCGGAGCTGAAGAAGGATCAGGAGCCAAGAGGACGATCACAAAATAGTTACTGAAGACGCCAAGGGGATCCTGGATTTGTTGGGCTCATAGAGAGTATGATGCCGAAACCTACAGCTGCGGGCACAAACCCAACTGTACTTTCCAACCGGGAAAGCAGTCGGAAAACTAACATGGACGCCGACTGTGGCAGGATTCGGCGTCAACCCAACACCAAACTACCGTCAAGTGGACATTTATAGTCGCCGACGTACGACGTTCCACCATAGGTGTCGACTTTTTGAGAGGCAACAAGGCTGCTAGTTGATTTAGATGCTCGGAAATTGGTAGGCCATTGAGGTCGTAAGAACATTTGAAATTTTAGATGACATAGTTGCTATGTGCCTACATGCATATCGAAGATATCAGCCATATAATGTCTACTTTTGAACAAATGCTTATTATAAATATTTCCACAGCGATTGATTTTGCGCAGCTTGCACGCTAATAAAACGTTTAGTTTGTAAATCGATGTCCTTATCATTAGAACGTAAGTAACGTAATCTAGCGTATCGTATTCTTGGTTATTTAGGATTCATTCAGGTACCTTGGAGTGAACAAATTGAGTAGAGCGCCTAGGTACATGGCGAACACGTTTTCAAATTTCAATCCATATAATTTGGCAATAGATGAGGTTGTAATACTCTCTAAACTACATTATGATAGAGACGATGTTTAATAATGTATAACAAAAAAATCAGGTAAACAAGTAAACGTAAAATGTAAAACTGGCATCGTAAAGTTTTTAGTGGAAGAAGAACGATGGCGTTCTTTCAAATATTGAATAAAAGGTCTTAAATCCCCAAATAGATATAACCAAACTGTGCGGTACTGTAAAATAGACTTCAGAGCCGAGTTAACCCGACGAATGCGAGTGCTTGAAAGGGAATAGGGGTCAAAAAGCAGTTTTACAGGGCGTGCTAAAGTGCCCGGCAAGGTAAAGTACTCGCAACACACTTATTGCGACCTTCGTAGAGCATTTGTTTAAATATACTTTAAGCAACTACGCCGTAGCTCTCGTAGTGGGTCTACGAGTGCTACGCTAACTTAATCTAACTCAGTTTGTATACATAAAGCCTAATGTGTAAGTGAGAAATACTTATACACAAAAGCTCCTTGACTATAATCCCCTTAATATAGACTAATGATGAATGTTGCACTACTCACAATTACAATATTTAATGTATATTTTGATTTCTTATTTTAAGTGTAACTTGGTGCCCTAACATACATACATTATTTTGCCGAATAGCGAAGAAACAACTACTTGAGTTAAAATATGTATTGTTACGCGACTGTACAGGGAATTGGGCATCTAGAAAATTCACCTGATTCTAATTTAAAACATTCATCTATTTAGGTCATAGCATAAGATTACTGAATTACTCAGACAAATGTTTCAGTCAAAGGTTTTAAGTTTTAACCCTTGGAATGTCCCATGAATCATAAAAAAAAATTATACCGCTTGCGCGTCCGTGACCCTTACGGGGGAGTCAAGAAAACTCGTTGTAATTGGTCGCGAATAAAATACCAAATATTTTTGACTCAACATCCATAACTCCACCGTAGGAGTCATGGACATTTTGGAAGTGAAAAAGGTTTAAAGCTTATAGTCTAAAAGCTGTTTGGTGTTTCACAATTATTAACCTTGTTTTTGTCTTTTACTCGAAATTATACAACAATAAAGAATATATCTGTACCTTAGAGGCATACAATATTAACTCCATTTTTTATCAAATCTGGTTTTTTACACCAATAAAATCGTTAAAGCGAGCTCTATCGTATGGTATACAGCATTAAGTCACACGATATAGCGAAACGAAAATATCGAATGATATATGATATTAAATTCACATGTGTATAAGTGGTATAGAAACTTAAAAGATCATCCGTTTGTTTACCTCTAAACATCGCGTCAACATAATGTTGTTTACTGCACATAATGTCTTTTACCTACAATGTGACGCGCGGCCCCGCGGCCCCCGCAGTCTCCCCGATCTGTGCTAGTGCAGTGCGTGCTAAACGAGGATAAAAATATTTAAAAATAGTAATACGAGATGTTTTCACGTGGAAAGTTACTGTGTAGTTTACTAAATGCTAAAGAACAAGAAAATATTATTATAACATCAGCAAGTAGTAAGTACAGTTTTATTATTATAACATTATTGTTTATAACTCGAGGCAAAACACACTGAGAGGTACACAATAGTATCTCCAAAAACGCGTCACAATAAATTGATCCTTACTAGTAGTTAATAAATACTAATATTGATTGAAAAAGATATAAAATTTACTTATAAATTTTGTTCTTAGTTACGTTGAATTATGTGTAAATTGTGATTTATAAATCCGTACATTGAATGAAATTCATGGAGTTTTATACTTTACTATATACTGTAATTGTTTTTTAATTTGTTATTGATTTTCTAGTGTCCGGGAATGAAAATATCAGAAATCCTGCCCGATGTTCAAGCCATAGCCAAGACATTGATGACGTTGTACTGACTAAATCTAAAGAAATTAATGACATGGACAATTCTGATGACACTGGTACGTATCGTGTTATTTGTTTAAGTATTTAGTTTTACTTTATTTTACGATATCATACCTACTTTGTTCATATTTTTACCCGACTGAGAAATAGAGGAGATATGTTTTTCGAGTGTATGTATATACATAGGTAATTATGTTTGTATGTAGATTGTAGGTATGTATTCATGACTGCCTCGTTGGTCCAGCGGTAGTGTAAGCGACTGCAGATCACAAGGTCCCGGTTCGATTCCCGGGCCGGGCAAAGTGTTATTGGGTTGGTTTGGTTAAATCATAGTTGGCGAAATGTGAGTGTGTAATACACATCTGTCTACCCCCTCGGGGATACAGGCGTGTGACTATGTATGTATATATCAATGTAGGTATGTATTCATGTACGTAGGTATGAATTAATGTATGTATATATGTGTTTGTATGTCTGTTTCCTTGTGACCTCGTTAAGTCTAAACGGGTACATAGATTTTTAAATTGAGGTGTTATTAGATAAATGTTTGAAATCATTCAGATTATATCAGTATCAGTTAGTCCGTTGTTAAATTTTGCAAAATTAATTTTATATTTTTTTCTAGGATCGAAGAATCAATCAACGGACCTTAGTGTAATGCCAGATTCGCCTAATGATTGTACTGTTGGCTTTTGTTCTCAAGCTGATGCGCAATCACCAAATACTGTTTTGTTGACTGATATTTCAAATAATATTGTAACATCATCAAGTTTTCACAACGATGAATTCTTTGTTATGGATTCTGGGGATGATTTTTCACCATCCGACGAAGAATATATTCCAAATACTGACGAAGACGATACAGATTCTGAATATAACCCAAAAAGACCAATTTTAATACCAGAATCCAGTAACTCATCTTACGAATTTGTAGAAAGAAAGACTGAAAATCATTTCATCCAACCACTAAACACACAGCCAGAACTACCACCTCCATCCACTACGAAATGCAAAAGTCGGAAAAGAACATTAAATACCACTCGTTGGAAATGCAACGTAAGGAAGCAAAAGACTATAACAGGACAAGAGTATACATCTAAGAAAGGAAAAATAGTGCCAGAAAAAAAAATGAAACCAGTTTGTGGCTGCAGACTGAAATGTGGTGAAAGAATCAATGAAAGTTCAAGACTTTGTATATTTCAGAAATACTACGGTAAAGAGATGACTTGGGATTTGAAGAGACAGTTTATTTTATCTAGTGTTTCTGAAGTTAAGACTGCCAGATCTAAACGTCAGGATTTTGAACAACCACCTAAAAGATCATTCACATTGTACTACTCATTTCTGGTTAATGGACAACGCGAAAAAGTCTGCAAGAAGTTCTTTTTAAATACTCTGGCTATTTCAGAAACAGTAGTAAGAAATGCCGTAAAAAAATCAAACAACGGGTTCGTGCAAGAAGATAGACGAGGAAGACACGAACCATCTAATAAGATTTCGGAGGACATTAAAAATACAATAAGAAGACATATAGAAAGGGTACCAAAGTATGAGAGTCATTATTCTAGAAACAGAACTGAAAGATTGTATCTTGGCAGCCATCTGAACATTGAAAAATTATATTCTTTGTATGTAGAATTATGTATTCAACAGGGCGTCCCAAAAGAAAATATTGCAAAAGCTTGGCTTTACAGATATATTTTTAATACCGAATACAATTTAGGCTTTAATCCTCCAGCTAATGATACTTGCGATGACTGTGATGCCTTTGTTATTAAATACAAGAATGTTGCAGATGCTACTGAAAAAACTACTATAAAAGTTGAACACGACAAACATCTTCAGGAAGCCAAATTGCGGTACAACATGAAAGGGTTTGACAAGGTTTATGCTGTTGAGAGTCATGGTGCTAAGAGAATGCTGACAATTGATTTACAGAAATGCTTGCCTACACCTTTATTGACTAATAGCCAAAGCTTTTATCATAGGAAGCTGTGGACTTTTAATTTTACTCTAATGGACTCGGTTCCTAAAGAAAGCTGGTGTTTTATGTGGGATGAGACTGTAGCAGGCCGAGGTGGTAATGAAATGGCGTCAGGAATAGTCAAATTTTTTGAACAACTGGACGATTCTGTTACAGAGGTAACAATCTGGAGCGATAATTGTGCTGGCCAGAATAAAAATGTATCTATAATTATGGTTTATTTATGGATATTATCCCAAAAACCACAATTGCAGATAATAAATCATAAATATTTACTTAAAGGGCACACTCATATGGAGGTAGATGTAATACACTCTATTATAGAACGGGAAAAGAAAAAACATCTCGAGTTTCCCATTGTAACTCCTTGGGATTGGCAGCAGTTTATAAAAAACTGTTCCAAGGGTACCAAAATAAAAGTCGTAAATATGGAATCCTGCGATTTCAAGGACTTTGCCGCATTTTGTGGAACATCAGCTCCTTTTGTACATCGTAAGAAGTCCACTGAGGGAAATTCTGTGCCGTATTCAGCTATAGTGTGGATGCAGTTTCGAAAAAATGAAAAGGGTTCAATGTTTTATAAAACATCATTTCAACAAGAAACCTTTGAGGAAGTAAATTTAATTCGAAACAGAAGAAGAGATTATGAAATGCCTACCCCTGAACCAGCTCGTACGACCCTAAAACCCATTTCAAAGATGAAATATGCTGATTTACAAAAATCTTTACAATGGATCCCTTCGATGTTTCATGGATATTATAAAAATCTGCCTTGTGCTGATGTTCCAGACCTCCCAGAAGCATTAATTGACTAAAATTTTTATTAATTTTCATTTATATGTATGTCTCACTATATTTTGTTTGTTTAATTACGCCGATTGTAGGTTTGTAAGTAATAAAATTGTCACTTTTTAGATATTCTCATGTTTTCTTTGCTTTTTATCCTTTATTCCCTCGTGGAAATCTTTATACAGAATATGATTTATAAACATTAAGTACAAATTTCATTGAAAAGTATAAAGTAGTATGTTATCTTAATGCTTATATTACAATGTTATACTTTATTTTCATTCCTAGTATACAACCTCAAGTACATAAAATCATGCAGGCAATATTTTTACAAAATAATCATTTTGATTCCCTTAATTAGTTTTAAAAATAATAAAGAAAACGGATTTTACCATGCCAATACCTTTAACTATTCCCGAGCAATGTTGCATTAAAGTTCTATGCTGCGTACTTTTGTGTTTACTGCAATATTTACGATTTGACACTTAATGTTATATACCTCTGAGGTACAGATATTATCAGGCACACAATAAATCAAGATTATATGTTTTATTCTTTTCAAACTCCAGCCGTTGATAGTTTGACCGTATTAGTAATAATTTAAATGCATTTATAATTCAGAGATTGCGTGTTCATAATTGGATCAAATGTTGTGTTTTCTTCATGAGATCTAATGATTTGCTTTTGTTGGATGGTCGTAGTGTAACTCTACAGGGTCATATCGACTTTGAAGCCTCTGAATTACAATGGCGAGGCTAGATTGCCCTCCGTACAAACTATGTAGGTTTAGGACTAAACGCCGACATTTACTGAACCTTTGAAGGCCCCATTAAGTGTTGCAAATGGTGTTTTGAGAGTAACAAACCTTCGGGACTGGGTGATTTCGAGCCAAGGCTATTGCGTTCACGATCCACTTGTGGAGAATGAGGGGATATCAATTGTCTTCGGTACTTCGGGTGAGAATGTTTTTCGAAGTATTTAAAATTAAAACTCCTTTCTTACGACGATAATTTCATTAAGGATATGACGGCTTTAAGATTAGATAATAATATTCGTTCTGTAATGTAATAACTGCATAGAGGGCCTAGTGGTTAAAGAGGTTGCCTCGCCGCTGCCACTGCGCCGAGTGTTGTCGTTTTGAAACCCACTCGGGATAATAAATTGTGTCATTCCCAAATGGTTGTACCGAGTCTGAATGTTCTTTGTGTCTGTTGTTTGAATGTCTGTAATATCCCCCGCGATACAGGAATTATTCCTAAGGCGGAAGATGTCTTTAAAAAGAAAATTATAACGGATTTAAAGTAACTATAATCCGATATAAAAATTTGACACGCCTGTCGAAAATTATTTTAGTTTATAAGTAATTGCTATTTTATAGTAAGACATTTAATTACAACCCTATACAACGGTACCAGTACACTAACTATCGTGTTGATGAATAATTAAGGGTTTGTACACGACATGAGTTACACAGGGTGCATGTTGTGACATTTGCGCAGGTTTTGTGCACCGTGTGAACGACCTACACGAGACATTCACTTAGACTAGCGCACTTGTCCGTGCGTGTAGCCCGCACAAGCTTGTGCAAGTAGTCCCGCCAGCTACTTATATTAAGGAACATGAGAGCTAGTTACTGAGATGAAGCACTAATATTCTTATCAGGATATGCCGACATGTTGAGAAAAAATCTATGGACACTAAACTGCTGTGTTATCAATATTACCTATATCAAGTATCTCAAAAATATTATAAAAAGTTGTTTTCTCTTTAGCTAAAGGCATCGCCAACTTTTTCTATTTTGATTTTTCATATTTACCAAGACGAAAACATCCTATTCTCATTTCTTAAGCCATTTTTAATATATTATAACGAAATGTCATCAATATTGTTTCTTTTTTAAATTACCTTAAACTTTTCTACATTAAAAGTACATTGGCTGCCGTCTATCCTTCCCCGTAGGGGTAGGCAAAGGTATTATTAGGTTATAAGTTACTCTCACTTATTAGGCAGCTGGTACGTTGCACACTCACAGATTTCATACTGCTACTTAAAATTTTAACCAAAAAGAAAACTTAAACTTCAAAAAAGAATAATCTAAAACAGAAAATGAACTAACAAGTTAAAAATAATTGCGTATTCTTGTGTCTACAACTTACAATCGACTTATTTTTTTACTAATGTACAATTTATGCGTTTACCATGCAAGAAGATAGGTACCCACTTAATCTTCACATCAAACTCAACACATACGTCTATGACTAACAAAGAATTATTAAAATTATTATTTAAAGTACACCAAAGCAAAAAATTTTAAACATAGGTTTAAACTGCTTAAAATACAATCAAAATATTACGATAATATAATGCACAATTATGATTATTTTTGGAGTTGGTGTTAGCCAAGGCAGGTTTGTAACTACTTAAACGTTAGATGTTTTACTATAATCAAAACATAACATTGGCATATATAATTACACACATCTGTGTCTATGTGTGTAGTTATGTAAGCCAATGTTCCTACCTTGGTTCTGCCTTGGCTGACACCGACTCAAATGGGAAGCACCAACTTTCAAATAAAAAAATAATCATCAAAATCGGTTCACCTAATTTTCACATTTAAAAAAATACAGTCGTTTTGAGAACCTTCTCCTTTTTTGAAGTCGGTTAAAAATACACAATTTCCTGTTTAATTTATATAAAGATATAAAACATTAAAGCTACGTGGTATACAATCTGTTAGCTGCAATTCCATTTAGCTAATTCGTGGTAATTCAGTTATTAAAACTCAAGCTAAGTGCTCAAAGAGGAAATTATGTTTCACAATGAGATTCTTACCTTTCGTTTCTACTAATTTTCAGTTAAAGTTCCAAGTTATAAAACGTTATGACTCTTTAAAACGTGGCGTGTTGCTTTAATCGAGTATAATTTTAGAATTTAATTTTGATCGTTATTACTGTTGATTTCAGTATTAAATTTGAAATTACAATAACAACTGAAATTATATCAAATACAAACCTTAATAATCAAATCACAAAATCGTGTTGCTCGAAGCAAATAATAATTAATTGCTGCCAAGCAAGCGCCTAAATACATGATTTAGCCACGTAAATAGAAAACGCTATTCTGTATAGAAAGTAGAACGCCTAATCCCCTTTTACTAATAGTAAAAAGCGAAAACCGACATTTCTATTAAATGTACTTGTAATAGAAATTACTTACGGGTCGTTGCTAATGTATAGCGGGTGACTAGTAATCGTCCTTAAGAATTTTGTATGTACCATTGTACATACAAAATTCTTAAGGAACAAATAAAATGAAAATCTTCTTTAAATTCTTAACATCTATGTCGCCCATTGGCGACATAGAGGTTTTGAATCGTCTTATTATATAAAATAATTATAGTTTTCAAGTTCATAAAGTACTTGTAGTTCACAAATAAGTTACACACACACTTCATAAACATAGAAAGATTTATTCATAAATAAACGGGTAGTACAAAACCTTCACAAATTATACGCTGCCTTCCTCATGAATCACTATGTCCATTGCTGAAAATTGTATGAAAATACGTTCAATAGTTTTCAAGTTTATCGCGAACAGACAGACAGACGCGGCGGGGGACTTTGTTTGCTAATATATATTGCCAATGTTATAACTCCCGTCATTGTTAAGGTACTTTTGACACATACTGTAAAAAAATTTACGTTCGTGTTTTTTAAGTTTAGAAATGGTTTTGATTTATGCTCTTTCTGTTTAAAAGCATCACGATTCGGTTTTTCGGTCAGAAACTATGCATCAGTCTATGAAAACATTATTATCATGACAATATCCTATAAGTACTTCATATTTTGCATCATTTAGCACTGAATCCGCTGAAGTGTATCTGTCATATGGGTCTAGTATAAAATGTATTCACGAAGAAAAATACCTAGTAAGATATTATGTCGATAGAAAAGCGAGGTCGCACTAAAGCAGCCTATTTTTAAAACCTTTGATAAATAATAGATTAACAACATAACCAGTATCTTCTGACGTTATATAACTGTGACGCATTCCAGTTAACGATGGCTCGTTTGGTTCCTTGTTATCACGCCATTTAAGCTAAACCGTAGAACATTGGAGGATATATTATACATTAATTATAATCTGTCTTTTGGTTTTATTACATGTGTGTGATTTAGATTATACAACGCCGCTAAATGTTTCGACTGTTCAATAGCATTATAACCTAGTAGGGTTAAAAACGGGCAATCTGATCAGATTATTTTAAAAATTGTTGTGAGTAAATTTTGTGACACCCGATCACAATACTTGTTTAGTAATAGAGTAATTTATGTGCCCGAAAATCAAACATACCAAAATTTATCAGCTATAAATATGTTTTTTGAAGTGAAATCTTTAGGCGCTTTGAGCACTTCTTGGGTGAACAAAAATCATGGAACTCGGGTCATCGTCACGCTTCCACGCTTAATTATTTTTTTTAGAATATTAACAATATCTCAGAAATGGTGCGGCCTACGGAAAAAATAACGAAATTTTGACCCCTTTAATAACCCCTAAGAAAGTATTAGGAACTAGCATCCGACCCGCCCCTTATCTTTTTTTTTGGTTTATAAAGAAGTGTTTATGATTAAGGATTCAAGTTTTCACTTCCATCGGCAGTCCACAAAGACTGCCCAAATTTTAAATACACGTGTCGTATCATAGTATCCTATCTTTATTTATTTCTATGATATTGTAACATTTATTGTACACAGCTATTTTTGCATAAATTCGGACATGTTTTTATTAGGTGTTATTTTCTTTATCAATAGTAATTCGATGTATTTGCAGGCTAAAGTAAATATTGTCGATTAATAAATGATTTTTATGTTAATTGCCCTTAATTTCAATACGGTTTGCAGAATTTACATTATTTATGAAGTTCATCATACGATCTTTCACATGACCGTATTTTTAAGTTTCGCGCTGTATTTATACAAACATCGCGATATTTTCATTCAATCCACATCCCATTACGTATTAATTACAACCAATAGGTATCAAACTTCATACTTAAACGGTAATGGATGTTTAATAGGAAAACCGAAGTATTTATTTATTCGCCTGCAATCGGATCATATCCGGTTATCCGATATTTTGTTACAGCCATTTTAATGTAAACCTTTTCGTAAATTGGTTCATTCAATTATTTTACCTTTGAGGTGGTCGTGAATTTTATTTTATGAATGGCAGTTACTTTTATGAATATACGAAGGTATGTAATGTTATGTTAAATGGAAAACGAGTGGATCAAGTGAAGCATGAACATATTTGCATACTTTGTTAACGAGAAATGGTAAAAGTGAAGCGGATATTGGAGGGGAGGTTACGTTGGCAGCAATTGAAATCAGATAACAGGAACGTGCACAAAAGGCACGCGTCCTATAGATGTTAGTACCATCACTGTATGTAGAGAGATAAGGTTAGGTTGGTATGGCAGAAGAAAGCAAAACAAATATCGTGGCAAAGACAACTCTGAGAAGATGCGATTTAGCTTTGGAAACTAATACTAAACTAATGAGTAATATAAGGAAAACGTGGTGTACTAGAATGAAATAGGATTTATTAGCAAAAATTAAGAAAGGTTTGATTACCTAGCCATGTGTATAGATATAAAAAAAAGATTGATGATATAAGGAACAGGAGGCAAATGCCACAGTTTAGAAGGGATATAGCTCTGCGATAATTTCTGATGAATGGAAAAAGCTCTTGAAACAAGACCACGGATGAATTGTGTAGAATGTTTCTGGAAAAGGATCTTAATTTAACTTATCTAAAATACTAACTACCTAAAACTATACAACATTTTCTATGTCATGATATAATAGTGGTTTTAGCGTGAAGAATACGTATAGTTATAAGGAGGCATAAGTAAGTAGCTCCCGCATGGCTCCAGTCGTGTATTTTCTTCAGGTAAGACAACAAGTAACGTTCGTTTGGAAGGTTGTAACAGAAAATTGTATTCTGGTATTTTTATATTTAAATGTCGTATATCTTCGTACAGTAAAATAAAACGCAAATGTCAAAGTTGGACTAATAACTTGTGCATGTTTGGAATGCTAGACATAATTGAAAACATACTGGATCTGGCCACCGGTGTACCACTGCGACTCAATAAGTTAGGTAATTTGAAAATATTTTGTTTTTGTACTTCTGAGATATCAAACAAATTAATAGCAAGCTTCCTGATTTAGTAGATAAGTCATATCCGGCTCTAGGCTATACCATTAGCGCGAAAATAACCTCACATAAGTATACTATTATCTTACATTTATGCGAATGTTATACATTGAAATTAAACAACTTTATACGGATTTTACCGCGTTGTTTATTTTTTATATAATTATTACATAATTTTGAAACTTTAAACTACTATTGTTAAACACTTACTAGTTACTGTTTGCTTCTATTTAAGCTATTTAAATTACAAAAACTATTACGATTTAATTTTACACTTTTCCCGACATTTCGGTTGCTTTTCAGCAGCCATGTTTACGGGAAGACTAAAATGGTGGTTGTCTCAATGTTCTAAAGTGTAGTCATTTCAAAGTACCCGAACATAATTTAATTATTTATGTTTCTATTTATGCAGAATGAGCTCAAAATATCATGTCTAGCTGTGTTTTACTTCTTTTTGGGTTAGACTTTTTGAATTACTGGATCTTAAGCTGGTGGTACATTCCATCCATCTTATCTATTGAAATTAGGATAATTTTTGATTCCAGTAGCCTCCGTATATAAAATCCGTATATGTAAAGTTGTTTAAATCCTATAAGTATTCAAAATTCATATTTGTCAGTCAAATAGTATAATAAATAAAATCATGCACATTTATTGTTTGTCTAAATGATTCTTTTTCACATTATACCTATTATAGTAAGTAGTTAGAATTCAGTCTAACAGCCACTATTCAAATTAAATTTCTCACACTTCAATAACTGAGCAAATATTTAATTTCTTGCTTCGCTCTTTAAATGTCACTGTCTGATTGTAAGTAGTTGGTATATAGTGGTAAATTATTCAAGAATATATAGGTGATATAGATATATGCTCTTTAAAGGGTTGGAAGGGATGTTCTACACCCACATTTTGCCAGCAATAGGTTTAGGTCCTACGTGATGGCTTATTGCCGTCTACCAGGCATAGTTTAAAACTCAGTTGTGCTTCTGAGAATTGCGTGGCTACTGAGAATAACCCTTTGTTCGACCCGGGATTGGAACCCGAGATCGCATAGCAGTCGCTTTCAATAACAGCAGAGTACATTAGAATTCAAGAATGTTTGTACACACAAATCCTTGTAATATAATATGGCAATCGTTATTTTTAAAACAAAAATAAACTTAACCATAAAAGCTCTCCCTGCAGATTCCTAGCGCTCGTAAAACACGAGTCCGAACTAAATACCTCAGAATTTCAGTTTTAGTACAGACATGACAAGAATTTAAATTTTAAAACGCTGCAATCCGAGTTGTGGTTCTCCACCCCAGAGATTCCATTTGACTGCTGTTTTACGCCTTTATCACTCGTACATGAATCTTTCTACTCTTTGTTTTTTTCGGTTCGGCGGCAAGAGGGCATAAATGGATTTTAGATTCTTTCTGTGATCGGCTCGTGGAATAAAGTCTTTAAATAATTTTGAACTGGTAAGGACTTGTAGAGGGGTACTACAAATAACACATCGACTTCATAAATGAGGAGTATTATTGTGTGAGTCTTGGCAAATTTAATAAATTCTTGATAAAAATGAATATACATACATATATTGTTGCCAATTTGTTGTTTAAGTATAGTCAGCAGTATTTCAGACCTGTGGTACGTGGATCTAATTCAAGTACTAATTATATTGCGTATCACACTGTTTCTGTAGAAAATATGCAAATTTCTGAATACTTATGTACATAATATCAAAGTTTTGATTAAATTCAGAAATATATTAAGGTTTTCCTTACCGGTGATCTGTAGAAGGTTGTGAGATCATTTAGTGTGCTTGTGATTAATTCCGGTATCGCGTGCGGCTTTTTATGTACGAAGCATTTTGAACTTTGAAGGGATATCAAGAAACGATAAAAAATTCCGATGTTAATAAAGTAAATAAAATATATTTTTCTTTTTGTATATAATTAATATATTAAAGGGTTGTATGGCGCATAGAATGTACAATTTATACTACAAGTGAGAATGCAGCCACCACATTATTACATGATTATATTGGTTTTATAGAAAATAACACACTTTTATTATACGTCAGCAGTTTGTCTGTAAGTCTTGTTTTGATATTCTTTATTAAATCTTCTTTAGGAAAAATATAATAGTTAGGTATGTTACAATTTAGTTTAATTTTAAATCAATTAAAATTACTATTCATTTTCTAAAAAATTTAATGAATGTCGCACTTCATTATCGGAGTATATACTTTTTCTAAGCTATGCATAATTCATTGCTAAAACTTACATCTTTTTAAATAATACAACACTTACACATTTCATTGGGGCCATGGCTTTCATAACATCAAAGCAATGTACCAATATCATAACGCCAAAGCGTGGACATAGCCCACTAAATATAAATATCATTTGAAAGTTAGTCGACTGCTTATAAATTAATCACCAGTAATAAATTGGGGTCTCATTACGGATCAATAACCTATCGAGCGTCGAACTTTAAATATCACCCGCCCACGTCCACGCACTAATTAATTATAAAGTTCATTTAAACGGTTATGAACTTATGACACGAAGACCCTAATTTAATTTAGCAATCATCGGAGAAATTAAAGAGCACTGACTTCTCTGGCTTGGTCACGTTGAAGGAATGGGAGAGGATCGTGTAGTTAAGAGAGCGCATCTAGGCTCACCGAGAGGCCGACATCCTGTTGGCTGTCTCAGATATCTCTGGAGTGCTTCCACAGAAGCGGATCTTTGACAACTTTAATCCAACGATTGGTGGGAAACGATCAAAGACCGAATTAAGTTCTCTCTTATCAGCGGCCAAGGAAGTAGTAGTAGTAGTAATGTAGCAGCTACGCCCGGGTATCATTGCATTGCTGTTAAATACAAACAAATTTTGTTGCAGTTTGTACTACATAAGCCTTGGTTAATAAGCTAAGGTTGGTTGGTAACAGTGTGAAGGCTGCGGGTCGGGGAACGGGGCACTGCCAGCCGCCAGCCGTTGAGTCGCAGCGACGCCCTCTGTTGTGCCAGGGCGTCGTCCAGGAGTAGTCGCCCGCAGACACTATATCACTGCATTGGGCACTGCTGGGTGGGTCGCTGATGTAGTTTCAGTTTCAGCAACCCACCCACCATACAAAGCAGCGAGCTAGCACACCGTGGAGGTTTTAGTCGATAGGCCCAAAGTCTTGGGAGAGCCCGACATAACCCTTTCGCCTCTCCTTGTGGCGAGGGGGTACGCATAAGGATCATTTCCACATGTAAAAAAAGAAAATGGTAGGTAACGGTGGAGTAATGCAGTTTTGACTGGACTGGACTGCTGTTTTACAAAGTTCGTACATACATCTGCTGCAGTAGCGGCAAACACATGAAATGAACGCGATTGTTGTACTGCTGCGATCTCGGTATTGGTTTCTGGATTGGGTATATCATTATTGGGTTTCTTCTATTAACAAACTCTCAGTAGCACGGCGTTAGGCACACGCCGATAATCAATTGAAATGAACGCGATTATAATGCACGAGGTCTTGAGTTTGGTTCCTGGGTCGAATACAATGTTATTAGGCTTTTCTGTCAAAAAATATTGATTATTGCATGGAGTTTGGAACTGTGCCTTATAGGCGGCTAAACCGGAACCTAAAACCATTTTTTGCGAAATATAAATGAGATACATCTTGTTGTGGTAACACCCATATGTCTAATATATCTTATAGATATCATTCTTTGATCAATCTTATTGCATTTCTGCATAAAAATGTATTGGCGTATGTATAGGCTTGAGCAATTGTTATTACTTATAAAAATATGTAGATACACACGACCTTTTTGGAGTGTGCATTTTATTCTTAGCTGAGACCACAGAACCGCTTAACGATTCAAAGGAGAAATATTCTAACAATAAAACAAAGTTCGAAACAGAATTTAATTAAAATAGCGGTTTCCCACTCGGGAGCTCTCACAGACGAGATATAATGAAATTCTACGTGTTTAAGTTTAGAGCAAGGAAAGTTAATGTTAGAATAACATTATACATGCTTTTCGCGTTTCTGACACTCAGAGTACTTATATGTTTTATGAATTAATTAATTAATAATTCTCCCATCTCTCTATTCAAACTGTTCAACTGCTGTGCACGGATCTCTTGTTAGTGAGAAGGCTTAGGCCGTAGTCTACCATACCGGCGCAGTGCGGGTAGGCAGACTTTACATTCACGCACAACATTATGGAGAACTCACAAACACGAAGTTTCACTAATTGGTAATAACCAATTAATACGCAGATAACTACGAAAAGTCAGCTTTGGGATAAAACTCGAGATCTACGACTAGGCTATCATTTCCTATTAAAAATATTTTCTAATATTTGTATGTACCTATATAGGTACCTATATATCATATGTTTTCGCTAATATGGGATTCACAGAACATCGCCGTGAAGTAGCAGTATTCCTACTGTTGTGGTTCGTTCGGTGAGTGAGAGTGCCGGAGGCCCAATCACCTCTTCCCCCTTCCCGCTCCTTTTGCTTCCCACTTCTTTTCCTAAAGAGTCAGCAACGCGCAAGTGGTGCCTCTGGTGTTGCAGGCTTCCATAGGCTACGGTGACCACTTACCATCGGGCCGTATGCCTGATTGCCACCTTAAATGTATAAAAAAATATATTTAAAATACTCACGGTCCCTCTTTAAATCTCTAGTAACTGAATAATGAAAGTCTTGTTTAACTTATTAAGTTAATTTGACTAGCTAAAGGTTAATATCATGGCTCTTTAAAGTGACTTTCGTTTGCAATAGGTAGCTAAGGTTAATAATTCGTCCTAATATTTGCTTTATGCCAATTTTAATACTCTTAGGGACCTAAGGAACGACTGCCTCTAAAGTTTGTCTAGAATTTTCTATGCAACAAATGTACCCAGGCAATTATAGACTCTCTTATTAGGACCTTAAAATACCTAGTGCTATATGAATGTGCTTTGTTTTCCACTATATTAGTAGCTAAACATTTAAAATGAAAACGTCGTAATTATTGTTCTGTATTTTAGAACTATGATTAAATGAACTATTGTCACGTAATCGACTCGCGGCGCACGGCTGCGTCCGCGGCGAGCGAGATGGTGGCTTTATTTTTGCTTTAACTGCTGTAATCCTAAATAATATTATAAATGCGAGTGAGTTTGTTTATTTGTTACACTTTCACATCGTAACTACTCGAGCGATCATCATGAAACTTCGCATACACATTGTCAGGGTACAGAAAAGGACATAAGATCCTTACATTTACGCGAGCGAAGTCGCGAGATAAATATAGTAATTATATAATTTTGCAAGAAAAGGCAATTAAAAAGTGTGTACCGACTTTTGTTATAAGTTTACAGATAGCTCGATAGCTATGTAGATAAATTTCTACTTATGTGAAGAGTCACGAGACAGATACAGAAATTATTGTTACACGACACATACATGGTAAGGCAATAATTTACTGTAGAATTCTTATTTTTATTGCTGTTCAAACATTGACGTGGACGAGATATTACTATTTAATGACATTTTTACAGCAGCGTTTGTATCTCCAAAGAAATATGCCGCGGTGTAACATACATTGTATCAGCTTTATTACGTCATAGAGAACACGTATTTTAAAGCGCGTGTTAATAACCACAGTTGAGAAAGAACCGCAAACGCTTCTTTTTAGATTCCAGTCAGACGACTACTAAAACCTGTCGTAAATACCCAATGACGCTTTCACCGACCCGATAATAAAGTTGGAAACTCACGAATAGAAAACCGAAAAACGTGCTCTGCTATGCTTGCGTTACTAGATGATTGGCCTTGTTGTATTTTGTACAATATATCTAAGACAAAAACTAGAATATAAACCTATATTTATTTAAATTTAAAATCACTGCAAGGGTGGCCTAGTGGCTTAAGAGGTCATCTCACCACTGCCACTGACCCAAGTGTGGTGGGCTCGATCCTCACACGGGACAAAAATTTGTGTGATCCATAAATCGTTGTTGTTTGGATCTTTTTTTGAAGTGAAAACTTCTTTAGCGGCGTTATGCACTTTTTTGTGATGGGTAGAAAATGTTAAACTCGCGTCAGGACACGTGACCTGATCGAAAATTCGTAAGACGGAGGGAGAATTGTCAAACTCGCGTCAGGACACGTGACCTGATCGAAAATTCGTAAGACGGAGGGAGAATTGTCATGTTTGTATACGATAGCGCAATACATGAATATTATATTTTACCACATAAATGATAGTACTTTTATACTGATAATTAAAGCAATTCGGGCAAAGTTATTCCCTAACCATTCCAAAATATCAAAAATGCACAACGTTAATATTCAAGTTTTCACTTCTGCGGGCACTCCCGGAGTGCAACCCGTTGATTTTTTGATTCACTTCTAGTGTGGGAGATGATTCAAAACAGAAAAAAAAAGAAATATAGATATATCTCTTTGCAAACTTGAAAATACGAAGCTATTCACAAGAGTGGTACACCCTAAGAATAATAATTATTATATTAGGTCGCATTTCACATTACATTATACAGAGAAATATAATTATATAAGCACTTCGTCTTCTCCTTGACACATTCATCCCTTCTTAAGACGTATGTAACTAATTACAAATAGGTCGTAATTACCACCTTGCAAGTAACATGTTACACCTTTACGACAAAACTCGACGCGTCCCTTCACACTAAGTTTATTTAGTAAATTTCCAACGAAATAATGGCGTGGAGTAAATTTTCAAATCCCTTAATGCCCACTTAAACTTTGAGGTATATTTTAAAACTAAAGAACTTTCGTTAATCACAAATGTTTGAAGTTTGTTAATACGGACTAATTACTTATTTAATCTCAGTGTAATTACTGTGTGTAGACACACGCAAGGTAGGGGCGAGCCCGGTCACCACGAGCATTTTGATAATAGTAGAATTAAAACAAAGCAGATAACGCACTGAAAAAAGAAACATACATGTCACACACCTATATCCCAGAAAGAGTAAAATTATGTATATTATAGATGCATGCTGCCAGGTATGGTTTTAGGTCCCAGGTAATAAGAGGTGAGCTTGAGATTCAAATGATATATGAAAGAGGTAGATTTCGTGTTGCTCATCGCTGCATTACTGAGGCAGAGTAAATACTATTCCAGAGCTGTTTTTATAGTATCATTAACTTAAAATAGCCACATTGTATTAGGTTTGTTGTTTGAGTTTGCCGGTCCGATTTCAAGCTCAAGTTTTGGTAGTAACGTTGGTTGGTTAGTTGGTGTTGCAACGAGGCTTCCACGACTAAATTCAGCACTTGTGTTAGGAGCGGCATTCGGCCCAGTCAAACAATCCAGTAAAGCACTTAACGTGGTGTAGTCTAAAACCAGACCGTTACGAAATTAAACTTTAAAGTACCTTTTACGGATTTATTAGTATATGACTACCTCGGTGGCGCAGATGAAGTAAATGCGAATACAGAGTATGAAGTTTCTTTACGCAAGACATTTTCAATAATAATACGAAGTCTGGAACTGTGCCCGGTAAATGGCAACAGGCTTCACCCCAAAAATATAAAAGTATCATAATTCGGGTGTCACACACTTCTGCTTAAGTTTCTGTGGCTATAGACATAGGACTATTTACTAAAGCTAAAGTTAGGCGTCAAACTCCGCAAGTTACGTAGGTACGGCATATGATCAATATTCAGTAAGCACGTGTCTGACAACGTGTGGCCTGACTGAACACCCTAAGCGAACGGTAATGGAGGATATTGGCATAATCGCTTCGCTTTGCGGCCGGATTGATACTAAGTTGAACACGTTAGCTCATAACATGATGTTATAATCTTAGCGATCTAATCCATTAACAACACCTTGGTACGTTGGGGACGTGGAAGATATTGATCTAGTATTATCGAAGCTGGTCACGAACTAAATAAATGTACTATTTTTAACTTATTTCTAAACATAAAACCTATAAGCATTTTGCACGTCGGCAATATTATGGAGCACAGATAATAACTAAATAACTGAGAGAATGTGGATGGAATTTTAAATTTAGAATGTCTTAGTTTTTCTTATACGTTGTCTTTTTTTATAGTCACACTACTACAAGCAGCCAGTGTCTCATTATTAAAAACTTTTTGCATGACCTGGATACCCAATAGTGGAAAGCTGCAGTAGCTTTTACGGTTTGACAAGTATGTGTAAGCCTCCTCCTACTGAAGGAAGCTTAAACATCTCTGAGATCGTCGGATCTTTAAGTCTTCGGAGTTCAGTAGGTCGAGACTAAAACATACATTTACTAAAACATATGATTAACTAATCAATGTCCCCAGGACCACTTAAGACGCGTTGACTATTATACAAGATGTCCACTTTAACGTCCAAGCCATAAATTACTCTACCCGTAAATACGTAGATCATTATTTATAGCACTATAAAAATGGGTCTGGAAAAACTCTCCAACATGAAAATACTAAAAAGCTTACAAAAGTAACCGCTAAAGTGAAAAATGTAGCAGTGAGAATAACGTATAGTGTCTGTCAAGATAAAAGATAAAGATTGGCTCAATAAACTTCATTTAAGGACGTCGTGAATGGAATTTGAAAGTAACATAAATTTATTTCCATGATTACTGTATTTTTACAACAAAATCTCCTTTTCTAGAAAATAAACTCTATTACCTTTAACGCTGCGACTCGTACTTTGCGTGCTTCAAGATTTTTTTAAGTTAATTTAGTGGGAAACCGCTGGACTGCCACGCAGAGGTCTCGAGTTCGATCCCAAGGCGCGCATCTCTGACTTTTCGAAGTTATATGCGTATTAAATAGTTAATCATCGCTCGCTTTAACGTTGAAGGAAAACATTGCGAGGAAACCTGCATGTCTAAACGTTTTCCATGATGTTCTTGAAGATATGTGAAGTCTGCCAACTCGTACATGCCAGCATGGGGGATTATGGCCTAACCCTTCTGACATTGAGAAAAGGCACGGGCCCAGCAGCGTTATTAAACGATCCCACTGCTGGGCCCGTGCTATTATGGTATTATAGTATATAGTATTAAGTGGGCTAATATGATGAATATGATGATACTAGAATATGATACTAGAAATTATGACATTAAGTGTGTTTATCTAACATTCAAATGTATATATTACTAGTTGTTAACTTCGTCCGCGTATATTTTAACTAAAAAGTGTTTGTCTCCGCGGAACCCTATTTTTTTCTAAAATCAAAGTAGCCTAAGTTACTCCTTATAACATCAGCTATCTGCCAGTTAAAGTCCCGTCAAAATCGGTTTAGCCGTTTCGGATTTTAGCCGGAACAAACAGACAGACAGACAGACAAAAATTTAAAAAATATTATATGTTTTCGTATAGGTACCTTATATACTTTCATATGCATTAGATAAAAAGCTGTTATTTTGACATTACAAACAGACACTTCAATTTTATTTATTTGTATAGATGTATAGATTATAAACATTTGAATGTTACATAAACATACTTAATGTCATAATTTCTAGCATCATCATAACTGCTGTCAAAATATCTAAATTATTCAGGGTAACTCGCACTGTTTTGCTAATTCAGGTTAAAATTTTAATCTCAGATTAACTTCGGCTTGATTAATAGTTCTGACATTTATTACGTTGAGATTTATACTAATTCTAGATTTAGTTTGTTTGTATAAGATTATTATTCGGTCGGTTGTTTAGCGGTGTATACGCGTAATGTTTATTTAGTTTTGCGAATTTATTAAGAATTAGTGTTGTCTTCTGTTTACGCGAATATTATTCATTGAAATTAAACTTTTTTACACGGATTTTATCGCGTTGTTTATTTAGCACTGTATTACATAATTTAGAAACTGTTACACTATTACTACTATTGAACTAATTTTTAAGCTAATAAAATTATTAAAACTATTTATATTTAAGTTTACACTTTCCCCGACGTTTCGGTTGCTTTTCAGCAGCCATGGTCACAGGGAGATTAAGATGGTAGTTGTCTCAATGTTCCAGTGTAGTTATTTCAAAGTACCCGAACATAATTTAATTATTGGTGTTTCTATTTACGCAGAATGAGCTCAAAGTATCATGAAGTCTAGCTGTGGTTTGCTTCTTATTTTCGGTTTCTTCTTATTCTTCTTATTTGCGGTAAAATCCGTATAAAAGAGTTTAATTTCAATTATTAAGAAGTGCCAGCGAAAACGGTGCTCTATTTATACATGGATTATGTCCATTTGTCTTGATATTAAACTATGTAATTTAGTTGTAATTGATAAAGATGGCGTAGTAGTTTAAGTGGTCGCCTCGCCATTACCAATAGTCACGAGTGTTGTGGGTTCGAAACCGTCACGAGACAAAAATTTGTGTGATCCACAAATGGTTGTATTCTTTTGTCCGTTCTTTGAATGTTTGTGAAGTCCCCCGTGACACAGGATTTATTCCTAGACCGGCAGTTGTCATTTTAAAGAAAACATGTTGTTTTGCTTTTATATTTGATGATATATATGACGTAGGTACTGATACTGTACTTATGAATTTACACAGATGATGACAAAGACAGGTAATAAGACATTGTTGGTCGCATCATAGCTTCAAAACCGCCTGCTCTTAGTTTTGTGTCTAAGTATGAATCGGCGTACTTTAAAATATTATCCGTTTATCTATCAGCAATGATTTCTATCTTTATTTGATTTAATAACGTGAATATTAACTATATAATTAATATCAGTATATTTTTGTAAAAACCTCAATATCCACTGTAAATATTAGGATTATTGCGTTTTCGGAAGATAAAAAGCAATTACTAAGTATGCATTGTATTTTACAATTTAAATAACGAATGAAATATGTCTAAACAAAACATCCAGATTTAAATTTTTTATCTAGTACCTACCCCATTTTCACAACGGCCATTTTAGTTTCGTATATGCCCTAAATTATATATATATTTACTTATTAAATAAGCCGCCTCGACGAACACACGTAAACAACTGAATACGATTCGTATCTCTTTTATTATTCGAGAAAAACTAATAAACGAACATAATGTAACAGAGTTGACCGGAATAAATTCAATAGGAATGCTCCATACTCCCACGGGCGGAGCATATTTAGACACAGAAAACAAATAATTGCCTTTGCCTGACACGGCAAATCGAGTTATTTGGAGTACGTGCTTAGAATTTTTACCGTTGGCACCCCTGTTTTTATGTTTTATGGTAGAAAGTTGGCAGAATTGTTTACTGCTCGCCACAACTGTAGTTAACGTTGTTGAAGTAGGTGCGAAACTTCTAAATGAGCCAGGAAGGTTCCAAAGTAGTTTCATAGTATATTTGCGTCGGTGAGATGAGTTTGTACTCTCAAGTATAATATGAGAACACGTACCTCTACTATACTAATTCATAATTTAGTTGGGTCTGTAATGCGTTAAGCTTGGTGGGAGATCCTAGTGTAGATTACCGCGTAATATTTGTTCTGGCAATTGTGTAATTGGATTATACATAAATGTCCCGGGGGAATAATTAAATCAGCCGTTCGCGGCAATACTCAGATGTTACATCGAAACATATGTATGAAACGATTTATATATGAAATACGTAATGCGATTCAATTTATCACATTATATTTTTCATAGATTATTTTCAACTTAATCTACTTCAGACAGATATCACCGAGGTTTTCTTTAAAAAGGTACTGCTCTTAAACAATTATCATAGTCGTCCTCGTAGATTCGATTGCTTTTCAGTAGCCATGGTCACGGTGATAATAATAATTATAGAGATCTCCTCATTTAGTTTAAGTTAAAATCAGTGTTTTTATATAAACTATGGTAAAACCGTATAAAATAGTTTAGTTTTAATGTACCATAATCAAGTAAACGTAAGGTAATAGATTATTTGTTACTTCTGTTTTATGGTTAAAAGTAGCCAATGTAAATATGTAGGCAAATTAACTAGGTGTATAAGAATTCGACCAATATGATAAGAGTCGAGAAACCCACATTTGCGTTATATTTGTGCGAATACCAGCTGAAGTATCAGTAAAGAAATATTTCCTTGTATTTAAGTGCAATGTCAGATATCGTTTATATTCGATAACGTTATTTGTCATTCGTTGTCATATTCTCATTGTGAAAACAGCGAGGAATGTGTTATTCTGTTATTTTTCTCTGCTGCTGTCATTTTTATTTTATAAGAGAATAGAGAAAATTCTAGCCGTGACTTTTTATGATAGTAGGTAGTAGTAGATACTAAAACAATGTGTTTTATTTTTGTATTTCTGGTAATCCTAATCCTAACTTCCTAACTAATATTATAAATGCGAAAATGAGTTTGTTTGTTTGTTACGCTTTCACGCCTTAACTACTCAACTGATCAACATGAAATTTTGCATACACGTTGTCAGGGGTACAGAATAGGACATAGGGTACCTTTCATCCAGAAAAAATATTATTATAACTATTGCAAATCTAACCTAACCTAATCTACATTTACGCGAGCGAAGCCGCGAGTGAAAACTAGTAGATAATAAATCATATAAAATAACTAAGTAACAAAATTAAAGTATTAATAGGAAATTGAAGATATAGAATTAAGAGAAACATTTCGTCGTTTTTCCCTTTATTATATAACAAGCTACCCAGTTTTGAAGATTATTTATTACATTACGATAACTACATGTTATTCTCTTCATCAAATTTTAATTATGTTTGATTGCGAACTACTTAGTATTTACAAAAGCTAACAATGTGTTCTATCTTATTTTATAAGCTACCAAATTACTCTTGCCGATTGTTGCTAAAATGTAATACGTTATAATACACTAATATAATCTTTATAAGATACAAAATAGATTTATTTATAAAAATATCTGTTGAATTGTCTGTGCACATAAAATGCGACTTTATCGCAAAAAGCAATCTATTATAAGTAATGAGAGACATTAGAAGGACAACAGCTAAATAAATAAGACACTAAATGGGCAGTTTGAATAAGTTTCGAAAACTTTTAAAGACAGAGAAGGTTAATACACTGTATTCAATTAACGCTTTAGCGTTCATTTTCAGAGTCCCCGCCATGAAAGTTCTATTTATTTGCCGTAGATTACCGCGCGAAGTCATCGTCTCCGTAATCGTAGACGGCAACACGCCCTAAAGCTTATTCGATAAGTGTCGATTACAGAAAGCCTGCTAAGCCATGGTGTAAAGATTTTTATAGCTTTGTGATATGAGTTTTCTTCAACCATTTTTTCTATGCGCGTTTTACCTTATTTTGAAGCTTTTCACTTTTTGCGTTTCTGGTAGTGGTAGTTTTTGGGTTTCATTAGTAAAGCTTAATCGAAGATCCTAACTAATATTATGAACGCGAATGTGAGTTTGTTCGTTACGTTTAAAATTTCCACGCACCAATTACTTGACCGACCATCATTAAATTTATATAGGGTACTTTCATACAGGAAAAGTACTCGAGCAAAGCTGCGGGAAAAAGCTAGTAATAAATACTGGATGACGTAATGGTCACCCAGTATTTATACCATCTGCTAGTTATCCGAGTGTTATAGATGCGGTGTTTAGGTAAGCCTAATTATTTCAAATTCCCAGATAGTTATTTGAAATCTAAGTGTAATATTTATTGATGTAAATAAAATTCCACATTTAAATGATATATATGTATATAACTTTGTTCTGTTGGCTTAGAAATGTTCCTTAAAACCTTGACCACCGAGATCGTGATTGATAACAGGAAAAATATTCCCCTAAATGTTATTTAGGTGAAATACATGTGTACAGTGGCGTTCTATCTGCCCTATCCTTAGGGAATGCCCTTGGGAACTGGTTTAGAAATTGAAATCAAAATAATAAAAAATGCTTAGTAACTTTGTCATGAAAAACCCTTAAAATAATTGGCTATATTGGAAAATGTGAAGAACAATAGCCATCCATTATATACATTAGATAATATATGTATCTATTAGTACAGTGAGGGATGACAATTGTATAATAATTAATTCACTTTCGTCTATTGTTGCATTGTTTTGACTGAGCACTGTCTCCCAAAATACAGGTTATAGCCTAGTTTGAGAATCAGTATTAGTAAGTATTGTACTAATTCGAAGTCATAGAATAAGTTTCACACATTGTACCTACTCTATTTTTCTGACAATAAAACATTATTTATTGTTTCGCCAACAATAGCAGCGCTCATAAACAAAAGAAGAAAAATGTTTTTGATCGAACAGCGCATTGACTGCAGTGTAATTAAATAAAATGCTGTTCAGGTTCGGTTTAAATACACTCAGTGCCGATTCGACATTTCTGTGTACTACTCTTGCAGTACCTACAATATAAATAATAGCCCCAAAATACGAGTAAATTATCATATACGTTATCCGGAGCCGTGTTCAGTGGACGGTGAAAGGCCCGCCCTTTGTTAGGTACATAAGACCTCGACCCAAGCAACTAGTAAATGTGAGTGACAAATTATGTGCGTAGATTGAAACGACAATCCAATATAAAAAAAAATATGTTGACTCGAATATAAATTCTTTTGAAAAGTATATTGCCCAGATTACTGGTTTAATTAAGGTAGCATTTAAATTCCTTAAAGTATGAAGCAAATGAAATGTTTCCTTTATTTACTTATCATAAATAAAGGCCGGCGTCCGCTTTAAAACACAAGAACGTTTTCCAAAAACGCGCTATGAATATTTAACAATATGGCGTCGACCAGTTAAAATAACGAGGCTCTAATTAAAAGTTGTGAGTAACACGAAATGTAATCACGTGGCAGTTTGATGCGATGAAATTTATATTACACAAGTTTTCACTAATCACGCCGATGCAACACGCTGGGGGATAAAGTACTTGGTTTGTTAACGAGTAGTGGTTTTGTTTGGATGTCTTTTTATACGATGAAAATGAAATGGTTATCACGATGGTTTACTCGACCAAGCTGACTTTTTTTTACGACTATTACGATGAAATGTCGCTTTCTTTTTTTTTTTATTGCAATTGTGTTGTTATTGCAATAAGTAGGTGCCTTTTCCATCGGGCTATCGTCCCATAAATGCATACTGTTGTATAATTAATTAATTATTTATTAAAACAAATGAAATAGTGGTATATAGTTTTAAAAACAAAAATATTGGTAATAAAACTATATTTCCTTATAACTATTACTGTCTCGCACTATGTGGTGACCAGCATCTTTGCTAATTGTAGAAACAACTTGTATTAAAGGTGCCAGGTATGTATCCCTATTGTAGGTACATTTAAGTAAAAAATTATTGTTGTAAAGCTTGATTTAACTTATATCGGAATTTTATTGAGAAGCTTACAATAAAAATAATAAAACAAAGATAGGTATGTGTTTGATAAGAGGAAGTACCTATGTATTATAAACTATATTTAGCGTTACTTATTGACACTTGTGCGTTGTATAAAAGCAATAGCATAGTTTGCTAGAATTTGCACTGCCATTCCAATGTTGCAAGGAATAATAAATAATCATTTTCAATACTAGAGATAACACTCGCGCGTTGCGGGCTAGATAGCTAGACAAAAAGAATTAAAAATAGGATGAACGGAAAGGCGTAGCAAGGTAAACTGTATTCTTTTTTACTAAACCGACGAAATGCAATAACAGTATTGATACTCTTGCATAGTTTGCCTGTATTAGGTTCATACTTACACGCGCAACACAGATCTCTCGTATCGCCACCAAAAAAAAAATAGGAGCCAGCTCTTAGAATATGTTTTCATCCCGTTCCTGGAATCCAAGTATAATAACACTATCCGAAAATACATGGCAGTATCATACTGCAAGCTCTCCAAAAAATATACATCGAGTTTGACTCGAGAGTATTTTTATTTCTGTTGGCGGTTTCTATTTGTCTGTTTTCATCTTTCTTTTGCATGCTCCCTTCCGTTTTATGGCTTTCGTAATCGAATTTAAAAGAAGTTTGCTCTTACAAATGTGTTTTGCTTGGTCATGCAATATAAGTATTTTTAGAACGTCTATCAAAATATTTATATTATTTTAACGAGTCAAATATGTGGTTCTATTTTATTTCTTAGGTCTCAGATAAATGCGAAATATGTTATTAAGTGCTTCAGCAAGTGCTACGCCATGGAAAATCGAATTCCTGTGTTATGAACTTTAGCACTTTTGGAACTGCCGTAAAAATTGCAAATATATTATTATTCATATTTTTTTCTAATTGCCATATCAAAGTAATAATTTTCTAAAGATATTGTTCTTTGTCACAAATTTAAGTTTGATGGTATAATTATGTACACACCTTCAACCTTGATTCGTTAGTTTAGTATTAGTAGATACTTAATTTAGATTTTATATCTAGAAAACGATATATAAAGATAGCAATAAATATGTTGAAAATAGCTAATGATTTTTAGATGTTTCAACACTTTCACATTTGGCGCGGCGGTATTCTTATTAAGGACATAGACAACCGCCAGCGCCTTTTGGCCTTACCTTAAGTGTTGTTTAAATTTCAACAAAATTAGATATTTACTAAGTCTGGATAGTAAGACTGGACGTAAATATATCTACAAATTTATTTTACGGAACTACGAGTCAGTTGGTTGCGCCAGTACAAACTAATACTGACGACATTAAAAAAAAAAATAGACGTATACACAGACAGATATTAAGTTAATCCTATAAAAATTCTACCTGTGGAGGTACGGATGAGGCAATAAAATCTGGACGATTTCATTTATTTTTCTTCACATTATAGGACCAAACCGCCGAGGGTGACCCCTATTCTGAGCGCAGTACATTCAAATGATTCACCCCCGCGATTACATTACACTAACATTTAAATTCCCGCCTCTTTTGTGGAGCAATAGGGTTGCGGCTGATTTATGACGTCGTCTATTTCGTATATTTTATTTGAAGGTACATGTAGGTTGTACTAAATTTGTGACGAGGAACACTGCACATGAATAATATACATCACTTTATTTATCGTGCGCACGCTAACTTTGTTTTAGGAAAAATATTTTGATGGGACACAATGGATCACTCTAGTTGTTGTAGTTTCGTTTGTATTTTTTTTTATAATATGATAACAGTTTTGTTTTCTACTGTTGGTTTTTTATGGATATGAATGCTGCAAAATGTGATAAAAATTTTATAAATCAGTACCGTCAGCCTGTGGCTTCATTCGCGTTCATACTTTTTTAAAGACGACTTTCGCTCCAGTTTTGTTTCTTGTATCGCGAAGTACTGTATAAACATAAAAAAAATAAACACGAATAACTGGAGACTAGGAACAATAATTTGTCATCACACATTTTTTTGATCCGCGTGGGATTCAAACCGACAACGCTCGCCGCAGTGGCATTAGTGAGGGGATCACTTAAGCTTCTACGTCATCCGCCATTATTATGGTATAGCTTTCTAGAGGAGTAAAGTAATATTTAGAATCGATATCTGGTTCGGATCAAAGAATTATTAAATTTGTGTATCAAGGAATTCTCGATAGCAGGACGAAGTCTGGAGCCGAGTCTAGTAGATAACAAAAAGATTACCGCCTATTAAGTAAACACAAAGAGAAAAGTTAAGCTTAAGTAAAAAAACTCGTTTATTTTTGCGTTTGATTACTCAATTGGACGTTTGTTCGTTAGCCTCGGGCTTATACGTTGCATTTACATACTCGTACATAAATACTAAGTAACGATACTTATAAAATTACGTTTAAGGTATAGAGCAGTATACTTTAAACTTAGGGATTGATAATATTAGAAAATATGGTCAATCGACTCGAAACTGACTATAAGTTTGCTTTTGTCTCTCACTTGCTTTTTTACTTAAACATCATCAACTGCTTAGATAAAATTGGTATTCCCTCAAATATATTTGTATTTTTTGATAAGGTAACATCTTTATGAAAACCTTACAATAAAATTTGATACTAATCTCAGATCTGACTTCTGTATGTATATAAAACTTTCGATTTGTTTGAACTAATGTTTAAAGTATCACTGTTTCACACACGGTTTCTGAAAAGACAAACAAACATATTTTAATAGATGAACAAATGCATGTCGAGTCCTGGGATTGGCTGACAGAATTATCAACTAAGAAAGGTTCCAGAAAAGTTCTGGAGTGACGGCCACGCACAGGAATACGCAGCAGGCTACCCCTGCTGCGTATTCCTGTGCGTGGCCTACCACAAGGTGAACCGACGACCTGGTAAGAGTCGCAGAAAGCGGTTGGATGTGGGTAGCCGAAGACCGGTCTGTTTGGAAAACCTTAGGGGAGGCCTATGTCCAAGTGGACGTCTTTCAGCTGAGATGATGAATCAAATTATTTGCGTCGATTATGACATGTCGTAGCCATAGTTCAGTAACCGAGTTGTGTACTATTACTTTAACAGCTTTTGCTACGATTAAGCCATTGTAAAATTAATTAATTAAAACCAATAATATGTTTATTTATATATGTCATAAAGGTTACTCTAACTGTGACGTTCATAAAATATGTTAACTTAACACTTATGAACGTGAACGAATTTTCATTTATTTTTACCAGTTGTCATATTCAGCAATGCAAGGGCGTAGAACCAATGAGAAGGACAGGCAAAAACCTTACTTTGAACTTTGAACTTGGCGATTGAATGGAGGCCATCCTTTTAATCGCCAAGTTCAAAGTTGTAAGGCAGCGAGTCGAGTTTGAAAATATAATAGAGTACTTTCATCCTGTCTTCCCATACGAAAAATTTTAACTTAAGCTACAGGAAAGGGGAGCAATAATAATTTCATCTCCGTGTATACATTTTATTGTTTAATTAAGCCGCTTGTGCGTTATTAAATTACAAACATATTCAGTTTATATCCGCGTTGCTGCGTAAAGCCTGAAATAATATGGCTGTATGGCACATTTTTTTTTCATTTCCTGACCCATATGCGACTTATTGTATTTACCCAACGTAATTATTTATTTTTAAGGAATCCTATTACCATCCCTATTATACCTTTTTTAATATTATAAATGCTAACAAAATAACGGGTAACATTTAGTTATAAATAATACCTTAATTTATGCCATAGATAGATCTATATTAAATTAAATAGTTTATATTCGCTTTAACGAAACTTTTTAGGGCAAACATAATAAGGACAATATTTAGGCGATTATCACACGCCACCACGCACAGCCGCGGAGGGCGGTGGCGCTACAGCGAAAGAGTACCGCTCGACCGCGCGGTTGGGCGGTGTACGTGTGTTAGGCATCAACGGATTTAGTAGAGGCCAATGCGACATGAGATCCGCTTCACCGTCTACCGCGGCGGTGCGCGGTGCCGTGAGTTAATCGCCTTACCCGAGAGTTCTCCATAAAGTTGTAAACGATTTATAAAGTCTGCTAATCCACACGGGACCAGTGTGGTTGACAAAACTTTACATTTTTCATGCTGAAAAGAGGCCTGTGTCTTATAATGAGACAGCTTATAATATAGGGTTGTATTGCACTTAGTACTAACTTATTAGTGCTTCAAAATGACATACACAAATATAAATTTTTAAAATTTTATTTTAAGATAATTCCATTGTTGTTATTTATTTCGTGGCTATACCTTGAACTCCTTGGAGTCCGGACTAAAGTCAACTTCTAAAATAATCCGATTATGATTAGCATAATATTAACTATACTGCGTTAATATATTTATTAAGAATTTACGTGGCCTATATATCTACTACTCCCTCCCGTTCCTTTTCTTTTATCCCATTATTAATTCCTTTTCCTTCACTTCTGTATTGCAAGAGTGATACCCTACGCAAGTGATCATGACTTGCGGTAATTACCGTCTGACGGGTCATACGCTAATTTGTAATCTTTTATGTATAAAAACTAAAATTAAACAGTGTGTCATTTATCACTTAAAATACACTTGAGAGCAATAAAATCGCACACGTTGACTTTTTGTTGTTAAAGCAGTTTTTTTCATAAATGTGAATACATATTAAAATAAAACTTACACTATTTGAATGTTTACTTCAGTACCTTTCTAATGATATCAAATACAGTGTAAAAAAAGTACCCATAGGGAGTTTTAGGGCACAAAACCCAACATACGGATAAAATTACCCAATTTAGCTTAACAAAGAATAAAAATAAAACTCAAAATGCTTGATCAAATTGTTTTTTAATAAGGTGTATTCCCTCCCCTAGCCTTGATTACAGCTCTTAATCGGTTTTTCATGGACCGTATTAATTTCACCATGAAATCTTGTGGTATGGCGTTCCACTCCTCTTCAATGGCAAGTTGAAGCTCTTGGAGGCGCGTAGGAGCAGGGCTTCTTGCTCGAACTCTTCTTTTTAGCTCATCCCAGACATGCTCAATCGGATTGAGATCAGGACTACGAGCTGGCCACTCCATCGCGGTGATTCCAACATCTTCCATGTAGTCGCAAACTGTTCTAGCGACATGCGGTCTGGCGTTGTCGTGCATTAAGAGAAAATCTTCTCCCATAAGCCACGCAAGCGGCCTCACATGTTCTTCGAGCACTTCTTCGACGTATCGTGCAGCCGTCAAACTTCTCGATCTCGGGCCGGTATTCGCCGTAGTGATGAATACAATGTCAGTTTTAGTGTCCAACATTATGCCACCCCAAAACATACACGATCCACCTCCAAAAGCCACACGTTCGCTTATGCAGCATTGTGAAAATCGCTCTGATGACCTTCTGTAGACCCTAGAGCGTCCATCATGACCATGTAAAGTCATTCTGCACTCATCAGAGAACATAACAGCCCGCCATTGGTCATACGTCCAATTTAAATGTTCCCTAGCAAATTGTAGCCGGGCTTGTCGGTGAGCTGTGGTCAATTTGGGACCATTTGCTGGGCGATGTGAAGTCATTCCTGCTTCACCTAGTCTTCTTCGAACTGTCCACCGACTTATACTGACATTGCGAACTTCTCGAAGCTGTTGTCCCAGTTGAACCGCGTTCAGTTGCCGATTTCTCAAAGACCTTGTCACAAGAAAGCGGTCATCACGCTCTGATGTTGTGCGTCGCCGGCCAGATCCTGGTCGCCGAATGTAGCCACCGGTCTCTTGGAACCTCTGGTATACACGACGAACAGAGTAGCGGCTCAAATTTAGCCGTCGAGCAACTTCACTTTGGTTATGGCCTGCTTCGAGCAAGGCAATAACTTGAGCGGCTTCTGCGGGCGTGGTATCCATATTTTTCCAGTAAATCCGTATGCTTCCAGTAGAGATGTTATCACGTTGACCTTCGGTATGCAACTGAATAAAAATTCCAATAAACTGACCTTTTTATACCTGCGGCTAAGGGTGCAAGTAGTGACAACGCAAACGCGTGAATTTGGGGAATTCGGTGTACGGTCGGTTTTTGTAAGTTACGTGAAGGTCAATGATTTTAATTTTATGTTTTTGTAAAGCTAAGCTTGTATGCTTTAATTTTGTCTAATGATTTTTACTCAATATCTTTCGATTTTAGAAAACAATCAGTAATAAACCAAATTACAAGGGGTGTGCGATTTTATTGCTCTCAAGCGTAATTAAGCGACCTAAATACAGTAACATCTTTTAGGTATATAAAAAATCACTTGTACGTAACCCTTTAACTGCATTATTAAGTCGGAGTCATAACAGAAGGCAAAGATTACCCAGGAGAGTAATAATGTCGAATAAAGAATATAAAACGACAATAAAAAGAAATATATCGAAGCACGCGGTACTTCTGCCAAGTTATCTACAAATTGCCCAACGGACTGGCAAGCGACTTGGACGCAGTTTTCGCAGGCCACAATTTATTGTTCGTATTACGTGTACTTATTGAACACTAGCTTTTGCTCGCGATTTCGTTCGCGTTTTTTTAGATGAAAGTTACTCTATGCCCTATTCTGAACCCCTGACAACATGTATGACAAATTTCATTATGATCAATCAAGTAGTTAAGGCGTGAAAGCTTAACAAACAAACAAACTCCCATTCGCATTTAAAATATTAGTTAGGATAGATGACTATGCACATAGGTCCCAACGAATGCCACATATTTAATATATGTTTGTTTTTATTGGCGAGTAATGCGTAGCAAAGACAACACCGACATTCTAGCTCGATATTGCTCTTTTTCACGAGTCATTTCAGCCTAAAATTGGTCAGGTAACGCTAAACAATACTTGCGTTATCAAGCCACTATTTAATAGAGTTACTTGCAGTACAATCTACCAGGTTAGAAACAGAGCATTTCGATTGTTAGTGAGAATGTCTCGTCGGTGCTCACGTCAGCAGCGGCCATAAAATCTGATATGGTTTGTTTTGGGCTCGGCATGACGTCACTTTGCCCTGCCATTACATAGTAAGATCTTTTATGATATTTTCCGACGCCCATAAAACACTACAACGTGGTAGGTGTATATATTAGGAAAATATTTTGTATAAGAGCAGTCAAACATTTTTCCTTGAAGATAAAGCACCACAACCCTGACTCAGCGCAATGCAACGATATCTCATACGTTACACGAAAATAATAAGAAATGGAGGAAGATGAATGGATTAGATAGCCATTGCACTCGCTAGATCCACACGCAAAGCGCGCATTAAAAATACGTGTGAAATATGTATGAGTGGAGGCCATTTTTGAAAAATCATAACGTGTATTTCGTACATGATACGGAAGCGTCAGTAAGCTTTAAACCTTTTTAGGGTTTTTATTATTTATAGACACAGTTGATCTGGTGTGCGGCTTCAAATTAATTATAATATAATGAATTTGAATACGTGAACCAGATCACTAGCTCCTCCTCCTCCTCCTGTTGTTCATGTTTAAATTACTGGATTTTTAATCCTGCGGCCAAAATAAGCTTAATATAAATATAAATTTTTAATACAAGTTGTTTAATAACAACTTAGCAAAGGGGCCGGTCACCACTTAATGTGTGTCATTAATACAATTTTAGTTTATTTATTATGTCATTGTCTGTGTACTCGTAAATATAGGAAAATTATGTACAAGAGTTATACTGTGGTGAAATAAATATTATTATTATTAAGAAATAAAAGCGGCGTAATTTTTTATTATAAAGCCGGAATAGCTATTCCGGCTTTGTCCGGCTTTATAATAAAAAATTACGCCGTATTTTAGTGTAGTATTGATGACTAGATTTTGACCGCAGCTTAGCTCACTTAAATGTATGTTAGGTTAGATCAGTACCAGTTTTATGTTTCTGAAAGCCTATGTCGTTTTCTGTTCCACTGACAACGTGTATGCAAAATTTTATGCTGATCGGTCAAGTAGTTAAGGCGTGAAAGCGTAACAAACAAACTCACATTTACATTTATAATATTGGTTAGGATTGGGATGGTGAAGAAAATATTATTTATCAAAGCTTTAAGTAATTGTAGTTATATGTGCCTACTACACCTTACGAACCTTTAATTAAAACATCTATTTTATTAGGCAGTTATCTATAATAACAGGTTATAATTGGCTTTTATATCGATTCGGCACCTTTCTACACTCTACAGTGTTAAGAAATCCCTATCGGATGGATTCTGACAAGAAGAGTTACAATCAGTCAGTTGATTAACTTGGCCAGTCTGTTATCATATTACCAAGGAGGAAAATGAACAAACGGTCCGTCCGATGGGCGTTTGGAACGTTAGAGATACACAATACATAGAACAATGAAGTAGGTACATTTAAGTAGTTATTTTAATCGTCTATATACACACTCACGCCTAAATATCATCAAGGTGATCGCCAGAAGAGTATTATTGGTAACAATAGCACGTATAGTGATCATATTGCCGTTGATCGGACATATTTCCAAATCCCGTTCTGCTACTGAGAATTTTCTAACGAAAGCGTGTAAAACACTTTAATTTTAAAACTAGATGCAGCTAGTTTTATAAAGAAAGCTAAAAATATTTCGTTCGGTATCCAAAGTACTTAATAAATAAAAAGTTTAATGGAGAACAGTGGAGTGCAGTTTCAGCTGAGTTTTTCACTGAAGTATTAAATTAATAACATCTTTATTTAAATGTTATCCACTAGAAAAAAACGTGACTTACACAGATATAAATTCCTGTTAGAGATTTATCTGATCTATAAAAATTCTGATGAGCAATTAGATATCCAAATGTCAAACATTTATGTACATATGTATAATCGTGTTACAGACTTCACCATATACGCAGGCTTTGATATGATTTCTGTGAGCAAAGACGGGTTTCAATGGATATTAGCTTGTATGGGTAACACCAACGAATGCAAAAGAAAAAGCTTGAGTACACCGCTAATGACCGTTATAGCATACAGGCGAATTCAAAATGGCTTATTTAATAAAACTAGCGATCGCCAAGTAGTCGAAAATCGACCATAATTGATTCAAATTTCAAGTTTGATCGTTATTAAGGTTTTATTGACTATAACTATACCCTCATAGTCACATTTCATTTAGTCACCAACTCCACATACATAATATGTAACCATAGTTACGAAGAATTCTACGACATCAGGCGAACAATGCCGAAATTCTACGAACGCGATTCAATGCTTGCATGCTTGTGTCAAATGCATGGTTGTGTGCGTGAAGTGTTTTATCATTAATTTAATGTATTTCTAATGCATATTTTACATAAATATTAGGATTCACCACTCTTTCTCCATATACATTTTAAGTGTGCCAAATTTCATACTCCTCTGTCCGCGCAATTTTCGTAAAAAGGGGTACAAAGCTTTTGCTTCACGTATATAATAATTATAGATAAGAGAATTCGATGCTATGAAAAAATCCGATTTAATGTTTAAATTTGTCAGTTATTCAAAACTGAAATACTTACTAACAAGCTTAACAAGTACAAAATAGAAAAGCTTAATATTAAAAAAGAAGCTTTTATGTTGTAAATTAAAAACTAAAATAATTTTACTCTACCAGAAACTAGCTATTTTCTTTTTTAATTGCATAGGTACATAAATAAAACACTGGCAAGTGAATAAAATTTAACCTGGATGGTTTGTTTTAATACTAGGACTTATAAATTATTAAATCTGAAGAGATATATATTGGTACCAATTCTGTTGTCACAAAATTCTCTAAACTTAACTAAAAATCACAAAAAATTTTTTTAGGCCTGTCTCTTAACGATTTCAGAATACGAAATGTCATTTGAGAGGACTAAACTAAATTTTTGTGATTTTTAGTTAAGCTTAGAGAATTTTGTGACAACAGAATTGGCACCATTATCTAGTTGACATAATTATAAGGTAGAGAACATGCGCAGCGAGTGTCACACGACTTAATTAAATAATTTCGATTCACATTTACTATATCATGTTTTTCGTAATATCTTCGCAAAGCCGTCTTATCTCTTCCCTTACATCTAGAATGTAGGTTCCAGATTTAATAAAAGCGAGATCACAGTACTCGTTTTCGTGACATTACATTATGTACTTACGTATTTTCTTACTCAGAGAGCACTGCGGTAGATATTTACCTCAAAAATACAAAGTAAGCGAAACATAAACATGCTTACGTGAATATTTGTAGAATATTCTGGATTTCTTCCTTTTGAAAGTTATTTCTGGATTCCGTGAGCCTGTTGTTGGGTGAACGCAAACACCATAGTTGTTTATCGATGTTGTTTATGTATGTTTTATTCATTGTTTGTGAACGAAGCTTCCAGGACAGTTGCGGTTGTTTCATGTCCTATTTATGTTCCGTCGCTGACGTAAATTAATTATGAATTCGCTACTTGCGATCGGCACTCGGCAGGATGTCGTTTCCGTCTCGCTACGTGATACTGAACGTATCCTATCAATGTGATGCAGTTAACTGATGTGACAGTTTGTATTGGAACCACACAGACTGATGAAATATCGACCGCAGTCAGAATGTCTATACAATTCCAAACAACTAGAGTTTTGGAATCTATTGATAGACTATATAATTAATGTTGGTTCAATTATATTGCTTACAGCAATATACTGCATCAAACTAAATTTAATTACGGTAATATAATATGTTCAAAATAGAGGCCCGATCTAGTTTATTAAACGTCAAATGCGTTCATGGTTGACATTTATTTTGATTTTGGAAAATACAATTTGTAATAGTAATGACACTGAGACTACAACGGAAATCTATTTTAACAGTTTTTTTACAAATTAGATATTAGATCTAAAATGGCTAAAACGCTGGGAAATAACGATGACTGTTGTATGTAAACAAGAAAAAATAAGTATATATGAATATTTTATTTTGAATAAATATAAGTAATCAAACAAGCACTTAGGTAGCCAGTGCTTATAAGCGAACGTGTTTACTCTATATTCAACATATACATTATGGGTACGCTAAAAATCAAATAAATGAATGATTACTATTTAATGCGAAAATGAGTTAAGTGTGCTAGCATACCAGATTTAAATTAATATACATCTGTGCCTCCTGTGACGAGTGATATAAATTGAGTTGTACCCTTTTTGTGATTTTTACATAGAAATGATCAGAAAAAAATTAGGATTTTTTTGATCTAACTCACGTTCTTCTATCTACCATAGTTTCGGAGATAATTTTGTGCAAAGTGATATAACTGGCTGGATTTTTGCAAAAATATCGTGAATATAGATATATTTCAAGTTGTAACCTTTATAAGTAAATGCTCCACACATTATTTTTTGTGTTTCATGATATAAGTGTGATATATATTTATTCGCACATTTAATTTTTCATCTTACAAAAAAACAACTTATAAGTGCAATATAATTTAACTGTAATTGTATAATTTATCACATTATAGAGGAGGATGTATTAGAAATAAAAAAGGTACAAGTTATAGGTTTTTAAACAATTACTTTAAATCTATAATATTGTCCACAAAAATGTAAATGAATAGTGAAAGTGAATATTTTTATCTACAAAAATAAGTACTAAAGTTAATCCTAGCCCACTTAGAACACGAACTAGATCTTTTTAAATCTTGTTTTTGTTTTCCTGTAAAGTGTTGATTTTTGACTTGTATCACTTGTCACAGGAGGCACAGACATTTACGCGCTAACATAATAATTATAACAGGATTGACTATAAGATACCAGTGTCACCAGACTAAAACTACTAAAATTTACGCGAGAAAATGTGATAGGTACAAGTACGTACTATCAATTCATATCAGCTAGTATTTTTAGCAACGATGCGTATCTTTTTTCTAAAAGTCGTTGCTTCCAGAAGGCAGTTTGGTCAAAATATTTTTCCTTGTAAAACATTTAAGCGGCTACTGGCTGTTTAGCAAAGCATTATCTGAGATGTTACGTAAACACTAGAGTGTTTTATTGCCTCTTTCATAAAATATCGTATTGTGCTCAAGCTGGTTTCTCCATTAAGTGAAATAACAGGCTGTCAATGTTCTTGTAAAGGATTTTCTTCGAGACCTTGATAACGCCACAATAACATCTGCGAGGTCCCGACGCGCAGTATTACAGACGCCAATGTCTGAAATAATGCAATAAACGCCGCCTCGAGATAGCTCATAAAAAAGAATTTTCACATAGTAAATCTCGATCTTAAACTCTGTTTCCTTAAGTAAAGTTCAGTTAGAATATTTTGAGTTACAAATGTGAACTGTGTTACTGAGTTTTGAATTTGAAATACCTATTTTTGTTTGGCTTACACGAATATAATTATATTAAAACTTACTTCACTCCAATATATTTTATATTTTTGAAGAATGTTTTGTTTTACGACTGCAACCAATCGCAAGGTTTTGTGCTCGGTACCAGAGTCAAAAAAAGCGCCATAAAATATGTATTTGATTTAACTGAATCTGCTTCATGATCCAGATGAGAGATATTAAGTAGAATCCAAAATTAAACTTGTATGTTGCGTTCAACGGTAGTATCCGTGTTAGCACTGGATATCGAATACGTTGCATTGTTTGACATGATTTTCATGTTATGATCGCTCTTGCTGATCATAGATTGCAGTGATTAAAAGTAGTTTCTGTGGTAAGCGCGTACCAACAGACAGGGACACATGACGGTAGGCATTTTTTTATGTTTACGTTGTTTAACTCGATTATTTATTTACAGCTTGATTCTATGGTGCGTATTCCACAATGGGGATCTTATAGAGAATATTTCAAAGACCTGTCTATACTAACGGTATCTTGTCTCTATATATTAACTAAGAAAGTTTATAAGGCTAGTGTGAATGGAACAGTCGCAAGAGGAAAACCTAGGCGAACGTTTCTCGATCAGATCGGAGGCGTTCTGGACAAAGGCCAGGTTAAGAGCTCCTTGAACCGACGGGCGTGTATGAGGAATGTGATGAAAGTGAATGAAGCCAGAGAAGTGTGTAAGGATCGTAGCAAATGGAAATCCGTAGTCTCTGCCTACCCCTCTGGGAAACAGGCGTGAATATATGTATGTATGTATGTATATTGACTGTACTGAGCTAGCTGTCGAAATACATAACTAATTATGAAATAGAAAGGTTATTCAGAGAAAGTACTCTAAGAACAACTTAAAAACAAAGTCACGCCAACCTTAAACATAACAAAGCATTATGCGCAATATTAAAGTGTTAAATTATTCAATTGTCTACTAATAAAATTAAAAAAATATATCTACATATAATACACGTGTTTTTAAAATAAGGATTAAAACCTTTTTATTGGTAAAATCATTGTATTCTGTGGATGAGTTTACTGGCTTATCTTGTAATTGACATTGAAATAGTAATGAAAATGCTTGGTTGGACATTAATAAATATTATTGTCCAACCAAGTAATATTGGTTAGTAGTAGGTAGTAATGTTATTCAATTTGACAATAATTTTAGTTATTACAATTGATAAAGTTGACATTTTATTAAGAATAGTTATGATTATTATGAATAATTGTGAGTAATATAATGTGTTACTGTTATACAATATGTTTTTCCTGTAATTTATTTTAATGGATTGTTTATTTAAATGTATGTAATATATATTTTTAAATTCTTTTATATATTATAATATTCAGACACAATGGTAATAAATTATTAAAGAATAAAATAAATAAATAATAATTCACGCTTACTTGCCGGAATACTTGTCGTAGCAATATAACATTAAACCGAATAAATTATTCTAATGATGGTGGGTGTTTAAAAATAGCTCCACTTACCTACAATCTATAGTGCTTAAGTCTACATAAACTTAAATGTCTACCAAAAGTTATTAAAATAAGATGCAAAATTTAAGGCTTTTAGGTATAATAATTAAAAGTTTCAGCCTAAGTTCTTTAATTAAATATTTAATATGTATAGACTTTTAATGAAGTAAGTTAAGTAGTGTTTTGTATTATTGAAAATAAAATTAACCTTTGTCAATAGTTTAAAATATAACGTACTATTTTTTCTATATCTCAGGTACAGTACCTTTTTCTGGATGAAGGATCGGTCGAGTACCTAGTTAAGGCATGAAAGCGTAACAAACAAACAAACTCATATTTGCAATTTATAACTAACTAACTTTTACCCGCGGCTTCGCTCGCGTTAATTTAGAATTTGACAATCAATTCAGGTTGTACTCTGCTTGTATAATAATATAATTCAATTATGATTCGAAGGACACGTGGCGCCATCTATAAGAAGGTTATTATTGTTTTCCTCGGGAACAGTAATTTTTTTCGAGATGAAAGGTAGCCTATGTCCGTTTCTGTACACCTGTCAACGTATATGCAAAATTTCAGGATGATCGGTTCAGTGGTTTAGGCGTGAAAAGGTAACAAACAAACTCATTTTCGCTTTTATAATATTAGTTAGGAAGTTAGGATAAGATACAATTTATGTAATGAACTATGTAATAAAATATGACTATTATGATCAAAGTGATACTCTTTGATTGTTATAATGTATTAAATTATTTATTAAGTGTATATCTGTGTTTTACTGGCTGTATTTAAGTTAGTTTCTTTCAAATGGACGTAGTCTATGACATTTATCGAGATTTAGTATACAACATCGAAAATCCAAGCGTTTGAGGTTTGATTGTGTAACAAATATCTAAGCTTTTAGCTTTTACATTTATATTATACTAGCTTTTGCGCGCGGCTCCGCCCGCGTGGTACCAACAACGATAAAAAGTAACCTATGTCCTTCCCCAGGTTTTAAACTATATATGTGCCAAATTTCATCTAAATCGGTTGAGTGGTTTAGCCGTGAAAAGGTAACAGACAGACAGACAGACAGTTACTTTCGAATTTATAATATTAGTAAGGAAGTAAGGATTACATAACGATAACAACTAAATTAATTTTATATGCTTAAGTATTAATCGTGTAGCCATTATGTTAATAAATATTATTAAAGCCTTATTTTTGTTCCAGGTATTACTAACGTCATCGCCATCTTATAAAACCGTATGTACAAATTTAGTAATTCTTTGGTAATAAAAGTATTTATGATGCGCTACGACGACTGCGACGGTACAACCTATCCAGGCCAATGATATCATCTACAGAAAAGAACGAGAAATATTACAAACGCATAAAAAGTATTTTTATTGCCTTTTTTCATTGGTAAAACAACAGTTCAACAAATTCTCACGCAAAACACTTAAAGCATTCTTTCAAGTAAACTCTTTCCGTATCTATTGCATTAGTCATTAGTTCAAAAAACAAAGTAGTCTGAGTACCTGATTTCGTTACTATGAAGGTCATATAGGTGTCCAGTTTTAAATATCATTGGTTTAGGTTATGTAGTTTTGCAAACTGAAAACACACTTTTATTTTGAAGCTTTGACTTTTGAAAGCAGCACGGAGTCTGCGGATATGCCAAGTACGACAATATGTCACTCTTTACCATGCGGGGCTTGAAAACAGCAAGGGCGTGACGTACCTCTCCGTATACTCAGGGGCTTATAGGCGTGAATATATTGGCTAGCATGGTTCCATTTATGAGGATATGAATCCACCTTCACTTTTTCGATTACCGCCGAACGAGTTAGCTTGTTGTGACCACGACCGGTGTAATCTGGTCGAAACCTAAAGCTAAACAATATGCGTTATCGCGTTAGTTCCCGTTAGAAATAATATTTATATCATGCAACGCGAAACTTTAAAAGTTATCACGTGATTTTGAACATTTTGCTATACTTACATAATTTACTGTTAAGCACTTCTAAAAGTAATTAAAAGAAAGGTATATATTTTATACAATAACACTTAATGACTCTTTAAACACTACTGCGTGGCTTAAATACTACCCTTGACGATGTATTTCTTTTATTATGTAGCGACGGTTGTTAATTTTACGGTTGTTTTGTTTTATTGGTGGAAAATATTTTACTTAAAGCATACCTAAGTTTCTAAGCGACTTGGAAATATAGATGCGGTGAAGTCACTTGTCAAAAGAACAATATACATTGTTGAAGGTTCTCCCATTAGTTAAATAGAATTGAAGTTGGTTGAAGTTTGGCAAAGCTTTTAGACTTTCGTCATTTTTATATTTAATACTGTATACAACGGATCCTAATCACATAACAACAAGTCGATTGAAATGTCGGGAAAAATAGATATTTATCCTTTTGAATACCTACCAACGCGATTAAGACCTGTTGTCTAATATTGTATTAGAACAATACTATGTATATTATATATGCGTATTGGTTAATCTGTTGGCCAAAGTTCGAACACACACAATGCTGTTTTCATTGTGTCAGGTTGCCGGCTAATTGAGGAAGTAAATAAATTTCTTTCGCACATACGTATATAATTTATTTCTATAGACTTGCTATTTCAGCTATACATATGTATGTGATCTCGTCTACGTCGTCTCGTGTACATTATTTTGGTTTTACTAACGCTTTAAATGTGTAAATCTCAAATATACGCAAGCTTATTACGCGCACGAAATACTGCTCACCGCGGTACTGCTAAAGACGAAAGAATATTATTCGTGTTGCCTGACGGGTAGCACCAAGCGCAGGCAGCAACAACTAATCAATAATATACTTAAGTATCATTTTATAGAGCCTGTTATTGTCACAAATATTGATTCCGAGTCAAATTTGTCCTACGTGTAAATTTTTTTTATGTTGTTATGTCCCACGCGACATAGGAATTATGGCTTGTAAGGGAGTTGTCGTTAACAAAGAAATTGCCATGCTGCATACATGCATGCAAGCTTGTACTGATGAATAGATAATGCCGACAAATGATAAAGGGACGAAGTTCGTAGCTGCTGCAAGTTGCGAGGAAACTTTTCACGAGTTCCGCTTGTTGTATCAAACAACAAAGTTAATATTATCGTGTCACAGCAGAATAGTGTAATGTAGATATTTACTTAAATTCTGGTTGCATTCGGTCGTGATGTCGATACGAACTTAAAATAACAACAGCAATACTAGGTATAAAATTATACTGCAGCAGAAAAAATTTATAGAATTTTGTTACAAAATATTTTACATACAATTTTGCCCACGGTTTCGCTCGAGTTAACCTAGATTTTGTAAATAAATTTTCCTTTGGGAACATCACTTTTTACAGGATGTTAGTACTTATGTCCTTTTTTATACCCCTGACAACATGTATGCTAAATTCCATGATGATCATTCGAGTAGTTAAGGCGTGAAAGCGTAACAAACAAACAAAGTCACATTCGCATTTATAATATTAGTTAGGATAGGATTTGCATTTCTATAAATGGCTTTTCAAACCGCATTGAGCCAGCATGGTGGACATGGCCTAACTCTTCTCAAAGTGAGAAGAGGCCCGTGTTTAATCTATTATTATTATATAGACGGCTGTAGACTGAAGTGATGCGCCCGCATCGCCAGCCAACAGCTTAGGACCCATCAGCGAACCAGTTTGTTTCCATTACCTGACGTCGCAGATCAGCAAGTTTTTGTATTTTATAACTAAAAAATCATGCTGTACATCGAGTATACTAACACACAGCTAGAAGTAGAAAAGCATTATATATTTAATAAATTTCAAACGTCAGCCTGTATTTCCGCTACCGAATACGCACTACAATTCAAACTCAGATTTGAATATGAACATTATAACATAGTTACTATACATAAATTTATATACAACAAAATTCAAACGTTCGTCGAACAATGTGTGGCACGGTAATGTTCACAGTTGTATTACTGCGTACTTTGTTTTATTATGTAGTGTATGAACTTGCTAATTTACGTCAACACCTACCTGCAATGTTAACATTCGTAAATTGGTGTTAGTGTTGACAATTTTCGTATGACACGCGTGTAGTTTAGAGTCTATTTACAATTCACGTGGTTAAAAGGCGTCCGTGTTGAATTAGGAGTTTAAAATAAGAGTCGTAATTTATTAGTTAGTTGTGTATGTATATAATATCAACCATGCATATATACTGTCCCACAGTTGGGCACAGGGGTCTTCTTCTAGTGCGGATTGGCAAACTTAACATATCTTCGAAAATATTACGTAGAATTCTCAGACATGCAGGTTTCCTCACGATATTGCCCTTCACCGGTAAAGCAAGCTATAGTTAAATATTATTTAACACGCGTATAACAACGAAAAGTTAAAGCTGCCTTGGGATCGAACTCGAGACCTCGGCGTGGCAGTCCAAAGGTCCCCTACTAGGCTATTGCTGCTTGATGTATATGTAGGTACATGTATGTAGGTATATGATGTATATGTAGGTAAGTAGGTACTTATACTTACTTTACTTTAGCTTCAGGGAAAATGTTTACAATATCACTCTGATTGTTGGGATACCTTGTTATCACGTTTAGCCAGTTACTACGAACGATTTGCTTAGACTCCAAACTACTTCTGAAAACAGCAAATTAAATTCTATTATACTTTAGCGCATTACGAAACATTCATGCTGAAATCAGCGAGGCTCTACTACTCATAAGTACATAATATATCACTGAATGTACATAGCCTCACGTCATATCCTAGTATGCCTAGGCTGTGGTGGATTACACCCACATTGGTCCAGCTGTTTTAAGTCTACGTAATAGGGGATGAAATTATTGCCGTCTACTGGACAAATCTCGAAACTCCCTGCTGTCTTGTCCTATAACCCAATAACACTTTACCCGACTCGGGAATCGACCCCTATTCGATTGTCAAACTCCACGCCCTGACTTGTCGCATCATTGATACCGCTCAGTGTGACTCATGCGCGGTATTGTTGTCGAATTGTCCTCATCATTAATACCGATGGTCATGTATTTTTTAAGATTGCCATTTCATCGCTCGCCCTGTACAGATTGGTATTACAATTCTGTCAATTACAATAATCAAGCCGATTTGCGTTTCAACTAACCAGCAGATTAGGCTATTCCGGTGCCTCATTCAATACGATAGGCAGCGGCTTGGCTGTGTCTATTTGCTATGGTTCTGCGATGCCAAGTACAGACATAAGCGTTCGCTGCCGCATACTACTAAGTAGTCACATAAGAGTCGACTTGCCCTGCGATAAAAAGTATAGGAAGCTATTCTCCTTATTTATTTAAAAGACAAATCCCGCACTTGGAATAGTTCCTGTGTCACAGGGGACTTAACGAGGCGCTCATAGCCAGTTGCACTCACTGATCGGTAAACGATTAGCGAGGTTAAGCAACGTTGGGTGCGGTCAGTCTATAGATGGGTGACCACTTAGTGGTATTTCATCTGAGCGTCTCTGTGCTTTGGAGGGCACTTAATAAATCGGTCCCGGTTGTTGTCAAATTGAATCGTTAAGCCATGTCACAGGCCTACGGGCGGCTTGAACAACTCTTGATAACAGGTTGGCCACTAACCACACGAAAAAAAAAGAAGAAGGGGACAAAAATTTAAACAGCGGACACAAAGAACACGCAGACTCAGAACAACAATTTGTGCATCACACAAAGTTTTGTCCCGCGTGGGATTCGAACCTACAACACTCGGCGCCTTGACAGAGGCGAGGCGACCACTTAAACCACTAAGCCATCCGTAGAGTCACTGTATATAACTATGTTTTAATTGTAAAACAGGAAACTGTTAGTTTCGTGTACACATGAGTATTTAACACTAATAAATAATTAGTATCGACTGAAACTCACGAACGCGTATAACTAACTTATGTTCTACAACGTATAATGGGTTATTTGATACCTAGTTAGTTAAGCAGTCTGTTGCTTTATGTGCTGTTATTATATTTTAGTACCACTGTTTTTCGATCTATGAGAAAATCTTTATGCTTTTAAATAAACCGTGTTTTTTTTTTTTAAATCAACGCACAAGGAATAATTCCTGTATCGCGGGGGACATTACAATGTATGTATTTACAAAAAAAAAGTATATATGTATGTTTATCCATTGTCTAGTACCGATAGTACAAGCTCTGCTTAGTTTGGGCTAGATGGTGTTGTGTGTATGTGGTAGAATATTATTATTATTATTATTATTATTTAAACAACGGACACAAAGAACATATAGAATTGGAACAACCATTTGTAGATCACACAAAGTTTTGTCCCGTGTGGGATTCGAACCCACAACACTCAGCGCAGTGGCACTGACGAGGCAACCACTTAAACCATCCGTGCAGTCAATAACATTCCCTGTAGTATATCTAAGTAGGTTAGTGCACCAAGGCTTGTATGGCACCATTTTTATCGTCTCGTTCTGGTATACGTTTCATGCTTTCGTAAGTTGGTTCAGCAGCATACGACCATTATTTAATTTACTTTTTCCACAGTGATATAGATATACGAAAGAGTTCGAGTCCGAAATTTTAGCTATTACGAATATTGAATATTAATATATGTGTTCAGTATTAATATATGTGCATGTGAGTTTGTTTGTTTGTTACGCTTTTACGCCTAAACTACTCGACCGATCATCATAAAATTTGGCATACAATGTGTATCAGATCAGGGGAACAGAAAAGGACATAGAGTACCTTTCATCCAGAAAAAAGTACTGTGCCCAAGGGATAGCAAATTAACGCGAGTGAAACCGCGGGCAAAATCAAGTTTAAATATAAAATGAACTGTTGAAAAGATCACCAGTTGTAGAGCCTTCAAACGACTCCGCGAAGTATCTATGGCCACTTCTAACATTATAATAATAATAATATAATAATATCATCCCTGTATTAAACTGTCCCACTGCTGGGCACGGGCCTCTTCTCAGTGTGAGAAGGGTTAGGCCATAGTCCACCACGCTGGCCCAGTGCGGGTTGGCAGACTTCACATAGCTTCGAGAACATTATGGAGAACTCTCAGACATGCAGGTTTCCTCACGATGTTTTCCTTCACCGTTAAAGCAAGCGATAATCAACTATTTAATACGCATATATCTTCGAAAAGTCAGATATGCGCGCCTTGGGTTCGAACTCGAGACCTCTGCGTGGCAGTCCAACGGTTTCCCACTAGGCTATTCTAACATTACCAAACTTAAAATATTCAAAGCAAATCTAGTCTAAAAGTTTTCTATCTATAAAATGTATACGTGACCTAACATGGTGCACAACAACACAAAACCTAGTTTATATTTTGTCGTGTATCAACACTATCAAAAGGGTGAGCTTCTAACTAATAGACACGTCCTTTTGACGTTGTTGCAAGCTTTTGTCTGCACTCCACTCATGTGAAATTTTGTTACAGCATGTACAAAACTGCATTTTTCTGGATAAATTGAACGCGTTTTTGCTACATCAGCTACAAAGAGATCGTAAAATATTCCTGTAGAGCGGATCAGCCATATTTTTGTACTCATGTCTAAATTGTGTATTATGAGTGTATGGATAGCATTGTTCGCAGATATAAGTGTTGAAACTAATATTTACTATTCAACCGGCTGAAGGTTCTTGAAAGGATGTGAGGATTCAGTTTTAAAAGAAGATGTCTACATAAAATCATTATTTAATGTACGAATCTGCTTTAACAACCAAATCTGGTAACCTGAATATTTTTCTGGTTATCAGTATTATTATTTAGAGGTTAATTGCTGAGTGATATCTATAGTAGGTACTAATTGCAGATATTATTTTTATTTTATTAAACTAAGGTTTAATCAATTTATTGGTGAATTCATAACATACACGAAGAACGCCGGCTGCACGCACGAAAAAGGATGACTCATTGTCCCGTTACGCTCATTGTAACGTTACGGGAAAGAAATTTTGTTATGACGTTGTCACATTAAACTATCGTCCGTAAACCGACTTTACAGACAACCAATTTTTTTTTAAAGTGCCTCTATTCCATCTCATAATAGACCGAAAATAAATATTATTTGAAATAACTTAATAGACTTTCAAATCTAAGAATTGCATTAGTCAAGTCAGAAAATTCAGTAAAGCGAGAGGCAATTAACTTTTCAATATGACTTTAAAACCTACCTTACAGACGGTTTGGCTTGGCTTACAGAGTTTTAAGAAAATTCTATTTAATGGATTCTATAAGTCCTACGAAGGAAAGACAATTATTTTTATTGACTTACAAACAGGCAGTGCAAACTGTGCAAATATGATTAAATAAATATATGTACCAGAGTACAATAGATCAGCAGTGTTACTCCGCCGGTTTTTTTTCTATCCTGCCAAAAATACTTAAAATGAAGTAGAGTATATATACCTAAATAGTTTACAGAAAAGTTGTTCATGTAATGGATGGCGTGTTTAATCTAATCTTAAATCACAAGGAAAAGCTCGCTTCCTTTAAGTATAAATCTACACGCGATCTATATTTAATTAAGGACTATGATCGTGAGGTAGGTTCTTGAATTATTTATTTTTAAACAACATCCTAATATCATGTTCAATATTAATACAAATCGACCGAATGACTGTAGGTGTTCTTTGCGCCTGTTGCTTGACGTTGGATGGCGTAGTGGTTCAAGTGGTCCCCTCGTCACTGTCCTTGCGCTGAGTGTTGTGGGTTCGAATCCCACACGGGACAAAACTTTGTGTGATCGACAAATGGTTGTTCCGAGTCTGGGTGTTATGTGTGTCCGTTGTTTAAATGTTTGTAAAGTTCCCTGCGACACAGTATTTATTCTTAGAGCGGGCAATATCTTTTTTTTTAAATCTATCTATACTTATAATAAAACTGTAGAGAGGTCAATTCTGTACATTGAATATATATTCAAAATTAATATTGGAGGATGAATGGTGATCGATACTGATGACAAAAATGCAATCAGTAAATTTTTTGTCTGTCTGTCTGTATATGCACGCATGGGTCAAAAACTACTGAAGGGATTTTAACCAAACTTGGTACGATTGTAGTCCATACTCCTGGGCAGGTTATAGGCTATATAACATAACGCTAAGACACATTGGAGCTGAGCAGTGACGATAAATTTGAATCAAGTCGGATGAAAATGCGCTTTCGAGCTCTTATCCTCGCATACGTTGATCATACATGGTCTTCAAAAGATCTACAAAAAAGTCCTCAATAGTATATATCTATCTTTTATAACTTATCCACAATAACGTGTTTAATCGTTAGGCATTTCTTCAAAGTGTATTAAATACATAAATATATTGTATTTCACATAGATATATATTTATCAAACTCCCATATTCAAAAAAGACACTTTAATATTTATAATATAAAAGAAAAAATATAGACATTGTTTTATAAACACACAAGATATAGTTGAAATAAAACTTCCAAATCTCGCCGCGCCAGTATGGGTACGGCTATACGGTTGATTTTTGTTTATCGCGCGAAACGGCCATCCGCTGCATTTATAAAAAGGCGGGGGCGCTCACGCGCCGACTTCACTCACATTTTGTTTGTTTGGATGAACACGCTAATCTAAGGAACTACGGGTAAAAATTAGAAAAATATTTCAGTGTTGGATAGCCCATTTAAAGAGGAAGGCTATAGGCTATATAACATCACGCTACGACCAATAGGAGCGGAGCATAAATGAAAAATGTTGCAAAAACTAGGAAAATTCTCTTATGTGAAGCAAACGAAGTTGCGCGGGTCAGCTAGTAAATTAATAAAGAAGTTCTTAGGTCTACCACGACATAGGCATTGTTCTATTGCGGCAGATGCTTATAAAAATAGAAATGTAAAGAAAAGTATCGCAAGAACACCGATATGTCTACAAATATTCTATTATCTAAAGTTGTCCTCGTGCTCATGTCTAGTTTAGATTTTAAAGTTATATTTGTTTCTTTGTTTAATATATTTTCACGGTATGTTAAGTTGTTACTTAGTGATAGTGAGTTTTTTACCCTAATGATTGTCATGCTTTTATTTTTAATGAGAAACAGCTATGGTATTCTGTAAAAAATCACCTTGACCCCTATTGTCACTTCGGCAGTTGCCATAGTAACTATATATTATTATTATCATGATTACTTTTCGCAGGGAGATTGTGTAAAAGTGTACAAGCAAAGCGGTCTGTTTACGTAGGTCTAGCTTAAAATTAAATGAGCTAGTGTTTATCGATATCAGTATCAGTATATAGTGAAATATAGAATGGCTAAAGATTTAAATCTTAGATGAAAGAAAGAAAGATATATTTTATTCGCCTAGAATATGGTACATTAGATAGTGACATCAAGTAACAGCCCGACATATTCGCCTATAACAGGCATGCGAATATTTGCTCATACATTATTATATTACATTATATAAGGTATTGACAATTTTCGACCTGTATTGAAAAACAAACTATAATATTAATAATAATTCAATTAGAAAAGAAAAACAAGTTAAAAACGATTAAAAAAAACTTTATTCGGAGTGTAAAAGCACTTTTAAAGTAACCATTTTGATTTTGATTTGAATTGCTGCATATGTAGTTCTCTTATTACTTGAGGAATATGATTATAAACTTTTATTGACATTATGTAGCTATTTCTATGACAAAGAGTACTTTTACACAATACATGTCTTAGTTTAGTTGGGTCCCTTTTTAAGAATTTACTATCTTCACTAACCTTTGTAAAGAATCTTTTATTATTTTTAACACATATGCCAAATTCCATAATATATAATGTAATAGATGCACCTTATCATACGTATATATTTTATTTTTAATAATAAATTCTTTATTGCAACAAAAAGTTTATACATTTACAGTGTCAGCCCTGATTCCCAAACTAGCGTGAGCTGTATGTTGGGAAACAGTCCTTCCTAAAAGCAAATTATACAAAATTGTTACAATAAGCAAGATATAACACGTAAATGTGTCCACAGTTAGAGTGAGCGCACACAGATAGAGAACGATACTATACAAATTTTAATATGCGTAAGCGGTCTCATAATATATTTACAACTTGGATATTGTGTTGGCATTGTGCGTCAGATGAGAAATGAACGTCCAGAAAGGTAATATTTAAAGTACGGCGCATGTATTATTTAAATCTTTTAGAATATGTACTAGCTAGTCCACCAGACACAATTCTGCTGTTACCCGTAGGTGGCGCCATTAGTTTAAGCACAACTTGTACAGCACAACGTTATCTATCGTATCCTAGTAGGTATAGCAAAGAACTATTGCATCAACAGAAAAAATATATGGTGCGAAAATGACCCCAATCTGTTAAGTTGTTCAATAGTTACACGATCGAAAACACCAATGTATATACATATATTATATAAAGATAATCTTGGTGCTGGTGCGACCTTCCACATAATGTAGTTAGAAGGTAGGTTCTAAGTAGTTTGCGGTGTACCCCGCATCGTCTGGTGTATTTTAAGCTTTGAACCGCTTTAATTTAATAAATATTTTGGTAAATAATGAATCCGTTTTGTTTGAAGCGTACTTAAATTATGTTTAGAATTGTAATTCGTGATATATCGTAGTTAGCTACAATAGCAAAAGTTTTTGAAGTGAAAACTTCCTTAGGCGCGTTGAGCACTTCTTGGGTGAACAAAAATCATAGAACTCGCGTCATCGTCACGCTTCCACGCTTTCCATTTTTGAATTATTTTAGAATACTAGCGGTCGCCTAGTGCTCGAAATTCGACCAATAATATTGCTGATATATGTCATTATAATATATTGATATAATTATGTAACCATAATTACGCGCTTCGACTGCGTGTGTCAAACGCACGCTTTCCATTTTTGAATTATTTTTGGTTTATAATTTAGTTTATAAAGATGTGTTTATGATCAAGGATTATAGTTTTCACTTCTATCGGCAGTCCCCATAGACTGCCCAATTTTTTTTCCAGACAATATTCCCAGCAATTTGGGTTTCAAATTACTAGTAGATATTCTTGTTAACCCCCGAGCTAAACTAGAATGCTCGTATTAGGAGTGGGTTCACGTCGGTAGTGCAATGACTGGGATTCGGACCCGCGACCTCTCGACAGTAAGTCCAATGCCTTATCCATTGGGCTATCGCCGCTTCTGTAGAATGTGACTTTGCAGTCACATTGGCGTAGTGGTTTAAGGGGTAGCCTCGTTATTGTCACTGCGCTGAATGTTTTGGGTTTGACCCCACAAGAAACAAAAGAATATGACATATTCCATAAGTAGCTGAGACTTTAGGTGTTCTTTGTGTCCATTGTCAAAATGTGTGAAAGTAAAAGACTTTCATGACAAAGGATTTTTTTTTTTTAATTTTTTTTTAATAAGTCTTGTTTAAAGCAATAGAGATAATAATATGCTAGATACATAATAAATAGCCTTGTCTCTAACAACCTCTCGTAAATAGAGGTGTAAGTATTTTAATGGCTACAATTATAATTATACTACAGTCCCCTAGGTCAATGATACCTCGTACTCGAACTATATGATGCTACACGTAACTTTCATATAGAAGCCATTTATCAAAGGAATTATATACACCTTATTAGACAGACATGTTTCGACGAGTGGATCGAGACTCCGTACAAGTCTACCATAACATTAGAAGGTAATTATAGTTTGTCCATTCGTTTATCTTTTTGACAGTTCGATAAGTAGTAAAATAGTGACACCCGTTACTAAATCCATTCAAAGCTATAATCGATTTTATGCTAGAATTTTTTGTTATCGATTTAATGATAATATACCACTTTGAATAGTATACATAATACTTTGATTTATTCATTTTAATTTCATTTTTTCTGCCTCGATGGCGTAGTTATTGTTGTTTCATTTGTTTTAATTAGTTTATTTGTAAAGTATGTACTTCAAGTAAGTAGGCACTTGATTTTTTAAGAACCTAGGTATCTTCTTTATTGTTCTTTAATCTTGGGTTACTTGAATTCTAATATTTCGATTTAATTCCTTGCAAATAATACAATTTGTTGTGTTGCATTCGATCTCTTCACTATGTGCAATAGAACGTAACTGTATTTATTACGTAAACCAATAATAATTTATTTTGGCAACAAAAATACACATACAATATTAAACAAATTGATATAAAATATTATAATGAAATTAAAATATGTAATCTACATTTTTATTTTATTAGCGTTTACGCAAATAAAACAGTTACGTTCTAAGATAAAAAGGTAGGTCATAAAGATAATAAATGAATGGTCAAACTATAAGTTAGTGACTTAGAGAATCATGTTTTGAGAAGACCTTCTAGGACTATTTGAAAGGCTGCTCAAGTCCTGATAAGCCAGTTATGTAATCGAATAATTGTATGAGTGAAGTAAACTCTGTTCTTGCGCAAGTATTAATTAGAAACCAAAAGGAACCAAAATCTCTATTCCCCGAAATACTAAGTATCACGTTTAAGGCTATATTACATTACGCCAGCTATGTATTTAGATCCTTTGTTACAGAGCTCGCTTATATAGCCAGTCACCCGGCTGGACTCTGCTACTAAGAATAATTTAAAAGAAAAATCTATATAACTTAACTCAATTTGCGAATATTATTATTAGTTTAGTTAATTTGATTAATAAAATGTTTATAGTATGATATAAGTACATTAAATAAATATTCATGAATCTGATCTCAGGGCCGTTTGTACACAAAATCGCGAACTTATGATAACGAACTAATAAGACAGATAAAATTTTATTAGATAGTCCAAAACCACTGTAATATAAAAAAAATAAGTTTACAGTACCACAATATTGTGCAACGATGCTTCAAATTTATGGTCATGATTTGCATAATGTTATGTACGCTTTGGACCTTCGAGACCATATTTAAGCAAATATCTATTATTAGCTGCATGTTATCGTACCTCAGAAGTGATCGACAACCTGTGAACAGTAGCCTTCGAATTGATTCAATCAATCAAGCAGCCCACCGCAGTCCACTACTGGATATAGGCCTCTCCTATTTTACGCCACAATATCCGATCTACCGCCTTCCGCATCCAGTCTGAACCAGCTACCTTTTTCATCAGTCCACCTGCCCGGAGGGCGTCCTACCTTACGTTTACCAAGTCGCGGTCTCCACTCTAGGACTCGCTTGCTCCAACGGCCATCGGTCCTTCTACAGGTATGGCCAGCCCATTGCCACTTCAGCTTGCTTATTATTATACAAGCCTATTAAGGTGCAAAGCGTTGCTTAGAGCTTTCAAATAATATATATCTATCGAAATATCTTTTGATTCTGTAGGTATATTTACTAAAAGAAATGTATAAATAGGGACGTGATCAAAAGTTTTAACGGGCTCTATTATGGGGTTCAAGGTAAAGAAAACAGTGTAAACGGTGTCGTGAGATAGAACGTTACCTCTTCGATCGATATACCGCCCCGCCGCCGCCGTCGCATCTCTAAAATTATCCGATACAGCTTAACCCCGCGTCGCGTCGCCGCGTCACTACGTGGTGAGGTCGGTTCACACGAATAACTTTAACCTTATTCTATAGTAGAATAAGTTTAAAAATTATTCTTATGCTTTCCGTTCCATCAAGACAAGTAGTTTCGCATACGTCTATGTGTGGTTTTAGATGTAAAACATAAAAACAAATAAGCTTTCACAAATGGACTAATAAAATTCAGCTATGCCGAAACCATATGTGATACCTATCGATTTTTAGAAAACGTTTATAGTTTGACTCGTGGTCGCTCTTGGTTTGATTAAATTCATATGAGTTGCTAAATAGACAAACTGCTCGTCTACAAATTAATAAATAAAATTAACGGCCATATTTATAAATCATCTGATCTGACTATAGCAAAACGATTTACGTAATGTAAAATATAAAAAAATCTTTCACAATATTTGCAAAAATTCTGTTATGTAAAATTTCTTTTGTTTGTTTGGCGAATGCCAAACAGTAATAAAAAAACGTTTAAACGGTGTTTTAAAAAATATGTATTGTATCGGAAAAGATAAAGAGAACGCTCAATCTATTTATAAAAAATTGGTGCTTGGCCAAACGAATAGTATTTTTATTGGTATAAATATCTGGGTTCACGGCAGTACCCAAGCCAAGTCCACATTTAAATTTTTATGAGAATTTATAAGTTGTCTTTTTTGGGATCCGGATTTCAAAATTTTTGTTAATAAACAGTAGCTAGTATCGGGCTTGGCTTAATTTTTGATACCAATAATAAAATTATAAATTTAAAGATACGCATGAATATCACGCAATACTGGTTGAGTCATTCTCATCTAATAAACATGGTTAAAGATTTTCTTTCACTAGTCAAAATATCAGTGAGTTATCCTGACAGGAAATGTTTCTGATAGCCACATACAATGCTTACGCGAGTGGACTAACACATCAGTCCTGTTAATAAATATATTTATCAACATTACATTCAATGACATCCGCTGTCCAAAACAGACAAGGTGTTTGCAATGATTGATGACGAGTGCTTATAATTAAAATATATTGTGATATATACTTACAATTATAAAATTGACTATTATACAAGTGCCTAGGTGGCGTTGTAGTAGTAAATGGGACATGAGATCTCGTGTTCGATTCTTAAATCGGACATAGTGTTTATTCTGCTGTTAAGGCAATCTCAGTACCTACCAGCACGGCGCCGGCGTCTGAAACTGTGCCTACTAGACGGCAATTGCCATTGTCCGATACGTGGGACTTAATGCTGTGGTTGTAATTCTTAATCCTTTGAAGACATTATCATCTCTGCCAGAACATGTTCTCTGCTGGACATAGGCCTCCCTCAAGGTTTTCCACATAGTCATTAACGTAAGACAATAAATACCTATAGATATATAAATATTTATGATATACACTTTGGTTACTATCATCTGTCAATCTGTGCTGCACAAAGAACCACAACCAGTTCAACCTAATTAAGGTTGTTTGACGTGACAACGTCTAATAAATCGATGAACGCCGGCTGCACGCACGAAAAAGGATGACTCATTGTCCCGTTACGCTCATTGTCCCGTTACGCTCATTGTCCCGTTACGCTCATTGTAACGTTACGATCGGAGCGAGAGCGCTACACGAGCGAGCGAAAAGCATGTTATGACGTTGTCACGTTAAACTATCGTCCGTAAATCGACTTTACAGACAACCAATTTTTTAATTGGCGTTGTAGACGATCTTATTTATTTGCATAATTGATGCAAAAAACAAGTTAAAATCGAATTTAAGTGGTTGCCTCACTACTGCCACCGCGCTGAATGTAGTGGAATCGATTGCCACACGGGACAAAAATTGATGCGTGCCACAAATTGTTATTTCGAGGATAGGAGTTCTTTGTGTCCGTTGTTGGAAAGAATTGAATGTAAAATTCCCCGCAATAGAAGTATTATTATTATTATTATTCTTAGTGCGGGATACTAGGCAGAGGATGATTATAAAAAAGGTATAAAATGTACGAGACTTAAAGCTATTCTAATTTTAGATAGCAACTCAAAACTAGGGGTATATACAAAACATTATTATTACCAATTTCAAGTAAGCACCTACAATCTAATTGTTATAAATATCTACAATTGTACATATAAATACAAAATAAACATCGTACTCGCTCTCTATCAATCTAAATATTGTACGACACAATTTAATTGAAAAACCCGTCGGAGGTTCGTGTTGTGGTATGAGAACTGGAACTGTAGTCCATGCAGATGACGTCAAGTGCATAAGTAATTTAAAACAGTCATAAATATGAAAGACATCCTACACAGGATTTGGAATCCGTCTACAACATATACGGCTACACAAATGTACTGAATTCAAGTTGTTTGTGCCATTTTGGATCCCTAACCAAACGTCATCACGACTCTAAGTAGCCATCTAATTTTATGTAACCATGCTTGTGACGTCCCAATACGACACCCACGTGCAAAATTAACATTCGTGTTTAGCCTTCCATTTCTCGCTTCTTTTGCTTTACAGGGTAAATGCTGGAAACATTTCGGTTTTGCTTTCTCTTTCATGAAATACTAGGTAAACTCGCCCACGCTTGGCAGTGGCTCAGTCTGTTATTAATTATTATGGAAGTAGCTAAAAGTATTCCAGGAATATTTACGGTTCCGTGGGAATTTCGAGATACTTTGAATATAAGAACATTTTTATGTAAAAATCCAACGTCGTGTAAAAATTTCAAATCAAGCTATGTATTACTTTTAGAGTATTGCGGGCACATGAATACGGCTGTTTTTATGTAAAGATAAGGTTACATTCGGCCTGCAGCTTCACCACAGAATCCCACGACTCTACTATGGACATACATTTACTAATAATAGTGCATATGGAGATAAAAGCTATCAAGTTCTATCTAAATCAGTTTAACAGTTTACGCGTAAATGAGTTACAAACATTTTACCCATTATACCCAGTGTTGAGTATCCAGGTTTGGTTACAAAATCTCCACCCAGATCCATAAATTGTTTCAAGTATTGATATTTATATACAATTCAAAGCAAAAGCGAAAGGTTAGTATCCGGCATTTTCTTGAATATTGTTTTTTTAACTTTGCAAGAACTAAGACAGAGGTACAATTTTCCGTCATTCAATACAACAGATACCGTAACTGCTGCATGGGAATCAATGTATTGTGTGGGTACTGTATTAGATCATATTAAGTAAAATGTATTAGTAGTACTGTTTTAATATATTATTTGCAAGGCACGAACCTCACTTTAAAGTACACCAGGCAGATCAAGGGTGCAGTAGACTACTTACATATTTAATTATGTTGTAGAGAAGCCTCAGGCAAGCAGCTTATTATACCAAAAGCTCCCTGTCTTAGATTTTCAATTACACGTTTAAAATATATTTTGTTAAACCGTCATAACGCGTAATATTTTATATATTTTAAAACTTATTTTGTTATAAAGGTTGGGTCGGATTAATATTCGGGCAAAGAACCTTTAGGTTTAAGCCTGAATCTTTTAATTTAGTTATTTAACAAGACAAGAAAGTGTAGGGGTTAAAGCATTATAAATAAATAATAGTATAATTATTTTATACTACCAATGTGAAATCGAAGTTATTTGATACTAGTGAAAAACTATAGGTATACTCTGTAATGCGCTGTCTCATTATCTCACAATATGTAATGCGGTATGGTGCTTTGAGATATGGTGGTATGGCCCCAGGTCTTTACAGTGACTTCGCTTCCTTGTTCTAAAACATGTATAGGGTAAAGTAACCTATTACCAATACCAATGACCAGTTGTTATAACTTAAAACATTTCACGTAATTTATATGAGCAGCTGCTCAAATAAATAACTTTTGTAAGCCTTTGTATTAGACATATAATAGAACAAGTTAGCAGTAAGTATCATATTATGTTGTTTGCCAGCCTACATTTTTATTTTTTCTTAATATAATCTCGTTATGACTACAAATTTCTACTAACAGTTTTAATATTTTAAATACCAAACAGTGGTTTACGTTTTATGTTCCAAGTTTAATATTAGGGACTTTATGTTCACATATTTTTAATATAGCTACTACTGTTTGTTTTCTCTAAATATAAAAGCAAAGCCACATTCAACAACTCTAAATTTCAAAGCAAGCACTTGCTTGCTTTGAAATTGTTGAGCTTACACTTGTAAGCTAAGAGTACCTAAGTCATACGAGAAAGATGCTGATGCCACAATTCATTGCTGCTTATTTTAATCCCGAAAATACACACAACACCATCAAACCATACATACATAGAACATAACCAAAAAATAAAAATAAAAATTGAGCCAATTTTCTGCTTTACATGCAGTCAATTTATGCCTTTGACATGCACAATGGCATTCATGTGCACAGGATAAAAACGTGCATTTAGATTGTACTCCAAACTGTATTATGTTTTAGGGTAAGTACTTTGTACTGGAAATGGAACGAGGTATAACTAGGTTTCGAACTCATAGATCACAAAAGGAACTCTATACTTCACGCCATAACACAAAAAGCTTTAACATGTCATATTGCCCGCATACCAGAAAAGCAATAACACCCCAAATGGCAGAGAACTACAACGTGGCAAACTTAAAAGAGATTGCGGGATGAGCTGGTCTCCTTTCTAAAGGATTAGACTTAAATCGTAGTAAACTGGGCAAATTGGTAGGTAGGAAAGAAGATAGGCCTTTGCTCAGTAGTAAGACGAAACGGGCTAACCAAAAAATAACTTTGCATGATTTTTATCGAATCCTAGCACATTAAACTATTGTTAATACTTTTTACCGATATCAAGATTAAACCTTGCCTTACTATAGCATAAACTAATCCAAGTACGATATGTATATTCCTAAAGAGTACCACACTATACTTTATGCCGATAAAGTTTGGCCGTACAGTACTAAACAACAACTGTTCGCGTAAACTGTCACCGCTTACGATAGTTTGTGGCGAGGTCGTGCTTAAATACGTTCGTTATTACCGTACGTGGCTCACAGTACTACCATGTTGCATGTATTTGAAACTAAGCTATTTATGGAATAAGGTCGCGGAGGAGACACATTATGAATATGTAATTATTTACTAAATTAGCACATGTGCAAACCTACACCCGGTTTAGCAGTTTTGAATAAACAACGGTGTTTTCTTAGTTTAAGTAGAGAATTTCCTAAAAAAAATACCGTTCCATTTTGAAATACGCATTTGATTTTTAATATTGGTTAATAAATATACACTCTACGGAAACCTGCAATTCTGAAAGTTCGCTATAATGTTCTCGAAGATATATGAAGTCTGCCAACCCGTACTGGGCTAGCGTGGTGGACTATAGCCTAACCCTTCTCACACTAAAAAGAAGCCCGTGCCCAGTAGTGGGACAGTTTAATATAGGGCTGGTGTTATTATACACAATCTTAAAATTTCAACCCTCTACCTAACCCAGGTCAAGAGGTATACTCGCTGAAGGACAGAGGCTTAGTAACAGGGTCCCATTGTCACCCTTCGGTTACGTAAGTCTAAAACGATCGGATTAGTTGATTAGATATTAAATAATTCGATTATTTTTAGTAGTAGTCCACTGGTCATTCGAAAATTTTTCTCATTTATTTATCAGATTTTACAAAATTTGCATATTGAGAGATCCTATCGTTTTTCAATTTCTTTTTCCATTCAATATTCCCTAAAATCGTGGAATAACAAAACAATATTATGTTTGAGTTTTTGACGAGAATATTAGCATATTTTTGTACATTACTAGGTATAATGGTTATGTACATACCTATCAGCCAGTATACATATCTATACTAATATTATAAAGCTGAAGAGTTTGTTTGTGTTTGTTTGTTTGTTTGAACCCGTTAAACTCAGGAACTACTCGTCCGAATTGAAATTTTTTTTTGTGTTGGATAGCCTATTTATCGGGGAAGGCTATAGGCTATATAACATCACGCTACGATCCACGGGGGCGGTGCAGTAACCATAAACGCGGGTGAAACCGCAAGCATAGCTAGTATTGAAATAAAAAGGAGTGGCCTCTATTTTATCATTAATGTCAAATTTGTAAACATGTTTGTTGATCAATCACTCGTAAACAGTTCAAGTTTGGATCAAAGTTGGCACGCGGGTTGGGCTGCCTGTCCATTGAAGCGGAGTGAGGCTGCGGAGCGAAGAAACGGAGAAATATTAACCAATAGGATTGCATAAAATCGCCGCTGCGCTCCAGTATGCAATCCTATTCGTTAATATTGCTCCGTTTCTTCGCTCCGCAGCCTCGCGTCGCTGCCTGTCCACAGCCTTAATCCTCTCCTAGTTTTACTTTCTTATGCGATTGCTTTATTGCGGTTTGCGATCCCGTGCAGTTCACATGCGCAAAGTTGTGAGCAGAAACTAGTATTTTTACTAGCTAGTGGTCGTAGCTTCACTCATGTGAATTTTACATCTGTATTTTGTTATATGTATAAAGTAACAAGGTAGATGTAAACGATACGTAAAAATAAACTTCTATCTAAACGATACTCACAACGAAATAAAAATAATAGTTGAGCTAAAACGTTACCACGTATAAATATAGACCGCTAATTACTTCCTAGCCTACAAGGCAACCACAATTCAGAAGTTTCCCACACTTGTATTAAAAACAACAAAACTAATTTATAACAAAGCAAACTACACTAGAATGAAAATGACATATTAATAACCGCCAGTCAATACAATTAATGAAACAAAACGATTTCTCAAATAATATATGTTTCAGAAACTAGTTGAAATAGTAGGCTTCAAAAGTTTGCTGTTATCAATTAATTTATTCACGAAATACGAAATATTCGCGTCAGCTCATTTCAATCATTGCAAAATACACGTTCCATTTGTTTGGCAAACATTTGTAATCATGATCGCAAACGTGATCCAATTCACCACCTATCGGTATTGAACGCAGATTGGTTTGGCCGAGTACCCAATGAAATTATTTTCGTAGCCAATTATGGGACAATTACGGACGCCTTTCATGTTTTCCATTCGAGGGAAAATCAAAGCCAATTTGGTTCGACTTAAGAAGAATAAGAATTTGTAAGGAAAATACAGAAATGAGTATTCGATAATCTGGTTTTGGATCGTTGTGGTTTCTTCGTTATGTTCTATAATATTTTTCTCAATGTTAATACTTTGTTTGGAGTTCACCGACTCGCTCCGCCGAATAGTCACCATTCCCTCTCAACACGTGAATCAAGTTATCAACGACAAAACGATACGACACTTCCTCGCACAATGACTCGGCCTAAACGGAGGTGGCCTATCAAATGATAATAGAATATGATCAACCGAAGGGGCCTGGACAGTCGCGCGACGTTCTGCGCAGATGTATTTGACATTCGAAAAAAAGTGGAATTCGTGTGTACGTAGAGGTTTTTGCGAGGCAAACGTTGAGTGCATTTCGCTATAAAATATAATGGTTGATTTTTCCGCTGCCGCAACAAAGAGTGCTTTTAGAGAGAGTGTTACGTAATATGTGTCGAGTGATATGATATGTATAAGTAATAAATACTATTTGACAATATCGCCGAGTGTTGTGTGATTTACTTAACTGTTTATTTGTGACGGTTGTGGGTCGTGTCAGTGGGATTTTACGTTACTAATAAAACTATATTTTTTATACTTGCAACTCGTGGTAATTATTTTGATATAAGTAAGTACATAAATATACATTGTCGTTATTCCTTGATTCTGGTAGTTGACATGTTAAGGTCACGACTGGCCTAAGTATTGACTTGTCTGGCCCGATGTCCGTAAATAACTTGTTCTCATATCGAAACTTTTAGTTGTCGGTGTTTATGTTTAGGTATATAATATGTCTACATAAACTAACTATCATTTTCAGAGGGCTGTTTCATAGCCTTCCTATAATGATAGTTGATTGAGGAAATGTTTCTGAAGATATCATTGCTATTAATAATGACCACGTAAAACATTAACTAAGTTCATCTTATACTTGAGAGAAAAAGATGACAATCATCCTACCATATAAAACCAATTGTAGCGGTGTAACGTTACATAAATTTATAAGTAAAATTTGTATATATTATCTCATTACGGTATAGGTCCGTACAAGTTTCAAGTATCCATAAATATTTAACGACATAACTACAGCATGGTAATGAACAAAATCCAAGGAAACTCCACAACATTAAATTCGATTTGAACAATTTGAATATTCATGTAAATTTTCGGTCTATTGTGAAGATACATATTTTACAATTTATAAACGACAAATATGCATTATTTATGTACTGTATATTACCATTTTACAAAATATACAACAAATAATATACATATTAAATTTATTGTATATTTTCAACAGGTTTTAAAAGCTTATCTTTGTACCTGTAATCCGCTGTTTTTGCGTTTTATTGTGGGTTGATCCTGCGATGTGGTTGAACGAAAAGGATTCTCTGTATTAACTATTTGCCGTAGCGATTATGGGACCCAGCCTACACATGACATGTAACATTTACAAAAGAACAGATTTTCCTTATTATTGCATCGTACACGTGTGTTTGACGAAAATATTATTACGGAGTTATGAACTATCTGTATTAGACAAGGAAATATAGTAACTATGACGTCTTGTTATTTTCGTTTAGTTGATAGTTACTCTAATATTGGTTTGTCACCGCACGGATGATCATATTGCCCTTGCCGGAGGGTCGAGTGTTGTGGGTTCAATCCACACTCATTATGACTGTGTGAACCGTTGTGATTGTTTTGAGTCTGGTTGTTATTTGTATTCGCGTTTTGAAAGATTGTCTGTTGGATTTTGAAAATGTCTCTACAAAGATTCGTTTTTGAATAAAGTTATGTTATAGTTTCTTATTTTTCATGTTTAAAATTCCTGTCCAGTGCCAATATTCCTCTCACTTAAATGTTATTTATAATAACGGCTAAATCTACATTACATAAATAATTGGTACTGTACATTATAATACGAATTTGATTTAATTTAATTCATAGTTTAAAGTCTTACTACTTGCTTTCATTTCGATAACTCCTAGTATTGAATAAACTAATATGATATATGATATTAGAACTTTAAGAAAAGATGAAGAAATGTAATATGAAAAAAATCTATCCTAACTACTACCTGAGATACCTACGATTTTTTTTTAATTACCTTATTTAACTTTCTTGTACAATACGACCATAAATGAATGAATTCCGTCGGTTTTTGTTGTTTTATGCTAATACATAGACAGTCAAAAGTATGACTAGCTATTGTACTATTTTCATTTTTTTTTCTGTACTGCCATCAGTTCTACTGTAAGACATTTCAAGGTTATTTATTAATTACCGGACACCCTGTATAAATCTTTTTATATTTTTCATTATAAAATGAGTGCAGCTCACCCGAATCAATACCTCCACCCCATAGCCCAATAACCTTGCTATGTAGTGCTCTGCAGTGAGTACCTAGGTTCTTTACGACTTATGTACTCAGAGAGAAAAATATAGAGCGAGAAGGAGAGGAGACGAGTGTAGCTCCTTTAGAACTCCTACCTTTTCCCTTTTGCTAGAAACCTTGTGACTCCTATTCCATGTATAGGAATGAATTTGTAACTTATATTATTACAAATTAATTCCGTTAGGGCGCATACGTATATGCAACGTGGTATATAAAATTCACAAACCGAAATATATATACCAAGATTTAAACTATAGGCTTGATTTATCATAACCGTAAATAAAAATAACACAAAATTACATAACATCACGCGACTGTGTCCCCATTAATTATTAATGTAATTTATTAATGTCAGACGTAAAAGAATAATAGTGGCTGTTTCGGATAGGACAATGTTGATAGCCTCCTGCCGGCGCACCCGTCCCTAATATTATTTATCTGAATAGTGTTGTGAATGCTAACTGATTATAACGTAATATATATATATATATTATAGGCTTACACAGCAGCGAAAGCCTATTGGGAGACCGTAGAACTGCCACGCAGAGGTCTCGAGTTTAATCCGAGGTGAGAGGTGGTCCATACCTAGCAATGAAACAGTTTAATACAGGGTTGATGAATACACATGTATATCCCGGGCAGGTATACCTACAGTAGTGTTTTACACCTACATTTCGCCAGCTATGTTTTTAGGGCCTACGTTACAAACAATGGTAATATTAGATACATATTCGCCACGAATATATACATATTCAGCACGAATGGGCCAGCTCGACCGGAGTAATAAATCGGCGTAAAATAACTCTTGCGTTGTGTTTCGTCGAGTGAGTGAGGGTACCCGAGGCCCAACTCTTCTCCCCAGGAAGGGAGGAGAAAAAATTTAAAAGGCTGGCAACGCACTTGTGACTCCTGTGGTGTTGCGAGTGTCCATGGGCGGCGGTAATCGCTTGGCATCAGGCGATCCGTCTGCTCGTTTGCCTCCAAAACCATGAAAAAAATCGTTTATATCGCCGAAGGGCTAGTCAGATGTGCATAGCACCTAGATTTTGCCAAATATGATTTTATGTCTTATTGAGCCTATTGCTCTTAAACCGCTACATGTCTAGACTGAACGCTGGTACTGAGGGGTATTTGACATGTTGCCAGAGCGAGGAATAGAACCCGAAACATCATGCACAGCAGTCAGTGAATGCTCATTAGCCCTGCGCCACCGAAGTAGTTTATTTTTATCACTGCTTTTAAATTGCTGTTATTTACCATTTACAACAAATTGATTATCTGCAGACAAATTATTTTGTTATGAAATTATATTTAAATCTGAATTAATAATATAAATACGAAAGTAGGTTGTTTGGTTTATCCAGATGTGACTTTTTACACATAGATAGTTCACGGGCTGACGAGTGACATAGCCCTTATATGTTGCTTCTGTTGTATAGACCTATAGAATCAAGGAAGCAAATCTGCGACAAAAAGGTAGTCTTAAATTATCCAATGTTATGACATTGGATAATTTAAGATTGGACTAATTTAAGAATGGGACAATTGAGTGACTTTTCCTCAGTGTTCCGTATCTACATACAAGATGTGATGTTAGTAATTTTCATATTTTAACTTTATATATCCGGTAAGAGCGATGTTCATGCAAATTTTTCGATACTGAATGGGCAGAAAAGTAATTGAATCAGTCAGCATGCTAGAAGATGTACGAAACATATTTGAACTTAGAAACTTATTTTATTGAGTTTACTGTAATTTATTAAGATGAGGAATATAAATTTATGTGCTTTTAGGTTTCTTCATAGATTTGATTTTTAAAATATATGTAGTTATCTATCAATTATATTATTATACTACGTACTTATTATACTACGTAGTTATTATACTACGTACTTATTATACTACGTAGTTATTATACTACGTACTTATTATACTACGTACTTATTAAAATACACAATACACTAATACAAATGGCGTAGTGGTTAGTGTAACCGACTGCCACGCCTGAGGTCGCGGGTTCGATTCCCGCACAAGTCAAACATTTGTGTGCATGAACATGGATGTTTGTCTTGGTCTGGGTGTTTCTATGTATAATATGTATGTATTTACAAAAAAAAAAGTATATATGTATGTTTATCCATTGTCTAGTACCCATAGTACAAGCTCTGCTTAGTTTGGGCTAGATGGTGTTGTGTGTATGTGGAAAAAAAAAAAAATATATAATTACTTTTACAATTTATCAACGGCAAGAATAAAATAATAGGCTTTTATGGAACTACTTATGTTGTAATGTTGTATTTTCAGAATTGTAGGCAACATGAATCTGTGGCAAACGTACTCTCATATAAACCGACATGATGCATATCATTACGTACTCGTATTTTCGCTCGGGGTCTGATGGTTTTTTCGTCGTCAATTTTATTTAACGGCATATGTGATGAGATTAATATATAAAAGTTATGGGAGCCGTATATACATACATACATACATAGATTCACGCCTGTTTCCCAGAGGGGTAGGCAGAGACTACGGATTTCCATTTGCTACGATCCTGACACACTTCTCTGGCTTCATTCACGTTCATCACATTCCTCATACACGCCCGTCGGTTCAAGGGGCTCTTAACCTGGCCTTTGTCCAGAACGCCTCCGATCTGATCGAGAAACGTTCGCCTGAGTTTTCCTCTTGCGACTGTTCCATTCACACTAGCCTTATGAGCCGTATATATAAGTATATTATAATTAAAACTTATCAAGGTTGGGCCTGTAGTTAAATGACATGTTTAAAAACAAATTGGGATATATTATTTGGAGGCTTTTAAACTTAAAGATTATTGATTATACGATTATTAAGAAAGAAATGCTTTTTAGAATGTTTGTGTGGGTATAGACATCAGTCATAAACCACAAAAAAGATTTTAATGCGACTTTGACACTTAAATAGTTAGGGGTTCTTCTTAGTTCTTATTTAATAAGATTTCAATTAAATAACTAGATACATACATGCACATTATGATCCATGTAGGTAAAATAAGTGGGAGACAAATACTAGCTTTCACTGCAAAAGACGCTGTGCTCGTGGTTAAGGATATACGACAGACCTAGACAATTATAAAATAGTATGATTAATCGAAGCAAAACCTATCTTATTCTAAACGAATTTAGACTTAATTGCTTTTAGCTTATGGTCTAAAAAAACATGCAATCTCAAATAGAAACTGCTTACAAAACTGTCTTTCTGCTCTGCGAACTCCAGTGGTAAAAATAAGCAAAACACCACCACTATTACACGGCCCGCACACTAATCATCTTTCCAAAGAGGCCTAATACGCCTAATGCATAGGTTGACGTTGTAGCTAATAGACAAAGCATCGTCAAGTTGAAAAGCTCGCGGTGCCGAGCTCACAAGCCGAAACTGCACTAAAATTTAGCCCACTGTAATTATACCAAATGCAACTTTCAAACATTGCCATACCAAATGCCAGCACATTTGTCATTTGTCGGTTTCGCAGTGAATGTATTCGAGCTTGCAGCTTTACAATGAATATAACTGTATTTATGCTTTTAAGGCTAATGAGCACGCTACTCACTATGCAGGTTCAATTTGAATTCGTATAATTCCTTCAAACCACGTTTTGATTACTGACATAGAAAACACAACATAGAAAACACAACTGAAGTGTAAGTTATGTTTTGTTTTGTAACTGTCTCAAATTTGATTTTCTATCATTGAAGCGCTAGTGTTGCGATCCAGAGGTGCTGGATTCAATCTCCACTTATTGCACCACCGACTGAGTCATTCGTAGAACAGGCATTTTTGACGGATCAACGAGAATACTAGTAATTTACTTTGTAATCTAGAAACTATTGTAAGGCTTCTTAACACAAAATATGACTACTTTAAAACAGTCCTATATAGCTGTACAGAGTTAACAATGTAGGTCTCTGCTCAGGTGATAGATCTGTTTGCTTGCTAGACGAAAATGTCAATTGCTTTATATAGAGACGTGTATATGTGTATATCACTTTAAGCGCTGAACTATAAAAAATACAAACAATTAATAAAAAAGCTTCTAGCCGTTTTAACCACCATATTATGTGGATTGATAAAATATCTAGCAATCTATTTTGGAAAATAGAAATCCTCACACAGGACTTCTTATTATCTGCACAGCACCTTAGTTTCATCAATTGAGTGTCATGCGCTTAAAATTTACCGTTATATACTATACATTTATCGTTTAGTAATATAGTTAATCAAAAAGATTTTTGTTATATGTTACCATAACATACATACATGTCTGTAAGTTAAGTAAAGGAGCAGTTGTGACATGTACACAAACCATTAAAGTATATATATATATATAAGTGTCTGACTGTTTGCTGACGAAGTTAACGTCTTATATAGAGTGACTGATGAACGGAAAAAGTCGCTGAGGCAAGTGCATATCCTTCTTCAAACATCCATCACCCACTTTAAACAGCGATATCCCTGAGGACATCTTAGCGGAATTGCTTCTCCCGCCACTAGTATAAGAAAAACATTGCGACAGTTTAAACATTTAAAAGTTGGTGCCTTATACAGAGCTGTGTACATTGCAATTTAAGCAGTGTTTGTCGTATAAGTACTTAAATTATCCGATACCCGGCGTAACCTTACATTTGATACTGGAACTTTTGCCACATTTGTATATGAACATAATTAATACACTTACTTAAAACATTTTAGATCTGACACACACACACACACGGTACGTGTGTGTGTGTCTGATCTAAAATTTGTAAACTTTAACTTACGTGTTAAACACTTACCACACCTAAAATGTGTATGTTTGTTTGTGTGTTTGTGTGTGTGTGTGTGTGTGTGTATGTATGTGTGTACATCGTACATACTACATAAAAAATAAAGCATATTATTATTAAAAGTATAGATAAACTTAGAGCGCGCACTTTACTCCGGTATCAGCGTGAGCACAATGATTGCACCGCTTATGTTACTGTGCACCAGAAAAAACGTCATTAGATTTTTAAAGTGAAAACTTCTTTAGGCGCGTTAAGCACTTCTTGGGTGAACAAAAATCATAGAACTCGCGTCATCGTCACGCTTCGTCATCGTCACGCTTCCACGCTATCCATTTTTGTAGAAAATTTTTAAGAATTTTTTTAGAATATTAACAATATCGTCTCAGAAATGGTGCGTCCTACGCAAAAAATAACGAAATTTTGACCCTCAATAACCACTGAGAGAGTGTCAGGAATCCGAGCCGGCCGTTTTTTTTTGTTTGTTTATAAAGAAGTGTTTATGATCAAGGATTACAGTTTTCACTTCTATCGGCAGACCCCAAAGACTGCTCCAATTTTTTCTTTCTTGATTCGTTTTGGATAGGCCAAATTGCACGTTTTGACCCCTTTTAGATTTTGATGGGCATAAAACGTCTTTACAGATGGCGTAATGGTTTAAGTGGTCGCCTCGCCAGTGCGACTACGTTCGAACAAATACAAATATTTGGTCGTGTGGCATCAAATTCACAACACTTGACGCAGAGGCGAGGCGACCACATAAACTACAATACCATTCTTGCAGACAATGAAGCCCGTGTGGAAATAACTTTTAGTGCGGAAGATGTCTTTTAAAAACATATAAATTAATAAATAAAATAAAAATATTGATTACCAAAAACAATACAATATGTACGCAATATCCATTGGTCCCACAGTAGGTAAAGCCTGTCCTGTGGGTACCTACAACGATTACAGTTAACTTGGTGCTCGGAAGTATCAATACAAATTATTTCTTAACTAAGTTAGTAATATATGTATCTAAATTAATAAGAAGAGTAATATATAAATAACAATAATTTTAAATTAAAATGCTTATGATTTTTGATTATTGTAAATAAATATGTAGGTTTGTAAAGTTTAATAGTGATTATAGTAGTGTAACAGTTTTTCAAAAAATGTTGTAACTGTGTCAAATAAACAACGCGATAAAATCCGTATATAGTAGTTTAATTTCAATACATATAATGTGTTTAATGTGATGTGTGTATACAAATATTATAGCCTAAGTGTATCTAAACTATGTTATGTGTTCGGGTTTTGTGTAAAACTGGGATAAAAGGTCAAGCTAGGTGTACCAAGAGGTTTTCAGTGGAATCGTAAGTCCAGGAGGAAAGCCAGTTTGTTACTATTATATTCGCCTCGTTCAAGGAACAATGCTTCTCACAAAAGGAGGCTACTTTATTATAGATACAATTATCTTTGAATGGACTGAAGCGTCTGGCAAAGGATGTGTTGATTTTAGGGACAGTAATTTTGTATACACGACGTTTGAGCAGATACTGATACTTTTCGGTATATAGGTAAATAAACATTGTAGTTATATTACAATATATTAAAGTGTTGATTAACATCTGCACTGAGCAGCTCACGGTTCATACAAATACACGCGCTCTATAGTTTACTTATATACTCTAAAATTCCAGAACATGTTTTATGCAGACCTACTATTTTGGGTATATAAGCGTAAAACTAAGTACGTACCTATGATGGTCAAAGCAACAACACTTAACGCATTAACTACCTTAACATATATGGAACAGCCCGGCCTGCTTTACTAAAGTTACTTACTAACGTTTGATACAGAATGTACCTAACTATAATTTTACTAGATTGTGTTTTATTTTACAAAGCTCGCAGTAATCTTGTATTGTAATATTCCCTCAGGAACATTACTCTTTTCTGGATAAACGGTACCCTATGTCCTTTTTTGTATCCATGACAACGTGTATGGGAAATTTCATGATGATCGGTCGAGTAGTTAGGCGTAAAATCGCAGTAAAACGTGTTAATTATATCGATAGAATGCGATAATAATCATTCATGTTTCGTAACAGACGGCACCCAAAATGTCGATACTGTATTCAAATGGTTTCATGTCGCAATTTGTGGCTGTTCTAATGAATATTAATGGATATAGCTTTGTTTCCCGTATCAAATGTGTTCCAGGCGAAAATCAACCAGCATTATTAGAAACTAACTGACCCGCGCAACTTCGTCTAATTTACATAAGAGAATTTTCTCCGTTTTTGCAACATTTTCAATGATTTCAATTCAAACCAGCGGTTTCTGAGATTAGCGCGTTTAACCAGACAAACAAACAAACTCTTTAGCTTTATAATATTATTATAGATATGGTTTTAATCGTCACTTTGGTTATGAGTCCCCGCGGGATTTTTGCGCCAGGGAAAAACAAGCAGGAACAATATTTATTAAACCGTTTCGTACCGTTGTACAATACGACATTGTGATTATGCATCAGTTTCACATGAAACGTTCCTGTTTTGAGTCAGGTCATTAAAAAAACATTTATTCATTTAGGTCAAAGGGTTTGTGAGTTTATTAAATTTATTTGTTTATAACGTTTAATATGGTATGCTTCTATCATTCATTTCTGCCACGTACACGCAGCCTCTGAAATTAATGATCTAACGTCACAGTGTTTTCCAAGTGCTGTGCTTGGTCACTTTCTATCGAGGTTTAAAGAGAGTTCTGCTATCTTAGTAGGTAGCGACTTCGTTATTCTCTCGCCAAGTAAGCCGCCGGCTAATCTGCCACCAGGCAATAAAGCTTTATCTTTGCTTTTATCTTCGCCTTGTGCACAATTTCCTAAATTCTGTTTTTCGTAGGTACTTATGTTTAGAGAAAAGAAGCTATTATGTGTCATATTAAACGACCAAATTAGCTTTACACCATCTGTGCCCAATGAGCGTCTAAAGGTCAATTCAGATCAGAAATGGAATAAGGTTGGTATTTATTACCACTTGAAAAATGCTCGAGCATTTTTCCGCCTGATCTGAAATGACCGTAACAAAACAGTGTGAACAGCTATGGATTAAGTATTTACTGAGTGTCATAACAAAAACAAAGTAATCTTAATTTACGGCTTCTAATTTAGTACAATAATTTGATATTTTATTAGCTTGTGATTGCAAAAACGAGAGTAGTAATTGTCAATAAGAAAACTTGAGTAAATTGATTGAACGTCAACATTTATTCGAAGTTACATAATAGAATTAAAAATAAATAAATTAAAAACATTTATAATACTTTTACAGGATATCCTAAAACTATATTAATATTTAAAATCACATGCAATGCTATGTTATATTACTTTCTTCTTTCTTTCTTTATTCGATTCATAATGAATGTCCGAAATACGATCTGATGTTAGCGTGGCCGACTGACGAACGGTGACCTTTTTATTGATCTTTTTACTTCTTTCTCTTACCTTGTGCAGTAATATCGACTTATATCGACAGACAAATTATTGTCAAAACTTTGAATGATTCTAATGTTTTACCAATAATCGCACATTGATATTTTAGGTGACTATAAAAAGAAAATAATCAAAACTATTGAATAAATACAATATTTGTAGTAGTAGTAGTTTTGAAGTAGTAATAATGAATCTTATATACGACCAAAATATAGATTATAACCATTGGAGTTTATGGGCTATAGCGCTTCAATATAAAACTAGGGGTGACTCAACGCCGCTTGATTGCCCGTAATCATGAAACAAGGGCTATAAGTGTTCGTAAGTTTATAACGGATCCTATGTGGAAATATCTTTGGGAAACAGGGAAAACGTACGTATTAATTTAGGTAGAATATAAGGTTAATTTCTTGTAAACCGGGAAAACTTAATATTGTAAAAATAGGCTCGCGTAAGTTTGCCGTTAATCGGTTTATGTAGGAACAAGCAGAAAAATAAAAAAATAAACTGTTTTGAAATACTGGCAATTAAGTTTTGGTTAGTTGCTGACTAAAGTTGCTGTATAAATATATGCAAATCGTATAAAGATAACCCATTGCGGAGAAATTGATACATATAATTGACTTACGTTTTAAAAAAATAAGCACACGCGTCCTGTTGCGGAGAAGTCGGTGGATACACATAAAAAATTAGCGCAACAGCTTTTTTCGAAGTCAGTTACAAATGAATAAAATCATAATGCCAACACAAAATAAAATAAAGATATTTATTTATAATTTATTTATTTATTTATTAAGATTCACCAACAGTTACTACAATATCACATACACATAAGAAAAACATTTTGAGTCTAACCAATTGTATAACTAATTACAGGTGAATTCAGCATGCATTACATTTTAAACATTACATTAATAATATGACATAAGAAACAAAGATAAATATTAAAATAAAAGAAATATCAATATAAAAGTTAAGTTTAAAATTAAATTATATCAAATTATATCAAAATCCAGTAAATTTCATTAGTATTACAGTCACATAAATTTGTATGAATTACTATAAATAATAAATTTAATATACATTACGTAACAATCAAATAAATATATAAAATTAATAATGTAAATGTATTGTAAGTGTCAGATAAAATTAGGTACTGCAATTAAAAAATAAATATATAAAAATGATTACAATTAGAACTACTAATAAAGTGAGTAATTAAAGTTTGTCAACATTCACACGGAAATGTTATCGTAGATATTTCTTTTAAATTTCATTAATACGCTGTCAAATATGTCTATGTCTACCGCGTTTGTGGCTATGCTATTATATTGCCTCGACAGTCTTGCAATGGGTAAGTATTTACCAAGATTCGTACGATGACGAGGAATATTGAAAAGAGAGCTAGGATGACGTGGGACTCTGTAAGGTACATTAATGGAGAATTTGCTCAGAAGATCTGGACAGTCAATTTTATTGTTAAGTAACTTGTATAGAAACATTAGGTCAGCGACCATGCGACGCGATTCAAGAGACACAATCTCAAAATATTTTAGTTTTTCTTCGTATGATTTAATAATTGGCGTACCGATTTTAAATCGATAAGCCAAATGACGAACAAACCTTTTTTGTATACCTTCAGTCCTCTTAACATGGACTTTATATGTGGGGTTCCAAGCCGTACTGCAATATTCTAAACGGCTACGCACATAACTATTATAAAGGATCAGTATCGTTGAAGGCTTTCGGAATTCTTTTGATGAACGTAGAACAAATCCAAGTGCTCAGTACGCCGCACTAATCATTTCGTCGTAATGTTCTGTGAATCGCAATTGACTGACCAAATGAACACCCAGATCTCTGATTGTAGCGAGTTCAGTAAGTTTGCTTCCTTGCATATTATATGTAGTCTGGAACTGTTTCCGCTTTCTACCAAACTTTATATGATAGCATTTACCGTGGTTAAGATTCATTTTATTAACTACGCACCATTGGCATAAGTTATCTATGTCTGTTTGAAGCAGATGTGAATCATATTCATTTTCTATTACATTAATCAACTTTAGGTCGTCGGAAAATAGGAAAGATGATGAATATTAAAATGTGTCCAATAAGTCATTAATAAAAATATTAAAAAATAGCGGTCCCAAGTTCGATCCCTGCGGCACCCCAGAAAAAGAAAAATAGAGTTCAGACTCTTCTCCATCTACTACTACTTTAGACGATCGACTGGTAAGATATGACTCACACCAGCTAAAGGCCTTATTGGTTATACCCATGGACTGAAGCTAACCACTTACCCATGGACACACAGCTTATATAATAGGAAATTATATAATAATTAATTTTGAATTTACCATGCTTATTACAACATATGTACCTAGGTGTAACATTAACAAGAGGTCTGATGTCTATGTTTTGTAGGACTGTTGACAGATCTTGTTTGTGACAAATTGATCAGCCTTGTCGTATTATACCCAAGTGTATTGCATATGGCTGTCTAGTCTAATTAGAATCGATATCGATAACTTGCCCTAACCAAAGGGATAAAATATTCTAGATTAATCTACATAGGTTACGTCTAGGCTAACCTAGCTAAAAGTATCGTTAAATTATATCCAGCTTTCTATTTGGAACAAAAGTCTAGACCGAATCCTAACTAATATATATGTAAATGTAAATGTGGATTCGTTTGTTTGTTACGCTTTCATGCCTTAACTACTCGACCGATCATTGTATATTTTTGTAGAAATTTCGTGTCAAGGGTACAGAAAGGACGTAGGGTAGCGTTCATCCAGAAAAAAAACTGTTCTAGGGATCGAAAATTGACATAACCTACATTTACACGAGCGTAGACGCGGGCAAAATCTAGTACGCTATAAATCTTAAAAGATTCCTACGTTTGAAATATTTTAAGTGCTTTCTTGTATATTGGATGTGATTTTGATGCAGTGTTGGACATTGTTACGGATGAAAGCTGAACAAAACGAAAGCTTTTTTATGATTTCGAAACAAGTGAAGAAATTATAAATTAGTGACAGTTCATTTCAAAAAACAACCATATAAAATGCTTGTTCTGTCTTTGGCAAGAGATTCATTAAACCTTCTTGCAGTCTCTACTTTGCAATTATTTATACTTTAAGAAACTGTCAAAATCTTTTTACAATCCTTGAAGAAGTGATAACTACATTAAATCGCAGGATAACAGATCCTCTAAAAAGCAATATAGCAAGACATAATATGAAAGGTATGATGCTGATGATTTTAGCAACCAATACTAATAATACTTTTTGCTTAGTAACGTTCATACTATGTGAACTACTTGCCTGCATACGAGAGATCGTGGATTCAATATTTACCTATCGAACTACCCAGGTGAACTTACTCGTAATATAAGAAACATTTGCCTTAGCTTGAGAAATCAGACTAGTCTGTTTTAAATGTTGTATTCAATATTCGTAATACCTAAAAACAAATGTTCAAAACCAATCAATAAATCTAATAACCAATAATAATACTTTTTTTTGTAGAAAAGGAAATACAACATACAAGCATTTTACTTACACGCAACAGCACACACACATGCATACACATGCACACATTCGTACAGAACAATAAAATACTTAGTAGGTGCGTAAAGTACACAGTCCCCACTCATAAAGTCGCCGGCCGTCGCGACGAAAAGGATCATTCCCTTTGTTTTCCACGTTAATTAACGTTATTATTTCCTCCGTCGTTTGTCCAATTTGTACACAAAATTGGACGCAGTTCCCAAGAAATAACAGTAGTATAGCCACTTAATTGACCGTGGCTGGTAAATATATTTGGTAATATATACGTAGATATGGATCAGATTAGGGTGGCTTTGGTAAGATTTTGAATTCTAGCCATTAAGGCATTGGTTTGGTTTTATAGATCAACCCTTTAGTCACCGTTCTTTTGGAATAAAAATTGCTTTCAGGCTAATCCAGCGTATTAACTATTTCATTTTTCGTGCAAAAGACTGGTAGACCAAAAATACACTTTCATTTCTATGTATATATTACTAATATAATAGGATGTGTGTGTGACAATCAAACTACCAGGACTGTTCGAAGAGTACCACAAAGCACCTGCAAAGCTATATGAATGATATAAGTATTATAGTTAGCTCTAATATAATATGACTAATCGTCATTTTAACTGATACGCGCCGATATTGCAGCTCTACTAAAAGACCAGTCACACAAAATCATAACATGCGTAAGATAGCAACCCACTTGAAAGGTTACAGACCCTACGTTAAAATATTTTGGCAATCAACCTATCACGTATGCACTTCATTCGCCCCGCCCTTCTTTTCTTCATGGTTTAAGCGACCAACAATACTTATTATACTATCTCTCTCCCTCTGGAGCTAACGCCATCCTTAAACTATTGCTATAGCATGCACCAGACTGAAATTAAAGATGCCTTCGGTGCTAAGGCCCCAGGTAGTAGAGGGCATTCTGTTGTGGTATACCAACTAAATATAAACATGCAAACAATAATTCCCGATCTGTTAATAGAATACAGTATTTGTCGACCAACGAGCCAATCTCTTTAACAAACACACTTACGTACGTATGTTCAATAAAGAAAATAATTCATAGAAAAGACAGTCGTAGTAAAATATATGAACTAGTATTAAATACATAAGTTATAACTAATAGGCCTCATAAAATCTTAGCGATTACCATCTTGGCGCACACTTTTATACAATCCAAGTTGTTTTTATGCGTTACTACATAAAACTGCTAAATTTTACAGAGTAAATTAATCATTCGTATAGTGAACTGAGTATTATTTCGAGAAATAAGTAGAGTTGTACTGTAGTAACGCCACACAGGCGAACAATCAGCGTCTTCACACTTCGCCATACAATCTTGAATCACGCAAGCAAAGTTTACACCGTGAGTTACTATAATATGTACAAGTTTCCGACTTAAACCGTCGGCCTGCGGCTCCCCAGGAACGATCGCCCCAGTCTGGTAGAAACATTCTCCTTTTGTTTTAGAGAAACATCACACCATGTTTTTTTACTTTGTATAATATAATTATGATTGTACGAGTATTATCTATTTAATCAAAATAAAATACATTAATATACTTATTTCCAAGTTCTCTAAGATATTTAATTTTATTTTCTTTTTACCTAACGGTGAAGTGTTTACCGTAACTTATAATTACTTATACTTGCAAAGTATGCGAGTAACTTCACTTGCTTAACGACAGATACAAAATAGTTTGACTTTTTTACCTGCAAGATTCTGTGCGAAGAGTTTAGAAAAAATTTCTTTTATACCCGGCTAGGATCATGTTGCCATTCAACGTGCTCATTATTCTTTTCCGAACGTTTACATTCACATCTTTATCGGTTTATTTATTCAAGAAACTTGTCTCGATGTTTCTCGCCACGTTGAGGTCAATAATAATGTTTTTAAAAACGTCGGTGCGTATAAATATGCTTATAATTTGTTAATATTTTTTACAAATATTACCCACAGGTGAGTTAAAATGATCATCTACCTACTCGTTTATATTAATACGATGATTGAAACTAATTATATTGAAACGTCTTTTTAAGCATATTAAGCACAAGGAAAAGTGTGAGATTTGCCATAGATAAATACGTTTTGAGGATGGAATGCAGTTAGCTAAAATTTATATGAAAAAGAATGAATTACTGTCGAATTTCGAACACTGTTCGATCTTTAGTAGGTATATGTAAAACATAATTTGAGACCATTATAGTAGACTGCACATCATCATATGTATATTCACTGAACAGTTATAAATCATGTCAATATTCAACGATAATATGTTCCACAGAAACTGACATATTTTATAGATGCTTATTCATTACTTAATTACATTGAACAAAAGGTATGACAATAACGAATTAATCGTACATACAACGTAATGTACACGAAAATGAATTACAGAACGTTAATATAAATATAATCTTAATGAGGCGTAAGTGTCATTGAAGGGCGCGGCTGAAGCCTGGACGCAAATATAAAATAACTTATTCGGTACGACTGCCCCAAATAAACACTGAAGTGTTTTATTCCCCCTGGCGTAAAGACTGTGTACATGAACTTTATAGGGTGCGTGTGTGTATGTGTTGACTTGAAGTGATTATACTAATTATGAAGGCCGACAATTCTACTATTTAAATAGAAAAGAGTGTGAGGGCTTGATTTGCGGTCTATGTGTTCTTGTCTCTTTCAACCCGCTAAGCAATCCGATATATATCAGGTGATGTTTAAATTGATGACGAGAAATGAGGGAATAGGGTAATACTCCCACATTACATGTCCTCAATTAAGGTAACGGCTTATTTGTACCTTTATTTGAAACTAGCTTTTACTCGTGGCTTCGCTCACGTAAAAGTAGGTTAGGTTAGATTATGATAGTAAAAGTACTTTAAAAAAAAATTTAGTATATTCTATGATACTCGGTGATAATATAGCTTTCCAATGGTGAAAGATTTTTCAAATCGGTTGACTAGTTTTTGAGTTAAATCATTACAAACAAACATACAAACAAACAAAAAATCAAATTTTTCCTCTTTATAATATTAGTATAGATTATAATCTTTGTCATTATTATTAACAGTACATAACAAAAATAATAAATATAAAGGAGTAAGAGAATGAGAGAGATAGAAAGAAGAAGAAATTGAATCCAGAATATCGGCAAAACATATCGTCGTTTTGCCGAATAAGCTATAGGTAATTAATTAGTTCTACGTCATAAATAGTACTTATCTGAATATTGCATTCTCTTTTCTGTGATTGCATCCACGCTGATAATTAATATATGTTTATTAATAATAATCAAATGCACAATCAATTGATTCCGTATATCAACTGTACATAAAATGTATCTGATATTTCAGAATTTAAACGATTGAAAGCGTATCCACGACAAAATTCACGATCCATCTTCAGTGGATATATTTTATAAAATGTCTTCAATAACACGGAAGGAGTAAACATACGTTTGCATGGCGGATGCACGCATTTAAACGTAGCTTAGAAAACAGATTTTTCCACCCATATTTTCTGTATTAGATTTAGCTGATATGAAAATATACATAGTTTTACATTTTTTTATCAATCAATAAAGCAAGAACCCCTTTGATGCGTAAGCGGATATGCTTTCAATGTGTGACTTTTAATCACTTGCAATGCCAGGGGTATCACATGCGCTTTACCCATAAACAACAGATAAAGGTGAGGTAAGGAATAGGAGAGGCAGGTATTTAACCCTCCGGCACTTTTACTCATAGGGCAAAACGTAGTAGCACTGTTGCTACTTTTATGCAGGTTTCATATAAAAGCATGGTACCTCCTCCAGCAGGCGCGTTGATATATTATTATCATCAAATAGCTAGTGCCGACAATTTAAACATTTATTCAATTAAAAATTATTCAGGGGTTGGGTATATCATCGAAAATAAAAATCATTTAGGTCACACTTATAAACTTTGATTGCACTTTGCTAGGTGCAAGCAAAGACAAAGTCTATTACAAGATGACTACAAAACTCACGGCCACTCTTTTAAATCGCTCTTCAATAATTATATTTTGCATACTTTACAACACATCTGTATTGATATTTTTATGCAACGCAACTAGTAATAAAAAATAAAGTAGGTATATTAATGTACATACATACATACATACATAGATTCACGCCTGTTTCCCAGAGGGGTAGGCAGAGACTACGGATTTCCATTTGCTACGATCCTGACACACTTCTCTGGCTTCATTCACTTTCATCACATTCCTCATACACGCCCGTCGGTTCAAGGAGCTCTTAACCTGGCCTTTGTCCAGAACGCCTCCGATCTGATCGAGAAACATTCGCCTAGGTTTTCCTCTTGCGACTGTTCCATTCACACTAGCCTTATAAACTTTCTTAGTCTTGTCTTATTAATGTAACTGACCAAAATATTCTTAATCACCAATCACTATAGAGTACCTACTTTTAACTAAGAAAAGATAAATTTATTATTTGTAGAACATTTTGATCTAAAAGAAAATTCTCTTAGTTATAGTTCTCTTATGTATGTCCTTTCTGCTTTACAAATATCGTTATTTTTATTTTGTATCGTTTGTTAAAACGTCATAATTGCTCGTTCTTAAATAAAATAATATGTTACTCGAATAAAGATACCTATGAAATAATAGCATCGGGTGAAGTACAGCTTTCTTAATAAATAAATTTTACACGGTTATATCTGTTCGAATTGTCTAAATCTAATAATTTATTTCTCAGAAAAACGTAGATGAGGTAAGAAGTGTTCTACATAAACCATATTGTATACCTGTCAAAGAGATGAAAGATTACTGTTGAAAATTGAGAATTTTGGTTTATCTCTCATCATTATATCTTTTAAGTACTGATGTTAGGAATAATTACAATTCTTATTAGGGATTCATGAGAAAATGCTAATAATGAATATACAATATATTAATATTAAAGAAAAAAATACGATATATAATAATAATATCAGCTCCGTATTAAGCTATCCCACTGCTAGGCACGGGCCTCTCCTCAGTGTGAGAAGGGTGAGGCCATAGTCCACCACGCTGGCCAAGTGCGGGTTGGCAGACTTCACGTATCTTCGAGAATATTATGGAGAACTCTCAGACATGCAGGTTTACTCATGAATTTTCTCCTCACCGTTTTAATTGAATGAATGAACAAATTATTATATAATATAAAATAATAGGTACATAGCATTTATCAGATATTTCAATATATATAAAACCATTAAGTTAACACTTTCTTGCTTACACTTTTTGTTTGCATTTTAGTATAATGAGATCATTTAGGTAGGTTCTTAAGCTTTTTCATGTAAATTGGCTTCTAAATTTCAACCATGGCATTATCTTGCTAAAGGGATACCCGGTATTTTAACCGCTATACGTAGCGGTTAAAATACCGGAATAGCTTATCTCATATTTTGGTTGTGGGTTTTCCATCAAGTAGTTTTCATGCTAGAGATATTATTTCAATGATTGCGCTCTAAAAATATACATATATTCCTATTTAAATACATATGCCGAATTCAATGGCTTTGTTAGTTCCGTAGCAAAAGTTTGCATTATGTCACGCACTGATCGTGAGAATTACATTCCCGGTTTGATCGAAATATCCTCAGGTTTTTTTGAAGATAAATTATCTGTTGTATTAAGACGTCTAGATGAATCTGTAGCAATAAATGGTATATATCTAGTAGACTGTAATAGGTTGAATGATCACAAGTATCATTTTGGAACTAAAATAGCAGACGAAATGTAAGTGTAAAACTCAAACAACTCTGTCCCTGCCTTTCGCGCTTAAGTCTTTGTATAATAATAATATTCTATTACATACATAACACCATCTAGCCCAAACTAAGCAGAGCTTGTACTATGGGTATTAGGCAATGGATAAACATACATAAATACTTTTTTTGTAAATACATACATATTATACATAGAAACACCCAGACCAAGACAAACATCCATGTCTATGCACACAAATGTTTGGCTTGTGCAGGAATCGAACCCGCGACCTCAAGCATGGCAGTCGGTTACACTAACCTCTAAGCCATCGGGGCCGCCAATGTATGTTTCTTTTATATCATTTATTCAGTGGTAATTATAGAATAGTAGAAAATACACACTCTTCGTCAAGATACATAGCTTGTTGGCGATGTATGGATTAATCTCTCATTCTATGTAATCACTTGCTCGGCGAAACAATGCTGCAAACTTATTGTGTGTATAAATATCACCTTACAAATAGAAACTCTTTGCGTGACTAAAGTTTATTCAGTTTCATTATTTTTATGATATTCTGAGAACGTAATAATATCTAATTTGAATTTTAATATTGTATGTCTAACTGTCACAGGTCGTGCCAGAATTCTGTATTACTTTTGGTATAATAGTATTTTACATAATAATATTTGACTTTGTTCAGACTTTTATTTGATTTCAAAGCACTTACTGATGGTAAAACAATCGCCAACCATTTTGTATCCTATAGATTCATTTTTACATACTGGACGCTTATTCTCGCGAAGTAGGCGTTTTTGTCTGGTAAAGTCATCGAATTATTAAAATTTAGTACTTAAGTCTTATTGATTTCATGAATAAATAAAACTCAAGTTGATAGTATAAATCTGCTATTAAAATTCAACATAAGTCTATATAACAAATTTGTATATACTGTGATATACATCTATAATTAGATATACATACATACATAGATTCACGCCTGTTTCCCAGAGGGGTAGACAGAGACTACGGATTTCCATTTGCTACGATCCTGACACACTTCTCTGGCTTCATTCACTTTCATCACATTCCTTATACACGCCCGTCGGTTCAAGGAGCTCTTAACCTGGCCTTTGTCCAGAACGCCTCCGATCTGATCAAGAAACGTTTGCCTAGGTCTGCTTCTTGCGACTGTTCAATTCTCACTAACCTTATAATTTGACATATAAATAAATATATGTCGAATTTATTAACACGTTCCCTGTCCGATGAACCACATATGGTACATAACAATTGATTTTCTATTGTGTCTATCACGGGACTGTGAATGGGTTAAAGACTTCATAAAATCTAGATTTTGCCCACGGATCGGCTCGCGTAAATGTAGGTTATGTAATTTTTAAAACCCTCAAGAACTGTACTTTATTCTGGATGAAAGGTACCTACTCTGTGTCCTTTTCTGTATCCCTATGAACGTGTATTAGAAATTTTATAATAATCGATCGGATATTGAAGGCACGAAAGCGTAACAATCAAACTCACATTCGCATTTATTATATCAGTTAGCATTACACGATTTAAAAAGACATCCAACATTTTACTTCAACATTAAGTCTATCTGTTAAAAATATTTACATTGCCCTCTGCTGAGACATCAATTTTTAACAAACCTTGCACAGAAAGCTAGGCATAAATTGCTCTCTTTTGCTTGATATTTTTATTTTACACAGATAAATTTTCATATTGCGCTGTGGTGTCATATATTGTTTAGCCGCCGGGCACATTTTTCTAGTTCCAAGTATCTGTGTTGTTTTTAACTCGTCGAGTGTTGGCGAAAAAATTCCTAACCAATAGAAGCACGTTTCTGGTGCACCCGCGTGTGTTCAGCCGACACTTCACGTTACCCAACAGTCAAGAGATAAAGGGCCTAAGCTACCTAATAAAGAGTTATTTGTAATTACTTTATGTAAATAATTACCAGATCTTTAACTTTAATTTTCGTTAAATGCATTATTATTTTGCTTAAATGTTTATTGAATATGATTTACCATAAAAATAAGTACATATAATAAATGTAACTGATAAAGTTCGGAAATCGATTTACTTATATTTACTGATCATTGTATTTCGTTAGCATGTTCCTACTAAGATTAAATTTCAGTTTACCGACCTCAAACAACATTACCTATTCCGATCAATGGTCATGACGTAAATTGCTACGGAGCCATTAGCTACGCCACGTAGCCAACATGGGTACGGCTTGTTGATCACATTGCTCTTAATGTGAGCATCAAAACTTAGAGGGTTAGAGACAACATGGGCTAGCTTTATGTTTCTCTATCTCTATTGATAAGACGAAGATATATGCAATGCATGCATCGTCTATTAATTAATATGTTTCTTACATGTAAACTAACCCTCCTAATTCTTAATTATAATAGTTGTATGCACTTAATTTCTACTGAAACTAAATCAAATAATACCCAAATATTATTTGTTTATCTTTTAAGACTATTCTTTTAGACTCTATTGCCGAGTAAATCCAAATCTACTCGAAAATTGAGTCTCTTCTTTATTAAATACTAGCTTTTGCCCGCGGCTTCGCTCGCGTTAATTTAGAATTTAACAATCAATTCGGGTCGTACTCTGCTTGTAATAATATAATTCAATCATGATTCGAACGATACGTGGCGCCATCTATTATCATAAGAACGTTATTTTTGTTTTCCTTGCGAACAGTAATCTTTTTCGGGATGAAAGGTAGCCTATGTCCGTTTCTGTACACCTGACAACGTATATACAAAATTTCAGGATGATCGATTCAGTGGTTTAGGCGTAAAAAGGTAACAAACAAAAAAACTTTTACGCTTTTATAATATTAGATTGTATCACTGGTCCGATAACGACCTCAAAGTAAGCAGTTGCACATACGCTTATGTTTTTGTCAAGGGTTTGGCGAGATAATATCGAATAAGCCTGCGTAATTATCGCCATACATCTTTATAAATTGAAGAATGTAAATAAAAAGAATAAATGTACATTTAACTAGCCAGTGTACATTAAATATATAAACGTTTGACAAGTTGTGCATTCCGGCGCTAGACCTATAGTTTATACCAAAACCAGATGCCAAACCACTTAGGGAAAGGTTAGGCCAATTACAATAAGTTTTTTGTCTACGAAAACAGATAGGGATTACGGTAAGTACACAAAGGACAGTTGTATTCGTGATCCAACCTTCCAAAGACCCGGCATCTTGCAATTCACTTAGCCGCCGTCAAAGACGAATTAGTATTCTTTGTTCGTACGCCTCCGAACGACTATCTATCTACCTACAACTATCACTATAGCTTAATGTATTGTTAGCAATAGTATAATAATTTGTACTTGCTTGTACACATTGTTTCTAAAACGTACAAGAAAATCATTTGTTTTCATTTTGTTATAGAAAGTTGAAATGAGACTGCCGTTTTATCATTTGTTAATTCAGAATAAAACAAGAATCCGTAATGAGGATCTATCCGATTACTTTCAGTCTTTATTTCTTGTTTAAAGACTAATCTTTCTGCTTAAGGGATGTCACCATGTGTTGCGAGGCAGTTGACAAACTTAACTGATAGATACGAAGGTCATCCAGACTCGGAACAATAATAATTTATGGACCACTCAAATAATTGTGTCCTGTGTCGATTCATGGTCATCTAATTATCATAAGAATAAAGGAAGTGACATCTTTATATATCAAAGCATATACATATTACATAAGTAGTTATCATTCAAAAATAATAAGTAGATTCTAGACTAAACCGTTATATTTCGATAATGCGTAAAGCCAAATTTACGCATCAAAAATAATCCCAATTTATTTGCATTTTTATTAACGTGTCAAGCTCGCGTAAATAATGTTCTGACAGGACATTATAACACAAATAGCACATCTGTTATGTCTGTATATTTGTATAAGCATTTTACTAATATTTTTTTTATGGATGGTTTTTTGTTATGGATGTTAAAATCCAATCAGAATGGAGATTTCAGTTTTGTCTTTAATCTCTTGGTGGACTCAGACACATGGTTTTCTTAATTATATAATTGCGGTTAGTGTAGATTTGATGACTGCACGGATGGCGTAGTGGTTTAAGTGGTCGCCTCGCCACTGCCACTGCACCGAGTGTTGTGGGTTCGAATCCCACACAGGACAAAACTTTGTGTGATCCACGAATGGATGCTTCGAGTCTGGGTGTTCTTTGTGTCCGTTGTTTGAACGTTTGTAAAGTCCTCCGTGACACTGGCTTTATTTCTAGTGCGGGAGTTGTTTGTGTTGTATGTGTAGTAGAGCCTCGCTGCTTTCAGCATGAACGGTCGGCTCGACTGGGGAAGGACTACCTCTCACAGAATATCGACGTGAAATAGCAGTATTCCTACAGTGTTTCGTTCGATGAGTGAGAGTGCCGGAAGCCCAATCACCCTCTTTCCCCCTTTCCGCTCCTCCTTCCCACATCCTTTTTCTTTTCTTCTTCCCATCCTAAAGGGTCGACAACGCGCGAGTGATGCTTCTGGTGTTGCAGGCGTCCATAGGCTACGGTGACCACTTACCATCAGATGCTTGTTTGTCAACTAAGTAGAATAAAGAAAGATTGTCTTTTTAAAATATAAAAATAAAAAACATTGTAACAAGGATTGCTGTCTGGGTTTGTTGTCTGAAGACCCATTATGGTATTGGGAATAATGTCACCTGTCTTCAACTTTATTGATTGATGTTCGTGGAAGACGGTAAATAGCCGATATAAAATACATATATTATTACACAAGTTCCACGTATTATGTCCATATTTCGAAAGGGGTACAATAATAATAACAATAGATTGACGTGAAATGTGTCTCCGTAAATAGATAATCATTTAAATATTTATATTTTTCTAATATTCCAAATATAGTTAGGTAGCTTTATTAACGTACGTATACTATGATAATAAAACGTATCCTTCTTCAAACGAGGTTTAAAGACAGTTCTTCTTTCACGGTAGGCAGCGGCTTTGCTGTTTCCTGACATTGCTGAAGTCCATGAGCAGCGGTTACCACTTACCATCAGGTGGGCCACTTGCTCGTCTGCCACCAAAGGCAATAAAAAAAAATTAAAATACTATTGTTTAAATCACAATTGCCATATAAGATGTTACACTACCTACATTTATTTTTATCGTCTCTTTGTATTTGTATTCACGATTTTATATACTAGCTGCCAGCCACGGTTTTATTCGCACCATGTGTCATTTAAAGAGAGCATAATAATATAATAATAATATTCTATCACATACACACAACACTATCTAGCCCAAATTAAGCAGAGCTTGTACTATGGGTACTAGACAATGGATAAACATTCGCATTTATAATATTAGTTAGGATTACAATAATATATTCGCAATTAAAGTTTGATAGACAATAAGCAATTGGTAGGTATGTATTCTATTACATACTAGGTATTCAAATCAAAGCTCAAATTAAGCATCAACTAGGGTAGTAATTGAGTGTGGTACAATAAACCTTGTAACGGACGTCTTTATATGTGAGCAAATTAGGACGTATGTTAGCTACAATTGGCATAGCAAATAGACCGAACACACATTGACATTTTGGATTAGTCGCTGTACATATTGGATTTTGAATCGTTCCTATATGATTTCCGTTTTTACATTCATAACTTTACTATGACACTTCATTGCTTATGTTTTGTATAGGCTTGTGTATTTGATGGTAATTTTACCTGGTGTTAAGTGATGTGGTCGACAATGGTTCATGATTGTTTAGTAGGTATAATTGAGGTCGTTGATATGTTGACATATCTAAATATATAAACTAAAAATGTTTCTTTACATTACATATTTTCATCAAACTTTTAAAGTATATATTTTTAAAGCCTGTGCGTATTAATATATTCGACTGTTCACTCGTGACTTGAATTTATCTTGCCTTTTATAATCTCTATATTGCTCTTAGTTGACGGATACCGGAACGGATGACGGAACCATGTGTTACATTATACGTTTAACATTTTGTTTCGTGAAACTTAATTAAAAATACATATATGCTTTTAAGAAAGTTAAATATTGTATAAAGGTTTAAAATAACAATTTAATAGATTTGTCAGTTTTAAGCTCAAATATTGATAACGTAAATAATAATTTATTAGGGGTTAAAGTATGAAATTGCCGATTTGTACTGAAAAATTGAAACTCGTTTTTTCTAAGATGTACCATATTTATTTAATTGAAATATTTACCCTCATTATCTATACATTGCTGCCATCTAAACGGAAGTTCATTTATGCCTTTACGATAGAACTCCAGGGATCTAGATTCGACAAACTGTGTGAAAGCATTTTGTACTGCCTCCTGGGACGAAAATTTTTTATCACGTAGAAAATTGTCTATATCACAAAAAAATGGTAGTTCGTTGGAGCAAGATCTGGCGAGTACAGAGGATGACGTATGGTTTCTAACTGCAGCTCTTGTAGAGTTACAACGGTTTCTCGTGCATTGTGAGGTCTTGCGTTATCATGGAGTAATAATGGTGAAGATTGATTTACGAGTTGGGGCTGTTTCACTGCCAGTTTCGCCATCATTGTTTAAAGTTCGGCACAGTAAACATCTACTGTTATTGCTTGACCAGACCTGAACAGAAGATACCACCAAACAGTTACCTTAACCTTTTTATTGGTAAGCTTTGCCTTAGGGCACTTTTGCGGCGTTTGACTTGGGGTCAGCCATTGCATTTTTCATTTACGGTTATCGTAAAGAATCTACTTTTCGTCACATGTCACAATTCGATCCAATATTCTTTCATTTCTGTAATGATTCAACAAGACAACACAAGTTTTAACTCGCATTTCTTACTGCAGATCAGTCAAATCATGAGACACCCATTTTTATATTTTTTTATCTTATTGATTTGATGCAAATGAGTCAATATTGTAGGTAGGGTAACGTTAAACCATGCCGCTAATTCCTGGGTAGTTTGACACAGATCGGCTTCCACCATCTACTTCAATTCAGCGTGATTCACCTGTGTGGGCAGTTAAACCAAAAACGCACGATGCGTTCATTAGCAGTCTCCTCTCCAAACGCAGCGTTGATATTGTGAGCCGTTTCTGCCGCTTTAGTTCTGCGTCGGAACTCGTATTCAAAAATGACTCGGATTTTCGAAGTATCCATCTTTCCTGTCTAAGCTGAATAAAAAAAGCAAATGAAAGTCGAAAATCGAATGAGCACATTTTTTAAAAGAATAATCTTATAGGTATCATGTGAAAAAAGTTTCACTCGAAAATCTCACACCATGAAGCTTTTATGTCAATTCAAAGTATCTATTACTATTCAACGGCAACTTCATACTTTAACCACTATTATTAGAATATAATTATGATGACTAACTATTGCCTTAAGCTTGCTATTCTGTATACCATCTATAGGTATTTTCTAAACGTTAAATCAAAGGACTGCAAGAATACCTAGTCTTGGAATCGGTATAATTTTATTCGCACGAAGGGCATTTTTCGAGTAATGCGACGATCAAAATGCAGCGTATTGGCACTAGCAGATCAATTAAAACCATTGCATTATACGTCACGTTAAATTTTATACGAATAAACTAAGTTTTCAAGACGTATCGTTAATCATCTGCGAAGCTCAATTCCCAACCCGCAATGTATTGAGCGAATATCCCAATGTTTAGCGTGTACTAAACTGATATTATCTCCGACAGGGCGGGCCACGGACGACTCCTGTGAACATGACCTAGTGCCCCATGACATCGGCACTCCCCTCGCCCCCACATAATCGCTTGCCGACCTGACACACACACAGACAAACACGTGAGTAAATTTATGTGTGTAATTGAGCTAGAACACGAAACAAATGAATTTGGAATTGGGTAAGACAAGCTGTGTTTCGGTCTAGTTTTTACTGTACTATACGTGTGTACATATAAATTAGATTTCCTTATAAAAATGTTATATATTATAGGTAGCAGTAGTACTGGTTTAAGTGGTCGCCTCGCCATTGCCGACGTGCTAAGTGTTGTGTGTTCGATTCCCACACTGGCAAACAATTGTGTGATTCACAAATATTTGTTCCGAGTCTAGGTGTTCTTTGGTCCGTTGTTTTAATGTTTTTAAAGCCTCCTGCGCCACAAGATTTCCTGCGCGTGTGGAAGTTGTCTTAAAAATATTAAACTGTGTACAGTAAACGGGCGTCGTCTACTGCTCTGAAAAAAAATAAACAGACATCATTCATTTAAATACTAAATTTGATCCGGTAAGTAATTAATTCGTTTTAATTCAAAGTATGTTAGCATCAATTATCCCTTTGACAAAAGAAATAATAACAGTCTCCTAAATCTATTTAGTAGATTGAGAATGAAATTAGCTATAGGCAGCACAAGCGAACAAGTTTATTAATAAGGTTTCGTATTTTACTCGACTTCTAAAACTTTTTAAATCTGTTTCGGAACAGAGCAGCCCTGACGAATTCTTTGTACCTCCATACGCATTCTTTTAATAAAGTTAACCGTTAAACTTAAAAGTTAAAAGTAGATTCACAAGTTAAAATTTTAATATGTTCTCGTAGGGTTAATAGTGAAATTTAACGTAGCGGCAAGATTTAGGTCCCGGAAAGAACAGAAAAAAAAACGTATTTTAAACTTTGGTAACTAGTAGGTAACTATTTTTACCGTCCGAATACTAACGAGGCTTTTATCGCCTTGTAATATCATAAATGCCGCTGCCATAATGAAAAGTGGCATCTCTTATTGTCTTAAAACAGCTAGCGGTCCACTCTAGGTTAAATGGCAGTCGTCGCCGATAGACTTAGTAATGTCAGGGGTATACACAGTCAAGTCGCTGCCTACAGTAGCAGAAATCCTTTGTTTCAACCTCGTTTGAAGAATAACAAGTCATAGCGCTTGGGAAATACCAAAGCAGGTATTTTAGAGCCTGCATACATATGTGGTAGAAAGTGGGTAGAAAGAATCGCTGAAAGTGTGCCGAGGAAGACAGGAAAAAATTAAAAACTCTATAGTTTAATTATTTTGATCCTGGTTATCTAAATCTATTAATACATACATATTTCAAATAAGTTAAGTGCGTTCTTGGTCATTTCCCCTAAATAATTAACTGGCTAAAGTTAAAATATTATCTGGCTAGCGTTATAGGAGCGGTAGAATAAACATATTTCTCCAAAAATCTTAGGATCTCATGTAAGTAATACAGCGTAAGTTTATTGTTATCTATTAGACATTGTTTTAGACTCAGTGTTATTTAATTTAGCGATATTTTTTTACTATACTATAATTATATACTCGTACTTAAGTACCTATGTCGATAGCACTATAAATTCAATATAACAATATCACACTGGCTTCTATGCTAATAATAATTCATTATAAACCTACAGGTTTCATATCTCGATGAACCGGACAAAAAACACTTCCCTTCCCTTACATGTCATAAAGATGACCGAAACGTGAATTTTTCAAACGCCGTTTTACCTAACCTCATTCGTCGTTAAACAATTGAGAAGGAACCTCAACATAGGAATACTCTGCAGCCGCCCGTTGTATTAGTATTCCTACGGCATCCACATCGATAGAATATTCAACTCGCCAATATGTACCACTACGTTCAATCGAAATGTATAGGAACATTATTTTTTGATACGTGCTTCACGAGCCCGTAAAGGATTGTGAATTTATGTACAGAAATAGAATTATATGTAATAAAACTAATATAAATATAGCAGGGTTGATATATTTTTAGTATGTTACGAAAAACAATAACTACATATAGTAGTCTTATTTATACTATTAGATTGTAGTAACGTGATTCTATTCGAATATGTTGACAATAGACACTGAGAAAAGTCCATGCCCAGCAGTAAGACAGTTGGTATACAGGGCTGATACTAATTAAAAAGCACAGCAGGGCTATGCTTACCATGCAATGTAGATATCGTGTTGTGCACAGCTGTTGCTTAACTTTGTTATTTATCAATCCATTCGCCGTCCCGTGATAGTAACAATAGAAAATTAATTATTAAATATCATATTATGTGATTCATCGGACAGGGAATCTGTTAATCCTAAGCAGCTTAGAGAGTACATCATTGACCAGCCAAAAAGCAAATAAACTCACGATTAGCAGTAACCAAAAACTCTTGCCACTGACCATCGAGGTCTTTTAGGTATAAAAATATTTTAAATATCTATATAATCTATATAATCTATATAATCGATATATAATCGAGATCTTTTAGGTATAAAAATATTTTAAATAACTATTAAATGTATACAATTCGCAAAAGCCTTTACGGTCAACAATATATTTTAATTATAAAATTAATGAGTATAATTAACAGGACTGTATTAACACTTGGTCCGCCCCATATATTTTTGGATTCACGGACTGTTGTGTGGTGTCAATAATTAATATACCTCATAAACGTTGTTTTTGAAGTATATTAAAGTAATTGTGAATCTGTTTATGTTTATCAATATTTTTTATAATTTGTATTAATATAGCATAGTAGTATATTATAATTGGGATTAAATATAATGATCATCAAAAATACTAAATGGTCAGCAAATATTGCACAGCGTAACGAGCATCTATACGCCTCAAATCACTGCATTCCGTCTCGGAAGTTTTAGGTTATGTTAGGTACCTTTTTTTAAACCCACTCAAAAATAGGAGCCCCGTGAAGCGGGGCTCCGTCGACTTAGTTTGATCTCTTTAAAGTTTGCTGGCCATGAGTTGCTGATCAATTAGCTATTTCTGCTCACAGATTATATTTTTCTGCTCACAAAAATACCAATACTATGCTAACCATTTAAATAACACCCATTATAATTTGTATAAGTTATAAGTAAACTATAATTTGTATTAATATAGCATTGTAGTATATTATAATTTGTATAAGTTGTAAGTATACTATAATTTATATTAGTATGCATAGTGTGCTTATTAACATAATTTGTATTACGAGGAATATTCTTCTTCGTCTATTTCATCTCAAATTGCTGTTTTAATTCAGAATTAAATACTTATTTCTAGATAATTAAAGATTTTCCCATTGCTTTTCCAAAAATAAAATTTAATATATTGTTTATTCGAAGTAGGTACATACTTGTGACGCTTACTTAAAGGTTGAAAAACACAAGGGGCTACAAGGGGCGTCTTAGATCCCAAACGGTTACTATATTTTCCGAAAGTCACAAACACACATGCAAAATAAAATATTATTCTATTATATGCTCGAACACTGAAAAGAAAAATATCAGGGAAACAAACATGTTAGCTCAGATTTCTTTTTAAGAAACATTTCTTGAAAAATTTCTAGCTTGAGGCAGTATTTTAAAACAGAAATGTAAAATAGCTACGTCCTTGTATAATGCGAAGTCTCATTTTAAAGCTAGGATAAGTTGAAACAAAAGAAGCCTTGGGATTTTTCGCCTGTTGAGATTTTAACGTTGAAATATTGGAGCTAAACCAGAATTATGTGTCGTATGTACTATCTATGTACGTCTCGACATGTCTTGAAAATTGGCTGTTTATTTTTGTTGTTATCCAGAGCTTCTCTACATAAACGTAACATGCTTAATAGAAAAAATCATTAAAGCCGTATATTCCTAAATAACTGCGAATACATGTGCTTCATCAACATTGATTGGACGAGTTTTAATAAGATTGAAGTGGGGCGGATTGCAATGTAAAAGAAGGGCCTTAGGTTTTCTGCATGTATTTTCTCATAGGCTCTACGTTTTGCCTGAACCTAACAAATAACTTAAATATAACCACTACTATCACCACTGGACAAAACAACTTTAAAAACCGTAAATGTTACTTTTTAATTTTAAATCAATAATGACTTTTTGATTTAACTTTTGTCATCTACGTTTAAATCACGCGTAATAAAAGACCAGAGATAAATACACGGATCGCTTATGTTTAAGATGTCTTATCACTGAAGTGTTATAATTATGTTCTATATTCCAAATTTAAAGGGTAAACTAAAGAACTTACAATGTGTTTTTTATGTTTATTGTTTCAAAGCTTGCTAAGATACATGCGATAAAAAAATGGTAGACGCGTAAGCTTTGAAATAAAGATGTTAATTCATCTTAGTGTGCCCAAAGTACTACCTATGTTTCTAAAATTACTACCTTCTACATTAAATAAATTTTTGATAAATTCTTAACAAAACTCTTGTAACAAAATATAATACAGAAACAAATTACAATTATAAAAGGGGTGCCAGTGTGAGGTCAATTACTTGGTAATTTTGTATTTCATATAAAAAACGAGTCTCCTAAGTCGTAAATTTGTTTGGTAATATCATAACTTAGAAACTATGTCTAATAAATAAGTTTTGCCTGACACTCCGAAGACAGTTTTTACTGTTTCCTAAGTTGTATACAAATATACGCTTAGTTTGTTCAGATTATAGGAGTGTGCTGTATTTCGTACAAACTTTAAGAATAAACACACAATGCTGAAACATTGTCAAGAATCAGGTTTAAATAACTCAGAAGCAATTGTTATCCTTTATAAGGATCGATTCTTCGGCGTACGTTCTGGTAGTGGTGAAATAATATTCACCCATTTATCCAGTCTTTGCTTTCTTTACTCTACATATGCTCGATTTTTTTTGTAAAAAGATAACTTCCTCTCCTTTTTAAACAACGGACTCAAAGAACACCCAGATTCAGAACATCCATTTGTGGATCAAATTTTTGTTTTGTGTGGGATTTGAACTCATGACACTCGGCGTAGTGGCAGCAGTGAGGTGACCACTTAAACCATTTCTTGCTTTCTCTACTTACCTTTACGATGTAGTCTTTGGTGTATCTTCGAAATCTGTTGCTATAAGTTAATCATTTTCGTGCAGGTTATCCACAATGGTGCCACGTTGGCTGCTGGTATGTTGCGTGGTACTGTGCGCCAGGCCGGCGCATCCGCAGGGCGCGCAGCAGTGCCCCGCGCCCAACACCATCACACCCTGCAGCTGCACCGTCAAAAAGAACGGCCTGGACATACTCTGCGAATTTACTGAGCAACAGCATATACAGAAGGTATATTACAATATATAATTATGTACATATTACATATGTACATTGAATTATTATGATAATGTAAAATGAGTATGTGAGTGGAATTGTCGGTTTGGGGATTTAACTCTCAATTTTTGGTCGGAGTCAAAGTAATGATCTAGGATTTTTGTCCAGTAATAGGTAATTTTTTTAATGATTTATTGCTATTTTTCTATTTCCGTTAATATTACTATTTTTAACTACATCATTACTGTGCCGCACGCAAGTGACTTTGAAATTTCAGATATAATGTATCTGCGTTTTTAAAAGCCCAGACCTAGTATATTTGTTTGTGCATTACTAGACTACTAGTCTACCTACGTAGGGAGCTCATATATTATTGTTTATTCTAAGCTATGATCAAATTTCCACCATTTGACTTAAAGAACTTGTGACGTAAAGTTTGTAACGTACCTCAATAACATAACTAACCAGGGTTAGCAGTAAAATAATGTATATAAGTATTGAGAGCTATTCTAGTCACGTACTAAGATAATGTTTACATAATCAAAGTAGGTACATTTTGGCATCAAGCCATGTTTATCCTACAGTTTGTTGCTTATTTCGTTTTCAGTAACGTAACTTATATAAGCTACGCGCTACTGCAATAACTTCGGTAAAAGGAGTTTAATTTCGGACGTCGAAAAATATATCAGACTTTAATTTCACATTATATAAAACTTTACCTTGGAGAGGTAGGCAGAACTTATGATCTTTCACATGGTCAATTCTGAGATTTGACAATTTTGATCATATTTTGATGTATCCACATTACAATTATACCTATCAAAGTTCTAAGACAACATGGCTAGTTCAATTAATATATATTATATACTATCCGCCTAGTGGCTAAGATTTGACCGTAATATTTATTTATGTAATTAAATTTTGAGTAAAACATAATTATATGAATTTCTTTTAAAAAAAAGTGGTTGTATTCAATAGTTTTTCTTGATAAGCTCATTAATAGATATTAGACAAAGTAGAAAAAGCAAATTGGTTGACATTCAAAGGAGAAAAAAGATACTGAACTATTTTGTCTTTGCCTATTTATAAATAGATTAATGTGAAAGTTTATTGGCATGAATGAGACTTGTCACATAAATTAATAGACTAAGCCATGGATATTTATCCAGTAGTTATTAATACTTAATGTTCCCGTGAAATAAATATAATTTATTTTTATCAATACTTGATCTCAAAGTTTATTAATAAATTCTGCTGGCCAAGAAAGATGCCACTTTTTCACGCAGCCAAAACCGCAGGCAAAAGCAAGCTATTGAATAAGTATTTCGTTACGTCAAGGTCATGGCGAGGCATAAAGAGAGATTTATTCGTTCGCTTAGCCAGCGTTGCGAAAGCTCGGGAAATGAGGTGGTTCTATATTTAGCTGTTAACCATAGGTTAACCATTATTCATAGTCAATGTCGGCGATAACAAGCTCGCTTGTAAAGCCTTATATTAATCTTTGTTACTCATACACTGCAACTTTTGGAAGAATGGTAAATAAATAGCTGTAAAAGCAATTTATCTTTTTACTTTTGTTGCCAAGTATATTGCGGTCGGATTCTAGTCTAAGTACTATTCTTGCAACAATTTCCTACAAGGGGATAGTATATACTTGCCTGAGACTGTCCCAGCAAAGTACTATACGTGGCTTTTATCGTATCTTTACTAAACAAAAGCCAACGGCGGTATCTAAAATATATTTAAAAACTCTTCCTTATTCTTTTGCAGCGTAGTTTTGTAACAGTGATCACACCAGATGGAAGGAGATATTAGAGTAATAAGTAAATACTGTTATTATAGTAATATTATTAAAAAAAAATTCTACTGCACGAATGTTGCAGTGATTTAAATGATCATTTGAAGATACCAAGAGTGCGTAAAATAATTGTGATACAAGTAGCTACGACGACTCGATGGCGTAGCAGTTAGTGTAACCGACTGCCACGCCTGAGGTCGCGGGTTCGATTCCCGCACAAGTCAAACATTTGTGTGCATGAACATGAATGTTTGTCTTGGTCTGGGTGTTTCTATGTATAATATGTATGCATTTACAAAAAAAAGTATATATGTATGTTTATTCATGGTCTAGTACCCATACTACAAGCTCTACTTAGTTTGGGCTAGATGGTGTTGTGTGTATGTGATAGAATATTATTATTATTATTATTCTGAATCTGGGTGTTCTCCGTCGTTCAAATGTTTGTAAATGGATTCTCCTTAGCGCGGTGAAACGTATTTAAATACGTTCTACTGCGCTACTACTTCTGCTATGTGCTACTACGTAGACAAGATAAAACCTAACATGAAATACTTTTATGAACTAGCTTTGAATAAGTAGTAGTTCATCATGAACTACTACTTATTCAAAGCTAGTTCATAAAATCATCACAATAATTCAAATAAAAGAACATAGTGCTGCATTACTGTGTTAAGTTAGATGCCAAGGAAACTTGCAATTACTCTATCTGAGCTGTAAATTCCGTTCCTTAGGCGATGAACACGCTACGTTCTAAGCCGATGATAATCTTCTACCTGAAGTTACGTCACAACAACCTGGCTAAGCTGCCTTCGTACATATTCCTCGGACTTGACATCCGTCACCTGACAGTACATAACAGCAGTTTGGCTGTTATAGAAGACTCGTCCCTGAGTTCTATCGGTATGTATGACTTTATCATTATGTTCTTTTAAGGTATAGCTGCTTTGGATCTTCAGTATGATTTTATGGGTAGGTCTAGATTACTTGTTCATGTTGTTTGAATTTTTGAATGTTAATATAATATTGAAATTAAACTATTATAATATACGGATTTTATAGTGATTAATTTATTTGTAACTGTTTGACGATGTTTTTTTTTTCGTTTTACAAATAATAAATATGTGTAATAATTGAAGCCACATCCAGTAAAGTAACACAATATTAATATCAATTTATTGTCAATATTATTTTGGTTAAATTCAAAATCATGATATGAATTGTAGGGGCTATATATTATGCTTGATGTTCTAACTTCATTTATATTAAGTTGAGCGTAACAGTTCTCGTATGTATATAATGTAAGCATCGGGGTATTTCTATTAGATTTAGTCAACCTTTGAACTAACTGTTTGGTGTACAGAAGCTCGAGCAATTATTGTTATAAGTACGTAGGATTCTGGCGTAGTGCCAGTATCGTCGCTTTATGACAACGCTACAGGTTGTAGTTAAATAGTTTGCTGGCTATTCTAGGTAATTTTAAACTTTTTCTTCTAACTAACTCGTTGTTAGTAGGTATAATATAAAACATATATTTTAACGATAACGGTTTCTTTATTGTAATGTATTTACAATCACAATGCAATATTAACTCAACTTGTCAGATATAATATATTCGTCTAAAGAACATATGTAAATGTAAACTTAAACAGATAAGATCTTCTAACTTTTTAATTAAAACATTTAAACGATTAACAATATGTTTCAACATGAGTACACGACACTGGCACCGGAACACTGCCTTGAGGCATGACAAGGAACTTTTAGACGAGAATGTAATTCAATAAATGACAATGCCCTCAGGTAATAAGCTGACTCAACTTGACGTGTCGCAGAACAGCCTGGCAACAATACCGACATCCTCCTTCACACACCTCAATCATCTACTTATACTCAACATGAACCATAACAAGGTAAGAGCCGCTTAAGTCTTTTAGGTGTAAATATCGATTTTACGCTCATGTGGATTGTTTAGAGCATTAGAAAGGATTTATACTTGTTATTAAGACTAGTAATTAACAGAAGATGTTTTAATTGGTTGTGATGTAGGTATAAAGTTAAGTTACTAATACCTACTAGTAATAAAACAACAATTGTTTAAGTTATATCACCAATAATAAATCATTTTAGTACTACTAATACTTTATAGTCTTTATATGTATGTCGATTTAACCTTCAAATTCTTATCGTTAGGTATTTACATAGAATAATAAAGTTATAAAACTCAAATAACAAATGTTAAGCCCGTCAACATTATTGTTATTTAGAAATTCGATCTCGCGAGTCAACTATTTAGGCGTTTCCTTTGAGTTGATTGTATCAATAGATTATTATGTCCAATGAGAGTATTTATTATTACAAAAATAAAATGAGCTTAAAGTTATGAGATTTGTTGAAATTTTGCTCTGATTGTTTATATTGTGTTTCTAGATATATTTATGTTTATTGTATATCTATATATATAATTTTAATCCATTTTTTTTAAATATTATCTTCTGTTCTACACATATATGTAATTGCCTGTCTATTATACATTATATTATATTTACTCTATCTATTAATAAGAATGTTTATAAACTGTATTCTGAATAATCGTCCGTGCTAGTCCTTGAGTTTCGGCTGAAGAACAGCGCTGCGGTCATCCGCAGCAAAGGCTGAGCTGGAACTATTTGGACACACTGTACAACATTTTATTTATTTTTGTTTATTTTTTCGTATTTTCTTCTTGTTTCTATTTTAATATGTTGTGTTTTTGTGTCTAATAAATTATTTTTCTTTCTTTCTTTCTTAAAATTTATATTACAGGAATATTTCATCTCGACCGGTTATGTGGTGGTAAAATAAATTAAATATTACATCATCAAAATACGAACATGGCAAGTTAATAAAAAGCTTTATGAGCTATCGACTGTAAATCTTGATTTACTTAACTTTTTGGTTCGGAGCAATTTGTTTCCAATTTAAGCTATCAGGAATTCGATTAAACTAAAAATTGACGAAAACGTACCAGTGAAACCTGATGAAATATTTTCGTATATGTATTTAAGTGCATGGCTTTGGTTTTGTTTCAATTTTGGAATCATACAATCAACAAAATGTACATTACTGCGAAAACATTAATGGTTTTGTCAAAAACTTTTATTCCTCGGGAAAAATACATTTTCCTGCATAAAAGGTACATTGAGTCCTTTTTTGTATCCCTGACAAAGCTTATGCGAAATTTCATGATGATTATAAGGTGTGCGAAAGCGTAATAAAACAAACAAACTTACATTCGTAGGTATTTATAATAGCTAGGAGCTATAAGATATCTTTCTAACTGAGTAGAGTAATTAAGTTCTTGGTACTTAAAATAATGTATCTCTACAGGTGACTGCAGTACATAATAGAGCCTTCATGGGGTTGGATACACTGGAGATACTGACACTATATGAGAATCGAATATCCGTGGTTGATGGCGAAGCATTCAAAGGACTTGAGAAGTAAGTTCTTTTTGATTTACATTTTATAGGAATCTGCATGGCACTCTATCTCTACTAGATTAACCTATAATTTTAAGAATCTGTAGTTTATTATATACCTACTAGTTGTACACGTTATATATCCCTATCCATAGTTTTGTAATATTATTTACAAAACTACGAGTATACCATTTCAAATCTATTAAGATGATTGTACACAACGCAAGTACCTGGCGTGGGCTTCACGCGCAAGCTATATATGCGTGCCACGTGCACGAGGCCTTATTTGCGCAGGTGGCCCGTGTCAATCGTGTAAACAATGTAAACAGCCCGTGAAAGTATAGCTTGCGGTTGTTTCCTACGTTGTGTACAATAGCTAGGGTCGATGATTCCAGCTTCGAACATATTATACCCATACATGAAATGTATGGGCGTTTTATTTGTCTATTTACTTTAAGAATTAGTAAAGCTGAGTCTTGACGTAATTGTCATTATCAGAACCGACAGCGATGTTAACGATATAATCTGAAATGCGTTGTCTGAAATCTTTAACACTAACACACATTTGGACAATTTCTCGTATAAAATTAATTGTCACTTTCCTTTCAATATAGCTCAATAGTAAAACGGTCAACGATACGTTAGTTTAGCATACGTAATATTAATATAGAAATCAGAAAATATAATTCAAGTTCGTAGAAGTAACATCCCTTTGTAAAGTAGCAGCAAATCACCTCATTTTAGCATTAGCCCTACCACCGCGCCACGTTGCGTCGATTGACCATTAACCTCTAATTTATGGTAATTGGTATTGGTCAAGCAATAAAATGTATTATGTAACTATATTCTCATCCCAAATGCATTAGGTATTAATTTGGTTGTTGTGTAAGTGAGAAATCCAATAGAGATCGAAATAATAAAAATACGCGCTTCGAGGTTTTCATATACTAAACAAGTACGCGACCAATACTCACACTATAGTTATGTTTACTACACACCAGATACGGAATCCTTATTGTGTTTTTATTTACCTCGAAATAAAGAAATAGAAAAAAGCCAAGGCAGCTTTATAAAGCTTTGTTTATTTCTAGGAAATTGAAGAGGCTTAATCTTGGCGGTAACGATTTGACAGCGGTGCCCCAAAAAGCTCTGGCTTTGCTCGAGAATTTGAAGAAACTTGAAATGCAGGAAAATCGTATTACTTCTATTTCAGAAGGCGACTTTGCAGGTAATTTCTCCGGAGTTAGTATAAAGTGTTTCAATATTGACGTGTATCAAAATACTTGCTTATATAAATATAGCTATTTCTATATAGCTTGGATAAAATATCCAATCATAGAAAATATAGTTCCAATTGTTAAATTATTTAAGATTTCTTTATAATATTGAAAATGCGGCAGTCACTCTGTTTTTTTGTTACCTTGTTACGTCTGCACAACTTTTAATGAAATTTAATATTGTAAAGGTTATTTTAACCCAATAACTCCTACATATATTTGAGTTGCCATCTTAATCGACATTACTCTTTCAAAGAATCTTGAAAGAAATACCATAACTATTTTTTAAATGATACTTTATGAAGGAAATACATTCGGTATTTATTTTCGCAGGTTTACGGAACTTAGATTCTCTAGGTTTGGCACACAACCAGTTACGTGAAGTACCCTCTCAGGTATTCTCACATCTAACGTTCCTAAACTCCTTGGAGCTTGAAGGCAATCTAATCCAAAGGATTGATGAGAAAGCGTTCGCTGGACTTGAAGGTAAAGCTATTTTTCATCACCTTTTTATCTTTTGACGCACGATTACCTCTCTTTTCTTTTCTTTCCTTTTTTTGTGTAAGATATTTAATGTATATTTATTGATTTGTAGAAAATCTACAATATCTTCGGCTTGGTGACAACCGTCTACACGAGATACCCTCAGAAGCTCTTCGTCCGTTGCATCGTTTGCGTCACCTGGATCTGCGTTCTAACAATATCACTTATATCAGCGAGGACGCTTTCACTGGATATGGCGATTCCATTACGTTCCTCAATCTGCAAAAGAATATGTAAGTTTATTGCTACCATAGTTTCCATATTTATTTCGTCATGTAATATATCATGCATGACCTAATCTAAGTAACTGCGTAATTAATACAAGTGGTATTAATTCTATTAGCAACGCCATCGTGTATAAATATGAATATTTACATTCAATTAAAAGACGTAATAAAGGTTTTACTGCCTATTCGTGTCTAATCCCAAAAAGGGATGGAAAAATATACAGTACTAGAAGTAAATAGTTCAAATAATGTTTGCTTTTTATGTCTTACGTATTTAAGTACGATACTATGAATGTTAAATATTGCAACTTATTATTCTGTATTCGAGTCGTAAATTCTGTTAGAGAGAGTTATACGGCTTTATGATTAATAAACATTTCTCATTTTGTGAGGTAGTGTTGGCGTTTGATTAATTTGGAGCCGTACTATGTTTTAAGTCGCTAGAGATTAATTTATCTCTTGAAGTTCTCCATTTTAGGGTCACGGTTCTGAATGTGCTCGAAGAGAGCGAACCGTTTTGTGTTATCCGCTTTCACAAAGACGATTGTAAAATAAAAAAAGGTTGTATTCATTAATGCAGTTCACAGTAACATTTTGAAGATATTTCGTAAGCTCGTACTATCAATAATGAAACTTCACGTATCAATAAGAGCATTAAATAATGATTGAATCGCCGTTGACTATAACACTAATCATTTAGGTCAATAGTTACTGAAATATCACTAATTTCTTTTATATTAATTATATTATATATTAATAATATATATATTAATTGTAAATAAAATTACATTAAATATTTGTCATGCATTATTTGCGCAGCAATATACTAGAGGGACGTCTTAGGGCGCTAGTGGGACGTACAGGTCCCGAGTTCAACCCTATGACACCCACGTAACTCTTACATAGTTTTATATAATTGATATGTTATTATTATATTAGCCCTGGTTATTATTGTATACACTGAATAATTATGTAGTATATTATTATACTGTCGAGTATACCCGATTCGCAAGCTGTATAAATATTTAGGATGAATACCTGGATTCATATAATATAGGGTGCACGCTCGTGTTAACTACATTGTATAATTATATTAGTAGTTTACTGCGTGCCTTTAACTTGAAAACAAGTTTAATTAATTCTACGAACTTTGTGTAACAGGATTCACCAGCTGCCGACAATGGGCTTTGATAACCTGAACTCTTTGGAGACACTGAATCTGCAAAACAATAAACTGCAGCACATCCCCGAGGAAATAATGGAGCCGATATTGGATACACTTCGCGTGGTTGATATTATGGGTCAGTACAATATTCAAACTTTTAGGAATCTTGACACCTTAATTGAATTCTGGTGCATTTTGACATGTATCGAATCCGGGCTGATGAATAAAAAGTACAGTGAAAGCTATTTGAGTAATTCAATGATTTTAACAGTGCGTCTGATTTTAAAATAATGTGTGTGTGCTTTCATATATAATAGAATTAGATCTAACATTAATTTCCCTTGTCGTAGATAATCCACTGATTTGTGATTGTGAGTTGGCTTGGTATGAAGCCTGGCTCGCGGGTCTCAGGGACAGAGATGACGAGATGATGCAAAAGAAGCGAACCGTGTGCAACATGGTGAACGAACACCGAGAGTACAGTGTCTCTAAAATGCCTCTCGAGAAGATGAACTGTAAGAGGAAACCAGCGTACGGACGCACCTCCGGCGCATCTACCTCTCGCCCCGCCATCAGCCTCGCCACCAACGCTCTTCTTATCGTTGCAGCCAGGTGGCTCTAGAATAATCGTAAAGTTATTTTATTTAAGCACTAAGTTAATCCTAATTTTATTTTACGCGAAGAATTACCCTCGCGCCAGCTGTGGCCGGATGGCTTGAGTCGTACCTCTTCGCAACGTTTGTATTTTCAGTTCAAATCTTCGTAAAGTGATGAATTTGTGCAATAAACTACGATACATATCAATTTGGGCTGATTAACAAAAATGTAGTATTTATGGAGCGGTAGCTTGGTAAGTGAAGATGGTCGTTTTTCAAGAGCGGTAAGTTAGTGGTACAGTATTTTTACAATGTAGTAAAAACCTCTTACGGTATGCCTTACTAATAGTAATGTACCAGAATGTAGGTAACTACACGTTCTACCACCAGGCATTCTAGTATTAGTAGGTATCACTGAAGATGCGTTTCATTGTCGTTATGGTCGTAGCAAGCCCTATCACGGAGGGAACTTAAGTAAAACTTTAAAAAATGTGATTTCACAATGAGCTAGATATTTTACACGGTCTTTAGCTATGAACATTTTTGGTTAAAATTTACAATGCCCTATGAATTTGATGGAGAATTATTAATATTTTTTATCGTTTACCCCTGCCTTACGATATAACCTATTAGTAAGCTTTTACGTATTTACAATGTTGACTATTACGATATTATTCTATAATATACATAATGTAAGTGGGGCTCGAGGTATATTTTACCTCACATTACGTACATTATATACTACTCTATATAGCAAAGGTAAATTGCCGGTTTAAATTTCTATCTACGCTACGTCTTGTTTACGTTAGCTTTGGAAATCGTACGAATATGTTATCTTGATTATTATATTACATAGTTAGAGCCCATAAATGTTCGATTGATGTAGAATTAGTATTAAGTAGATAAGTGTTAGATGAAAATTCGATAAATTGAATGCTGTTTATACTTTCAAAACTCTTGGCTTTTAACCAATTAGTTTTAATATGATTTATTATTATAAATATTTAGTTTATGACAACTTTTAGATATATGAATATGGGTTACAAAAGTAAATATTATTTTTAGTTCAGTTTTAGTTGACAGGTTTAGTATGGACTCTTTTAATCTTTGTAGCTTTAAATGATTTTATGTTTAGTTAATTGATGTTAAAGTATCGTTAGTATGTAGTGAAGTAATAAATGTGACTATGAACATTTTTACTTTGCTTTAGTGACCCATTTCGCAGTAGGAAAATTGAATATTAGTTACCTAAACATTTTTTGAGCCCTGTGATCAATGTACGGTATGAAGAATCATTATTGCGTGATAAAGTTGTAACCAAAACATATCCTTTAGTCTGAATAACTAATTATAAGAAATATATACAAGTATTTACTTATTCGAGGTAAGCTGTAAAAGGAATTTTGGTCAAAATTTATAAAGCCTGCAGGAACCGTGCGCTTAACTACTTTTAAAGGAATTGTAAAACGTTTGAGTATTGTATTATGAAACTCGAATTAATGCACCATGATGCATAATTAATTCTATTAATTAATGATCTCTAATTAAAGGTTGTTTTAGAGAGATTGCATAGAAAAGATCGCAAGAAATGGTCTTGCTGGTAAAATTATAAACTTGAACCACATATTTAGCTATTGGTTTAGAACTTATTGCACTTGAGGAAATTCCTGATCAACTTAATTAGGGAGGATCGGCTTCTAAATTTCAATAAATTCTTCAATCATTTTTATATCGCAATAAATTATATTAAATGCTCATATGCACAGGTCATCAGATGTGATAAAAACCAGGGGATTAACTTTGGACGACCAAATTTCTTTTTTCCTTGTTATTCTAAAATATTATAATCATATCATATTCTTAGTATTAAAAGAAAATGTGTTAATTATGTAAGACGCGAGATTGGGTACTTATTGTGCTCAATTTACATAGATTAATACATTTTGTATATCCATTTTATAATTGTAGTATTGATGTTGATGCTTGGATGTATAAATATTTATGATTATTCATATATAGCAGTTCTGCACATTGTGTACGAATATATAGCACGTGTAAATGTTACTTATAATATCGCAATCAGAGTCAAAACAACCTGATTATACTTAAGATTATATTTCTCGAACCGTCTCATATTCAAATATATTATAATCATACAATTTTCGATTTTAAATGTCGTATCGCACTGTTCTGATGTTCGTGTTATATTTGTCTTTTAATGCTTGTTAAGAAATCCGACGTAAGTTAAGGTTAATAAACATTATGTATTCTAACTTTCAAGATACTGTCTTTATGCTTAAATAGAACGGTGGAATGATAAATGCACGGATGCACGATAGTCTAACTAGCACCATTCGGCATTCTATTCCGTGCTGTAAGTTCGATTTTCAAACGGAGTAATAGCTTTTGTGGTATATTCCAATTAATCACATAATTTTTATTCGAATAATTTGTTTGAACATGGTTGTATCTTTTTCCATATTTTCAGTATTTGGTCGCAATACTTTACAGGGTTAATCCCTAGTAGAGAAGTGAAATCTATAAAGAGTAGAATAAAATATTATTTTAACACGATCTACAACAGTATCTTGAAGGTTCGATAGAGGTTTAACTTATAACTATGTATATTCTTATATAACATTAGTATTGGGGTGGTATGATATACCCTCACATAATATTAACTCGTTTCTATTTCACCGACTGTGTACCACATAATCATACTTAAAACGTACTGTCAATCTGTAGTCACTTATACACGAATATATTATTCTCTATTTAAAATCGTCTTCATATATTTAAAAAAAGAACCAGCATAAGACATATCGAGTAAGTGGGAGCATTATACCTTATCATAAGCACCACAGACCTTAAAGACCTTGCATATCAACTTAGGGTTAAGTCATAATGGAATTTTATATATTCACTGTTATATAATGATGTGTGTTGTTTATATAAACTTATATTCATTGTTAATCTTTGTATGAATGCTTGTATCATATTCTGTGTACCTTAGCGTAAGGAACCATTGTAACGGATGGTTTATAATCGCCAGCGATAATATCAGTCTGGTCTATATCCCTTCTAAACTCAATGTAAGTTACAAGACCCCGGTGTAACCAGCGTTTACAGTCACATTTATTATTTAAATTAAATAAATATTAATGTAGGTAATTTAAATCTAATATTGAAATTTTGCTGTAAAGGTGTATTTATTTAATTTCGGTTTAAATAAAAATTTAACTATGATTATGTCTTTTTATTGTAGTTATTATATCTGTTTCTATTGAAATTTAAAACCGAAGTTCGCGTTGACTATGGCATCGGTAGTATAACCTATTTATAATACCTATTTATTATTACCACCTTAGATAAAGGTAGCATGACACTAAATGCTTCAATTACTTGCCTGCACGAGGCAAGTTTATTGGCCTTATAGAGTACCTAATACTTTTACTTTGTCTTTAAATATATTTTCCACAAGGAATAGTTCTTGCGTCGCGGGGGATTGTATAAACATTCAAACTACTTGGGGAACGACTATTTGTGGAATGTAGGGTATAAGCAGGTGAGAAGTAAAAGGAACGGATATAGAATAATCTATTACAATTATAATTGATTTAAGAGTATAGGTATATTTATTGCACAATTAATAGTCTATTCACGAGATGAGGAGGACGTGTCCTGTCATCGTGCTGTCAACAATATTATTATTTTTTTATTTCGATTAATTTAAATTGTTTAAATAACATGTTCATCACCAAGTTCATGCCCACACACAATAGAAAATCAAAGCAAAATATTTAAATTTTAAAGAAATAATATATCTACGAAATATCTACATATTGAAATTTCTTTCCGCTGTTGGGTGCTGCAAGGCGTTGAAAATATTTATTGCCCTTGTCTTTGGAGGAGTCTTGACGGGACGCGACGCCGGCACCAATGAGACACGGCGACGCCCCCGTAACCATGCAGAAAATTAGACATTTTCAAATTTGACATGTGTCTCGCAGTTTTTTTACATCAGTTTTAGTTTTCTTACCTATATTGTAAATATTTTACATTTATGTTTCCTTCATTACAACGTATGTAGGTAAGCATATAAGCTATGCACGCGGTTCTTTAATCAAAGCGCCGTACGCTATCGCGTTGTATACTTAGAGCATACATTTTAAAACCACATAGGTGTTGGAAAAACCGAGATCGATGGCTTAACGTGCTCTCCGAGGCACGAAGGGGCCTCCACAACGTAAACAGGTCACAGTTTATCCGACGTATTGCCGCGTGTGTTGACGGTACACTGATCGAAATACAAATTATTTTCTAAGATATATTATGAAAAATATTAAGTAGGTAACCAATAATATTAAGTAACCAATAAATTTCGAAAAATAATAATAATATAACGGGACAGACCTAAACAGAGAAGGTGGGATAATCTGGACGCCTTTGAAAGAGACTGGCAGGGGATATCTACTAACAGAGTGTTTTAACAGTCCACGGGCTTAGATGCAGAAGCTTTTGTACAGCAGTGGGACATTCCAAAATGCTAATGAAATATAACATCTTTCTTAATAGAATTTACGATTTAAAATGCACTGTACAGTTGTATACAATTGTATTATTCATTGCAAATTACACATAGATAGATACTCTAGCACCGAAGCTAATATAGAACTTGTGTTATGAAGGCTAGGGCCAGGCTCTCACTTTCTGATGTTCGAAGGTAATGTGAATACAGAATTAGTCAGTATTGCAAGTCTACATAAAAGCTTAAAATAAAAAACATTTAGGTTACTTATATAGTAACCAAACTAAATTCTATAAATACTTTTACTCGCGTCTGTGTATCCTCAAAGGGAGCAGAGCAGACATTGATTGCCAGCTGTGTATACTTGCTCCCCCTTATAACATAGACCTTTAACGATGGTCCATCGTAATATTTGACGAGTATAAATATTATAGAATTTACCTTATATGGATGACTCGTTGGCGTAGTGGTTAGTGTAACCGACTGCCATGCCTGAGGTCGCGGGTTCGATTCCCGCACAAGTCAAACATTTGTGTGCATGAACTTGGATGTTTGTCTTGGTCTGGGTGTTTTTATGTATAATATGTATGTATTTACAACAAAAAATTATATATGTATGTTTATCCATTGTCTAGTACCCATAGTACAAGCTCTGCTTAGTTTGGGCTAGATGGTGTTGTGTATATGTGATAAAATAGAATAGAAATAGAATATTATATAAGCAACAGTATCCCTAATAATGAGTATAGGTAACTACAGAGTCCTTCATTCAAACGTCATTTATTAATTTCAACGGTTACTTTCTTAAATTATGAAAACATAATACCTCATATTATTATCGCTTTTCCAAAACAAAAAGTAACACATATTAATGTCATACCATATTACATATTACATTACTAGCTGGTGCCCGCGACTTCGTTCGCGTGGACTTCATGAAACAGATCTTAGGATATCTTTATACACAACATTGGTTGTTTTTCCTTCAGGAGCCAATACAAACAAACCCGCAGCGCTACTGACCCGCGAAAACGCTACGTACAGTTGTCCGTGGGAAAAACAACCAGACCTCAAATCCACACCAATGGCTTTGAACGTCTGTCCCTGTGACTTATTTATCGTCATGGCGAAGCAAGTAGTCACAGGGAACTGTGTGCGTTTGAATTGAAACGGGAAATTGTTTGGAATAAGTGATATACGCGGTATTAATACAATTTCACCCATAGCACAGCCAGTCAGAATCTCTGCTTCGATGATATTGCTCTGTAATACAGTAACCTTAAGCCGGGTCCCATTGCATAACTGCGGTGGAGAAAGGTTTCTCATTAGCATTATGGGTACACCGACTTTAAGGCTGATTCTGTGAGCTGGCAGACCACTTGCCGTAAGAGAGTTTAAAAATTCTATAGGGTAATTGGTGGCATCGTCTTGTTCAATTACGTTATTAAAAGAATTGCATACCATTTCATCCTCAACAATTTCCGCTAGAATTTTTTGATTAATTGCACTTGCTTGGTCATTGCGAGGCGTTAGTATCGCGCGCTCACATAACCAAACATTATCTTGGCTCGGTATGGAATTGAGGTGTCCGAATACTGACTATATCAGTTCTGCCTCTGAAGTCACAACTTTACCCAGCACACCAGGAATCGCCACCCGACCATGATTTTCAGGGAGAGATCCTTCTCCAATTTGTAACAACATGCTGGAGAATTCTTGGGCATGTGAATCATGGCCAAGATGAACTCTCATATTTATATTTAGTCTGAGTTGTTGTACTTGTGGCCAGAGGTATGACCTTCTTATTGAGGCATTAATTTCGTCTGCCCTTGTCCATTTATTTATCACGCGAAGAGTTTGCCGAAAGTCTCCGGAGAAAAGACAGGTGACGTGGCCCATTGGTCAATCATCCCGGCGAATATCTCGCAACGTTCTGTCCACGGCTTCGACGGCCTTTTTGTTAGCCATGGTACATTCATCCCAAACGATGAGACAGCAATCCTGTAACACTTTCGCTTTATCGCAATTTCGCGTTATAGAACATGTGGGTGTTTCGGTTCTGTCTAAATCGATTGGGATTTTGAACATGGTGTGAGCCGTTTTACCGTCGGGAAGTAACGTTGCAGCAATTCCTGAAGATGCTACTACAACAGCAATCTTACAACATATGTTTTTCCAGTGCCCCCCGGAGCATCTAAGAAATATAACGTTCCTTCCTCATTAGTGACGCTGTGGACTACTTTGTTATATATTTCCCTTTGTTCTATATTGAAATTTGAAATACTATCATTAACAATGGCAATTAACTCTGTAGAACGGTAACTTGTTTCAGCGACATATTCTCGATTGGTGCGTGGTTGGTTGGGTTCTGCTTGTGGAACAGGTAGACCGTAAACGTTGAGGGAGTGGCCTCCAATTGAATAAATAGTATTTTGTATAGAACAAAGGGAACTATTTATTACTCTGCCATCTGTTGCACTAATATCATCAGCCGCATTGCACCTCAGGATGCGTAAAAAGTCTTCAGAGAAAATGTCTTGTACTTTTCCATAATCTCAAAGGGTCTGAAAGAGCACAAAATACTAACATTATGGCAAACAAATTTCGTAAACTGCTGGGACTGTCACTGACACAGGCTTTGTCGAGGGTGTTGTCCCAATTTTGATAATCGTCAAGAAGATGAAGTGCCCTGCATGTTGCTTGAAACGAAAGGTGCTCTACACCATCAACAGTCTTTAAAATGGAGAAAGAAGTTGGTCCGCGAACAATATGAAGCAACAGGCGCAAGTAGTAACATTCCCCATTGCTAGGGTGCACTGTGTAAACTCTGCCTAGTACAGCGTCTTTAAAAATTCCTGGCAATCTATCAACCGGTTGACCACGTCGACGTCGATTAAAAGTACCTGTCCGTTTATCACATGTGTAATAAGATGCCACCTGGTCATAAGTCAAAGTTTTTTACAACGTCGTCTTCTTGACACAGCTTGAAAAATGGCAAGAGGGTCCAGATTGGTACTGATACCAATCAGTATACTATAACATATACAGGAGTGACACTGCAGGGTATTGACCGAGATGAAGTGACCATATGTTATATATATGTTATAGTGTAACTGGGCCCTTAAAGCTCCACATAAAATTTTTCAGAACTTAGATTTTTTTACAACAACAGAAAATGCTCACCAGAGAGAACAACTTTTGTTAAGACGTCACTCCTGTATATGTTATAGTGTAACTGGGCCATATAGCTCCACATCAGATGTTCCAGATCTTCGATTTTTTACGACAATAGAAAATACTCATCATACAGAACAACTTTTGCTATGTCGTCATTTATGTATATGTTATAGTTAGGCTGGTCTGTTGAGTTTCTGCATCAGCTGTTCCAGTTTCCAAGATCAATTATAGCCCAGATGTTGCTCAGACATCATAGCTATATAACAAAAAAGTTTCATTCAAATCCATCCAGTAGTTCCGGAGATTAGCGTGTACAAACAGACAAACAGACAGACAGACAAACAGACAAACTTTATTTTTCAGATTCTTACTCTATTACGTTTTCTAAACCCCCCTCAATTATTTTTTTTTGTTAATATCTTCAATGTACAGACACACTTTTTTTACTCTTTTATTATATGTATTGATGATTGATGATGATAATTATGTTATAACAGTTGTAAAGTGTACCCAAAAAGTATTTTGTAGTCAACTGTCATTTTATCTTCGACCGAATTTTGAGCTCGTTGAGGCTCTTCGGCTAGGTGAAGGAGACAATTACAAGCCAGAACCTGAAACTACCAAACCTTACCTAGACGGTTAGCCTTCTATTATCGTCGAGAAGTGACAATAAACAACCTCGCTTTACGAACCTGAATTAGTCCGTAAGGTCATGGGTTTCATTACCACGCCAGGTCGAGACGACCGGTAAATGTTATTAATTTTAGACAATTATTAGGTTGGGACGCTAAATGTTGTTAAATTTAGACTGTATTATTATATTATAGTAACAGTAGTTCATAAAGTGATATATTATCTACGTGTTCTGATCCTTTGTCACGTATTAGCATATATCTAATTTCAGCTACTAAATATTTATCTCTAGCATTATGCTAACATATCCCTAAAATTGCTAGAACTTGGAGGCATATTCATTTACTAGACGAAGTTGTAGGCATAAGACTAAGTTTGATATCTATTTATATCATAGGATGTAATTACATACGATATTCATCTCACGGGATAGTTAAGTACTAAAAATATAGTAAAATCATAAATTATTATGAACCTCAATATGTATATACGTATTCTTCTGCATTTATCTATACAAATAAATAAAATTGAAGTGTCTGTTTGTAATGTCAAAATAACAGCTTTTTATCTAATGCATATGAAAGTATATAAGGTACTACGAAAACATCTGTTTTAAAATTTTTGTCTGTCTGTTTGTTCCGGGTAATCTCCGAAACAGCTAAACCGATTTTGACGGGACTTTCACTGGCAGATAGCTGATGTTATAAGGAGTAATATAGGCTACTTTGATTTTAGAAAAAAAAATTGGGTTTCGCAGAGACAAACACATTTTAGTTAAAATCTACGCGGACGAAGTCGCAGGTAACAGCCAGTCTAAAATAATAATCTTACCCTACTAAAACATATACATAGATAATTATGTGGGTACAGTCGCCCTTAATGTCTACATCCAATGTACCAAAATATTGTATACATCTACTATGACAAAACATGATATTTACAGTAACTAAATAATTGTACGTAAACGTCTATTCCAAAACTTTGTAAACGTGGATGTTTCACAAAGTACGGCCCTAATAATCCAAAACATTATAAGCACCTACTAGCTGCGCTGATCGGGATAATCAGCCTATGTGTTAATCCAGATCTCTAGCTATCTACATAACAAGTTTCATCTGAATCGGTTTAGTAGTGTTTTGCGTGAAAGAGTCACAAACATCCATTCATCCACCCATCCATTCTCACAAACTTTCACATTTATAATATTAGTAAGATTGTATAGTATAATGATTTGGTTTATTAAAAAATTGGTTGCCTGTAAAGTCGCTCTCTCGCTCCGATCGTAACGTTACAATGAGCGTAACGGGACAATGAGCGTAACGGGACAATGCGCGTAACGGGACAATGAGTCATCCTTTTTCGTGCGTGCAGCCGGCGTTCATCGATTTATTAGACGTTGTCACGTCAAAACAAAGTACATTTAATAGATGATCATACAGTTTTGACAAATTGAATGTAGACCTTTTAATGGAATTTTGTTCTGTTTAGATCGATTTGAGAGTGACTGTATTATCATCATAAAACAGTATTATTATGACAGTTTTTTATTTTTTTTTATGACAGCTGCAATCGCTAATATAACATAATTAACATTCTCTATTTCAATTAATGAAAATATGGATTAATACATTCCACTTGGAAAATATTATCGAGTGCGATGGAAATCGAAAACATTTTATAAAAGCCTTTCATTTCGTTCTAAAAGGGAAAATTTTCTTCGTAAAGTGACAGCGGCCGGGCCCTACAAATTAATGAAAGAGTTTCTCTTTTAATGTTTGGAAAGGAAACAAGGTAGAACCTTCATTCAATGATTCGGAGTTTCTTCAATTAAATTAAATTCTATCATCAGTCCTAGGTCGGTCGAGTCTTTCTGGGAAAGTAACTACTTTGTTTGTGAATATCGTATTTGGTGTCGATTAGAAATTTGTTTTCATTCGTCAAACAAATGTTGACCTACATTACCTACATATAAGTTCAAAAAATGTATTTGGGAGTTTAAATAAAGTTATACAGAAGTAAGCAAATGCAGTTTTTTCTAGTAATTCATGTTTTGATGTTCCGTCCATCTCATTTCCTAAGAATGAAAGCAGCTTTGCTATGCTTCTAGTATTTTTTTTTGTTGCGTTTACGCTTGTTGATGTCCCCTGCAGCCATCTTAGCTTAGCTTAGCCATCATCATCTCGACTCACTTTTTCCTTCACTCGTTGGACCAAGTTACGTCTCGGTCTTACCCTTCCTCTCCTTCCTTTACTGTTGTCTTCCAAGTTTTAAAAAGTTTGCCTTCTTGGTTTAAAAACAACATATTAAAGATAGTTTACAAATTAAATTACATTATGTAGTGAATCTGTGCTCTAATGTACACAATATTATATGTTTAAATTTTAATTAATATATGCCGCACGCATTAGTCGGATCATAGTCCATTAGGGGTGCGGTACACAAAATATTACTCTAATAAACTGATTACTTTATGATCAGCGCTGTACATAACCTAAACGATTTTAGGTTTGAACTAACAAGTCGAATAGACTAAAGAAATATCTGGTTCATCTATACTAATATTATAAAGCTGAACAGTTTGCTTGTTTGTTTGGTCGAACGCGCTAATCTCAGGAACTACTAGTTCGGTTTGAAAAATTATTTCAGTGTTGGATAGCCCATTTATCGAGGAAGACTACAGGCTATATAACATCACGCTACGACCAATAGGAGGATTGCAAAAACGGGAAAATTCTCTTATGTAAGGCAGACGAAGTTGCGTGGGTCAGCTAGTTTTAAGTATAATGCCCGCACTAGGACGAAATCAAGTCGCACTCTTAATAAAACAAAGATCTATCTGAGTATTTTGGATTAAACAATTTTGAACTTTGTTGCAAGTATTTAACACAAATATAATATTATAATATATAGCACACAATTAGAGTTCAAATTGCCTTATTTCCAAATTTAGATTTAAGTCATTGTTTTATTAAGAATGCGAAGTGTCTCGGGAGACTTTAAAAACATCCTAATAACTTCCACAAAGTACATCCAGACTCAGAACAACTATCTGTGTACACAATTTTTTAACCCGTGTAACAATGGCGAGGCGACCATTTAAATTACTTCGCCATCCGTGCAGACCCAAGACCCAAGAACATACATAATATAATAATATATATAATATTTGTATCACATACACACAACACCATCTAGCCCAAACTAAGCAAAGCTTGTAGTATGTGTACTAGACAATGGATAAACATACATATATTTGTTTTTTTTTGTTGTAAATTCATACATATTATACATAGAAACACTCAGACCAAGACAAACATCCATGTTCATGCACACAAATGTTTGACTTGTGCGGGAATCGAACCCGCGACCTCAGGCGTGGCAGTCGGTTACACTAACCACTACGCCATTGAGGCCGTTGATATTTGTTTCTTCATCTTGGCCTTATTATTCCCATTTGTATTAGTAGTTAATGTCGCAGTGGTAACGAATGGAACTGTTGTGCATGAGGTTCGATACCCAAGTTGGGTGAAGTGTTACCATAGGGCTGATGTTATAATATGAACCCTTACAACACCAAAATAATAAAATAAATTAAATAAAAATTGTTTATTGCCAAAAGGATTACAACAATGTAAAGATATACAGTGGCCCCCACACTAGGCAGTCCTATGGGTACCGTGTCGATTTCCATTTACGATTACATTGCTCGGTCGACATTATGTTACTTTAATTGACTTGTACTATTTTATTTAATTGACTTGTATTATTTTATTTACTACTTTACTACCTTGACTCCTTAGACGACACTGTCGGCAATAAAAAGTCGACAAATATCTCACGTCGCCTGACCCTTCTTGGTAATACAACTGCATACACGAGCTTACCCGTATAAATATTAGCACTTTACCCAACCTGCTATAAAACTGGCAAGAAATTCATAGTAGCAGCACAGAGTTCAGCACTGTATCCGATAGAAGGCGATAGGTTCGGCTCAGCAATCAGTACCCACACCTATGCCTACCCCTTCAGAGATAAAAAAGTGTAACTATATAATTTACTTACATATGTGTATGTAATGAGAGCGGCCTTCTAGTATAACCAGGCAGCCGATTCTGAACTGTACGATAACTTAATTGTCAAACTTTGCAATTTATTTTCGACTCAGAGAAATTTTGTCGAATTGAAATGCCCGAAATTTGATTCGGCAACCAATACGAACTAAATTAATAATTGAATCAAATCCTTTGATTAACTGTTTTAAATACTCCATGTAATCGACAATAGGGGAGTAAATATCGTATCGATTATTCAATTCAATTCGTTCTAATAGTTATCGAATCGTCCGTAATCGGGTTACTGATTCTGTTGAATAATTGTTTTTTTTTTGTTGAATGTCATACCATCGCAACCTAAAGGAATAACCAATATTTTCTAGCCGAAAAACTAACAATACCTTACTCGAGCACGTAATGAAACTACTTAGACCCATACGATATACAAGCGGTGTTTGTGGTAGTAATGGTTAAGGTATCGCACTTGAGATTGAAAGATCGTGGTTTTGAACTCACCCAATACACTATCGACGTGAGTCCAATCCTATGGCGGGTATGTAACTTAGCTGGACGGGTTTACAAGAATGCTAGTTATATGTAACAAAAATATTGAGTAAGATGTGTCTCAAAATACGCTTTAGAGTGCATGGTTTCTAGACCATGCACTCTAAAGTGCAAGTCTTTTCTCTCTTTAAACAAAAAAGAATAATGACATCCCCCGCTTTAGGAATAATTCCTGTATCAGGGGGACTTTAAGTGGCTGCCTCGCCGAGTGTTGTGGGTTCGACCCTTACAAGGGACAAAAGTTTGTGTGATGTTCCGCGTCAGGATGTTCTTTGTGTCCGTTGTTTGAATGTTTCCAGAGCCCCCGCGATACAGGAATTATACACAGTGCGGAAGTTGTATTTTTTATAGAAAACAAATATAAGCGGCGACATATGGGTCTGTCTGCAATATGGGTGTGTACACAAAGGTTTATGATACCGATATGCGAAGGCAACTGGGTTACGTTGTTATAATATAATGTAGAAATAAGCAAAAAGAAGTGGACATGAACCACTTAATCTTTTCGATCGAGGACCCGCACTTTTTCTTCTCGTCTTAATCCAATTATATAAGGGTCGACTTCCGTGGAGCAATTGCTATTGGACCTCCAAAATGTAAATGGACTCACTTATGTATATTTTGAAGTGAAAGTGCGTTTTGTAATAAAATACTGCCTTCGATTTATATTATAACGAACTGGGTGTAATCCTAGCATATTTATCCACTTTAAAGAACAGTATTTGATGTACTGCATCTTATCTAAATGGAAGTATATTATTTAAAAATGTTTTCTTCGCATACTACGAGAATAATTATGAAATGCTTTATTTTATTTAAAATATTTTTATAACATACTTAATCTTTGACAAAAAAACATAGATTTTAAATCATTTACCTCCTTACTTATTGGTCGATTTAATTATATACAATTTTAGACCTTTAATGTATAAAATTTATATTATCTAGCACTGAAAACCGAATTGAAATAGATGACAGTTTGGACAGGCAGCAAAGACAATTAGATTTACCTGACAAGTAATATTTCAATAACAGCACAAAGTCAGCCTATTATATAGAACCTTAAAGTATATGATGAAGTATAGTCTTAGAGCTCACCTAATAAATATAAATTAAAAAAATATCCATACCTATTAGTAGCCGAGCATATTGCCATCTACCGGGCACGATTGTGTATATTAATTTAAAACTTTAACTCATAGACAATACGTACTTAAATAGTTGTAATATAGTTACAATGGTAAAGTGCAACCAAAGTCAACTTGTAAGTAAGTACGATCTCTTTCCTTTTTATTTCTAACTACAAATTCTTTTGTCAAAAATAATTAATAACACTTTTTCTGACCCGGAAATCAAGCCTTAGATGGTGCACAGCACTTCTTACCACTGAGCCGCGATTATAAGGAGTGAAGACAAAAATTATTAAATGTATGGCTACAAATATTGCCTTCACATTTTCTATTAAAGTAAAAATAAAGGAATATAAAAGGCACTTTTGCAAGTACAGCAAAATAAAATGAAAAATAATAAGCTCGTTAAATGCTGTTTTCGTATTTAAAATGCTATGAAAGTAGCCTAACTGTAAATAATTTATGGCCAACTCGACGTACGCTGTCGTTTGTGGCCAGTCTAATTAAAAAATAGCAGGCGCCGCTCTAAGAGCTGTGCATTTTTGATATCATAATTCTTGGATTTATGTTTCTTAAAGTATATTATGAATGCTCTGTAACGCTACATTTATTATTGATTATCTTTTGATCGCAGTTTCCCTCGAGCATAGTACTTTTTTGTGGCTAATAGGTATCCTGCGTCCTTTTCTGTACTCCTGTTGATGGGTACGCGAAATTTCATGACCTTCGGTGGAGAAGTTAAGGCATGAAACCGTAACGCAACAAACTGTGTGGGATCGTAGGCAAACGAGCAGACGGGTCACCTAATGGTAAGCGGTTACCGCCGCCCATGGACAGCAGCAACAGCAGAGGAGTCACAATTGCGTTGCCGGCTTTTAAAAAAGAGGTTTGTTATAGGTACCTATGAATTCTTTAGCACAGGATTATCTTTATTATAAACTTGTAATTTTGTGATGGCGATGTTATGAATACATAAATCTGCAGAAAAATGGTTAAACTGAATCAACTGAATCAACCTTAAGTACTAATTAAATCTCGTTATTTTTTGGAATATTGGAGTATACCTATCTGTCAGAATAATCAAAGCAAGACTTAGGTACATTAAAATATAACTAATATAAAATATACTACACATAATTCTTGAAATTAATACAAAGTAACATAAATGTGTCACATTTGAACATCCAAAATTTCACGAAGAACTCATGTCTGCCTAAAATGCTTGACAAATTCAAACTTTCTTCAAGTCTTAAAGTTATTCTACTTTGAACGAATTTTGTCGCGGTTTATTTTGTTTGACAACATTGTGAAATTACTTCATCTTTCTAATGTTCTTTTTTACATTGGTCTTTTCAAAGATGTAGAAGGACGTTTGCCGACCAGACAGGCGACATACTAGCTAAAGAACAGATTAAAAGTATTATTTTTCGATGAGAGTTGATGGACAAAGACAGGCTGAATGAAACGAAAGAGATCCAGGAACGAAGTAAGTCGAAATCCGTAGGATATGCCTACCCTTCAGGCAACAGGCTTGAGTATATGTTTAGAAAGATTTTATCCTTTGAAAGGAGACTAAGTGCTACGCCTCAAGTTCGATTCCATGGCAACGCACCTCTGACGTTTCGTAATAAATAGTTAACTATTGCTTACTTTGGTTTTAGGTAGCTTGTTATGGAGGGCGTGCCTATTGTATAGCATATAGTTACAGACGCCGTTATCTAAAAAAAACTAGACAAATAAAATCCGATAACGCTTTGTGCGCCTCGATAATCGAACCCGAGCCCTCATACACAACAGTCACATTCAATACCACTGCTCCACTAGACATTTCAATATATTACCTTCAAATCGAATAATATAAATATAGACTAAAATATTTATTACAGTAGACCAATGACATAATAAGATTTTTATAATCTCATTTTCTTCTAACATTCTCAGAAATTATTGGTTCCGGAGGAAAAGCAATTTACTTTTTGGAACTGATTCTATTTTTATAATAATTGGGAATAAAAGCCTTAAATATTCCAGTGAAAAAATGAATGAAATATTTTCTTCGAAATGTTATACATTTCTAAGAAAATATTTGTTGCTGTCTTTTATTATATTATAAATGGAAGTAATATAGGTACCTCAGACTTCAAGGACATATAATTATGTTCATTTGATGTATATATATGGTTTTGTTCCTAATATGGATAATGATGGGTATTCAATGGCGCAGCAGAAGTGAATGCGACTACTGTAAATAAGGCCCCGAGTTCGATTTTCAAATGTGATTTTTGATTATGCTGCCAGAAAAAAATTCAGTGACAGCATGGCGTCTGGGATATTTGACCGATAAACAACAATAAGCCAGCGTCCTATTCCGTGGGACTTAAAATATAGGGTTGGTGAAATGTGTAATACAGCCTTACCTACTTATAGGCGTGCGACTATGTATGTATTACTAATCATAGAGCGTTTAAATTCCACATGTTAGCAAAGAGTTTAAGCGTAGGTAATAATAGATTCCTAAGTTGCGTGTCTAGTAGTTCTTAACATTTCGTAAAACTTTTATACCTACCTATACTGCCTGCACGTAGGCAATACATTAGACGTAAAAGTTTTACGAAGCTTACGGTTTATTAACAAATAATATAGTCTCACTTACTATAAGTTGCTTACATATCATATAGATTCACTACTGTATGTCCATAAAGGGTAAGACAGAAGTATATAGGTATTACACATACGTTTCGGTAGCTACTTTTCTTAGTAATATAGAGCAAGCTTCCTACTGTGTACTGGACAACTTTCAGACTACTGTGCCTATCGTATCACAAGGAATGGGTTCATTTTGTACAAAATTCTTTCTCTATCACGTTTTCGTACCAAAGCTTAAATTGAATTGATGCTAATACCTTACCAAGAGCGCAAGGTTTTGCTAGTTTCTGTCATGCTGAATTCTAAATAGATGTAGTTTTTGAAGTGAAAACTTCTTTAGCGGCGTTGTGCACTTTTTTTGTGATGGGTAAAAAATGCTAAACTCGCGTCAGGACACGTGACCTTATCGAAAATTCGTAAGCTAGAGGGAGAATTGTCAAACTCGCGTCAGGATACGTGACCTGATCGAAAATTCGTAAGATGGAGGGAGAATTGTCATGTTTGTGTACGATAGCGCAATAAATGAATATTGTATTTTACCACATAAATGATAGTACTTTTATACTGATAATTAAGGCAATTCGTGCAAAATTATTCCCTAACCATTCTAAAATATCAAAAATGCACAACGGTAATATTCAAGTTTTCACTTCTGCCGGCCCTCCCGGAGTGCAACCCATTGATTTTTTATTGTTTGCATCACCAAAATACCAAAGTTCTATATCCTTAAGGGATTATCAGAAATTCTTTTGTGTTCAACTTAGTTTATTCAACATTCCTTAACGCCACTAGCTATGTTATGTCCCACATAAAATAAAGCTAACTCACAGAGAACGGGTAAACAGGCACCATACATTTACTGCAAACGAAATTTAAAATAATGTCAGGCCAATTGTAATATTGTCTGTGGCGCCGGTAACAGTGTTAGTTCAGCAATAGGTACATATGTAGTACGCCTGAGTAGTTGTATCTGATTGTATAGAATATGATGAGAAGGTCGTCTCTAGTAGGGAGCTAGCGTGCTAATTTATTATGGGATTAAATATAATGATCAGCAAAAATAGTAATTGGTCAGCAAATATTGCACAGCATAACGAGCATCTATATACTTCAAATCACTGCATTCCGTCTCGCAAGTGTTAGGTTACGTTAGGTTCCTTTTTTTAAACCCACCCAAAAATAGGAGCCCCGCCAAGCGGGGCTCCATTGACTTAGTTTGATCTCTTTAAAGTTTGCTGGCCATGAGTTGCTGATCAATTAGCTTTTTTTGCTGCGCAATTAGTATTTTTTGCTGTGCAGTTAAATACTACCCATTTATTATCGGCACCTGACTGGGTAGCTTCGTGATCAGACCTCGTGTTGCTATCCAAATGTTTACCCTAATATCTCATTTACATTAGGTTTTTGACCAAAAATCTGATAACGTTACTAAAAGTACTCTAATTTTGATTGCAGAACAGGCTTTAGATAATGTCAATGGTTGACCGTTTAATGGATTGATTCGATATAAAACATATCAATATTTGACAAGCTCGTTAATGGGAGATATAATGGTTTGTTGACTTACTGGATTCGATCCCTAAATGGCTTTCATAGGTATATATATGTTATAGCCACCAAAATATTATACCAATGAGTGGCTGGAGATGAAAGGTTGTATAATGGCTCTAGTTTTACCATCACGGTTATCAACAAAAAGGAAACGGTGGAGGTACAAATATGTTTCGTACTTTTTTGTTATTGCATTTCGTCCGACAAGTAAGAGTGTTGGAGGCTCACGTGCCTATCTCGCCCATTATTTTTCTTTCATGCCATTCTTTATTAATTTCTTCTGAGGTGCACGAGTGATATCCCTGCATCGCAGCAAATCATTAGTTTTGGTCACAGCTAGAATATGGTAATGAATAGAAGATTGTCACCTGTGTTATAAAAAAAGAACAAGATTTTCTGATTGTCAAAGCAAGTTAGCAACACAAAATTACATTGTTACGTCTGAGCGCAGACTTAGTTCTAGTAGTATCGACTAATTTGAATACTATGGATTCTCTGGGGATTTCAGCCAAACTCTCACAATCACAACTCCAATGGTTGCATTTAATTAGCTACTCACTTCCAATAATACTTATTTTGTTTATATAGAATATATACATGCTACATAAAACTGACGGACTATAATTATCGCATAAATAGTTGTCGATAGTATACGACTTATAGTTTCGTAAAATAGCAATGTCCTTTCCTGAGAAATTGTATGAATATTTCTTGAAAGACAGGTTTTATACACCACTTATCATAATTTTCCAGTCGCTATCAACATTCGTCATTATTTCAATAATAATAAATACTAAACCAGTCAAAAAGTATAAGTGATATATAATAGTTTGGTCCTTGACCTGAAAAACATAACGAAATATTATATCGATAAAATTTTGGAGTACGAATCTGTGGCTGCATGATTTTTGTTTTTCATGCTTGCTATGAGTGTCGTATAAATAGTTAAAAGCGATATTTTATTTTTCTAAACGCTTATAGTTCGCTTATAGTAATTCTTTGCGAACAACAATGTAAATAATTGTCAAGACGCAATAAATATAATACACGTAAAATACACGTGTTATGTAAATGAAATATCAACAATGCTTGTCCGCTCAGTTTCGACGTCAAGCTCAACCGATGCGTTATAAACATACGTAAAAGGTCCCTTCAGAGGCTTTATATAGATAAGCACGTGCTTAATCGACATCCGTTAAGCATGGGCGAATTATTTGACTAAAAGCTACCAAAGATGATACTGTTGTTTGGTACAGGAATCAACGTTTCTTATATGATATTATCCAGATATACATATATATTATTATCCAGATAATTAATAAGTAGGTAAGCAGAAAATAGATCTCGCGACTAAATTATAAAACAGCGCTATCCATTGCCACATTTTACGGTGAAGCGTAATAGTAATAGATTTCTAAAAAAAGTATAAATCGCAATGAGGTATTAATATTATCTATACTAATATTATAAAGCTGAAGAGTTTGTTTGTTTGTTTGAAAGCGCTAATCTCAGGAACTACTGATTCGATTTGAAAAATTCTTTTAATGTTGGATAGTCTATTTATCCAGGCAGGCTATAAGCTATATAATGTCACGCTACGACCCACGGGGGCGGCGAAGTAACGATAAACGCGGGTGAAACCGCGGGAATATCTAGTGTTACTATATGAGGTAATATTTAAATCATAGTCTACCTGCATACCAAATAAGACAACAAAGAAAATCCGTAGCTAAAGTAGCCAGCTTGTGTATAAAAACGTAAAAATGATATAATGTTGCTGTTTGCATCCATAAGTTTGACTATATAGCGAGAGGGCATACAGAATTGCACTATGCTATCCGCGGCGCATTGACCTTTATATCCATTCAAATAGAAAATAAAATTTCTATAGGAGAAGACATGGCTGAAATATTAGACACCTTGGAGTTAGACAGGCCGTCCCGATGACGTCATCGAATCTGCTACAGTTATACGATGTACCTACTCGTATCAGTGCTGTTCATACAAACGATACTAAAATATGCGCGGTAAGGTGCACTTTCATCTAAAATCTTCGAATTCTTTGTTTCAAAAAGAGAAGGTAAATAAAATTCTTTATTTCAAAAACAGAACATCTTACTGGATTGGTGATAAAAATATAACAAAATTAAAAGAAATAAATGCTTTATGTGAGGCAGTTACCGCTTTAGATCTCGTGTGGCATAAGTTTGTATGGGTCTCCTGTAAGATCTCAGTTAAGATTCCCCGGATCGAGCAAAAATATTTTTGTATTTCTCTGTTAAGCAATTCTCAATATCAGTACGGAGACTGATAATCCAATGTTTCTTTGTCCCCGCGTCACAGAATTATTTCTAATACTTGAGTTGTCATTTACAACATTTATTTTTGAAGTGAATACTTCTTTAGCGGCGTTGTGCGCTTTTTTATGATGGGTAAAAAATGTTAAACTCGCGTCAGAACACGTGACCTGATCGAAAATTCGTAAAACGGAGGGAAAATTGTCAAACTGGCGTCAGGACACGTGACCTGATCGAAAATTCGTAAGACGGAGGGAGAATTGTCATGTTTGTGTACGATAGCGCAATAAATGAATATTGTATTTTACCACATAAATGATAGTACTTTTATACTGATAATTAAAGCAATTCGTGCAAAATTATTCCCTAACCATTCCAAAATATCAAAAATGCACAACGTTAATATTTTAGTTTTCATTTCTGCCGGCACTCCCGGAAACCAAACCGTTGATTTTTTTTGTTATTCCTGCCTAAGGCAAGGTGTATCTGTATGCAGCTTATAACTACGAAGTCTTTGCTTTTTAAATCAAGTAACACTATTACTGTATTATCATAAAAGAATGCTAAAGTTGTAACGAGAAAAACTACGGGTTACTTATTCTGATTGTAATTTTAAAGTTGAACGTTGAAGTTGTAAGACAAGTAAGTATTTGTAACAACTGAGCTCTAAGAACTGCTTTAGCGAAACTTTGATAGTACAGATACATTGTACTCTTTATTTTTGTTCAGTACTTTTGTTTTCTATGCAGTAGTAAATTGGATTTCTCGCCGAAGCATTTGGCATTTGCCAGTGGTTTACCTATAAACCAATACTAATACGAGTATAAGAATGCCAAAGAGTAAGTATTTTTTGTACTTTTTTATATCTTGAACTAGTTGGATCTGAAATATTATTTTTGCATTTGATAACTTTGATTCTTGAGGAAGTTTAAAGACTATATGACATATCGCTACAAGTTAAGGGATCGGAGCAGTAATTATAAACTATAGTAATCATAGGGTAGTAGCTAGTGCTATGTACATATATATTCTGATCAATTATTGCGATCGAAAAGTCTATATATATACATATAATTTATAACTGGTATATTTTTGAAGTGAGAACTTCTTTAACGGCGTTGTGCACGTTTTCTGTAATGGGTTAAAAATGTTAAACTCGCATCAGGACACGTGACCTAATCGAAAATTCGTAAGACGGAGGGACAATTATCAAACTCGCGTCAGGATACGTGACCTGATCGAAAATTCGTAAGACGGAGGGAGAATTGTCATGTTTGTGTACGATAGCGCAATAAATGAATATTGTATTTTACCACATAAATTATAGTATTTTTATACTGATAATTAAAGCAATTCGTGCGAAATTATTCCCTAACCATTCCAAAATATCAAAAATGTACAACGTTAATATTCAACTTTTCACTTCTGCCGGCATTCCCGGAGTGCAACCCGTTGATTTTTCAGACTATCTGACCCTGACCCTGATTTTTTAGTGCTTGATTTATAGACTAGGTTTCATCGGACGTGGCCTCAAGTTAACTGGTTTGTTTAGCTCATCAGCTATACCTTGCCCATTACTAGCGTTAGTCTATTCTTTAATCTGGTGGCATCAATGTGATTCTCAGATAACACAAGTGTTTGTCCAACTGCTGATAGTGCGATTCCAAATTTGATTCCGGTATCCAGCGACATGTTTTCATTATTACTGCGCTTTTCTCGATAAATCTGTCTCCCCTTTCTCTCTCTCTCCCTGATTCTCTCTCTTCCTCCCTCCATCTTTCTCTCTCTCTTTCTCTGTCTCTTTCACTATCCCTTCCTCTATCTCTCTATCTCTCTTTCTTTCCTAATTTCTCTCTCTCTACCTCTCCCATTCTTTTAGTACGTTTCCTGGCGTTGGCATTGCGTGAGTAAGTACAAGTAGCCAGTGTTATTGGAAATAACTTTAAGCCCACGATAGCTACTTAACGTACTTACGATAAAACGAGCCCCATGCTTATATGCCATCTTAGCAGTACATCCAATACATTGATGTAATTTATCCTGTCACATCTCTGCCTACTCTGTAGGATAAATATCCTACCTACGGAATGTGCATCATCTCTACCTATATAAGTTAGATGCTATGTTAGGTAATTCATTGAATTTGTATACTCCACCTTCCAGCCTGTAATTATCATAATTGCCTTGAATTTGGATTTTGCCTAGTCCTGGATTATAGTGTTTTTACTGTACAATAATACATTGCGGATATTATTATCAGCCTGTATTAAACTGTCACTATCTCTTCTCAGTGTGGGAGGGGTTAAGCCGTAGTCCACCATGCTGGCTCAGTGCGGGTTGGCAGACTTCACTCAATACCTTCGAAATCATAATGGAGAATCTCACAATGCTTTCCTTCAAAGTTAAAGCAAGTAATCAACTTTTTAATATGCACATAACTTAGAAAAGTCAGTAATGCGCGACTTGGGATCAAACTCGAGACCTCTGCGCGGCAGTCCAACGTTTTTCCACTAGGCTATTGCTGAGTAATCTACTCCTAGAAATTTATTCGGCATTTCAGCTAAAATAACCCTCAAGCCAGCAACTCATTTTGAGCCCATGTATACTGTACCGGACGGGCGAACTCGGGGCTTCGTTACTATATGATGATGGTTACAAACAACCGTCGAGTCGCTGACGTCCTGTACACGATGTGTAGACTGTACTATATGGCGATGACTGGTTACTATGTCGGAGGCTCTGAAAGGCGTGTTGTTGCGGGTTCGATGTGCGGGTCAGGATCAGGACTTTAAATGAATAGAAACAAGCTTCATAGTTCAGTTGGTTGAAGGCTTCTGGCTGGCTCCGTTTGGTTCTTGAGGCTTGAAGATGAGGTTTCTTGAGCACCTGCGGTCTATCGATACTGTACCGCTTAAGTACCTCTAATCTTTACCGTAACGAGAGCCGGCCAGAAACCTCGGTCCACAAGTTTATTTTTAATTATTTATGGTACACATTTCTGCTTATATCTACGGAACTATACTAGTTAGCGTGATGGTACAAAAACTGCCGCGTAGGGCACGATAAGACCTATCTATTGGTATCTGTTTTATCTATCGGAAATTAGGTCTAGACATAATTATTCTAGGTTTTAGGCTAAAAATCTATTTTGCTGTAACATTTATATCAGAAAAAGTGTAATAACTTTTTAACTACACTCGCGTGCAAGTAAATCGACTCAAGCCTCAAGTGCGCATAAAAAGTGATATAACTTAAAAATGCCTTATTTTACCTCTATATAATGTTTTACATAATTAAAGCCTAGTAATTGAGCTTTAAAATTATGTAAGTTGCATGAAAATCGATTCAGTAGGTTAGTAAAAAAGGTGAATGTCAAAGATATTGTAAAAAATTTTGAAAATTCATACAATTTCACAGTATGGGGGTTATTGGGTATAAATGAAACAAAATGTGCATAAGATAAAAAATTTATTCGTGTCAATATTTGGTGTTCCCTCCTCTAGCCCTGATCACTGCTCTCAAGCGATTCTTCATCGACCTTATCAACTTTTTAATTGATGATTGTGGTATTCGGCCCCACTCTTCTACCAACGCAGTCTTGAGCTCATTGATGTTTGTCGGAGCTGGATTCCTCGCCCTAACTTTACTTTTGAGCTCGTCCCATATGTGCTTAATGGGATTTAAATCGGGGCTGAGCGCTGGCCAATCCATAGTGTGAATTCCAACTTCACTCAGGAACTCACGTGTGGCCCGAGCAGTGTGACATCGGGCATTGTCATGCATCAAGATGAAATTATCCCCAATAAAGCCTTGATAAGGGACAACTTGATCCAGTAGAACATTTTCAATGTAACGATCACTGGTCAGACCTCCTCTCCGGCCTCCCCCAGGAACGAAAACTAGGTCCGTTTTTGCTTCTAAGGAAATTCCAGCCCACATCATGCAAGAACCGCCACCATATGCAACGGTTTCAACAAAGCAGCACTATGAAAACCGTTCACCAGGACGCCGGTACACCCGACCTCTCCTGTCGCTGCCATGGAGACACATCCTCGTCTCATCTGTGAACAGGACCGACTGCCATTGCTCTATGCTCCAATCCAAGTGCTCTCGAGCAAAGTGAAGGCGTGCTTGACGGTGGGCTGTGGTCAACTTCGGGCCTGTAGCGGGTCTTTTCGGAGTAAGGTTAGCTTCCTTCAACCTTCTTCTAACTGTCCACTGACTGACAGTTACTCCGCGAACTTGACGTAGCTCCTGCTGCACATCCACGCCGGTAAGGTGTCGATTTCGGAGAGAGGTCGAGACCAAAAACCGGTCGTCACGCTCCGAGGTGCACCGGCGTCGGCTGGTATTAGGCCGCCGAGTGAAGGCACCACTCTCTTGAAACCTCCTGTACACTCTCGAGACAGCAGACTGACTCATATTCAATCGACGAGCGACTTCTCGCTGGTTCAACCCTTCTTGCAACAGGGCAACGACTTGAGCGGCTTCTTCAGGTGTTGTATCCATAATTTCTTCAAATGACGGCTTCAATTTGCAGAGATGTGTTCAGGTCAACGTCTAGTGAGCGACTGATAAGAAAAAACGATTACAGGGGGTTTTTATAGCGGGTTGTGTCGCGCAAGTTGTGTATAGAGCGCAGAGCAGTTTATGGGAGGTTGCGTTCAGTTGCATTCTAAGGACATGTGTTTATTTAAATTACTGAAATTATGCTACCATTTTAAAGCCTAATTACTAGGCTATAATTATGTAAAACATTATATAGAGGTAAAATAAGGCATTTTTAAGTTATATCACTTTTTATGCGCACTTGAGCCTTGAGTCGATTTACTTGCACGCGAGTGTATATTATGTAGGAATATGATTCCTTCAGTATGTTGTAGTGCTTTTATTAGTGTATGAAATAAAACACACAAGTGAAACCTTTTATTAAAAACTTAAGACCTAGGAACCCTAACATACCTAACTTCAGGTAAAAATGCATTTTATTGGCAATATTTATGCTTTAAACATGATATTCTTTAAACTATATAAAAGAAACATAATATTATATTACTTACACTATTTATCTACACTTTTCAAGCCTATATATGACGTAATTCGGCACTATTATAACGGTAAACTTTATACGTCACACTTATGTATTCACTCACGATAACACGATTAAAGTCAATATTAACGTTGTCGCGAACATCTCTCCCGCCGTGCAGTAGCGCGCAGACACGTCGGCTGGCTCGTAGCGTTGCTGCAGACAACCCGGTGAGCGACGTCACTTCGGCAAGGGCACCAGCTTCTTTGCAGGACGTCTCAGGACTCCCGCCGCTGTGCGCACGTCCACCGTACGCACCTGTCCGTCAGCACCGGGGTAGACGGCGATGACTCGGCCGCGCGGCCATGTGTTGCGTGGCAGCTGGCCGTCAGTGATGAGCACGGGGTCGCCGACCGCGAAGTTGAAGCTCGTCCCGTGGGGCTCCCGCCGGTGTTGGAGTTCAGGCAGGTACTCGCGCACCCAGCGACGCCAGAACAGGTCCGCTAGGATCTGCGCTCGCCGCCAGTGCCTTTTGCTGTCGATGTCGGCCTCGCTGAACTCGCCAAGGGAAGGGAGACGAGCAGATCCCCCGAACATCCCCCAATCCCCCTGGCTTCGTCGTCGTCGACGCTCACGGAGACGTGTGTGAGCGGTCGACTGTTGACTATGTATTCGGCCTCACACAGCAGCGTCGCCAGAACTTTTTCGTGCGGGTGTCGGTCGTGAAGAACGGTGCAAAGTGTGGTCTTCACGCATCTGACGAGACGCTCCCAGGCGCCTCCCATGAAGGGCGCTGAGGGCGTGATGAAGCGCCATGCGATGCTACGACGACTCGCCTCTGCTCCTATTGCTTCTCTCATTTCTTTGTCGGCGCTATGCATGTTCGTACCGTTGTCCGAATACATTTCTGTGGGGCATCCACGGCGTGCAGCAAACCTTCTCAGTGCTAAGATTGCGGAGTCAGCGCTGAGACTGGCGGCCACCTCTAGATGTACTGCTCGGGATGTGAGACACGTGAATAGCGCCACGTATCTCTTCTGATGCTGTCTTCCTACGGTCACGGAGAGCGGCCCGAAGTAGTCGAGGCCGGTATAGGTGAAAGGCCTCTGATGGTGAGCCAGACGCGCCCTGGGCAGGTCCCCAGTGGCCGGCTCCGGAGGTCGTGCCTTTCTGATGCGACACTGTAGACACTGTTGTACTATTTTCTTCGTCGTAGGCCGCAGGCGAAGAACCCAATAATGTTGGCGTATCTCGTTGATCACCAACTCTGTACTGTACCGCTGTGATGCAGGTTTCTGTGGGTCCAGTCTATATAGAGCTGTGTAATACGGTGATCGCCATCCAGGATTGGCGGTCTCTTTGTTTTCTCTGGAACGTTTTCTGTAGCTGTTATACGACTGCGCAGAGTGATCATACCGTTGTTCATCTCTACGGGTAACGAATATAGGCGGCTGTCTCGGGTGACACCCCTCCCGCGCCGCAGCTCCAGGAGGTCGGCGCCGAAGGAGTCCTCTTGTACCGCCTTCACAAGAAGGTCCTCGGCGCCGCGGGTGTGTTCTGCGGTGAGAAGCACGATGTTCCGGGAGCTGACAGCGGGGCGAGGTGCCGCGCTCCCCGACGTGGTGGTCTTCGTGCTCGTCTTGCGCCAAACCGGATCCTTCTCTCGGGACTTTGCTGATCTCTTGTATAGAACTGGTCTCTTGTGTGTTCTACACAAATCTATAAACTGTAGAACTCTCGAGGTAGCGCGCAATAGGCGCTCCCATCTTGAAAATCTGTTGGGGTCGGGAATAGCTTCTAATATCTTTATCTGTGCTCTTCGGGACTCTGTTACTGTTGTTGTTCGCTCTTCGCCTGTGTTCTCCGTGACGACAGGCTTTTCACTAGGCCAAAGGGACGAATCTTCTGACAGGAATGACGGTCCGTTGTACCACGGGTGATGAGAGTCGAAGTCTTCAGGGACGTCTCTGGTAGCAACGTCGGCGACGTTCAGCTTCGTAGGTACCCAGCGCCAGTCATCTATCTTGCTGTATTCTTCTATTGTGGCCAGTCGATGCGCGACGAACGGCTTGTAAGCTCGGGGGCCTTTCCTTATCCATGCCAGCACTGTCTTGCTGTCTGTCCAGTATACTGTGGCCTCCGGTTTCACGCGATGTTCTTCTATTACAGCTGCGGCGATGCGGCTTCCCATCACGGCGGCCTGGAGCTCGAGGCGCGGTATAGAGATGACCTTGAGTGGGGCCACTCTCGCTTTGGCCATGACAAGTGATACATGCACTCGTCCGTCAGGTGTAGTCGCGCGCCAGTACACCGCTGCTGCGTAGGCTGTCTCGCTGGCATCTGTGAAGACGTGTACTTGTAGCGATTCCGCTTGGCTGAATCCGGGGTAGCATCTGGGTATTCTTACAGCCTTCAGGTCTTCCATATGGCGTATCCATGACGACCACAATTTTGACAGATTGTCGTCGAGCTTCTCGTCCCAATCTGTGCGGTACCGCCAGGCTTCCTGTAGTATTTTCTTAGCTTGAACTGTCACAGGCGCTGCTAAGCCGAGAGGATCGTACAATGACATCACGATTTTCAACGCTTCTCTCTTTGTGGGCGTCGTCTTCTCCAACAGCTTTTCAGGGAGACGAGCGAGCTTGAGGTTGAAGCCAAGTTCATCGTCTCTCGGGTTCCATATCAAGTCAAGTACTTTCTCTTCCCATCCTTTGCTGGCGATACTGACATTTTCTGTCGGGTTTCGACTCGGTTCCATGTTCTCTTTGACCTCGCTACTGTTTGAAGCCCACTTGCGTAGTTCAAAATGCGCTTCTCTGTGTATGTCCCGAACCTTTGTTGCTACGCGTGTCGCCTCTTCTTCGCTGGGAAAACTGTCCAGATAGTCGTCCATGTAGTGGTTCTGTACTATGGCTTCCACCGCTTCAGGACTCTCGTGCTGATATCTCCGAGCGTTCCAGTTCTTCGCGAAGATTGCTGTGCATGGTGAGCTCGCTGCGCCGAATATAATTGACTTCATGCGGAATTCTTGAGGTGCACCCTCCCGCCGGTCACCTCTCCACAGGTAACGTAGTGCATCTCTATCTTCTGTTCTAACTTGCACCTGCATGAACATCTCGGATATGTCCGCTGAGACGGCGACGCGATGGCGACGGAATCTCATCATCACGCCTGGCAGCGACTGTAGCAGGTCTGGTCCTGTGAGGAGGTAATCGTTGAGTGACATCCCTTTTGTTTTCGCAGCGGCGTCGTGTACTATGCGCAGCTTCTCTGGCTTCATGGGGTTGTGGACATCGAAGTGAGGTAGGTACCAAGTCTTCCCGGGCGTAATTTCCCTTGGAGCTTCTTCTGCATATCCCTTTTCTATTAGCGAGTTCATCTGTTCTGTATATCTTGCTTTCAGCTCGATATTTCTATCTAATTTCTTCTCTATATTCGCAAGCCTCTTTGTTGCGTTTTCATAACTATCGGGCATAACAAATTCTGTATTCTTCCAGAGAAGAGCCGTTTCTATATGTCCATCTTCTAACTGTTTCGTACTCTTCTCCAGAATTTCTTCGGCCTGTTTTGCCGGATCTGTCTTCGGACGACGTGGATTGATGATCAAGGATTCGAGCGCAAAATATTCTTTCAGCTGTGCGTCTATGTTTTCTTCTGTGTTTGACATTTGATGAACGAAGTGAACGCTGTGTCCTAGCGTTCGCGAGCGTGCGCCATGCAACACCCATCCAAGTTTTGTCAGTGATGCGACCGGTTGATTATCAGGACCTCTCTTGATATCACTTGCTATGAGAAGATGCCAGTTGTCTTGTCCGATAAGAATCTTCGGCACGCCAATGTCGTACACCAACTTGTCTTTGATGTCTTGCAAGTATATGCAGTCCCTGAGATCTTCCTCAGTAACCTTCTGCGGCGTCAGGTGCAGCCCTGGAACTGTGTGCGCACATAGTGGCACTCGCTTGCCCTCAGTGTTTCTCATCGTGACGTCTATTCTTCTTGACTTCGGCATGTCTATAGAAGTGTCGCCGATAGCGCGTATCGTGAAAGGGTCTAGGCTTCCTTCTGCTCCGACTGCGTTGGCTATATCTTCATCTATGAGGGAGATCGTGGAACCATCGTCTAGTAGCGCGAACGTCGAAGCCTCTCCCGCCGGTCCGACAATCTGCACAGGAACTATCTTCAGGTAGGCTTGGGGCTTCGCTGTTATACTCGAACTTACAACCACTTCACGTTTCTCAGTGTCAGCTTCTTGGGTTCTGTTTTTCTTCTCGTAATGCAGAAGCCGATTGTGTGTTGCGGTGCATCCCCCTATGTCGCACTTCCTTGACTTGCATAAATGTCCCTGGCGGCGTGAGCGCAGACATCTGAAGCACAGGCCGTGCTTCTTGGCCAGTTCCCATCTTCTATCAGCGTCGCCCGCTAGTAACTTCTGGCAGCTATACGGGTAGTGTCCCTCGCGTTCGCAAATCTTGCAGTACTGTGTGGTAACTGGGTACTTCTCGGTAGCTGTGTGGGTTCTCTGCACGACGCGACGCGTAGGCTGGCCATCAGTTAAGTTCTCCGCTGGCGCGAAGGCACTGCAGTAGCGGGCGTATTTGGTGACGAAGTCGCTGAATCCGCTGAGGTCTGGCTTCGATTCATATTTTTCTGTGTAGGTCCGGTACCACTGTGCGCGTAGCGAGTTCGGTAGCTTCTCGGTCAGCACACGCAGGAGTTCCGCATTGATAAGGTAGTGTTCTTTCTTCAATGCTTGAAGTGTCACTACACTGCTTCTTATCTTGCTTGCGAATGTGCAGATGTCCTTCGGTGCTTCGCTACAGCGTGGCAGCGTCCTCAGCTTGTCTGTCTCCGCTTGGGCGATGGAGTCTGGTCTTCCGAATTGTAGTTCCAATTCCCTCATGATGTCGTCCGGTTTCGCATGTCCAATCAGTTCCGAACTGACAGTTTCGAGTGCTCTTCCCTTGAGACTTTTTCTCAATCTTGCTGTATTTTCCACGTCGTTGAAGTATCTTCTTGTGGTGTCGTATATCGCACGAAACGACAACCACTCTGTATGCGCCCCGCTGAACGTTGGTAGTGTCATGATGACCTTCGATACCGCTGGGTGTGGCGACGGTCCAGCGGTGTCCAGCGGCTTCCTGTCCACGAGCGCTGCTATGGCGGAGGTAAGTTCAGTGATGAATGGCTTCAGTGAATCTCCTCCCTGTTGATGAACGGCCTTTTTCTGTAAAGGGTCTTCATCCTGTTTGTTGACGTCTTCAGCGTCCTGTAAGTTCTTGACAATTTTCGTGTCACTGTTGCCCCTCGGGGGCGCGGCGGCCGGTTGGTTGATTCCTCTTCCAATGTCGGCTTCTGTTTGCTGTGGGTTGACAGTTTTCATGTCACTATTGCCCTTCATGGGCGGTGCCGGCGGATCGGTTCCTCTTCCGATGTCGGCTTCTATATTTTCTATCTGCGGTTCCGGAGCCTCTTCTAACCACGACCGCACGTAGTCGTCCTTCGAACGGCCATCTTCTTCGTAGTCATCTGAATCCGCAGCATCTTCAGCCTTCTGTAGCGCCAACTGCGCCAACTGTAATTTGATCCTCAAAATTTCTTCACGCGCCTTCAACACGTTTCTATTCGATCGGTGTGTCATCACTGACCGCGCTGTTCGACGTCCCTCTTGCATTTTCCGTGCCTGTCTTGATGTATCTTCAACACTGCTCGGTGCCACATTCGAACCCAAACTTTCTGCAGGCCGCAACGTCCGATTCGCATCTTCTTCCGCACGGCGAGCAGCCATCCGTTCACTTGATGCGGCGCGCAACGTAGACTCGGCGGCGACCGGAATGCGCGGCACTGTATCTGTACTTGTCGACGGTGACCGTGGCGCCATCTGGTATCGGACGCACGGAGCTTCGGTGCGCGGGGGCGCGGGGCCGCTCGTCGATGGTCCTGCATCAGCGTCGATTGTCCATGCTTCAGGAACTCTTCCCTTGGATCTTGTCACCGGCATCTTGAGTCTTCAGTTTTCAGGCGCGGGACGTCGACGGGACACGCTTTCAGGCCTCCTGTTCTATCCGGCTCGAAGGACCAACGAATGTACCGGACGGGCGAACTCGGGGCTTCGTTACTATATGATGATGGTTACAAACAACCGTCGAGTCGCTGACGTCCTGTACACGATGTGTAGACTGTACTATATGGCGATGACTGGTTACTATGTCGGAGGCTCTGAAAGGCGTGTTGTTGCGGGTTCGATGTGCGGGTCAGGATCAGGACTATAAATGAATAGAAACAAGCTTCATAGTTCAGTTGGTTGAAGGCTTCTGGCTGGCTCCGTTTGGTTCTTGAGGCTTGAAGATGAGGTTTCTTGAGCACCTGCGGTCTATCGATACTGTACCGCTTAAGTACCTCTAATCTTTACCGTAACGAGAGCCGGCCAGAAACCTCGGTCCACAAGTTTATTTTTAATTATTTATGGTACACATTTCTGCTTATATCTACGGAACTATACTAGTTAGCGTGATGGTACAAAAACTGCCGCGTAGGGCACGATAAGACCTATCTATTGGTATCTGTTTTATCTATCGGAAATTAGGTCTAGACATAATTATTCTAGGTTTTAGGCTAAAAATCTATTTTGCTGTAACATTTATATCAGAAAAAGTGTAATAACTTTTTAACTATATTATGTAGGACTATGATTCCTTCAGTATGTTGTAGTGCTTTTATTAGTGTATAAAATAAAACACACAAGTGAAACCTTTTATTAAAAACTTAAGACCTAGGAACCCTAACATACCTAACTTCAGGTAAAAATGCATTTTATTGGCAATATTTATGCTTTAAACATGATATTCTTTAAACTATATAAAAGAAACATAATATTATATTACTTACACTATTTATCTAAACTTTTCAAGTCTATATATGACGTAATTCGGCACTATTATAACGGTAAACTTTATACGTCACATTTATGTATTCACTCACGATAACACGATTAAAGTCAATATTAACGTTGTCGCGAACATATACATAGGTGTAACGTATAATTACGTTCGTACGTGTTCTTCTTCTTCATTAACTTATTGAGTCGCAGCGGCAAACCGGTGGCCAGACACAATATATTTGTAATTATATCTGGTATTCTAAGACTTGACAGATTACTATCAGTTTTGTGTTAACTCACTACGGCAGCAAGAGTTATAAATCTCACAAAATATGCATATACCTAAGCTAGTTTGTGGTTACGGTAGCTTTAACGACAAACCAATTGCATATATAGTTTATGTTTCATGATTTATAGCACGTTAGGACGTGCTATAGCCGTGTGTAGCCATAGGAGCGCCGTATATTCCAGGGAATATACGGCGCTAAAGAATGACCGAACAGTAGACGATGAACGACAGAATAAAAGCTACGACAGAATTGAAATGTCAATCAGTATATTATTGTTATACTATTAAGGCAGCAAACCAGCCTACAAGCAGCATTAAGGAAAGAGGCTATTGTAATTTTAATACTAAACTAAAATGGAACGTTAAGCTTGATGTACATAGGTACTAAACTAACTGTATAAATTGATCAATAAATTCTAAAGATTTAACCATTGACCTTAAATCTCGAAACTACTTAGGATTTATTTTAAAATCAGACTTAAGTTTGAATCTACTTTAACCTTTTTCTCTTTACAAAATAAAAAAGGCTTGTAAGCGTGATTTATTCTTGTATTTTCCTCACGCCTTTACTTTCTACAATCTTAAAGCTAAGGTATAAAAAGCTGTTTTGTACAGTTCACTACAAATCTACCGCATTGTCTAAAACTCAAATAACAGGCTTAGACTTCCCTTATCGAGTTTTCAGAAGTGACATGACATTCAGAACTAACAGCTTAACGAACTGTCCGAGGCACAAAGAGCTCTTGACATGTAAACTGCGGTCACTCAACGGGGCTTAACACCACTACGTTTAACCGCTAAATGGCTTTCACTCAGAGTACCGAGCATTTCCACTTGTCATCAGAAGCGAAATATAATGCAGATTTCACGACTTTTCGTAAAATCTGCATTATATTACATACATTTTTATAAATATCCAGCGAAGTGCAAAGGCTTGTTACTCGGCTCGACTGACTAACAGTAGAAGAACTAATATACCTGTTCAAAAACTGATTTGCTACACAGCATTGACAAACCTTAGTAGTGCATACGTAGGCTGCATACCAACTCACTGCCTACTGTTTCCTAATAAACAAATATGATAACAGGTTACTCATCCAAAATTTAAATATAAGTGGCTATGTCTTTTGTCGCTGTCGTAACTAATGCTCGAAATTACGTAAAATCAGGAGTTCGAAAATTTATTTTCTATTGGACTCCACTAACTACTTGCCATCAAGCGAGTAAAGAGTGAGTAATCAGCCAAATTATTTAAACATCCAAAGAAACCCTACATCCACAATCTAGCTTAAATATCCATGTCAACGTCAATTATTCGTTGATTTACATACACAGACAAGCGTGGACAAATTGTCACACATCCAGCGTCAGCTACTCCATCAACCCAACACGGTTTTTACTTACTTAATTAATTGGCTTTGTTCATTCTAAAAAGCTATTCCATTTAAAATATTGGCCAAATCACAAGTGAACCAATATCATTGAAATAATGTAATTTATATAAATATATTTTTAGTGTTTACTTTGGATATTATATTTATCATCAAACATGTATGTGATGTGTATGTAACCACTTATTTTATTTCTTTGACATATATTGCCGCGCCTAGGATAGCGTATATGGCATGAGGGAGTTTACAAAGTTTGTAACAACAGACACTAAACGCAACCGGTTTAAAAAAAATTCTTTATGGTTACTTATTTTGCCCGTGTGGGGATTAAACACAATACTCGATGCACTAGCAGATTTTTTTTAAATTTTTTTATACTACGAAGGTGGCAAACAAGCATACGGCCCACCTGATGGTAAGTGGTCACCGTAGCCTATGGACGCCTGCAACACCAGACGCATCACTTGCGCGTTGCCGACCCTTTAGGAAAGGAGGAAGTGGGAAGGAGAAGGAGCGGGAAGGGGGAAAGAGGGTGATTGGACCTCCGGAACTCTCACTCACCGAACGAAACACAACAGTAGGAATACTGCTGTTTCACGTCGGTATTCTGTGAGAGGGTAGTTGTAGTGATTATTCATTCGGCTGTATGTATGCGGGGGTTCCTACTCAAGGTTCTTCAATAAAATACCGAAATACGTTCTGTTATTTATTTCTGTGACACAATGTCACAGTCAACAGTACAACAGGTATTGATCGACTGGTTATACAATATTAATTATGATTACATTCTAGGTACATCTGATGCAATATCGATTGATGAGTAACTATACCAAAATAGGAAATGTGCTGCAGGCACATAGTCCTTCCCTGGTCGAGCCGCCCTTTCATGCTGGAATCAGAGAGTAAAACACGTAAACCACGCCACCACGTTATTAACAAAATAGTTCCACGTATTATTTTGCAATGCATGTTCAGATCCTACTCGTGAGAATCAGGGAATGGCTGTTATCTTTATACGCAATAATTTTATTGTCAGTCGTGTTGGTTTCTCGTTAGCAACTGCCATATATTGCAAGCTCATCGCCAGATACGTGTGGTTTAACAAGCAAAAATAAAATCTGTTCAAAGTTTGTAACAATACATTGTAAGTAAATTTCTACAAAATGATTTGTTATCATATCCTTCATTCGAGTATAAACTGACCATACACAACGTGCAATGACTACACTGATGGCGTAGTGGTTTAAGTGGTTGCCTTGTCACTTCCACTACGCCGAGCGTTGTGGGTTCGAATCCCACACGTAACAAAAAATTGTATGAACCACAAATGGTTGTTCCGAGTCTGGTTGTTCTTTGTGGCCGTTGTTTGAATGTTTGCAAATTCCCCCGCGACACAGGAATTCTAATAAGGGCACGAGTTGTCTTAAAAAAATCTGTGCAATTCAATATTAGAAAATTATACAATTCCGTATATGAATGATGATTAATTCGTTGTCACTGATTATAATTTGAATCATAATTGAATATTCAAAATTTGATTTGATGAAAGCAAGTTTGATAGATGGGTCGTGTTAGACAGATGTTTTGTTAATAACAGCTCACAAATTGCATTTAAATTTGTATAAGGCTAATACGGCATCAAATAATAAATGCACGGAATCAAACAATCAACCAATATCGAAGTTTAATATTAGTCTAAGTTTCTCACATTTCGATTTCCTTAAAGATTTGCAACATTCAAATTTTAACTGATCATCATCCATTGCTACCGATGATCAAAACACTACAATAATAGTACCTTTATAAATTTCATAACCGACTAATAGTCTCGATGTGCAGTCTCGTCTACAAAACAATCCATCTATCTAATAAAGACCTAAACTCAACCCAATGTTGTAAACATTGGGTTAAAAAGTTGCTTCAAACGTCCGACTAGCTCAATGCCGTGCGATAAATATCTTATAAACGTCGAGTATCCATAAATCAATATTTAAGGAGGGGTAGAGCATTTTCGGGCTTTAAAATTTGGTTACTAACCGCTTAAGCAATGGATAACAGGCGATAAAAAGATGAATCTTAAATTAATAATGGTCGATAAAACATGCTACGCTGGTTAAACATAAATTTTCTCGCACATATTTTTATGGTGCGAAATATTCGCTTACTGTTATCTCGTTGTGATGGAAGTTAGAGTAAGGCTGCCTGTCTATTGAAGCTGGTGAAATATAGAGAAACTAATACCTTTCATTACCACGTCAAAGTACATAAATATAAAAGACACACATATTTACCTAATTAACATGAAATTTCTTGGAATAATATACACACACAATACACAAATAATATAATAATGTCCTCCAGACCGAACTTCGGTCACGGCGACCAATCTTAACAGTGACTGGCCACAAGTATGTGCGCAAAAACAAGTGCACTCTCTGTTCCGTAACCCTCATGAAACAATGGGACGGATAATCCGACAAGACCTGATCTCTCTCCGTTCTTTACGTGCTTTCCGAGGCACGGGGGTGTCTAATACCGCCAACTTCCTAACTCCGGGCTCGTATTGAGATTTCTTAACAGAAAACCCTATAACTTTTTTTGTTGGCCCGACCCGGGATTAGAACTCGAGACCTCATGTACAGCAGTCGCATTCACTACCGCTGCGCCAAGAAGACCTAACAACCTTAAAATAATTGTTACAATAAAAACACATGTAGCCAAGGGAGCGATTTCAGCAAATGTAATATGTCAAAGATGTTGAGATAAGCCGTAGGTAATACTACTCAACGCCGGCTTTCAATTTGCTCCCAATAAATTTACACGATATGATCTTAATACCTAAATGTCTCCAGGGTAGATTTGAGGCCTTTTTTATTTACAGTTAATTAGAACGGTGCTACAGCGATTATATTAATTCTAATACAAATGCATATATAATAATATAATATCAGCCATGTATTAAATTGTCGCACTGCTGGGCCATAGCCCACATAGTAATCACATGCATACATGTCCGTATCCTCGAGCAGTGGCAGAGATGTATTATGTCAATATTACATCGGATATGTTTTAGATTCCACGTTATAAAGGGCAAGCCTATTTACCGTTTACCGGGCACAGTTTCGGAACTCTAGTAAAGTAAAAAAATTTAGTAGCACCTAAGATTTTTTTATACTCCTTTCGATCTGGAAACCTACCACCAAGGCAATCTACGAATGAAGATATAATGTGAAAACAGCTTCTTACTATCCTAAAACAACGATTGTTACTACAATAGAAAATAAATATACAAAAAATAAAACTTAAAGTAATCACAGAATCACTTAAAGGTATTGCGATTCTATTTGTAGACAACGAATAGTATTTATATTATAGCGAAATATAGAGCTAAACGGAATGGAGGATTTCTTTCGATTCCTTTTCTCACAGAGCAAACAAATACTAAATAATAATAATAATAAGTTTATTTATCACCAAAAATTAAGTGGTACAGTGCACAATTTAATTATTATAGTATCGTAACTATGTACAATTTTAGTAGACCGTACAATATTTGAGCCCTGTCTCTTAAACTAGGCAATAATACCTGTATCTTAAGAGACAGTGTTCGGTATAACAGGGTTTCAAATTATACATAATTATTAAAAGTGGATCGTGTGGATATCATGTTAGTGGTGGTGGTTGGTGATGGTTATTTGAAGTGTATGTGTGTGTGTGTGTGTGTGTGTGTGTGTGTGTGTGTGTGTGTGTGTGTGTGTGTGTGTGTGTGTGTGTGTGTGTGTGTGTGTGTGTGTGTGTGTGTGTGTGTGTGTGTGTGTGTGTGTGTGTGTGTGTGTGTGTGTGTGTGTGTGTGTGTGTGTGTGTGTGTGTGTGTGTGTGTGTGTGTGTGTGTGTGTGTGTGTGTGTGTGTGTGTGTGTGTGTGTGTGAGTGTGTGTTTGCGTGATAATTATTATATTATGTATGTTAATAATGATTCAATTATGTCATACATAGTTTTGGAGGACAAGCCATTTTGTGATTTTTGTTTTGACTTCGTGTGTGTTCAGGTCGAGTATGTTTAGTTGCCTATGTAGTTTTTTGTAAAGATGTATACTTATTATATAGAATTGGTGTTTTGCAAAGGAAGTTTTGTGTCGCACTCCTGTAGGGATATTTTATTTGGATTTGATCGTGGCATAACAGTATGCGCCCGCAAGATAGAACGAAGCACAAAGAGCTGCCGAACTGTCAAGACCTTACAGTCCGCGTACAGTTGTTCCGTTGGATATCTGTAAGGCCTTTTAGTCATGACTTTCAGGACAGCCCTCTGCGCCCTCTCCGCTTGTATAAAATTAGTCTTGGCTGCTCCACCCCATACTGGTATGCAATATCCAATTATGGATTGGCAAAGCGCAAGGTACACCATTCTGAGTGTATCACAATCAGCCGATCCCCGAAGAGTTCTAAATATAGAGATGAGACGCATGATTTTATTTGATAGCGTGTTAACTTGCATGTTCCATCTTAGACCATCATCTATTTGCACACCCAAGTATTTAACAGTATTAGCTCTGACCAATGTGGCACAGAAGCAAGACGTGGTTTGGTTATAACATGTATGCGCCTGGAGAGTGAAAGTTGATGATGGTTGAGTATTGCTGCGGATTGAGAAGGGAATATAGGAGGTTTTGTTGAGATTAAGAGTCAACAGATTAGTGTTAAGCCAATTCATTATCACACGCATGGCGGATTCCGCATGAATTTTAACTTCCTCCCATGTGGAGGCGTGTACAACCACGGCCGTGTCGTCAGCATACGCATAGATTTTGCAGTTTGGGAGTGGCATCAGACAGAGATCATTTATATAGATCTGAAACAATAGGGGGCCAAGTATGCTACCCTGGGGCACGCCATATGTCACTATTTCTTTCTTACTATAATGATCGTCAATTTTAACTTGCTGTCTGCGATTTTTTAAATAGTCTTTAAATATATCAAGAGGAGTACCACGTATCCCTATATATTCCAGTTTAGTGATCAGTTTGGGAACAGAAACTGTATCAAAGGCCTTGGACAGGTCTAGAAAAATACCTAGACATTTTATCTTGTTGTCCAGGTATTTGGCAACATCTTGTGTCATGTCCAATACAGCGTCTTTAGTCGAAACTCCAGTCCGAAATCCGTACTGATTATTAGCAATGAGATGGTATTTATTTAGGAATTTACTAAGGTTTTTGCTAAGAATTTTTTCGAGTATTTTCGACAATGAAGTCACTCACGCGTGAAGGTATTAAACATTTAGTCAGCTATAATTAAAGGGATTAGAAGGCGTCCACATTACCAACTACCGGCGAGATTACCAGACGCCGTGCTGCAACTAAGAATTTACATATATGTACGTATGTAGTCTCGCCCCTATATCCTCAAAGGGTACGCGGAGGTGTATTATATCCTCATTTTATATATATATATATTATATCGTTGGCCTCGTTGGCGTAGTGGTTAGTGTAACCGGCTGCCACGCCTGAGGTCGCGGGTTCGATTCCCGCACATGTCAAATATTTGTGTGCATGTATGTATGGATGTTTGTCTTGGACTAAGTGTTTCTATGTATGTATTTACAAAAAAAAGTATATATGTATGTTCATCCATTGTCTAGTACCCATAGTACAAGCTCTGCTTAGCTTGGGCTAAATGGTGTTGTGTGTATGTCATAGAATATTATTATTATTCTCTTTATTTATACATTTTCAATAATTATTACATTGCCGGACATGATTTCAGACTCTACGTAATACGGAACGAGTCTACTGTAGTTTACTATATAGCTACTGAGAAACTCTTGACAGAAAAACAAAATCACACTTTTTCCGGCTCGGCAATTGAGCCTGAGAAAATACCAACAACACTGCGTAGCTCGAGAACCAATACCGATCAGCCTCTGAGCCATCGTGACAATCAAATCAACAATACATTTGATATTCACTTGCGCATGTGAATCAATATTGCGTGATATGTATTGATAAGCCAATTGTTTCTCAAAGCGCACGAGGAAAGGCATTGCTAATAAATTGAGGAAGCAATATCTCTCCGTGACACTTGATTTATTGCATTTCCTTCGTGAGCTCGAAGCTGGGCGTAGAGACCCCGTGTGTCAACTTACGTTTATTATACACTGGATTTTCCTATAGCTTATGGTATTAGGTGTAATCATTTTGTACAAGAACGTTATGCACCGAGTCGTATGATGGTTTAATTGGTATTATTTAAATGATTACCTTTATAATATGATACCAATTTTTTTACGAGAGTAAAATAAATCACATTCGTTTTGTGATAAATCATAATCATATAAAATTGCAAACTTCAAATCGTCTTTCTTTCACGGTCTTATATAAAGTTGCGGCATGGAAAAATACACATAATGACAATTATTGTGAATTACGAATAAATTTTCTTTTAGCGAAGAGGAAGAAGATACATATTATGATAGATTTTTTGTTACGAATCATCTTCCCTTTTGTGTGTGAATGATGCGGAAGGGAGGCAGAGTTAAACATCGGATTGTGTGAATTTTGAATAGAAATCCGGCGTTAGAATACTAGCGGCGTTGCACACGTGCTCCAACGTGCCCCCCGTTCCTCGAAAAGAATGTGAGACCGTTGATCCTACACCTAATCTTTCTCCGGTCGTGTCAGATTATCATCCTATTAAACTATGAGAGTGGGGATATAAAGATTCCATCTGATTCGTGCACAAACTATGACGAAGACTGACCAAATATCCAGGTGATATAATAGCATTCTATTATATCTCCTGGACATTATGGCCAGTCTTTGATAAAATTTGTCGCCTTGCCCGAAATTTGGATTAGAGGGTATTATTACTTACACTACTTTCATAATTATGGCTAAATTATATGTCAAATCACATTCTGTTGATCAACGGTTATGTTTGCCGATCTTGAGGTTACGGGGTCTACACAAGAGTGTGGTATTGAGTTTTGAGTTCGTAATTCATTATTTTCGCACCAGCTTCCCGGCATTTAGAAATGTTCCCAGTATGAGGGATCCAAAAAGATATGTTTTCCACCTGTGCCACCTTTTGGTAGAAATATAGGCATGCCATTATATCACACAAAGGCTCTCAACTTGTATCAATAACGCACATACGCAAGTATAATTTATGTGTGACATACACTGCGTCTCTTAAGTGACATCAAATTGAATTTGCGGCAATATCCCGCCATCTTCCATAATTAATGGTGATAATATTACATTTAGCTACGTACAAGTTATTGAACTAGTTCAACTTAACTAAGCAACATAAAATATGACCTCATCGCTTCGAGCTACAGTCGGGGCAATTGAAAAAAGAAGTATTATACATAGCTAGGAACATATTTTTCATCAGGAGCGAGGTCGGGCGCGCGTGACGACGGACGGTGGGAATATTGCAATCACGAATCCCGGACGCCTGGTTGGTATTTCCAACGGTTTCACGAATAACTAACTGTAGTTTTGTGACGGAATTTCGCGTCCGCACCCACAACCGTGTGCTACGTTCAACCGTTGAAGTTCATAGAGTGACTTTCGTAATTTAATTTCCATGTTAACGCCCACCAAAATAGATTTTTAAATAACTTCTTCATGCAACTGTTTGTACAGGTGTAATTTGAATGAAACCTTATTTGCGTATAGATAGATTTCTCAATCGCTTGATACTTTCATTTCCATTTAAATTGGGAACAAAAAATGTTTTTGTTTATCATTCTGTTCAGCAGTAACAATCTGATGAAAGTAATTTGTTGTTTTATTGTATTACAAGCGTACGTATTTGATTGTGTAGTTCTTCGGAAAATACATGTTTTAAGACATAGCGTCATTTAATGCAGTTTCGTTTAATTTTTATCAAACAATACGGTTGTGGTCAGTGTGGTAACTCGCCACTGTTAATGGTGTCTAGAAACAATGTTTTTGCCATTATAAAGCTAGCTAGAAAACTATTGTATCTGGATTACGACTATCGAAGTATTAATATTATATACATATAATATACCTACGGATTGCTCAACCCAACTATTGGGAGAAAAATGATTAACAATACAGAACGCATCTAGTTACGAAAATGTTTTATAATTACGAATATGTCTGATCATAAACATAAAAATCAACAAAACTAAATATACATAATGAAATGTTATTTAACAAAAATAAAAGCGTTTTGTGTATAAGACTTTAACAAATTGAATTTAAAATAGATACATGTGTAAACCCTTGGGAAGAAGTTAAATAGTAATTCTCGCGCTAGTAAAATTAGATGGGCTATATCTTTTTCATATTGAATTTTATTAGTAGATCATTAGTAGAATATGAAAATAAGGATTTAATTCTAAGCACCTATATAAAGGACGTTAAAACTTGTTAATTAGTGATAATTAACGGTCTCAAGCACCACACCTAGTACAATATTAAGTCAATTGTACAAAGTACTTAACTGCTCTGATTGCCGGCACGGAGGATGACGGCGATCGATATCGCAATTACAATGAAGTCTTTACCGATTTAAGTGGCGTTTTAAATATTTATTACAGGCCTTTGATCATCGGCCTCGTTTATGTATTGGATTAGCTACGACTACCGAACGTAAGGCTCTAGATTTTTCTGTTAGAACATTTTAAGTAGAATAACGTATACGGCAGTGTACCAGATCGAAAACGCTTTTCTACTAGAATTTTTTTAAATAGGTGTATGAGAGATGGCTGATTTTATATGTTCAAGTCTCTATATGGTACGTTAGTGGTGTATTGCACTCATATCTCATCAGTAGGTAATACTTGACTGAGAGTGAGTCTATTGCCATATACCAAGCACATTGACAAACTTGCGCTGACACAAACATTTAATAACATTTTGCTCGATAATCAAATCATTTCTTATGACTTGCAAGCTTCTTGCCTGAAACCTAAACGCAATTTTATTCCACGGACATAACATAGAAACAACTAAGGTGCGCATGTATGTAGCTTCCCTATACACAGTGATATAAGATATCACCTCTATCTGTCATCATTACTAGTTGCCAAGTATTTATTAGATATAATTTGACCAATATTTTTCTGCTCTACCAAAAATGATTTCACAAGTCTTGCGTTCGTCTCTTAAATGTAGGTATAGTTAATATGTCAAGTGCGCCAACCGACCATTAAAATGTAAAATAATGGAACCAATTATTATTAATAGGCGTTACAAAACTATTGTTTTACGTAGACAATTAAATTTATATCAATATTTATTTTTTAATAGAAGCCAACCTAAAACTTAATTTGTTTGACTGAGAAATTTACAAAACAAAATACTTTTTACAACGTAAGCATGATGACTGAATTCTTGAAGAAACTTCAAATCTCACTCGAGTTTTGTAATGAAGCGCCTCTTTACATAACAGACTCAGATTTTTTAGGCAAAGGTAATGATGATTGTGCCTAAAAAATCTTAAATGACATCTACTTGAGTTATAACGAATGTCTGTTAAATTTATTCGGTCGGTGTGATACGAATATTTTCGCCATTAGAGCATTAATTTAACATTTTTGTCGCAACGTGGAACGTGATTTACCGTCTCTTGGGACTGATAAGTTTCTTAATAATTCAAAATACCGTCGAGACTGTTCGTCGTATTTAATTATGTTGCTTTCTTGGACTTTTGTTTTGATAAGTATTTGTTTGCATTGGTGTTTTCTTTAATTATTTAACTTCATATCTTTTAATTTTAATGCGATTTCTAGTTATTATTTTTTGTTCGGATGCTGAAATAGATGTTTAAAGTAGTCACTACGCTGCTAAGGCAACGAGTGTCACGCGATCAATATGTGCAACGAGTGCCTCCCAGACTATTATAGTCTGGAAGGAAAATTTACATTTTCAGAACAATTATCTAGGGATTATTATACTTACATAATCCCTAGATAATTGTTCTGAGGCTGAGTATGCACTATAAGATTATTTAAATGTTAAATAACTTATTCTCAAAACAATGCTCTCCAATATTAATTTAGATATAAATGTACAAAGTTTGTTTTATAGATGTAAATATTATATTAGTAAAAAATACAGCGATGAACTGACAGTCTGAAAGAACTTTTAGGCTTCCACGATTTAGGGGTCATGCCCACGCACCTTTAAGCTATGTGCGTAGTATAGTTAGCTTTATCATTTGCTTTAACGCTTCACGACATCGTGAAAAAACCTGCATGTCTGAGATTTCATGATATTATGTGAAGTCTGTCAACCCCCCTCTCTCTACGTCGTCAATAGTCTAGTCCTCTTTTTATATTGAACAGAGGCTTGTCCACCAGTAGAATGGTTTATAAACAGCGCTCGTGTTATAATTGTAATTAAAGCTATAATTATGTAGATAGTTCAATATTGTGTTATACACTATATACTAACAACTCGAAGATGTTAAATGTAATAAACGCAACCACTATGACCCCAATGGGCTAGTCTGTTACTTTGAAGTTAATAACTTAGTATTACAAGCTCGAAACTTAGCATGGCCAAAGTTACCCTTTGTCTTGCTTCGATACACAACGATTGTGGGCGAGTATACGCTGTCTGGTACAGGTTTTGTTTATGATACTTGATACTTCAGATATGTCTTAAAACTGTAGAACTCCTTTATTGACTCCATCTGATAAAATATTTTTAGCTTACAAAGCACATTGCAGGCAATAAAAAGCGGCCGTAGCCCAATGGATAAGGTATTAGACTTGCGACCAAGAGATCGCGGGTTCGAATCCCACCCATTGTACTGGTAACGTGAACCCACTCCTAATTAAATAAAAGATTCTAGCTTAGCTGGAGGGCCTAACAAGACTACTAGTAATATGAAAGCTAAATTGATAGAAATTTTAACAAAAAGTATATATTATTTTTCTACGTATGTAGTCTTATATATATGCTACGTAAGACTAAGAAAGTTTATAAGGCTAGTGTGAATGGAACATACGTAAGAGGAAAACCTAGGCGAACGTTTCTTGATCAGATCGGTGGCATTCTGGACAAAGGCCAGGTTAAGAGCTCCTTGAACCGACGGGCGTGTATGAGGAATGTGATGAAAGTGAATGAAGCCAGAGAAGTGTGTCAGGATCGTGGCAAATGGAAATCCGTAGTCTCTGGCTATATAATAATCTAATCTATGTATGTATGTATTTATTATGTGATTGTATTTATATTACTTTTATTAGCAGACAATGAATAAATATACAAACTATAATTTATTTGTTAGCACATAATTATATGTCATCTATAAATAGCAATGAAAATGTTTAATGAATTATTGTATAAATTTGGTGGCAGAAAGTGTATTTCTGTTATCAACACATAACAAAAGAATAATGTATATTATAACAGGATAATATTCAATGGTTCCAGAAGTGTTATCATTTGATTCCAGCTTCATCTTAGATACACGGGATATGTTGACATGCCTTCGTAAAGTGGTTTGATGACGGAGTAGTCGTTAAACGTAAATAGTGACTATGATATTTCTTGCTTAGTTACGTTTTCATGTTTGTCTCATTTAATACTTATGTAATTTAATAATAAAAGATACTCTTACAGGAAAACGAACAACAAACCTAGATAGGTATATGGATTGTTTGATAAGCAAAAAAATAGCAATTCCCATAATACCTACAAATCTTTTAAGGATCACGAGTAATTTGGATGGCATACTCTTGGATTGTTTTATAATACAGTCCCATTGATCATTTGTCTTCTTCACTATTTTTAGATTATAAAGGCTAGGTTGGACGAGTGAGTGGGTATTAGACTACTGCTGAAAAAGTAATAAATCTTTTCCAACCCAAGGATGAAACTCGATAACTCGTGGTCCTCACTTTCAAACCACTTTTCACGCCATGAGGGCTATCGCGATTGAATTCACCGCTAGAGGTGCTAGTGTATAGTAAGGTCTAGTCGTAAAAGCTCTATAATAATTTCAACAGTAACCATAGAAATTAATGCCACCTAATACGATTGTGAAATGTTATTTAAAAACAGACGTTATTACACAAAGATATATATTTAGACAATTTTTAAACAGTAAGAACTTGTTTTTATATCTTTTGTGGAGTGAAAAGTTATTAATAGTGAAGATCTACAAATATTCTTCTATATGAGTTTCGTTATTACAAGTGATTTATTTAAAAATTGAACTTTGTACTGCCACTAACGCTTCCTGGTGGTGAGTAGCTGAACTTAATACGACAGATGACATTAATACCAGTGTTGCTACTGCAGAATAAACTATATTTTATCTCCTAGTATAGTGATTAACGCCATCTAGTAGCGAGCAGACTAAGATATTTGACATATATATGACATTGACAATAGTGTTGCTACATGAAAAAAATACAGACCATAAATTAGTAATACCACAGAAATAAAATAAAATTAGTAGAAATATATACTCGAAATTACGGACTGTTAAATATTTATTGTAATTATGGATTCTACTATTAACAATATAACTTATCGTAAGCCATGCAGAACAAGCTCATTAAATGACTTAACTACAATGACGAATGAAAAAACCATATTGGACACCACTATATTGAGTATTCCGGAGAGCCTACATGATAATAGCGACACTATTAATGAACACTTAATAGAACAAAATAAAGCACTTACACGAGAGTTAAATAGTGCGCATCAAGAAATTGAAAATTTAAACACTGAAAACACTCGGTTAAAATACGAACTTCAACAAATGATAAAAAAAATGAATACATATAAAAAAATTTGTTCAACCCCTACTAAAAAGAACACCACACCGCATAGAAATAAAAGTTTGCCACAGAAGAACACACTAACAACCAATTGTTCTGAAAGTGTGCCTTTGATGCAAAATAAAGAAACGCAAACTCTTGATACTTATTCTCATAAAATACCTAAGCAAACTTCATTTATTTACAAGGAATGTAAAAATACTAGTGACAAACGTAAAAATAAATTGTGCATAATCAACACCACCGAAAACAAAGAATGTTTGCCTTTAATAGAACAAATTTACTCAGACCATTTTAATTATTGTCACTATATATTGCCAAATAGACCAACAACAGATATAATAAGCAACGCCGAACAAATGGTAGAAAAATTTACTTTGAATGACTATTGTATACTAATTTTAGGTCAAAATGTTATAAAAGATGATTGCAACTACATATCTGTGGTAGATACAATAAAAACATCTTTGAAAAAATTCACACATACAAATTTAGTAATATGCACGCCTACATATGTAACAGGAGCACCAATATATAATTTTAAAGTCGAAATGTTCAATAACATTTTATACTATGGCCTACAAAATATTGATGGTGCGTATATTTTCGATAGTAATAGAGACCTCTCATTAGATATGTTTTCTTATATGACTGGCAAAATCAACAAGAAAGGAATACGAAATATATTTAAAGGAATTATGGAGAATATATTGGTGGACCTAAGTATATTTGGACACACAAACTCAGATAGACATAGAGAGACAAGTACGGGAAGTGAATCTTGTGACCAACTAGAAAACGACAATAAAAGTGCAAGCTTTTTTCGTTAGTAAAAATATTTATATCCTGCATCAAAATATTGCTGGCCTAATAAATAAGTTAGATGGGTTGTCAATTTGTTTACAAGAACTTATCGATAAGAAAATACATGTAGCAGTTTTATGCATTACGGAGCATTTCATGATGGCTGGTTATGAAAACTTACTAGTGATGCCAAACTATTCATTAGCTGCATGCTTCAGTAGAAATAACACCAAACGAGGTGGTGCATGTATACTTGTGAAGCATGACCATCAATGGAAAGAACTCCCAGAGGTAAAGAAACACTCCATTTCGGGTATGTGCGAATGCTGTGCTATAGAACTTACAAGATACAAAATTGTGATAGTTTGTATATACCGGATACCTAAAGCGAATAATTTAAATACGTTTTTATGTAAGTTAGAATCTATACTTCATTTGTTGGGTAAAAGAAGTTATAAAAATGTAATAATTGCAGGAGATTTTAATATTGATATTTTGAAACAAAATAGTGTTACTATAGATTTTGAAAATTTATTGTTAAGTTATAATATGACCTTAGCTATTAAGAAACCAACGAGACTTACTAGTAAATCATGTATAGATAATTTTGCTCATAATTTTCCTAAACCATGTAAAACGGAGGTGTTGGAATTTGGCTTGTCAGACCATACTTCACAATTATTGAAATTGCCAATCCAAACTATTACAATTAAAGCGTGGAGTAGACAAATACGAGATTTTTGTGCTGAAAATATAAAAAAATTCAAAGAATGCCTACATAAATTTTCTTTTCAAGATATGTATCGGGAATGTGATCCCAATAAAGCTTATAATTATTTTATTGAAAACTTTAAACTTTTTTACGATCTTTGTTTTCCCTATAAAATAATAAACGTTCGAGTGAATAGAAAGATTAAATGGATATCGCGTGGACTTAAGAAATGCAGTGCTAAGAAAAGACAGTTGTTATGGCATTTAAGATTCAAGCCATCAGATAGAAACAAGATGTTGTATGTCACCTATTCCAAATTGTTTAAAAAGATTATAAAACTTACTCAACGCGCTCAAAATAATTACAAAATTAAAACATCCGACAATAAATCGAAAGCTACTTGGCATATAATAAATAACTCTAGACTAAACATCCCACGCGACAATATTACTAGAATAAAAGTTGACGATAATATAATTACTGACCCAAGCAACATAGCTAATGCCTTTAATAATTTTTTTATTGACAAAATCCAGCCCATATTAGACCGCGGTAAAAATGTGACATCGAAAATAGGAAATACAGTTAATTCTATTTTCGTAACTCCGAGCATTCCAGATGACATACAGAAAATCATAGTTAGTTTAAAAAATACCAATTGTGTAGGATCTGATGACATATCGACTAAAATAATCAAAATAGTTTCTAGCCTTATAAGTGGACATTTAAGTTATATCCTGAACTTATGCATCAGTAATGGTACTTATCCTGACCATCTAAAGTCAACAATGATAAAACCTTTGTTCAAAAAAGAAAATAGAGAATTGATGGAATATTACAGACCGATTGCCTTTGTATCAATATTTTCTAAGATTTTTGAAAAGTATATACATAATAAAATTTATACTTACTTTGAATCCCACAAATTACTTTGTCAAGAACAAAAAGGCTTCAGACAAAATAAGTCAATTAACTTAGCTATATATGACTTTTATAAAAATATTATTACTCAGATGGATAATAGAGGCCCTATTTCTGCAATATACCTTGACATGACGCAGGCTTTTGACTATGTTGACCACAATATACTGCTAAATAAACTAGAGTCTTACGGAATAAGAGGTAATATTTTAAATTTAATTAAATCATATCTTTCTAATAGGACACAAATTACCATTATATCCAGAGTGAATATGAAAACCAAGAGTCAATTAATTTATAAATCGAAGTCACGATCTGTTACGTATGGCGTGCCGCAAGGCAGCGTATTAGGACCTCTGTTGTTCATTATATACATAAATGACTTACCCAAATCTACAAAACATCCAATGACACTGTTTGCAGACGACAGTACAGTATCTATTCCATGTGTAGATAAAGAAAATTATGAAAACGACATTAATGAAACTTTAGCTTCCATTGTCCACTGGTTAGATAATAATAACTTGAAAATCAATTTAATAAAAACATATGTAATGCACTTCAGTCAAAGGCCACGTCCGTACAATTTAAATATTTTCTATAACAATCATTCAATAACAGATACACATACGACAAAATTTTTAGGTTTAACTATTGATAAACAATTAAATTGGAAAGATCATACAATAGAATTATGCAAAAGGATTAGTAGCTCTGCATATGCATTGTATAAATTAGCTTCAATCGTAAGTATTGAGGCCGTACTCACTGCTTACTATGGTATTGCGGCATCTCTGCTACGGTACGGTATCATTTTTTGGGGTAATTCAACGAATAGGGAAATTGTATTCAAAGCACAAAAAAGGTGTATCCGAGCCATGTTTGGTCTTCAGACAGATGAAAGCTGTAAACCATATTTCATCAAGCACAAAATTCTAACGCTACCGTGTTTGTATATTCTCGAAGTTGCAGTATTTGTACATAGCAATCCTCAATTATTCCCGCACTTATCAGATTTTGTGAAGCGTAATAGGCGCAACAATAATAAATTGTGTTTACAAAAGGCAAAAACCAGCCTTATGAGCAAAAGTTTATTATGTATAGCACCTAAAATCTATAATAAAATACCTGTTGACATAAAATCTTTAAATATTAATTTGTTTAAAAATAAAGTAAAAAATAATCTATTAAGAAAATGTTATTATAGCTTGAATGACTTTTTTTGTGATAATAATTTCTGTATTTGCTAAAGTATTGATTATAATTTACCTCTATTTTATATTACTTTGACATTAACCTATATTTGTGTTTTTTCCGCTCTTTGAAATGTTGCATCTTAATTTATTAATGTAATCTTGATGACTTTGTAATACAATTTATCTTAAAAACAAACTTAATTCATACACCTCTTCAGGTAAATTTTGGTGAAACTTATTTATATTATATCATCATGTAACACCCAAAATTTTATGAATAAATGATTTTGATTTGATTTGATTTGATTTGAAAAAAAAAAATACGGCTTTTGACAGCAGCTGTGACAGGATTAACAAGTCCTCACTGCCTAGTAGTGCCGACTGGTCAGCAAAAAAGAAAACCAACTTCCACTAGACCGGTAATAAATGAGAAAATCATCAATGTAGTCGAAATAAACCAAATACACATTAAAAATAAGTCAAAAACTACTGGTCAGATTTTAATCAAATTTAAATGGGACCACATGAGAAGCACCAGTTTTCAAATAAAAAATCATCATCATCGGTTCACCTAGAAAAAAGTTCTGAGGTAACACACATAAAAACAAACAGTCGTATTGAGAACCTCATCCTTATTTTGAAGTCGGCTAAATACGATTGCAACCGTTGTTCACATTAAACTAAAGAGGCAATCGTTATTACACCATGCAAATTATCGAGTATTAATTAACTACAATTAATTGCGGTGCAGTCAAAGTTCATATAAATAAAATATATCCAACGTGAGCTTAAATTTTAACCGGCGATCGCCAAAAAATAAAATAAAATTCGCTGAAAAATGTTCGGTGTGCGATGCACTAACTGAATCATTTGTAAGCTTTGAGTACTTCATTTTATACACCAACGAGTTTCCAGAGTACGTAACGTACGACTAACCGTACGTGCACGATACCACCAGATATTTTTATTACTATAACTAATGTAACGGACGCATACGAATCTTATATTTATATTTCAACTTTAAGTTACTTGCATTTTTAGGTTGGGCTACGATTTTCTAAAATAGTAACGTAATATGAATAACGTTATAAATGTTTGTATTTAGTAAACATTTGGAAACTATTTTAGCTGTATCAGCGGTCATCAAGTCATGCAATTGATAATAAGCGGTTACGAGACCATTGATTGCTTGTCATATTGAAAATATAAATCGAGCGTTGCCGATCCTTAAAAAAAAACTTTTGAAGATGGGATTAAAGCAAGTGAATGAGAAAGATAGGTATGGCCTTCCAAAATTGCACGCATGGTGTAGTCACGTAAGTGGTCGCCTCGGCACTGCCATTGCGCCGAGTGTTAAGTGTCCGATCTCCATATTGCAGTGGTCCGACCACCGGCGAGAAAATGACTAACTATCGGCGATTTTCTCCCTCAAGAAACGCACAAATAATATACATTCCGTGTAAACGAAAGAGATGCATATATTAAAAGTTGCTCGCTGACTGTTCACACTGCCGGCGACGATTCGCTTTACTAGTTTTGTCGCTGAGCGACAAGAGCTTTCAAAAATAAACTCGCTCAGCGATACTCGTTCAGCGATGCTCGCTTGTCACCGCGCGCAGGTTTGCACAGGACTGAGCGGCCGCGGGCGAGTGGCGCGAGTAATCGCTCGTCGCACTTGCATACTCGCTTATAGCTCGGCGACAAAACTATCGAAACTACACACTCGCTTTCCGCTGATCGTCAACTCGTTTATAGTTTCTAGTTTTACGCGTTTCTCGTTCATCGTTGGCGGTCGGACCACTGCCTATAGGACAACTATTTGTGAGATCCACAAATAGTTGTTCCGATACTGGACATTCTTTGTGTTCGTTGTTTGAGTGTTTGTAAAGTCCCTCGTGACACAGGACACAGGACAAGTGGAATTAGTCATTTAAAAAAGCTCTTAATAGAAAGTAGTTTTAATTTGTTTTAAAGAGTTCTTAGGTATGATGGGGGATTTGGTAAGGCATAATGTTATAAGCACTAGTCACTTCTACTTTGGTTCAATTAGTTGATGATAAATGATTTGAATTTGAATTACTAATACATAGAATAGAATATAAATTTTATAGTTTACTTAAGCTGCAATGATTGTTGGCTATTATTATGTGGTTTCCATAATATCAATCGCCAACATACGCGAGGTTTGCACAGCCACATTAGGCTATGATTGATCTATTGATAAAGCTATCAATTCGACGGACTACCAATAAACCGCGTATTACCACGATCCCGTAATCATAAATTAAATATGATGTACTTTGTACTTCGTGCGTATGAAACATTTGTATCGTTTTTTTTTTATGGCAGTATAATCTATAGAATGAGAGTTTGATACTATTTAAATGTTCTTTTTATTTGTTAACCCCACTAGCTAATCTAATATGCTTGTGTAAAAAGTGGAGTAGTAGTGCAATGGATATATGCCAGGGCATTGCATCTGAGTCGTATGCCACAAATTGAGCCTTGCTAGGTGGATTGCTAATGCAATTACGGCGATATACCAATATCAAAAACATGAGAAGGCACAGCGTAGAATAATTTTAGTTAGCAGACCGTTTTTCGACACGCAGAGCTCTACATATTCGCCTCGTCTCCCCATGACGATATCGTCTATATAGTTTGTTCGTTTTTCTACCTGAAGAAAAACACCTTACGCATAAGGGACATTCCTTATGCGAGATGCATCTTACGCGTAAGATGCATTTCTTTAGGTAGAAAAGAAGGGTAGTGCAAGAGGTGGGTTTTGGACCCACAATCTCTTGATAGCAAGACCAAACCCTTATACAATGGGCAACCAACCTAAAATTCAGTTTTATTGAGATATGAATCGTTATCAGTCAATCAGCTCGTAGCAACCCACAAGAAAACTAGGCTTTACCCAATTTGCACGTCACCATGCGGCTTCCTTCCTTTTACATTCAACTAGTTCACCAGGAATCGTTATTCCCATAATTATCTATACTTAATATTATAAAGCTGAAGAGTTTGTTTGTTTGTTTGTTTGAACGCGCTAATCTTAGGAACTACTGGTTCGAATTAAAAATGATTTTAGTGTTGGATAGCCCATTTATCGAGGAAGGCTATATAACATCATGCTAAGACCAATAGGAGAGGAGCAGCAATGAAAAATGTTGCAAAAAAAGGGAAAATTCTCTTATATGAAGCAGACGAAGCTGCGCGGGTCAGCTAGTTGAATATAACCCACAACAACCTACGAATCCTTTCTGTTCGTTATCCCGTAAACAGTTTCAAGTATGGCTGTGGAGTACTAGCTACAGTTGCGTCGGTAAACTATCTGAACTCATAGTAAGTGTACTGTATACATTACTGCATAAAGCCACAGAGGTATTGAACGATCGCTGTCGGAGTATCGATAATAATATTATTATGATGTATGAATTATAGCTCGCTTCGTTCATTATTCGTTCCATAGGGAATTTACGTACATTGTGTGCAGATGAACGCAAATATAAAGTTACTATCAATCGTGATACATATTTAAAATATAGTTATGTAGAGCATGTTACGTTAAGCTCACGTTACGCCGCTGCCGGTATCCGGCACCGGACGAAGATATTTATACTTTAAACCATACTCCCGGCCTGATAGAATAATCGATCGTTTGAATGCCGGGCCGGTTATTTTTACATGACTAAAAGAACACCAAATTAAAGGTTTGAAGACCTACACTTCAATAGCGCACTCGGCATGCGAGACACTTATAAAAAAGTACCTTTTGTTATGTTAACTGCCAGTTAGGAGCGGTCAGCTAAAGGGTATATTGATAAATTGATTGATCCAGATAGGTAGTACGTGTGTATTGTGACTTGGAATTTCATCCGAAAAGGAAAGGGAGTTTGGTTAGGGAAAAGGCCTATTGGACATGTGCGGTTCTTAGTATAATGATTACCTTAGAAGTACTCTTTATTAGGTCAAAATAGAAACTACGTATTTAAATAGTTAACCTTTTCTCGATCCAGCTATAGATGAAACGTAAGAAAATAACTTAGTACCTACACGTGTATGTAAAAGATTTGCAATGCAACAGCGCCCTCGTAATACTAATGGTAAAACCAACCGTTTCATAGTACTTCAGCAATGTTTGTAAAAGCACTTACAAGTGCTTACCCTGCTGTTATGTGGAAAAGTATGTTATCGTGTCTGAAGTAGGTATACTCGTAGCAGTAAACTTAAAGCTGTTGCAGTTAAATTGTCTCGTTCGTTTGACCAAATAAGAACGGTTGGTATAGGTATATATGCCGCGAGAACGGCTTATTTTTTAATGTCATTTATTTTTGTCTTTTATATATGCCAGTAAATTATAAACCTTGGACCTAGAAGGCTGAAATTTTGAAAAGAGTTTTCCATTATGGTGTTGACAAGGAATAAAGTTGCCGTTTATTTATAAAACTAGAAACCTCAAATTAGGCATGAAAGTAATTCTAATCTATCTATGTAGAAAACTTTTCGCGGCCTTTCTCGAAACTCCCTTCACAACTAAAATCTATGCGCACCGTGTCGCGGTCAAATATTTGTTGATGATAATGCAAAGGTGGTTGGACTTCTGCTAGAATACTAATAATTTTACCATAATTATAAGTATGTCTGTGTGTATTCATTGCAAAGCACGGCATCCTATCACACTCGCGTAGAACCTCTGTTCATTGTATTATATTCGATAAACACAAAATATTATCAGATAAAACATTTTCCTGTGATACTTAGAATTGCATGATTGTGGAAATTGCTCATTATTATTGGAAGCATATACAGGTTTTGTAGTCGAATATCTGTTACGTCATCCCGATTATTCATTATTGAAGCGATATAATAAAAAAGAGTTAGGGTTTTCCTTATTTTATATAACGATTTATAATTTAATGCTTGTTGTAATCAAGCAATAACCTCTAAGATGCTACCACTTAGACTTAAGTATTGTTTGGTCAGTTTTGAAATAGTTAAGTGCATGGTTCGGGCACACCACGATCGTCGCGGTAAGTCCCGTTTTTGTGGAGTGGCTGGAGAGGCGGCATGGCGCCCTCACCTTCCGGCTGACACAGGTGATGGCTGGCCACGGTTGCTTTGGCCAGTTCCTGTATCGCGTAGGCCGGCAAGAGGCATTGCAGCGCCGTGAGTTGATCGCCGCAAACGATATGGTTGCCCTCTTGGTCCCGGCCGTGGTTCAGTCCATGGTCCGGAGTGAGAGGTCATGCAACGCCGTCGCCTCCTTCTGTGAGGAAGTAATTTCCATCAAGGAGGCGGCGGAGCGGGAGAGGGATCCCGCCGATTGGGGTTCTGTCGAGGAACACCGTGGTAGATTTAGTTGGTATTACAGGGATTTCTTTGCCCCGGTGAGTCCGACATAACACGTCCGCCCGCCCCTCCGCAGAGGGGTATGCGTCAATGCATTCCACAACGTAATAAAAAAAAGTTAAGTGCATGGTTGACCTTACGAAAGATAAATAGATAAAACACATTGTTATTTCTCGATTTTGCGCCATCCATACCAACGGTTCCATAAAAACTGAAGTGAGTATTGTAGTATTATAATAATATATATTTTATTATTAACTATCCTGCAAAGATTTCGAGTTTCAAAATAAATTAAAAGTTTGAGTAGCAAATATTTAAATTATAGTGGTTGTAACCATCATTTCGTTAACTGTTGTTTTAAAGTTAAGGGAGCCTAAAATGGGACGCAAAGCAAATTGAAGATTTACGTAGTAGTGTTACTAGGTACTTTTAGACCGTTGTCTTGTATGTTCACCGTGCCCCCTTTCAGCCAAGCCAGCTGGCGAGTTTCCTTCATACAGAAAATTCAAGTATAAGACCCTCCAGATTGAATTTAGAACGGCGACCAATCTTAACGTATGCTAGCCATCTGCGCTGGATATTATAGTGCACAAGTTTGTGCCCATACACTAGTGCACTCTCTGTTCCCTAACTCTCATAATCCAATGGTTCGGCAATCCAGCACGACTGAACGGAGAGATAAGGCGTCGGACTAACGGCTTTACGTGCTTTCCGAGGCACAGGCTGTTCATTACCGCCAAGATGACTGAGATCTCATGCAAAGCAGTCGCAATTAAAACCGCTGCGCCATCGACGCAGTCATATCGGACCAAGTTAAAGTAATAGTGAAGAATAGAGAGACATGGAAGAGGTTCCACCGGCAAGTGCAAGGGTCTTAAATTGATAACACTTAATTAGAGACACATTTTCCTTTGATAATTACGAGCACATACATTTACAAGACTTGTCTGAGATTAGAAATTCACTTACAAAGTGCACCGCTGGGTGCACAAGTGTTCTGCAACTTTGTATGGAAGTTTTGATCAACAGTAAATGTTAATATATTTTATTAAACTCGAGATCTCAGTGTGGCAGTATAACCTCTCACTAGGCTATCGTTACTTAAAAACAACATATACATAAAACTTATTTGCCTTTCTACGATAAAAAACAGTCATGAATTAATATTTAGCAGCTTTCTACAATCGATAATGCTTTCAGTGGCGTCAAAAGTGGTAGCAAATCAGGGAGTATTTGCAGCCGCGTGTGGATGTAATCGGCTTTCGCCGCTAAGCCGACTTTTAATGTAAGCCGTAGGTTGTGACGGATTACACCAGTTTTCACGTTTTAGTTAGAAGAATTATAGCCGGCTTATCTGGCTACAATTCTCGCTATTCACGAGCGATCGTCGAACTTAACATTGATCTGTTACAACCATTCATATGTTCCACTACATTACAATTTTAAATATTTGTGTATGTTGTCCTGTTCACACGGTATTACACATTTTCTGATACATGGCTACGTTTTACTCGGTGAGAAATGGTTATTTGTTTGTCGATCACAACGTGCATTACATTTCATAATCAAATGGGTATTTTGAACATGCCGTCCGTACCGAACCGTCTGTGTGTGGTTGTCTACCGAAACCATTATCAGGCTTCATGTAATTAAAATAATTTTCTAACAAAAAGCTCAATCTCATAATAAGTGCAAACTTATACTTTGAGACCGACAAGGCAATGTATTTATTTTGAGGCAGTTCTTTTATTTATTTATCACATCATAATATCCACAGCAGTGCACAATATCGTTATGTATATTTAAATAAACTATTTATAAATACATAGTAGCCTACCTAACAGTCCAAATATTATACAAAAACAGATGTACATACATTTAGTAGTTATTAAACCAACATTTTGCCAGATGTGATCTAGGGCCTACGAAAGGTTGGGGTGAGAGGGTGTTATTAAGGTGCTGCGCTATATTCCTCCATCGGGCACAGTGCCAAACTCCATGCTACTTCTAGAGATTTCTAGAAATTTAAGCCGAAATTGATATAGAGGCGATAAGCACGTTTAGGAAGGCAAATCAGACATTAAGACAGGTGACTTCTTCACGCCAGGTCATCGCGCACATGATTAGGAATCCTGATTGAGTTCAGAACTAGTTGGGTAAACCCGAACACCAAATGTGAGTGTACCTAACCGCCTTATAAATTACTTTATGATTAACATTCACATAAGTTTCTATAATAATATTCATAGATATAGGTAGATAATGAGTCGAAAAGTGACATAGATTATTTAATCCTGGATAAATAGGTGATCCTGTGATGTACATTTTTAGATCCAAGAGAGCAAAGCCACATATAAAACTAGTAAGCAACAAAAGTAAAGAATACAAGAATATTTGGATTTGCCTTAAAATATGTCTTATCTGAGTTTTCTGGACAGCTGCTTTATAAAGTCTACTATTTTCTTAAAAAACAATTTATTACATAAACAAAAAACAAAAACTTGATAAGCGTTGAGAATGACATATCTATATTACCTACTGCAGTGGCAATTAGTCGGTGTACTCAAGTAAAATGATGATGAATGGATGTAGTCACGCATCCAGTTATCCAAACACATATATCACACAGATGTCTACATAAAAACATGCAATGTCTAATGTATGTATTTGTTGGGTATTGGAGTAAATATCGTTGCTCTTGTGACCTGATAAGTATAGAATCGAATTAGGCGTTAGTTGGCGGTAGTTCATCGTAATGAAAAAATTGCGAAGAGAGAAAAAGAAACGGAACGGAATGAAAGAGTGTGTTATGACTGTTATGAGTTCCTCTCTTCGCAATTATTTAGTTAAGATAGTTAATAAAATAAATACGTCGATGGTGTACTGGTTAACTTGTTGCTGCCAATATGATGGGTGTGTAGATACAATTCTTATACAGAATCAAACGTTATTTGATTCGTAAATAGGTTTTCTGAGACCAGACTAATTTTCTGTAATTCTGACGGTTTGACGTTGGACTTGGACGTATTCTGTTTCAATTTGTGTGATAGATAGAAGAGATTTAGTTGCGCGTTCTTAATAAAGATACAAACTTGAGAGAAAATATCTATTTCATTTACAAAATTTTCCTGATATTAGACTTACAAGTTTTTAGTTTTCTAGTTGACTCTTAAGGCGAAGCTAGCTAGCTTTTAAGTAGCTAGTTAGAAGTGCCAGAAATATTAAGCTTCTTGAACCCTAATTTTGAAGTTATGTAGTCTTTATAGTGTATAAACATTCGTTTACAACATGGCTGCAATCTTTAGCAGTTTGAATTGGGAGTCCTTATGAAATAAAGTAGCTGCTATATTCCTAAACTAAGAGGACTGTCTTTAATAAAGCAGACATAAGCTGATCATTATAATGTCAATCGTGCGTGAAGCTCTACTCACGAGTACAATCTCCTCTGATCCTCGTCATCCGTTGAACTCAGTCATGTATAACATAATAGAGCATCGCGGCAGTTTATAACAGTAGTCTGCTTGATATAAATACTCATAGTGAGGCTTATCATATTTCGCTAGCTATGGATAGGTTATAAAGAGTCAACCTATTGGCGTCCATCGCTTATCTTACCAGACTGAACTTACTGTTACGAATTTCTAGTAAAATCCTATTTCTTTTTTAAAGCAAGGTTTAGAAATGGGATTAAATATAATGATCAGCAAAAATACTAATTGGTCAGCAAATATTGCACAGCATAACGAGCATCTATACGCCTCAAATCACTGCATTCTGTCTCGGAAGTGTTAGGTTCCTTTTTGTAAACCCATCCAAAAATAGGAGCCCCGCCAAGCGGGGATCCGTCGACTTAGTTTGATCTCTTTAAAGTTTGCTGGCCATGAGTTGATGATTAGCTTTTTTTGCTGCGCAATTAGTATTTTTTTGCTGTTCAGTTATATACTACCCATTAGAAATGAACGTCATCGTACTATACATACAATCTACAGTAAATATAAATAAAAAATTCCCAATATAAAATATGTAAATACAACAAAATAAGCCACTTTAAAACTCATCACACCACGTAGTTTAATTACAAATGAGCTTTTGAAAGCAAAATTTACTTTAAACCGCTGGTATTTACCGCATATTAATCCTTAACAAATCCACCAACCATACACATTTCCAGTTGGAAGGCGATAAACGCTCTTGTCCGTGAAATTACGTCGTTCGATCATTTTAATGTTTACAAAGTTTATCGCGATCACAGCTAATGGCCCGATACAGTATTATTGTCATGCTTATCGAGATACGGATTACTGAGCCTTATTATATCTGCAGGCTATTGTTGAACTCTTTTAGTACTAGAAGTATTTGGGTCATGTGTGTTCGTGACTCTATTCAGAGGGGAATGCAGTTGGTCCGCACCGGGTCTCAAAGAAAACATTACGGTCTATCATCTTTAATGAAGTAAGTTCTGTATTCTTTTTAAGCTAACTTATTCTAGTGAATATTTTACAAGTATAAACATTTTTGCATAATTTGTACAATAGAAAAATAAGATATGAAGCGCACATTGGCAACCCCGCTCACCCTATTTAAGATTGCTATTGAAACATTTATGATTTTTTGAAAATGTACCTTCTGTATTTTAAATGTGGTGGTGATCAGACATGTCCGCAGACTATACACACACAAAACATTAGTTCCACGCATTGATAGCCAGCCGATAAGAATGTCAGGAAACGGGTACCACATAAAGTAGAAACGCCATTTTCAGTGAAAAATTACTATTACAGCAACCGATAATATAAAACTAATAAATCGCAATCCGTACTTCACATAGCTTCTAGAACTCCGTTAAATACCTAATTATCAATAATTGGTTTTGAGTCATGAGTGTTATCATTTATATATGTCTGCCGCCTGATGGCTAGCGGATATCATAGCGATTCTAAACACATAGTCAGTATTTTTAAAGATTTTAATTATGGGCGACAAGACTCGCCCTGGGCGATATTACATAAATATTGATCGTAAGGACTATGGATCGTAAGGATATATCTTTTGGACTATGAAAGCTTTATTAATAGCCATCCCGTTTCCCATAATTGTAATCCGTCTCTAAGCAGAGACACGATATACGTAAAGTAGGCTATAGAACTCATCTTTTTATTTGTACACTCTTTGTATTTGTTCTTCTCAGCTTAATTTATATAAATTGTAACCTAAATTAGTAACACGTGGAGTAATTTTTTACTTATTAATTAAATAGCTCATTGCTATTTTCCGACTTATATGTAGGATCAGCAAGGTTTAACAGTGACTTATTTCGAATGTCGGATATGGATTGCAAGGACGTGTTTTTTATTGCGCTAATTTTATATTGCAACTAAAATATATCAGGCAAAATTTTGGTTACTGTATATTACACAACTGCCTTTCTCTTTGGAGATTACAGGAGTGAATCTATGTGCGCATGTCTATTTGTTTGTTTTTAGAAATGCATCATTCAGCAGGGGATGGTTACATCTCGCTGGCCAATGCTTCTTCGCTGTTCTCATCGTGGTGAGCTTCATCCTAATTGTCATGATGTCAATACCGAATTATTCTAATACTCGACCAGTACCCGAACGACCAAACCGATGCCATGCAAAAAACTGCATTGTTCACTGTGAGGATGTGCCGTACTTCGGCACACATGAAGAGGATATCGTCTACACTGTTTCGGTAAAACATGTTTTATTTGCCATACTTTTACATCTAAATATTACCGTACATAGGATATAGGGGATGCAATCCTCACTTTATCATAGATTCGTCTATCACTATCTCTGTGGTATTCTGTTAACTGTGTAATTTATTACATTTGATGTTTATGACATTAGTGTCATAAATCTATACTAATATTATAAAGCTGAAGAGTTTGTTTGTTTGTTTATTTGTTTGCTTGAACGCGCTAATCTCAGGAACTACTGGTCCGATTTGAAAAATTCTTTCAGTGTTAGATAGCCCATTTATCGAGGAAGGCTATAGGCTATATATCATCACGCTAAGATCAATAGGAGCGGAGAACCAATGAAGAATGTTTCAAAATCGGAGGGGTTTTTTTTCCTTTTGAGAGTTTTCGCTGCGTGCGTTGCGTAAACAATTAAAGTTTCGCAAAAATCATGTATGACAGAATTATTTCCCTCTAAAAGTTCTAAAAAAAAGTCCGCGACAGCATATGTCTATCTTTTAAGGTTGTCTCACTATAACCTTTTTTATGCTAACCAAATTTGTTCTAAAATAATGCATTATTTGCGAAGGTATTATTATAAACATGATATTAATCCGTATCCAAATAAATACGTTATTCATCACAAGTATTTAATTTAAAACAAAATTGCCCTTTACATCATTCGATTTCAATGAATATCTTAGGAGATATCGCAGTTTTAAAATAACATCGCAGCAAAATAATTACCCATTACAGACATACAAACGATGTTTCTCCTGGTTTATTCTGCGTGATTTTAAATTAGCACTGTAGGTATATTATAAAATGTTGTTCAATGGTTCTTATGTGGTTCGTGGATTTAACAAAGAAAGTTTTAGCTCCTTTAAAATTGTATTATAGGTGCCTACGACCCACTCTCTCTCTTATGTGACGCAGACGAAGTTGCGCGGGTCAGCTATCTATACTAATATTATAAAGCTGAAGAATCTGTTTTCTTTGTTTTTTGCGTTATAAGTTATAATACAGTTATAATTATTACCAACTATGTCTTATTAAATTATCTGCTCAAACTACCTATTGTATAAAATATAATAGCCAGAAGATTTGTTGAGAGCTAGCTATAAAGATACTAGACTGAAGATACTACTACCTATATATAAGAGCCGTAGAGATACTCAGTATTGATTTTATTATCTTATTTAATCAAACTTATTATATTACTGCGTTATGAGTGGGCCGATTGCAAGTGATAAGAACTTCTCTAACGTGGTTCTGACACGATTGACCATGTACCGATGCTAGGTATTCACGATGTCTATTGTCTGTTGTCGGGAGTGATCATCAAAAATGCAACATTTATTTGGCAATTGTAAGCTGCCAGATAGACATTATATTTTCACTATTACCAATCAATCACATTGTAATGTAGAGTAATTATAATAGATGGCGTTATTCTTTCTTGTGAGGCGTACAAGTCAGGCAATCGTTTGGATGATAAAACTATACCAATGGCTAAATCTGTATAGTATTTAGTTATTTTTTTATACCAACCGTATTCTACAATAACAATATTGTCTGCATATATGTAAGTACATAAATGTTGCAAGTTAAAATTTGGAAGCTTGTACAGTTGATTAATATTAATAACTAGTCTTTACCCATGGCTTTAGTTCAACTGTGAACTTTAAGCTACCAAGTTATACAAACTGCATCAAATTCCAAAGTTTAATTTCATAATTAACTATTATTTTATTTTTGTTGCAGAATTTACCAGATACTTGCTCGGAATTCCATCTAGCACTGCGAAATCCTATGTTTGTTAACGGAACTGTATCAACCGCTTTGTTACCAAGATTGCCAATACCGATCCACGAGCTGACAATTAATGGCGGCAATCTTCAGCATTTTCCACCAGATGCCTTTCTAAATCAAAACGCAGCAAATATTAGAACGTTAGCACTATTCAGCTTAGTTATAAAAACTTGGACTAGAGGCAGCCTCGTCGGACTATCAAATTTAGCTGAAATATATATAAAAGGATGTACCCTTGGTTACGTACAGGCACGTGTATTAAGACCGGTGCATGATACTTTGGCAATGCTTACAATAACAAAAAGCAAAGAATGGGATCCAGTAAATGTTACGGGAGTAACAACTTTAAGACACCTAGGCACGGTTGATTTTTCATATAATGTGTTTCATGATGTACTAAGCAGAAACAGTTTTACTGGACTCGAAAACTGTAGAATTTTGTATTTGAATTCTTGTAAAATAATTGCAATTGGTATTGGTACTTTCGATTATTTACGATCGATAGAAATGCTATTCCTTAATAACAATCTACTTGTAACACTACCAGTAGGATTATTTAATAATATTCTGTCAATAGCTGCACCTAAGCCTAGACTTAATCTGCAGGATAATTTGTGGCATTGTGATTGTAGTGCAACGGAAATCAAACAATTAGTTAGGGAGGATATGTTGCTTACTGATCCTGTTTGTAATTCTCCAGAAGCTTATAGAGATAAAACCTTTTTTGAATTTGAATCCTACTGTAAAAATGATATGGAAGCGGTTCAAATTACTCCACCACCTATAAGTGTGCCGGCGTTTGAGGCCATTGACAATATTTCTGGCTTTGTTTATACAAACAATGGTTGTTATGATGGCCAAGAAAATTCTTCCAATGCTTTATTTCGAATTATGTCTCCAGTTTATGATCGTCAATGTGTATCAAGAGATATCTATAAAGAAAATATCAGTACAATATCTGCTACAAGAAGTAGCGGTCAAATAGTATCTCAGAATAGTTGGATTAAATTTACATTTGTTTTAAAAACGGCTACATTTTCAATGGTACAAATTACTGCTTCAGAAGCAAACGAATACGGCATGTTATGGTATCAATCTACATGTCCTAATGAAGTCTATTGTGTTAATGCTATACCCGGTGCTTTAAGGGTTTATAATGTTGACATGACAGCTCAATATATATTTTGTCCAATATTATTGATCACCGGTTCAATAGAACAAGATAAATGCGTTTTTTACAATCTTGCAACCATGGATCATGCTAATTTCAAAAGCAAATTACAGATATTATTTTATATATGCACTGGTGGAATATGTTTAATAGTAGGAGCTATTTGTGTTTATGCACTCGTTCGTAACCATCCCTATCTGTTAAAGGGTAGCAAAAGAATTTTGTTCGTGAAACATAAAACTGTAGACGCTCTGGTTTTGCCACCAAAAGTTCCCGTGAGAAAAGAATTAGAGGACGATGTTGCACCAGATTTTAATGACAAGAATATTTTCATAGTCTCCGCTCATACGTTAGGTTCGAAATTCCACAGGAATAGATCAACTAGAAGCAGCAAAAGTAATGCACCTAGTTATATATCTGCGATGCAACCGACAGAAGAGCAACTTGCAGAGTGGCGTCGCCAGAACAACTTTACTAATGACCTAACGCCCGATTTGGCCACCTATTCGTGGATCTGCAGCGCAGACTCCTTCCACTATATGGATGTCATTGATAACGAGAGAACTTATGAGAGCTTAAAGTAGTTGATTTATTGCTAAAGTTGTAACAGGAAATATTTGCAATTTATTATTTCAGAAAGTTACGTGCAATTTTTGAAATAGACTATTTAAGCGTTCTTATTTTATGTCTATTAGTGTTCGTTTATTTAATAACATGATAATATAGTCAAATGAAATTTGTTCCTGGTTTAGAATACAAAAATCAGGATTAAAGATGTTCCCAGAGTCTGTCATAAAAAAGCCACAGTGATAAATTAATTCTATCGGGCTTAATTATTCCTTAAGGTTGAAAATAAAATTAATATATAATCTATCTTTTGAAAATTTGGAGTTTAGAATTTCTATCTCTAGATAAATATATATGTCTACTAGGTACTAGAGATATATATTTGTCATAAGTACCAAGCTTCTATAAGATTTCCATCTCTAGTAAATCAAACAATCAAAGGATTGGTTATTAATTTCGGCTTATAATCAGTTAGTAACACGTTACTCTTTAAGACCTCATAGATGTAATACACGAGCATACGTAATCTTCGGGGAACATACTGATGTGATACTATAATTATTATATTTGCTCCTAATAGTAAATAAACCATTAAAATATATGTAAGACACAAAAAATATGTTAATGAAATAATATTATGTCACATATACAAGTAATAATATTGTAAAATGTTAATCTATTAAAACATTTTGTTATTTTATACTGTTGGAATAGAGTAGATTATAGTCTGAAATATAAAATTAAATTTACTTATTACTTAAATTATTATAATAATGTTTTATGCCTGTTAGGTATATTTTAGAATAAAGTGTATTATTTCTACATTTATTTTCCTATCTAACTCATTAACAAGCTATGTTTGTTTATAATTATGTAATTCCTTTACGTTACGAAACTAAAATCCGATTTCAACAACATAGCGTTTCTACATTTTTACATTGAATTCCACGCGAGGTAAACCGCGGGAAAAGCTAATTTTCCGTAGTTTATAGCTTTATGAGCTCGCAACAACTAAAATGTATCTACGGTATATTAGCGGACGTCAAATGTGAGTGTCCTCGTTGTGAATCAATCTGTTACAGCTGTTTCTGACGCGGTGCGCCGGCGCACGGGCCGCGACGTGCATTGTCTTGCCCATTGGACGTTTGTTCTATTTCCGTCCTCATTTAAAAACGACTGTAGGCCTAGAGAAAATCAATTAGCAATCACGTGTTCCACGACCTTGATTCGTCAGACAGAAAGTGATGACTCGAATGTTAAGACGTTCGGATAAAAACAATTGAAAGAAATATGGTTTATTGGATTGCTGGTTCCAATTCTCATTGTCATACATTTATATTGATTTATTTGAATTAATATATTGTATTCACGTAAATTTTGTAGTAGTAATTAAAGCTGATTCCATTCAAATTTGAGCAATCTGCTCTTGTCAACATTGTTAATACGTCACAATTGATATTCGTGGATTTATACATGTATGATGATGTTGTATTATTTAAATCTGAATAGCTGATTATTAGTGCTTAGTGAATACCAATCCAATTTTAGATACGTTTGTACATAGATAAAATAACTTTCTGTTATCTTGTGTTTTAAATCATGAAATCTTTTCTAAAACATAAACTTGTTTTAAAACATAATCGAGCCAAATGTAATTATCATTGTAAATTAAGATTTTGTAAAAAAATGTGCTGCGTTTCAATTTACCATTACAAATTTATAACCAATGATTTTTAATTTTAGAAAATAGTATGAGTAGACTTGATAACTACTTATAAAGACTACTAATACTATTTTCTAAAATTAAAAATAATTGGTTGTAATAATTTGTTTTCGGTAATTGTATGTTTGTAAAGTCTACACGTACTACCTATACCCAAACTAAAAACAATAATTTTTATATCGCACAAATAATTCTTCCATGTGGGATTCAAACCAACATTATTTAGTGACGCGGCAACAATAAAGTGTGCCTCGGCAACACCCGTGCAATAAAGCTATTTTATACAATTATTATAAAAATACCTTTAAATGAATTATCTTAATAAATTTATATTAATAATAAATCATACAATATTCCAATTCTAAAAACTTTACAACTTTACGATTCTAAAAACATTTTGGTTCAGTTCAATAATTTTAAGGCTTTTTAAGTTTATCAATATTTCATATTTAATTAGCTCATTAATAATTAATATTTAATAGCTGAAGATTTTAGGCAAGAGCAAGAAGATTTCTGAGGTCAACTTGAGAACTTTCACCAAATATTGATCTCCATTACCTTGTTAATATTGGTTGTAGGGTAAAATAATATATTCTGCATCATTTTTAGAATGTCAGATATCGGATTGAAAAGGAACTAGTCATATTAATTTTTACTTTGTGTGTTATGAATTGTTATATAAAAAGTATTTGACAATTAATATTGTCTGTTTTACGCTAATTTTTCACATTTAAATTAAACTATTTTTACGGCATTTATCGTGGATTATTAAAATTAAGGCAAACTGCAAATATATATATTATTATTATTTTCAGCCTGTATTGTCCCACTGCAGGGCAAAAACCTTCCTGCCGCTTTTTATTAAATATAATTAATATAATATATATTTGCGGGGTAAACTGCAAATATTAGTAATAATTAATATTTGCAGTTTGCCCGATCTTTTAACTGTTCAGTATGCATGGTCAAGGGCAGAATAAGGTGGCTTACGTCTCAATCATAAAGTTATTTCAAAGCTGAAATCAAAATCAGCACCGAGGTGGCTGAATAAATACTTGAATACTGGCTAGTTAACTATATCAGTAGTCGAATATCTGTTTATTAAACTACATTTTCGGCGAACGTCAAATTGGTTTTGTTTCGTTAGTAGCCAGTCTAACGTCGGAGTTTACAAGTTGTTTTTCATAAAGTTAGAATAATTTAGGATATTGACAGATTGGACTGACGGTTTTAGTTGTAGTGAAAGTATAAATTATAAAACATTGAATGTTCTAAATAATTTAAATTGGCTATTTTAGTTAACCTTAAACCTGATGGCTGTCACTAAAATAGTCTCGACTACGCATTTTACTAATAAGGATAGCAGTGGCTTTGTGGATTAAATTCCATTTGATCCCAAATGAAATAAATAACGAAAATCAATATCATCCATGCGATTATGTTGAATCCCGCACGAATACAATAAACAAAATTATTTTATTAGGTAAAAAAAGATTGTATTGTACTGTAAGATTGTATTGTAACTGAAGTACTATCTAGTTTAGTGTAATCGTTGGTGCAGAAGCTTGTGATGGATGTTTTCAACTTAACAAACAACAAATATGTGTAAATATGAATACACACGTATTTGTTTCATCATGAAGATAGTTCATTGGGATGCTAGAATCTAATAGATGGCGCTGTAGTCAAGTTATTTACAACGACTTAAATAAATGTAAGCAACATAAACAACATATACAATACGGTTCTATATGAATACAAGAAGACATCTTGTATTCATATAGAACCGCAGCATAAATAACAAATATCGTCAATTTTAGTAAAAAAAAGATTATCTACATTTTCATAATCGATGGGAGTGGTGGTCTTGTAAGACCGGCAAATGAATGCATCACATTACATAGCCGCATCATTAGTCTTAGTTTCATTGACATTATATATATATATAACTACAAACTTTAAGACATAATTATCCATTGAAAATGTCTGCTACTGAAATATGAAATATAGTGAAATCACTGAATCCGCTTGAAATTCAAGTGCGAATAAAGAATCTCCAATATCATGTTTCCTTTTTATCTGCGAACTTTAATCTTCCTGTAGCTCAAAAGCCTTTTGTTTCGCATGTCATGAATCCAATGTACAATTGTTAGAACTTCATAACTGACGCGTAAATCTCCAAATCCTTGGAGTACCCAGTAAAATACGAGAACGGCTTTTTATTTTGTTTTGTCTGGATTCTTTTCAGCCGCTGTGATATTTCTTAATTGGAATTTGAAAATTTGAAATTGAAATAGACTAAAGAATCAAATTTATATAATATTAGATTTTACCCGCGGCTTCACACGCGTAAATGTAAATTAGGTTAGTAAAATCTCTTTTACTAGATGAAAGAGTGTGCGCTATTCTGTACCCTTGATAACGACTATGCAAATTTCATGATGATCAGTCGAGTAGTTAAGGCGAGAAAGCGTAACAAACAAACTCACTTTCGCATTTATAATATTAGTTAGGATATTATCTGCATATGTATCACTCCACGTGACAGATGTCTACGACATAAACCTAATAACAATCAAGAATTTAAGATTTTAACCTTACGTAACTGACAATTGCATTCGTGTTTACGCTTACGTTACCAATGTGGCAACGTATGTATTTGTAGACAATAATTTTCAAAAAAAGCAAAAATATTTTTACATTTTTATGGCTGAATTTGTAATCCGGTTTATAATTTGGTGAGAGAGCGTTGAACATTGCTGTTCAAAGAGCGTCACTATAAGTATTTTCGATTGCCAAATATGTATTTTAATTTTACATAATTCTCTCCCTGCACTACATATATATCCTATAATCCTATAACAATAACATTTAACCTGTATCTGCATATTCACGAAAGTGTCCTAAAACATAAATTTGCATTTTAGGGCAAATTTGCTTTGAATAAAATGTGTTGGATATAAGTGCAATATTTACAGTGCCCGTAGTGAAACACAACTCGGTGAACGAGAACGGTAAATATTTATGCATGAACTTAGTTTATCGAGGCTGTTCTGGTACTGGGAACCGATATGGGCAATGCAAATTTTGACTGCACGGATGGTGTAGCCGACAAGCGTTAGCTTGCTTGTACCACTGCTTAGAATATTTTTATAACAATTATTTTAAATTTAATCAGCTAAACAATTGGACCCTTTTAAACTCTCACATTTCCCGATTACTCTTAATAATAGAACCTGAAAAAAGCAGCTTAGGCATCCTTTTTCTGAGTAGCCGATTCCTGGTCGCCATGACACTAGCTCCTGCCTTCGAGAATAGATGTTTCACTGGCACCGATGTAGATACTATGGGAAGGCAGCTTAAATATATTTAAAATACTATAGCTGAAATCGATCATATAACAAAAAAATATATAATAATCACTGGTAATATTAAAGTACCAACGCTACCGAAAATAATGATTTAGGTAATATTCCGATATTACTGATTTTACATTTTATTGAATTTTTCGATATAATGATATCGTATTCATTATGGTTCTACGTCAAAGAAAATTTTGATATTATCAAACATTCGATACATCATTGCATCGCTAGTAACTATAGATCATTCGATAGAAGAAGCCATTTGTATTGAGCCGCAAAGTCATGTAAACATTTATGATAGACATTACGTTGTAAATGTTAAAGGGTTTTGGTAATAACTAAAGATGGGATATAACTTAAATGTTACGATAGCTACAAAATAATACAATTCTTTGTTGCTACAATCCTGCTTCCTTCAATCCTGGGTCCTTCAAGCGGGGCGTGAAAAAGCACCTTCTCAGGCCGTCAAAGTAGAGACCTCAACATCGCCTCGGCTACTATGAGGGCGGTGTGGAGGCCACTGCTCTTAGACCACACGACTGCTTACCATCAGGTGGAGTGTGGTCATTTTGACGAGCAAAATAAAAAAAATAAAAAATAATAATAATATTCTCAGAACTTGGTTGGATCGTACATGATCTAAAGCTATGTTTGTGTCGTATAGAGCAATAAAAGGTAATTGAATACTAAATATTAATAACAGCTAATATTACGAGAATTGATCCTCCGGTTTAAAGAATGGTTTTCTAAAATTTAAAATGTGACGCATAATACAATTTTTATTTATGAAAAGTAAATAGGTAGGTTATCCTATTTAATTAGGATACTGTTCTTATAATGTCTTAAAGACCATGTTCCACAGTTTAGTATTTTTCTATGGCTTGTGTCGTTTTCGCCAAATATAATAAACAATAACCGAGATAAATTAAAAGCGAAACTGAATTAAAAGCGAAGGAAGCGGCGGTAGCCCGATGGATGCCATTGGACTTGCGATCAAGAGGTCGCGGGTCCAAATTTGCACTACCAACGTGAACCCACTCCTAATACAAGCATTCTAGCTTAGTTGCAGAGGTTAACAAGAATACTAGTAATTTGTAACCCAAATAGATGGTAATCCTTAAAAAAAAAATATGAATGTAAAATTCATTTGTAAATTCACTCTGATTTTTTACTGCTTATTACCGAATTGTGAGTATAAAAGTGCATACGAAGCAATTGTCTTAATACAATGCAAAACATTGGTGGTATAAATATCGCTGGGTCTCAATCTTGTGGCAATAAAAAGTTGTGTGATGTAAATACATGCCAAGAGCAAGGTGACTTGGCTGACCCACACATTGTATACGTTTGGCATTAAATGCATTGCTTCTTTTTACGATTATACCAATGAAACTAATTATAATATACTGTAAACTTTCAAAATAAAAAGGCTATTTTCTTCTGCTTGATATGTATACATAACACGGCAACGACTTGTTGTGACATTTTAAAATTCGATTTGGCTGCGCTTTTGCTCACCGCACTATGTTTTACTTTAATATGAGCAACAAGAGTTCTTCGACCACAGCCTATTCCCGCTTGTAACTCCAGGATTATCAATTACATCCTGCTAAATAAAAGTCATTGTGTTTTTAGGGCAAGGGGTAAAGATTAGTACTGAAATCTCGGTGACTCCATAATGCGCTTGGAAAACGTATTCACAATATATCAGCCCTGTATCTGGTCCACTGCTGGGCACAGGTCTCTTATTAGCGGGAGGAAGGTCACGCCACAACACAACACACCTAACCCAATGCGGGCTGGCAGACTTCACATATCTTCGAGAACATTATGAAGGTCTCTCAGACATGCAGATTTCCTCACGATGTTTTCCTTCATATATTCTTAGGAACGTTACAGAAAACTCTCATTCATACAGGTTGCCTCGAGTTGTTTCCGTTTGCCGTTAAAGTTTGTTAATCAATTATTTAATATGTATATAACTTCGAAAAGTCATAGGTGCGTGCCTTGGGATCAAACTCAAAATATCTGCGTGCCAGTCCAATGGTTTCCCACTAAGCTATCGCACTCACAATGCTATGGCATAAATGCAGACTCATCAATAAACTACAGTAACTGCTTATTATTAAGCGGACCGTAAGCTTATTCTTAATATCTTGTCAAAGCTCAGACCCCGAGAACCAAATCAATATTTTTTATTGCGTCGGGTTTCCGTATAATTGTCGCAGCATTTTCCAATTCGTAGTATAAAAAGAAAATTGGTTTTGCGATAGTTGTGTAAAAAGTTTGATTAGTGTTTGAGTAGTAGAGCCTCGCTGATTTCAGCATAGGCCGGCTCGACCGGGGAAGGACTACCCTATCACAGAATATCGACGTGAAATAGCAGTATTCCTACTGTTGCATTTCGTTCGCTAAGTGAGAGTGCCGGAGGCCCAATCACCCTCTTTCCCTCTTCCCGCTCGTTCTCCTTCCCACTTCCTTTCCTAAAGGGTCGGCAACGCGCAAAAGATGCCTCTAATGTTTTAGGCGTCCATAGGCTACGGTGACCACTTACCATCAGGTGGGCCGTATGCCCGTTTGCCACCTTCGTACCATAAAAAAGTGTCAATAATAATACCTAATTATATAAAATTTATATTTATTTTTAAATTGTATAAAATTTACATAATTTTAGCATGAAAATATAAAACAGTAATCCTAACTAATAATATAAATGCGAATGTGAGTTTGTTTGTTTGTTTTCTATACTTTCACGACTTAATTACTTGACCGAACAGCATAAAGTTTCGCATACACGTTGTAAGGGGTACAGAAAAAAACATAGGGTACCTTTTATCCAGAAAAACGTACTGTTAGGTACCGAGTGAAGCCGCACGCAACAGCTTTTTTAGTATAAAAGAATAGACTATTCAACTAGCTAAGAAATAGTCCGTATTAAGCATAAACGTTGCATTAACTTGGTATGTTACAGCTCGAGTTCTGGCTAGTCTGGCGATATACTCTATTTAAGAGTATAATATGCAAAATAGCAATGTGACGTGTGCTTAAGAACAATTGCATTACTAAGCTTTTATAATATCACTTATTTAACATCACTCTTCTCGTGAAATTAGTTGAAAAGATCATCCTGACTGGGTACTGTTTAGTTCTTGTTATACTGACCTTTAATCCGCTTACCGTCATAATAAATGTCCATTCTATAACCAGAAAATAAAGGCTATGGCGTACAAATCGACGGAAATACCCCTCAGATTATTATTCAGTGTTTGAATACGACACGTTAAGAAATGTAATCTACGTACCTATTATAAACAAGTATGATAGGAGCCAACACCTTACAAAGCCATGGGCAATTACAAAGGGAAATCACTCGTAGCAATACTATTGTTTAACGAATTAATTAATATTAGATTCAAATTTTATTATATCATGGCGCTAACAATAGTTCGAAACGGACTACAATACTATTGGCAGCCCGTCTTCCCGGCAGAACAATGTACTTGGCAGTGACATTGTCACGTTGGCAAGCAATAATGACTTCGTCACTTACAGATCATCTATCATTCGCGAGAAATAGCCTGTATTGTGCATGAAGTCGCGAATTGTTTTTATTGAAGTGAATGATCAATAGGCGGCGGGTGATTAAAATTGATTGCATGTTATGTATTCATGGCTAAGTAACTGTAATTGGTGTGTAAACGGATGGCATATACATACATAGTTAACGTGTCCACCATTGCTTCCCGTTTCCTTTAAACTAGAACTAGATTTTACCTGCGACTTCGCTCGCGTGATCCACAAAATACTGTTGTTCTGAGTTTATTTTTTATACGACTAAGGTGGCAAACAAGCATACGGCTCACCTGATGGTAAGTGGTCGCCGTAGCCTATGGACGCCTGCAATACCAGAGGCATCACTTGCACATTGCCGACCCTTTAGGAAAGGATGTGGGAAGGAGAAGGAACGGGAAGGGGAAAGGAGGGTGATTGGGCCTCCGGCACTCTCACTTACCGAACGAAACACAACAGTAGAAATACTGCTATTTCACGTCGATATTCTGTGAAAGGATTCCTTCCCCGGTCGAGCTTGCTTTCATGCTGAAATCAGCGAGTCTCTGCTACTCATAAAAGTCTGGGTGTACTTTTTGTCCATTGTTTGAATGTTAGTAAAGTCCCCCGCGACACAGGAATTATTCCTAATGCGGAAGCTGTCATTAAAAAGAAAAGATGTAGATTTTGGTAAATAATTTCTATCCCTCGGAGACAGTTCTTTTTCCTATGTCCTTTTCTGTGTCGCTGACAACGTGTATGCAGTTGCATGATGATCGGGCGAGTAGTAAAAGCTTGAAAGTGTAACAGCGAACAAACAAACTCACATTCGCATTTATGATATTAGTTAGTACTAGGATACATGCACTAGAAATAACTGTGTATCGCGGGCGTCTTGACAAATATTGAAACAAGAAACACAGACTCGTGGAACTACTTGTCAGTTACACAATTTTTTGTACCGTTTAGGTGTCGAACTCACTATACTTGCTGGCAAAATGACCACATGAACTATTTTGCCAACTAATTATCTTCTATCACACTTTTCAGTGCGTGTAACAGATATTACTATTAGAGCACGAAAGAAGTATGTTAATACATACTTCCTTCGTGCTCATAAGACAGACTCAAAAACCTGATGGAATTATCCATCGATATTTGCTTTAGGTTTTTGAGTCTGTCTTAGTAATGTTCTAGTGATACAGATAGCAAAAATAATAAGCAAGCGAAATGTATAGCTCCACGGCGCAGCGTGGTAATTCTAGGGAGATCGTGATATAAGTAAGCTCTCAACTTGGAAAACACGTATAAATATTGATAGTTATTTTGATTAGCTCGTTGTAAAGTCAGATCCCGCGTGTATAGCACTAGAGACAGAATACTAGGCGCGTTGGTAGGTATATATGCAGGGATGGCATAGCGGACAAGCGCTCCTGTCCGCTACTGTCGCGCGGAGTTTTGGGTTCTAATCTCACACGCGACAATAATTATTTGTAGATATTTTGATTTTCTTCTGATCATCATTTGATTCTAGATTCAAAATATGTCTTGGTGTACTTCGTGGCCGTTCGAGGCACAGGGCTCAATCCCTAATGCGGGAGATGTCGATTTGAAAAAGAATAAAATAGCCGTGCCTATTTAAAAATGTTAACCTGTTAAGTGCGCATCGGACTTGCACACAAAGAGTTCCGTACATTGAAAATTGCCGTCTTTTTTTTAAATTATTTGTTGTAGTGTTTGGGAAACACACATCCTGTAAAAAAAAAATCTTCTCTTATGATGGTTCATGAGTTATAATCCGCTAACATACGGACGGACAGCGGCGGTTTAGTAACAGGGTATTCCGTTGGGACCCTTTGGGTCTACCAACTCTGAACCTGGGCTATTCCGCATTTCGAAAGAAAACATTGATGTTAATATACAATTTAAAGTAAGTATTGTAACTTAAGAAATATTGTAGGCACCAAATATGATAGCCGGGCCAGCCATGTCAGTTACATTGTTTAAAAACTGTTATTAAGAGCTTAGACTGGCATCTGACTACCAAGAGTTTAGGGCTTAGCAGTTGACATAATTTTGGGCTAAAACTTTGTTAATAAAAACATTGCAACCAAGCTTAAAATGTATCACTGGCACAAAACTTTGTCTAATTGCGTAGGTATTTCATTTCCAAGTTTATCTTATATAGTTACATTGCTAGGACTTTTTTGTAGCGTTTTGAAAGGAGATATATCAAGTGTAATAATTTTTAATTGTACTAACTATATTAACAGTCATTGAATAATACAATATTACAAAAATATTTGCATTATTTAAGTGACAATGATATATACAAATCTTTGGTTAAAGTGTAAAAAGTAGTTGCGGACTGTGACCAAAAATGTATTGATAAGTACGTAGTTTCACAATTAAATACCGATAAAGGTCGGGAGAGGTTGTACATGAGTACAGTGTAATAACTTCCACTGCAGCTCTGTGGTAGAAAGAATCATCTTAACTAATATTATGACTGAAAAAGTGTTTGTTAGGCTTTTACGCCTTAATTACTCAACCAATCATCATGAAATTTCGCATAGACGTTGTCAGGGGCACAGAATAGGACATATAGTACCTTTCATCCAGGAAACATACTGTTACTAACCTAACCTAAACTACGTTTACGCGAGCGAAGCCGCGGGCAAAATCTTATATTATCATAAATCCTCAAATTTTTATTTAGATTGGATACAATATTCACATTTTTTATGTATTTGTCAATGTGACAGCATGCCGACAATGTTTGTAAATTAAGAAATCAATGGTAGTCCAAATATTATGACATTGCAGATAGAACCAAAAGTCATTAAATAATAATTAATAGCCTCGGGATGCAGACATAAGTTCCTTTTCTGTCAAGGTAAATGCCAGAAAAAATATAACAATGAATAAACATTACATTTACTCGACACAAACGTCTGTCAAGCAAATGTCATCTTCATACACATGTCAAAATGTCAGTTTTGACAGCGTTTGACTACAAACTGCGACAGCGTAAGTTCTCCTATTAGGCTTGAAAGCTAGGATGTTCAGCTTACTGGCTAAGTCTGATGTGTTCTCCAGTGACTTGCAAAGGCTTATGAATATAGACTTTTATTATTTTATCCTGTCAGTTTTCATTATACCAGCCCTTCAAACATTCAGGATGCCATAGCAGCCGTAGTTATTACATAATAATACATTATGGCGAGATTTCAATTAAGTTTTATTTTGGAAGTTACCATCCGATATAAAAAATGTGAGCTCATTTAATTTAAACAAAAGAAAATTATTAGAATATATAAAACAAAATGACTTCTAAACAAAATAAATAACTAAAAAACAACCAAATTACCAAATAAATATAATAATTATGTTAAGTGAGCACCAAAATATATATAAATAATCGTGTGATGACCATTTGAAATGTATTTATACACTATGTTATCCAATGTTGTCATGTTAGTGACTTTGTCATTTTGAGAATAAATTCTTTAAACGTACGTCGTTATTATAAAAATAATTTACCCGTTTGCCTCATTAATATCGTGGCATAGGTTTGTATACAATCGTGAGGTCTGAGGTGCGATTTTTGGATTGTAAAATAAAAATTGATGATTTTTAATGGCAGCACTTAGTCTGTCCCTGATAGACGGCATTAAGCTAGCCTCATGAACACCCGGGCTAAGTAGTAGTTCTAATATAACTGAGCCTAACCCTTATGAAATAGAAGTAGGCGTCAAGACTCGTAAAGGCAGAATGCACTAAATTAGCATACGTGACATAGCCATGTTAAAGAAGTAAATTAGTAAAAAATATATATATCTATAATTAGAAAAAGCCATACAAATGAAAACTAATTTATTTTCCAGCTTGCTTATAAAACAAGGAAAAGAAAGTAATTAGTAATGGACTAATATAATACCTTTTTTTTCTAAATAAGCATTATTTATTACTGGCCGGCAATAACAGCCATATTATAAGACACACTTCATTATTTTACATCTGGCTATGCAAAGAATTTATTTGAAATGACCGAAAAATATTTGTCTAAAACGTGTATTTTTCTATAATGTGTTTTTGTTTCATTATGTATAATTATGTTTTAATTTATATGTATTTTTACATTAATTATGAGTAGGTACGCTTTAGTAGTATAAGAACAAAACATGTATATTATAAGGTTAAAAATTAAGAAATGTAAATATAAATAATCTTTTGCACGATGTGTTCCATTCAATTAATTGAAGAAGCAAGAGTTAATACCTAATTATTTTGCATATAGTGTATTCTTTATTTGAGATCCAAATAAATTACATACCTAAATACCGAGGCACTGAAATGTTTTTAAGCTGGTCGGGTTATAGACGAAATCATTACATCATCATCATATGTGGCTGCAATGATTTAATCTATAGCCTGGCCCGGTAGATGCAATCATCAGCATATTGTACGTTTAAAAACTCCTTATCTTTATACCAGTATGTCTAGGTTGCTATCGCAAAGCTTTTATTGCTCATATCTCATAATACCCTACACTATATGATCTAACTTAACATTTATCGCTTTTGATTTTATTTTCGTAACCGAGTCTAATGGATGAAACAACAAATATTAATCGTGTTTGTTTAAAAATAAATCACACAATGCGTGAACTACTTTTGTTCCTCTTGCTTTGAAACGACAACTCTACAAAACTATTTATGGATCACACAAATTTATTTCCCGTGTGTAGATCGAATTCACGACACTCGACGCGTTGGCAGAGGCGTGGTGACTAGTTATATCACTGTGACATCTGTGCAATAAACTGTCGATATCCTAAAGATACCACTTTATGAATCTGTCAAGTTTTAGAATACCAGTCATAATTAAAAATCTATTGTGTCTGGACACCGGTGTACTGCTGCGATGTAATATGTTAAACTACTGTATACGGCTTTTATCGCAGTGTGTATATATAATAATATAGCACTACTGTTAGATAATTTAAACTATTTTAACACTTTCCTCGATGTTTTGGTTACTTTTTAGTAGCCTTAGTCACGGGGATAAGATGGTGTTCATCTTATTGTAATTGTTGAGTGTAGTTATTTCAAAGTTCCCGAACATAATTTAATTATTATTGGTGTTTCTATTTACGCAGAATGAGCTCAGTTCAACTATTATGAAGTTTTGCTGTGTCGTACTTTTTCTTCTTCTTACACGATAACACCCGTATGCAGTAGTTTAATTGCAATATATAACATTTGCGTAAACATAAGACAGTATTGGCTAGAATTTTTACCCAACAAAGGTATTAAAACCAACATATAATATATAAAGCAAGTTTCATATTTTCACGATTCTAAAGAAGTTGATATAGGTACATAAATAGATTCAGACTTATATATCTCCAACAAGGTAAATAGAGATATATCAAACCAATGCCTCATAAAATATATTTTAGTTCCCATCTTGCAACAGAGAACAGTTTGTTAATTTCTTAAAAAATAATCCCATATTATATACCATAGTACTGCCACAACTTCCACATATAAAATTTCCGCGAACTTTCCCTACACCATGCACTTTGCAGACAGAAAATTTCTAGAAAATATTTCTTTTACTTTTAAAATTGCTTCACTTCCAGCTGGTATCATAAATTTATACACCGAGTATAAAGTTTTGCAATGTTTTCACCACGAGTTTTTACACACAGTGCTATGTACATTATATTGCGAGAGAAGAAACCTTCCGGGGTGTTGTATCGTGTAGCTAAAATTTCACAGTTGTTGATTATATTATTAGACTTAAACTAGTTATACGCTTAACCTAGATATTATTTTCTTTGATAGACAGCTCTGCCGCCCAGTGTCAGAGATATCTACGCTACAGGGTACTTTAAAACATTGAAACCGAACAACATGACTCAAATGAAGAATAATGGCTATATGTACATCAAATAAGTTTTAGAATCTAACGGAGATCAAACCCGTATCAATAAGGATATTTTTAGTAGAAAGATGACCTTTTCAATCTCTATGACCTCTGTATAGTCGATCGGGCTTAACATTAAATATTGTTATTTAATACTAGCTGACCTGACCGAGCGACGTTATCCTATCTAAATTTCATGAAAAAGCTTTTACAGTTTTCCCGGATTTACCAATTTTCATTGTAATTTTTCCAATATCTCTTCCCATGAATACTTTATTTGTAATATGAAAACCATAAAAAAATTACTATATCGGATTAGCATTCAAGATTTAAAACAATTTTAAGTCCTACGAAACTTTAATAGCGCGAAATACGACATGCACTTCGTCGTAGCGCAACGATATTTATAGAATGTAGTTAAGTTTACATCACTCGGTCTGTCGGTCACACCTAGCTGCAAGCTATTAATTCTGACATCACTGAACTAGCTGGTAACACCGAGCAATTTTGTGTTTCTATTTTTTTATTGATTTTTTTAATGTCTTTCAGAGAAATGGTTGGTGCATTTGCGGACATCAATTAGATGGCTTGCAGAATAAATAAAATAATGATTACCGCAATACGTTAACAAATAAAATTCAAAATGAAAACTGATGTAAACATAGATTTAACTGTACAGATGGCGTACCTAGTGGTTTAAGCGGTCGCCTCGTCGCTGCTACAGCGCCGAGCGTTTTGGGTTCGATCCCCACACGGGACAGTTATTTGACCCATAAATAGTTATTACGAATCTAGGTGTTATTTTATTTATATTGTTTAATAAGTATAATGGTTGGCACCAAATTTACACTGATGCATCTAAGAGTGGTAAAAAGCAAGGAATGGCCTTTTACGATCCTAAACTAAATATAACAAAATGTACTAAAACCAAATCCAAGGTGTCTATTATGAGTCTGGAGCTGGCTGCAATCTCAGAAGCAATTACATATGCCAATACAGTACCACATAAAAATATAGTTATCTGTACAGATAGTAGAAGTGCAATTCAACATCTGGCTCGATGCGCCTCTGCTTACAGAGGTGTATCGATAGCCTACGCCATATTAAAGAAAATTATAGAATTTCAGGGCAATGGAAAACTATTGAGATTGCAGTGGGTCCCATCTCATATAGGGATACAGGGCAATGAGGAGGTCGACCTTATGGCAAAATCAGCAGCCATACAAGGAACTGAAATGAATATTGCTCCACACCATTCCGAGGTCTTGTGCAAATATAAAAATATAGCATACAACATGTGGAAAGAATACTTTATGGAGATTTCCAAAGAAAAAGGTGTGTGGTATCGGGTCCTTCAAGATCAGCCCCCTCAAGTGGCTTGGTTTAACAACAATACTTTAAACCGCAAGTACATCGTGCAAGCATCGGCTTCGTTCCGGGCACTATCCGTCAAGGAAGTTTGCATATCTGATGGGTAAAGCTGACTCAGTCAGGAAATTGCGATACATGTGGTGTTATTGAAGATGTGCAACATCTGTTGATGGATTGTGCTCGGTACGAGGATCGTAGAAGGAGATTAATTGAAGACTCCAAAATAAATAAGTATGATGTCGGAATATGTCTTAGCATACTTGCAGAGCCGACATCAGAAATGGCGGGAATACTTATTGGGGTTCTTGACATATAAAGTCAATCTGTATTAAGGAGACTGACATAACCATGGACAACAAGTCTCTAAAAAAAAAAGAAAAAAAATAGGTATATTTTTGCCCATTGTTTAAATGTTTGTAAAGTGTCCTGCGACACAGGAATTATTTGTAGGACGGGTGTAGTTTTAATTTTATTAAATCCTTACTAATATTATAAATGCGAAAATGAGTTTGTTTGTTTGTTTGTTACGCTTTCACGCCTTAACTACTCAACCGATCAACATGAAATTTTGCATACAGGTTGTCAGGGGTACAGAATAGGACATAGGGTATTGGTTCATCCAGAAAAAGAACTGTTGCAAACCTAACATAACCTAACCTACATTTACGCGAGCGAAGCCGCGGGTGAAAACTAGTAAATAATATAAATGTTTATTTTTTTCTATAAAATTACAACTTCGTTTTTGTAACTGTAACTCTTCTTCATCCCACCGAGGGGTAAGATGAGCAAAATATCAGTTACTGCCTACTGTGTTAAGACATGAGCTTTATGATTTACTAGCTTTTGCGCGCGGCTCCGCCTGCGTGGTACCTACATCAATAAAAAGTAGCCTATGTCCTTCCCCAGGTTTTAAACTATCTGAACAAAATTTCACCTAAATCGGTTAAGTGGTTTAGCCGTGAAAAGGTAACAGACAGACAGACAGACATACAGATAGACAGACAGAGTTACTTTCGAATTAATAATATTAGTAAGGATTTGATGATATTATTTGTTCGATTCCCGCACAAGTCAAACATTTGTGTGCATGGACATGGATGTTTGTCTTGGTCTGGGTGTTTCTATGTAATATGTATATGTTTACAAACCATTTATGTATATTTATCCATTATCTAGTACCCACAGTACAAGCTCTGCTTAGTTGGGGCTAGATGGCGTTGTGTGTATGTGATAGAATATTATTATTATATAAATATTTTTCGACCAGCTTTCAACCCAGCCAAATATAGATATTTAACGTAACTGAGTAGGCAAGCGAACACTTGCAGAGTTCTGAAGAACTGGTCCAGTGCTTGCATGTCTGTTTTAAAGTTAATTCGAAAAGGACACGCAAGCGTTTATGAGGAATTGTCTAACGTCTAAATAAGCAATGTATGTTTTTCACGACTTGTCTCTCATGAAAATCCTAACTAATATAATGAATGCGTATGCGAGTTTGTTCGTTTATTATGCTTTTAAGCCTTAAATACAGAAAAGGACAAAGACATTCCATGAAAAAAAGAAATTACTGTTTCCGAGCGATGCTGTAGGCAAAAGCTAGTGTTGTATTATTTTGTACCTATTTAATAAATATTAAAATCGTTATCCATAAGAAATACAATAATTTTTTGAAGTGAAAATTTATTTAGCGGCGTTGTGCACTTTTTTGTGATGGGTAAAAAATGTTAAACTCGCGTCAGGACACGTGACCTGATCGAAAATTCGTAAGAGGGAGGGAGAATTGTCAAGTTTGTGTACGATAGCGCAATAAATGAATATTGTATTTTACCACATAAATTATAGTACTTTTATACTGATAATTTAAAGCAATTCGTGCAAAATTATTCCCAAACCATTCCATAATATCAACAATGCACAACGTTAATATTCAATTTTTCACTTCTGCCGGCACTCCCGGAGTGCCACCCGTTGTTGTTTTTATCATCTTATTATTTTAATAACTTATAAAGTTATATACAATTTAACCTACCGTTAATATTGTATGAAACTTTCTTGTTTAAATTGTGCGATAAATAGTATTTTAAGTATATACTTAAGTAACTAATTTATTTTATCTTTTAAGTAGATCCACCAACTTATCCCTTAGTTCACCACTACAATCACTACTTTACTTACTATAATTAGTACTTTGAAAGTTTGCTAATTATGTTTACATAATCAGCAAAGTTTCAAAGCAGTAATAATATTTTCTCAACTGGTTTTGTGTTTCTTACTTTAAGTGATAGCTATTGCCATATCTAAAACACCATAAAAATTGTAACTATGTTGGTTCACAAATAAAATAATGTTGTGTTCATATGCAAAAACATGCAAGCTGTTGTTGGTAATGACAATGGATTAATGTTGCCGAATTTACCGGTGTCTGGCAATGATTTTATTTTTGACTTTTTACTTATATTGCTGAAAACATTTTGTTGCGTCGAGTTGGTATTGGACTTACCAATGGTACTAAGAGTTCTGGATGAAGAAGGGAAAAGGAGTGCCAGTAGATCTAATCAATCCACATGTGACGCTAATGGATAATGAAGGTGACATTTTATGGGCATATTTTACAAAAGATAATTATTATTTTTGAGTCATGTTCTGAAATTTTGTCCGATAGTACTTTAAACTCCTTCAATTAAAACTTCTGTAAAAATATAGCAAACACAGCTTTAGATATCAATATTCTGCTTGGCTATGCGGTCTGTAGTTTTAAAAATCTCTGCCTCTGCCCCGAATGTTGTGGGTTCGATCCCTATACGGGACAAAAGTTTGTGTGATAAAAGTCCCACGCGACTCAGGAATTATTCCTAGTGCATGAGTTGTCTTTAAGAAAAAAGCGAAAAAGTATATAATAAATAATATAAACTTAAAATAAAAATCAAATGATAATAAGTCATAGGTAGTCAGTCGTATTGTAATATAATATGTAACGTTTCGTTATCAGAAAGATGAGCTTCATAGATATGTTTCAATTATTCTGACTTCACTTTTAAAGTGGAGTTTAAATTAATTCTTGTCTGATATTCCTCAGCAGATATTCACTTAAAATTTAGTTTCTGTTTGTTTAAAGTTCTATTAATTTTACTACTTAGTTAAATTTAGAGGTGAAGGAAAACATCGTGAAAGTTCCTGCTTGCCTGAGAGATCTCCATAATGATCTCGAAGATATGTGAAGTCTACCAACTCGCACTGGGCCAGCGTGGTGGACTATGGCCTAACCCTTTTCACTTTAAGAAGAGGCCCGTACTCATCAGTGGAATAGTCAATATACAGGGCTGCTGTTATTTACTATTATAATCATGCTGCACCTGTATATGTTTAATGCTGCAAAATTTTAATCTCAATTTTAGACCAAGTTTGTACTAGAAAGCAACAAAAAAAATAAATTTGTACGTTGTCGTTGATACATAGATATAATAGTTATATTCTTTCACGAGTATGAATAAAAAGCGAGTGTATAATTAAGCATCTTCATTGTATTGGCATTTATTGGTAATAAAATATAATTATTTCTTTTTACATGAAGGAAAACATCGTGTAAAAACCTGCAAGTCTGAGAGTTCTCTATAGTGTTCTCAATTATACGTGAAGTTTGCCACCGCACTGGGCCAGCGTGATGCTCTATGGCCTAACCCACCAAACACTGAGAAGAGGCCTGTGTCCAGCAGTGAGACATTTAAATACAGTGATGAAATTATTATAACACGTAACACACGAAGTAAATTTACAAATTATTTAAATATTGTGGCAAAAAAAAAACTTTCAAATGTATTAAGTATATTATACTCAAACGAAAAATAAACATGTTAACTAATCACATAGGTATATAATTATAATAAGAGAACTGATTAAATAAAGATATATAACCCTAAATCACATTACTTCATTATTTGTCATTAGCGTTGGCAGGAAATGACCTCAATTTAATAGAAATGTCAAAGTATTATAATGCCATACCTCAGCTCTGCACCAAAATAAATTATGAAAATGACACAGATCTATAAAATACTACACTATTTATTTGATTGCATGAACTATATTAATATAGTCAACAACCAAGAGCGACCCTGCTATTAATAACCTTACGAATATATTCACGCTATTAATTGCGGAACACCTGTACCAGTGATTAGGGTACGACTAGATGAAACATTAATTGGATGTGGCCGCCCGCTGCGCCTGCGCATGCCAAGTCACCCAGACGACGTCGCCGCGCGTGTGACGTCATGGAGACAAAACATTAACAGTACAAGGAAATACTTAGTTAAATACCTTTTAAAATTTATTGTCTTTTTCTCTCTTTCTTTTCTTTATTTTCGTAGAGCGTATAGTAGTTTTCTAAATATATTTAAATTTAAACAAAGAGTTTTAATTGCTATAAAACTGAGTGTTTAATCTGACATGTCGATTATGTCACAAATATCACCGTATGATCGGATTACTCGGCGAATTCCAATCTATAAAAAAATGTTGCGGTACCATTGAAAAGAATCTATGTTATTTGCAGAATTTAAATAATTCAAGAACTTATTGCAACGCACTATTCCAACAAATTAATTACAGCAGGATTTTGCAATGAACTCTAATGTAAACAAACTATATTTAATTTTATGACATTTATCGGACTATATCCGGCAAACAAGAGTACATTTATCTAATACCTTAATAATACGGTTCTAGTTCTATGTTCTTTTTGTTTAATGAAAGCTGTCATAAGTACTTTTGCAAACAAAACTATTAGTATTATAACAAACAGTACGTATGTAATAAATGTAGGTAAATGCTATAAATCTGAGACGAGGGATATCTCGTAAAGGTTCTCCAGGGTGCTGTGTATCTCATAGCTCTGATAGCCTATCGTCAACAATAATATTTAAGATCTTAATTAGTGCTGTAGGTGTGACAGATGTGTTGCGCATAGACATGAAGGCATGCAATGTTTCTGAAGATGATGTCAAGGACAGTGCAAAGTGGAAAAAGAAAACAAAGAATGTTGACCCCCACCACCATGTAGGATAAATAGCCAAGTAGACAGAGAGAATAAATATTGTAGTTATTTCTGAACGGTTTTGTAACCGACCATATCTTTACAAAATGAGTATAATCAAGTTTCATTCAGTTTACCGGATCTTTGGGAACTTGAAACTTTTCTGGCAGCCCGATAATGTTTTACTATCGTTTGCATAGATCTGTGTTTATTTTTGTTACGATACTTTACATAGCTACAAAGAATTGTGTCAGTCTCGTTTATCATGAATCAATCTACCCGGATTGCGACATTGCTTATAGTATTTGCTATAGTAGTATTTATGAACTAATATTAGTCGAAAGTTTTTTAATATTAGTTAAATCTAGGCTACGTAGCCGGCCATTGTAATTATTACAATATTTGTGCAGAAGCGTAGATAGTGATGCCTGCTGTCTGAGGGTTAGTGAAAGACTACAGATTCATTTACCACGATGCTTTATATTTTGGCTAATTTATTATTATCACAATTATTAAGGTAACAAGCTTCTAACTTTCTAAACCGAGCCTTTCTCCAGAGCGTAAAATTTTGTCTGAGAACATTTGCCGAGTTCTGTCGTTTTTACTATCACACTAACATTTTCTTCATACAGCTTTCTATCAATATTTCCTTGTTCATATTAATAAAGTTTATAATACAAGTTTTTGATATTATCTCTGTAGTTGTAGTGCTTTTTAATATGCGATCCTATAATTAAGGAAAAACGGCCATTTGAATAAAACACCGTATAAATATTTACTGCAAATTTTCGTTGATACGAATAATAAGATATTTGTTATTTAATATATTTTTTTAGTTAAGTATATGCGTAATAGCTAGAGCAATGCTAAAAAAGATTTTACTATTTCATAATAATTCATTTTGTTAGTGAATGTCGAAATTTACGTCTGCGAAAAAGTTGATGAAGCAATCTTTAAACCATTAGACGAGATTGATATTATATTAGATTTCATTGTGTGACACCATTACAAGTAGGCATCTGTATATAGAAACAAGTAAACAAATTATTCATCATTGTTTACATGTTAGGAACAACTCTTGTTTGACAGGGTTTTTGTCACCGTGGAATTAGTTTTCTGCTAATATATAAGCGATTTACGACATAATATAGTTATTGGCACGCGTTTAGAGATAGTTCCATTTTCATTCAATTCAGCCAGTATGTCGCAATTAAATGTTTGACGAAACGTGTCTTTTACAAAATATTGTTACAGTTTAAACTAAAATAAATACATATATGGTAGCTTTAACAAAGTATAAGTACGTTTCAATATTAAAGAGAAAGTATTTAAATATTTAAAAATGCCAACACACGCTGTAAAAATGCCATGATAAAATAAAATCAGCTCGTACGATCTTCATAGTAAATTTAATCCATATTCATTTTGCGGTTCGAATGTGATTGAGTTATAAAATCGTATCGTATAAATCATGCGATTAAAGCTATAAAATGATTGTTGTCAAATAATTTTATAAATGTCAAATCATAAATATATTTTATCTTTTACTTCGTTCAATATAAGCATATTACTCTTATGTTTGCTTTTTTGTGATTTAATCCATGTCATACTGAATTTCATCAAAATCGAAGCGTTTACATTTGAAAAAATATTGGATTGTGGAACATTTTGTCTATATCGCTGTCTAGCCAGGCAGGCTAGATTACATAATAGTCACATTTTGTTATTATTTACTACGTTATCAAACATATATTATTTTTATTGTAAACACACATAAGGCTATAACCTTTTTTAATTTTAACGTTTTAAAAAAAACAACAGATAGTTTCAAAGTAAATTTCACTAATTAATTATGTAAGTATAGTTGGTTACACAAAAATCATAGTAAATTCTGCCTCGTATCATTAGCTTTCCTCTACATTTGGCACCACTGGGAGCAACAAAATATGTCACTGTCTACGAGCAAGCGCACCTGCCGCCCCCTCCCCGCTAGCCTCGTTTAGATCATTGCTTTTATTTACACCGTTACATATGCGTTATGACATTTGTACCGATAGAAAATATTGATTTATTGAAATTAAACTACTTTATACGAAGTATATCGTGTTATTATTGATAAATTCAAATAGTTATTTTCAAAATTATGTAAAATTTGTGCTATGTAATAAACCGCGATTTTATTAGCATAAAATAGATTAATTTCAATTTAATTCGCGCAGAGGTAAACTATAAATTGATATTGACTTACGAGTATATAAAACCAATGAAAAGCAAATCATAAATGTGATTAATTAATCATACAATTGTATGTAAGAAGAAAAATACCCGCAATGTAATGAAAATATGTACATAATATTATATCTTTATCTAAAACTAAGATCTTGTTTATATTCTTTGTGTATTAGAGGTTAAAATTTCCTTAGAACGATTGTGTAATATATGATTTAATATTAATCTAAACTATAATAGTCAGAAGCACATTTGGGGTTCCTTCTATTACCGTGTTTTCTCAAATTTATTAGCTTCTGTAATTCTTCGTTCTAACATCAGTGATCTTACACTTAAAATGATATAATCATATTGTACTACTGTATAATAATACTATAAACAGTACCATAACAACCATAGTAATGAAATATTGAAAGCATTTAATAGTTAATGTACTTATAGCTTTCTTCAGATGTAGCCGCAACATTATTTGCATCAAAGTGCATTAATAATGAGGATTGTGATGTTAATTTATGAATAAGTGACATTAATAAAATTGGTTGTTTACCAACCATATTAATGCGATGTTATATACGAATACAATTTCATATAACAGTGAACAAAATATGACAGCATATTCCAAGCGGAAACTTCGCTGAAAATTTAATAAATTAGTGTCAGGTAAATCTTTACGCAACTTTGTTACTTGCTGAATATTAGTTTTAACATTTAGTATAAATGCAGAACTAACTTATTGTGCGTAACATAGTAATAGGTCATCGTCTTCATTTTAATATTCGAACAAATTGACTTATATTTGATTTTTTTTATATGTATCTCTGAAATATACGTCTCTAAACCAATATGCCTATATTAATAAAGAATTATTATTAATAAAATACATACGGGAACAATTAATATACAAACCGTACCTTCCTATAGAGACAAATACATATTTAATAATGTTATATAGAACTTTTTATTACTATTGTCTAAAATATTCTACATATGGCGTGGCAACCGTCCAAATTAGGATGATATTTTAATTAATGAGTAATTAATATCAAGACGGCATCGATCCGGTGATATAGTGAAATACGCATTTGGCATTGAATATGCACATCCGTACTGTGATCATCCGGCAACTGTTCTAATGTACGATGACCTTAAATACAACGGTTAAAAGCATTTTGCGACGCCAAAACTGAGTGACTTGTGTATTGAGATATGAAGTAGAGAAGCAAGGCACCAACCGAATCAACCTGGGTGATATTTTCGCGCGCCTCCGTCTAGTCGCTCAATCCATTCAGATAAAAGGGCTCGTGTTCCTCTTATTGTGGTTCACTCTAGCATATACCATCGTGCAATTCCTTTAAACATACGAACCCGTCGCGTGTAACTGTTAAAAATGGTGAGCGGTTTTTTCATGTGAATGTGTCTTAGTGAAGTGAAATAAGTGTTCTTTTTTTTTAAATTATTTTCAAGAAAAATGATATGGGTCTTTTACTGGATATTTTTGTTAATTTCTGATTTTTGTTGGTGTTTACAGGAGGAACTTGATAAGGAACAGATCGCCAGTGAGTATAATATTTTTTTTGTAATTATTTTTCCTTTTTTATTTACTTGTTATAATTATTTTTATTTTATCTAATTATTTGAAATTAAGTATTATGAATATTTGTTTATGATTTATGTGATTAATATTAGATAGTTTAAATAAATTTGTTTTTTTTTTCAGTCCTGAAGAAGGCCTTCGACGCTTTCGACCAGGAAAAGAAGGGATGCATCGGTACAGTGATGGTGGGAACAATCCTTGGCATGTTAGGCCACCCGGTCAGCGACGAAACCCTCAAAGAAATCATCGATGAGGTTGATGTTGACGGTTAGTATTTTGAACCAACAATCTTTGCATAAAGACTACATAATATCATAAATCAATTTATTTAACTTTTTGTATAGTTCCATCCCGAGTATGATCTAAAATATAAATAGTTAAAGTGATATGAATCGTTTTAATAATTACTATGTCATCATCATAAATTACTTCAATCAAAACGAAAAGCTTAGTGAAGTGGTTCACTATATTCATATATCATAATTATTCTTCAACTTTTTTTAATCCTGACCTCGGTGACATGTGCGTGGGAATAATAGCAGCAGATACATGCCGTTCTAATTTAGAAATTAAACTTACGTGTTTAATCACTTCTAAATAGTTTAATGATTCAAATTGCTCTATCAAAAAGCGAAAGCTAATTTAAGATTTGTAATTTATACAGTTTTTAAAGTATAGTTAAAGTTAATTATGTTATTTAGCAAAGAAAATCTGAACTAAATTAAAACAACTCATATTATTAGGAACACTCCCAATGTTTAAGATGCCAATTTATAGGAGAGTTGGCTCACTAAATTACCTAAACATCTTAATTCAACGATCAATAAATTGTTTCTTTTTAAACACATTAGCTTTCCATTTGCATTCCATTATGGGACAGATAAGAAATGGAATGTCATTCTATTGTTTCTTAACTCTTTTGTTTTGTCTTAAGCTCTGAAAGAATTCAAGAAAATATATTTATCATTTTATGAGCTTAATACGACCGCTATTTCAGATCAACGTTGTTACGTTTTTACGTTCGACGAATTGTAACATGTTTTTCAATAGTTATACAGGACTTAAACAAACTTATGGTTAAATTTTTAACAACCAAACATTATTCATACTGTCATATTTTTGAAGTTTCTTCTTTATGCTTCCATTATTTGGGCCATTTAATTTTGATTTCTTGCTAAAGTTTGCCAATTGCGAAACAAAAATGGAAAACTTGAACAAAACTCGTTACGTGTATTTGGATGATTTATAGGCGTTTGTGCGAATAGCTGTTTCAGTCGGGTTACATTTGTTTGACGACAATGTTTGAGAATTATTACTTTGTTTGGAACGTATCAATAAAATACGAATGATTTTGTTCACACCTTGGTTTTGAATATACATTACAACTATTATATAGATAAGCCATGGCCATTTTAGGAATATATTTTAAAATGTATCACCAATAAAAATATAAAGTAGTATAAAAAAGTTGAAGAGTACGATAGATTTGGTCATGGATCATAAGTCGAAAATACAACATAAGGTAAAGAAGATTCATTTGGTTGTACCGAAGATTGCCCAATTTGCTACTGAGGAATTGTTTTGCTTACAGGCTCTGGTGAGCTGGAGTTCGAGGAATTCGTAACACTGGCTTCCAGGTTCATGGTTGAAGAGGACGCTGAGGCCATGCAACAGGAACTTAAAGAGGCATTCCGGTTATACGACAAAGAAGGTATAACATTATTTGTATCAAATTAAATATTGTAGTACATGGAAATACTGATCCGTCATAGTAAGTAGTCCTAATCGACCTTCAGTATATTCTTGTCATATAAAAGAAAATGTTAACCTCTCTGTCTATGTAGAAGCTTGAATAAAATCATCTTTTTTCATGCTTCTTGTGTCTTCCAGTTTATTGATTATTGAAGATATAAAAGCTTTTCTTATCAAAATATGCATGACATTGACTTTAAGAAGATAGGCCAAATTTGCTTTCATGTGTAAAAAACTTAAATTAAGATTATTGATAAACAATTAAGTAATGAAATTACTTTGGCTGAGCGATATGAAATCGTTGATTTTCTTTACTAATCTTGATGCACTATTTTCAATAGTAAGTAATATTGGTGTGAAAATATAAACAGAAACGCTTTCTTATTCATATTAGTCTGTCACAATTTAATGAAACTAATATTCTAATATGTTTATACAAGCAACCTAAGCGGTTAGTGCTCGATGTCTTAAAAATTCGTTAATATAAGAACTAATTTAGAAAAAGTAAGCCACCTCGCTTCTAACAAGTTCAAACAAGATTTTATCTTTTCAGTGACAAGATTCAATGAACTGAAACATAATTTAGTGAGCAATTTCTTTTAAGATTAAGATTGTTATGAAGATTAGACAGAGTTTTAGAAATTGATACTTGAAATTTACTATGTTGTTCTTTTAAAGAAAAATCATTAGCGTGAACGTAGTAAATTATTAATTAATCGAAAATTTTCGATACTTCAATGAAATATCCTTTTAATAATTATATATCTGAAATAAAAAAGTCCTTAATTTACCATTTTACAATTAAAATCTTATTAACCAATAAAATTCTAATCGCATCTGCCTGAGCATGTTGCTATTACATTTTGTTGCCAAGGTTTGAAAGCCAAGTGAATTGATTAGAGCCATGACCTAGCCTTGAACACGTGGATGACGTAGTCTAGCCAGACAAGAACTTACCTTTGTCTACCTAGTTCCGAATACTATTTTAAAATTTGGCAATGTATTGCAGATGTACTGTTTGGCAATGTATGATATTCTTGCCTTGCATAATATGATGTATCTTTATGATGACAGTCTAATTAATATCGAATCAGTCGGATTATTGAGTCTATCAATAGCTTGTATTATTCCGATGCATTTTTTAAGTTTCAAAGGTTATAAAGCTGCTACAAACTTTTGAAACAGATCGCGTACGCTATTTTGCAGTCATGGGTACTTATGTGTTACAAAGGCTAAAGACAAGGTATTTTTATCCACTTTTTGGCGAGAGGGTTCAAACTAGACAAGTCTAGTTTGCAAGACCAGCCTGCGCAGGACCTAATCAAGGACAGACTATTTAGAATAGAATCTTCTATAAGTCGTAACCATGTTAGAACTTGTTATAAACTATAATATATCTGAATAATATGTCACGTATTCTGATACCTATATGTTAGAATGTAAATTAGAAGAAGTTATGTGAAATACAAAAATAACAACACTCATAACTTAAATCTGAAAATACACAAAATTTATAGCTATTGACCTGCTAATGTGAAGAAGGACATAAACTTAAGGCACGATACACCCAGTAATGTACAAAAGGAAAGATGAAAATAATGTCAACAAATATATTGTTATATCTTCAACATTTGATCAATTATAACTGGTAATCATTATCATAATATTTATAGAACTTTTAATGCTTTGATCGCCAAGGTTAAAAATCAGTGTCTATTTTCAAACAAAATGCTTTCTTCTTGTTTCAACAGCCACTAAATCTAACATAAAAATAATAAAATATACTCCCAGACATCAAAATTTCCTCATTTGCCTTCCCCATTAAAATGAGCAATAATTAGTTGTTTAATACGCATGTAACATCGAAAAGTTATGGGCGCGTGTATCAAACTCAAAAGCGTTATAATATAAAATATTTTGGTTTTATTTAAAGACCGTTACATAGGGTACCTTATGATGAGCCAGTAGTTAAAACATTCAAAAAACGGAAGAAAGTACACTTATATGTATAATGATCTCACAAAGACAAACCCAACTGGAGATCGAATATCGACAATTATCGCTACTAGAGTGGTGAACACTTAAACCATTGCGTCAGGTTTGCAACCATTAGGTACTTCTTCAAGAGTAATCTGAGACTATTGAGAAATATGCCCGCTTGTTGTGTGATCTAATTCAACTACATTACATTTTTATAAGTCAATAATTTATGTGAGAAGACAGTTATAATGGAATGGAGGTAATCACATACACTTTACCAACATTAATCTTTGTGATTAATTAAATCTTACTTGTCACGAGTTCGACCATTGATGTAATAGATAGCATATTAAAAATATTTTTATTAGTGCAGCATACATTTTGGGGTATTAGGTCAATGAAATATTTGCGAATTGTATTTATATATTCCAGAATAATAGCATTTGAACGTGTTATTCAATGAAAGTGGCTGCCATACTCCTCAATTTGTTGCCGGCAATTAATTTTTCTCTATACTTAGTTGTAAATAATGCAATCCAATTTAATCAATGTATGGTATTTATATTAGCTAGAAGGTGTCTACATTACAATTATACTTTGCAGATCAGCTGGTAACTAAAGAACTAAATTGAACTTGTAAACAGTTTCGTGTACCACAGTTGATTTACTAAGACCATCTACAGCTAAAACAAAAAATGCAAACAGAAATGCCGCATATAAAATTCTACAGAATCAATTATTGAGTCTAAAATCTATTCGCTAACAGAATATTTACCTATCATATAAAATTCAAGTAAGGTCGAAACCTACCCAAGTCGAACAGCCTCATGTTATAAATATGAAATTGATACTCCAGAAATGGAATTTTGCATCACAGTTTAATAAATCAATTTGACAAACTTTTAAAGATTATCACAAGTTTATTATGTACACAGCTAAACATTTTTTTCGTTTCTCGTTTCAGTACAGTTCCCTTTGGGTATCAAAGTAACCAAATGGAGTTTTAAAAGCATTAAGTCCCCAAATGTCCCAATAGGTTATGGTTTCAAATATTGGAACGCCTCTATCAATTTATTTTATGTACCTATTTGATTTCTGAGTTGCCATTATGCTTTGAAAAATTAAAAAATCTAAGAAAATATTTCAATAAAAGGTATAACTAAAATAATTTTAATAGATCAACCTGCCCTTTTCTCTTGAAATTCTAATTTTGCTAGTTATTTTAATTAAGTAGATTAGGTAGATTTTAACGGCAGGTTACTAATTATTATAATTTCATACTTTAATTTCAGGTAACGGTTACATTACGACAGCCGTCTTAAGAGAAATCCTGAGAGAGTTAGACGACAAGATCAGCGCTGAAGAACTTGACATGATGATTGAGGAAATTGACTCTGATGGCTCAGGAACTGTTGACTTCGATGGTAGGTGTCTACAACGATCAATCAGTTCTCTTATTATTTTTACAGAAAGCTTACAGACTAATATTCTTATATATAAATACAATAATTAACTTCTATTGCTAATAACAAGCTCTCACATATATATGACAACATACAATTGAAGTTTGCATTGTACTTGCAACTAAGGTGATATTATAATACGTACATACGTATAATAATACGTACATTTGTATTATAATACGATTTGATTCAAATATAACTCTGTAACTACATAGTTACAGGGTTATATTTGAATCAAATCGTACCATCAAATGGAAAATTAAACCATTATTCAATATATCTACTTTATGAGGATAAACAAAATGTACTTTAAGTTTAGTCATTTTTTTAGAATGATAGAGGAAAGTAATATAGTAAAATTGAAAAAGTACGGTCATAATTTATTCCTGTAGAATTTACACTGAGTTGCAATTACTATCTTTATTTTTATAGCAATCGTATTCTAAGCCATGTAAGCAAAAGAAAACTGATATTTGTACTGAACTACTTACGACCTTTGTTGTCTCTTATATCTGAGAATAACATTTTTATACATGTGCGAAAACGACTATATTTCATTCCATTAAATAATTATAAGTAACTGTAAAATCAAATATATGAGTAATGCATTAGCTAGCGACAGATTCTCAGCCAATGCTATAAATAGTTTGCTATTACCGGTACATTCCTCTTACAAAGTTTAGTGTAGCTGGTTCTTAAATTAATTCATTAAATTGTGCTTAAACATATCTGAGCTGAGTACACGTATGTAATCATAAGACCAATTGTTGTATCAAAATTAAAATAATGTTCCGATCTAGTCAAAAAACTTCAAATGTGAACTGTTCAAATTTGAAGTTTAGTTTAGTTTAGAACAATACCATTCGAAATATTAATGACACTGAGACTAGATCAGAACTCTGTTTTGATTATTATTTTATGTTGGCCCTTAGGTGACCACATGCAGTTAATTGTTCACGCCTATAAACCAATTTTTAAATTAAATACTTTTACATACGGAAACCAATTATTGACTTTATAATTAATCTATTTATGATTCTATTTTGGTCTTCTGTATCAATATTTTCATTTGCTTTCTTCATTTGTTTACAGAATTCATGGAAGTCATGACGGGCGGCGATGACTAAGCGACTGACTACCACCTAGGGGTTTGCTCATCCTCAATATGAAGATAAATCTTCAAGGAATTTGACATGAACCAAGATTCATATGACATGTCACTGATGCAAATAACATTTTATACATGTGAACCTAAAACATCTGCATTCAACTATATTTTAAGTTATTTATATAATAAATAATTTTTGTTAATAAACTACTCGTCATTCTACCCGTATTTATAGTTATGAACACTCGTATTGATCCTTGTATCGTGAAAGTTTTATAAGCATTAATGTCATGGATCCACAATATATAAATTATTTAACATATACTTTTTCAATATATTATGCAACGTTCCAACCAACAAAACAATACAAAATAAGTTGAGACCTACCGATATCGATATTAGGGTTTTAGAATAACACCGTAATCTGCTAAATATGCGTTTCTGTGTTATACTTTTAAGCTTTACACATTTTTTGTGTCTGTTATTAAACTGTTGATCTACTTGTCATCCTTTGACTGGACCAATACTTTATCCCATCTTGACAATGAAATATGATTTAGATCCTTGATAAATTTAAAAAACAGTTGTACTAATAAATTATAACTTTTATTTTATACCGTCTTTGGATTGTTTTAAGTTTTTGACGCAGATACCATAACCGATTTTATAAAAAAGTCTTTTGGCTTAAAAGATACTAGTTTGGCTTTCATTTAGCATTCAGTGAATAATCTACTAAATAAAATATGAGCATGATGATAATATACTCTTTATTGACAGTTAAAGGCTGACTGGTAATGGTTATGCTATTCTAAATTGTTGTTAAAATAGCCTTTATTTACGCTAATATTTTATTTAAATGCAAAGATAAAAAAGTATATTACAAATGTTATATTTGTGCTATCAACGCACCAGAACGAAAAATAAGACTGCTTCTACCTTATAGATATTAAAGAGCGTGCCTTGTACACCGATTAGGTACATATATATTTTCTAATGAAAGTGTAAAATGCTAACATTTATTTTCAGAATCTTAGTATGTAATCTACAGACAGCTAAAACAATTTATACTCATCAAACTTCTATTCCAACGTATTCTTAGAAACAGAAGTAAGAATCCGGTTTACGTAACATCTTTGTAAATGAGTGGAAAATACTAATCTACAAATGTTTCTGTAGCAGCGCTACAGAATACATAATTAATTCGGTAGGTGTATCGTTTAAAAAAAAATGTTCGTTGCCAACTTATCTGTTATCTAAATACACTGCCTGCCCTAGAAAACGTTTATATTAGAATATTTGATGAAAGTTGATAGTTAGTAGTTAATTGTGGACTTCCCACCTGTCACGTCATTTATAACAATGAGCTAATTATAATCAAAATTCTTTGGGTGGTCCCGGTCAAAATAGGTCACTGTTACAGACACTCACATATGCGTTACATAGGTAAATACAGATGAGGCATACGGAAAGGGATTGTCATTGGAAGGGGGGTCAGACGACAATATAATAAAGATTCGTTTATTATCATTTCAATGAGACCGTGGCAAATCTAAAACATATAAAGAACTAAAAACATACCTCGTATAGTAGCCTGAAAGTTATAGTAAAGCACATAAAAGAATGGCGAATGCTTCTTTGAATCTCCGCAAAACATTATGAGTATTAATCTAAACTAGTGGTCGCCTAGTGGCCAAAATTCGACCATAATTGATTTAAGTATTAAGTTTGGTCGTTATTAAGGTTTTATTGTCTATAACTTTACCCCTATAATCACATTTCATTTAGATTTCACCAAGGCTATACAGGTTACCTATCTTTTTCAAACAAATTATTATTTACTTAACTATACTCTTTCATTGACGATATTCCTAAGCTTGCTTTCTTTTTTCTTTATTACATATAAATAAGGTATAGGTAACCATAGTTACAAAGAATTGTACAACGTCAGACGAACAATGCCGAAATACTACTACGAACAATGCCGACTGCGTGTGTCAAATGCATGGTTGTGTGCGTGTCGTGTTTTTTTCATTAATTTAATGTATTTCTAATGCATATTTTATAAAAATATTAGGATTCGCCACTCCTTCTCCATATACACTTTAACTGTGCCAAATTTCATACGCCTCCGTCCACGCAATTTTCGTAAAAAGGGATACAAAGTTTTTGCGTCACGTATTAATATATAGATTAATTGATTTTAATGTCACTACACTTTAAAGATGACACGACACGCTCGTCTCACTCCAATATTTTCTTATACTTGGCAAAATTTATTTGTCTATAATTATATAGGTATGGGCCTAACCCATAAAGACGTCTTTTACGACTCTCGTGGGAGTAATACCGACCATATCCTTTACGCGACCATAACTAAATATTATAATATGCCACTCAATCTTGCTACAAATAGATACCTACTTATCTTGAATTACGGTTCATTTCATTTAAGTCACAACATGCTATACAAATTACTAAAGAAGTAACTAAAATGTTTCTAAATATGCAGAAATTCCTGTCGTGGTACGAAAACAGCCGCATTTCTATTTGATATGTTTCTTCAAAATAATCCTTTCCGACCACAAAGCAATAATATCACTGTCTAGCGATATCATAAAGGAATTTACAAACACTTATGACACAAGACAGATAAAATTTATGAGAGCAACATACATTGCGCGCTTTATGAAAAATCGTAAAAGACTGTTCTAGTAAGTCTGTGATGAATAAGTAGCAGTAAACAAGCTGTCGGTGTTTTTGGATTTCTTGGTACGTGTGCTAGCTTCCTTGGAGACGGCACAGATGCCACGTTTCCACGGTAAGCATCGAAGCAATTACAACAAGTTTGCAAATGGACGCAATGGGCTATAAATATTACGGATGTACCGGAACGTCGCTTTCAGTACTGGAACGATATTAATGATCCTGGAATGGGATGGCTCACAGAAGATTGTTTACTTGGAATTGCATATGTAAGCAGCGTTTTGATAGTTGAGTGGGTTTGCACATGCTAAATAGAATCTCTGCTAATATTTCGTGAGTAAATAGGAACGAACTACAGTTAGTACGTAGACTCTAATTAATTACTACTATTATAGCATGACGCGATTGAATTCGACTGTTGTGTTTATGCACATCCTATGGTCTCGAGTTCAATTCCCGGGTGGATATTGTAGTATTTTCTGTCAAAAAATTAAGAAGATTCATCTTTTGCCACTTGCTCCAATGTTCTGCTCGCATACAGGCTACTGCTTACAGACAAATTATATAATTATGCATCTTGACCGAAAGAAAAAGTTTTATCCCTTTATTATACACTCTTCATTCAACTCAATATAAATACAAATACGGTTGTTCGGCGGCTGGTATTTGTTAAAACTCTCTATCGGTTATTTCGATGAAATAATCAAAATATATAATAATATGCCGGCAATAAAAATTTTAAGACCTATGAAAAGTAATCTTAGAGTTTTTGAGAACTACCAATAGATCAGTGTCGGGCTAAATTAATAAAATAGTGTATTTTTATATAGTTAATCAAATACAATGGACTAAACTAAATATCAAACCAATTAAATCTTTATTTTCTTTATATTATCTTAAATAAAAATAGTTGGAATTTTATTCTCATCCATAATATAAAAAATTCTAATTTAAGAAAATAAAACAACATAAATAGGTCGTCACCTCTAATACAAGTATTAATTAAATAGAAAAAACTTACTACTTGTCACGGAATTACCTCGATTTCCTACGCCTCTAACTTTTTATCAGCACTTTGACCGACGTTTTGGATACATTCCAGCTTAATTTTAAGAGTAAGATTCGCGTAAACGTAAAATAATAAAAACAAATGTTTGATGAAAATGAAAAATTCAACTGTATAAATATCATTCGAAAATTGTTCATAGAGTTTAATCTTTCCGATATCAATCGGCATTTAAAACGTCCCGTTAAAAATACGAACTCGACGAAAGTGTTTGACAAGCACACGTGTGAATTTATCGTCCCATAGTATTTATTTTTACCAGAAATTATTCGAATATTTCACATACGTTCACAGTTCAATATTGAGCCGGCTTGACGGATGGTACTTGTGATAGAAATAGTTTTATATTCCGGTAAATATTTTTTTTATTTGTCTTCGACAACACTCAACTGCATGTGTTTGTTAATATAGCTAGAAAAGACCTAAGTGACATTCCTATACGCCGAGTGCACCGATTTAGGGTAGTGTTTTTAATTTTCATTATTTTAACAGTTTAAACGTTTGTTAAGACCTCACAATACAACGAGAAATAAATAACTCAAAGAAACTAATAAACGAATCTTATTTTTATTTGTAAATATACTTACAAATACAATTAATTCGTTTATCAATGTATTTGGTTTTGAACTACATTCATAATATGGTTATAATATTTTATAGTACGTATATCTCGGCATTTTTATATTCTGCGCGCAGAACGGATGGCCATTGGGGCAGATTGGTTCTGGAGTGACGGCCACGCACCGGAAGACGCAGCAGGGGTAGCCCAACAAGGTAGACTGACAACCTGATAAGGGCCGCAGAAAGCGGTTGGATTCCGGTCTGTGTGAAAAACCTTGGGGGTGGCCTATGTCCACCAGTGGTCGTCTTTCGTCTGAGATGATGATGATGTCTCTGTTAACTTTTCTTTTTATAACTTATTGTATGTGGTATGGGAATAAAAGATTGTTATTTTTTGTAAATGAATATTTAGTTTGACCTTGAAAAATTGTCAGTAATCTATGACAATATTCCAAGGTCTTAAAATGGTCCTTTATTAAAAACTATTCACGATGTTAAACTAAATTAAACGAAGAATTAAATGGCTTGACCTTGCAGTATTTACCTTTAGCCATCAAGTAGAACTTGTAAGTACACCGAGGTAACAGATAAAATTTAAAATTATGGATAACAAAAGATTATGAGCTAAATGCGTGAAAAATGTGATTCAAAATTTGCAATTTCGTTAATGTTGTTATATTCAGAACAGTCTCAAGATTTCCATTTGAAGATTAAATATATTGTGGTACCAGGGATACATCAAGACATGGCACATGAATAAATAAAAACACATGCTCCGTTGATGTGGGGGAACGTGACATCGTCTCATGGCTGGGAGCAAACTTTATGTAACACAATGAAGTTTTTGTCAATGCATACACATTTCCTTATTCATATATTCTTTGATCCTTTCATCGTATTTTATACCGTAGAGGATATTTTTTGTATCGCCGTACAAGTACATTTTTAGACGAGTTTGAATACAATTTATTTCAGTAATAATTCGATTGAATAATTTCTGTATATATATACAGGAATGATCTCACGCCTATATCCCCAAATGGGTAAGCAGTTTAGAAGTATTGATGAGAGCATTAATTTATACGTACACTAGCGACGCAACCTGGCTTCGCATGGGTAGTACAAAACCTTAACAAATTATACACCTAAACCTTCCTCATTAATAAACCGAATAAAAATTGGATGAGTAGTTTTTGAGTTTATCGCAAATGGACAAACAGACGCGGCGAAGACTTTGTTTTATATTATGTAGTCCCACGCCCGTATCCCGGTAAGTGAAAAGAGAGAGAGAGAGGCAGAGGTGTATTACAAATACATTTCGCCAGCTATGCTTTTAGGCCCCATTAATTAGGGGGTGACAATTACCTTCCACCGCGCCAGGACAAAGTACCGGGATCTGTGCTGCTACTGAGAATTTTATTAACCGAACAAGTGAGAAACGGCAATGAATTTCCGTAAATCTTAGATTTCGAAAAAATGGTATCACGTAACCTTGACGTCAGAGGTCAAAGGTAGTCTAGTCATTTCGGGGTATATCGACTATGCTGAGTCGAATGGCGTTGACCGCGAGTCTCTAGCTCTTACGGTTCTTGAGTTGAAAGTTGTATAACAGACAGACGGACGGACGGACAAAGCTTTGGCATCGACCTTAGATATTTGCATGAAATTCATTAATTCATGCAACTCTATCCAAAATTTCGACACTTCCATGTCGTTGTTTCCGCCGCGCCGCGCCGAGTGTTGTGGATTCCTGCACGGGACAAAAATTTGTGTGATCCAGAAATGGTTTTTCCGAGTCTGGGTGCTGTTTGTGTCCATTGTTAGAAAGTTAGTAAGGGGTACTTTACTAACTTTCAAACAACGGACACAAAGAACACCCAAACTCGGAAAACCATTAGCGACACAGGAACTATTGCTAGTGCGGTAGCTGTCTTGAATAAAATACTACGACCGTGATAAATTAAAATCTTCAGTTTTGGTTAATAGATATGTTTATTATACACTAAATAATACCTCGGTGGTGATTGCAACTCCTGTGCAACTGGTTAGTGTGTTCTTCTATTATGTAGGATCTAATATTATAGCTGCAAAATGTGGGCTTACTATTCCTTTGCATTTTCTGTTAAGAATATAGGCTCGAAATTATGTACAGTTAAACCGGCCAACATTGTCCCCTTTTTACTTAGTATTCAAATATTGTAAAAAGAATTTACCAAACCGCAAGATGAACTGGATTATCATAGAAATATAATATATGTATAATAATATCAGACTGTTCCACTGCTAGACGCGGGTCTCGTCTCAGTGTAAGAAGGGTTAGACCATAGTCTACCTAGCTGGCCCAGTGCAGGTTGTCAGACTTCACACGTCTTCGAGAACATTATGCAGAACTCTTAGACATGCAGGTTTTCGCACGATGTTTTCCTTCACCGTTATCGAATTACTATTTTAATCATACGTATATATATATGCATGTTAAAAATAAGATAGGTATTCCTTGTGCACGTTCCAATCTGCTATGAATACGTATAATTTGCATAAGTTTAAAGTTGTTTACAGTCGTGTACCAATTCGATTTATGTATCAATATCGCAATGAACTCAATCTTATTATGATCCGAGTTGACGCTCCGAACTAACTGTCTAGAAATAGCATTCTGCAATAATTTAAGTCTGTAGTATTCCGTAGTAAAATTTATTTTGCATTTTATTTGCCCACGTATTCTTGCATTGATGACAAATATGAAATTTTAACTATGAAATATATTTTAATTAACTAAAGAGAGAAATGCTCAATAAAATAAAATGTATTGTGACATAAAGTATTGGCCGCGTTAAAATAAGCGTTGCGTTGCGTAAAATATATTTTGTTGTTGTTAGGTTGGTACAGTAAAAGAAATATAAATGTATATTAGAAATAACTAGTATTTTTTTAACTCCTCCAGCCAAGATAAATGTTAGTGTTAGAAATAGATTCAGGTCAGTAGGCTATGGGGACTTGGTGATCGCAAGGTCAATGCCTCAACTACTTTAGTAGCGCAACACCAAGGATGGGCGCATTTCTCTACAATTAATCGTTCTGTCTAAAACTAAATATACAGTATTTTTCAATTAAAACAGACGCCATAGCAGATTTAATAAAAGTATAAATTTTGTAATGAGGAAGATGCAAAAGTAAATTCGACTATATATGAGGTAAAGACAAACAGAAATAAGTGACGAATCGATTATTTCTACCTTATCCACGCTTTAGCGAATATTTAGATATATCATTATTGAAAAACTACATATATTAAGCTATACGCAGAAGGAACAAAAAAAAGTGAAGAATATTTAATTTCTAAATTCTTCCTATTGGCTCCTTCCTACTCCTCCTTTTGGCTGAGAAACTTAAAAGGAAATACATTTTCATGTACGCTGGCGATCATTCTGTGATAGTTTTTTATTAACAAATTCCTAGAAGCGAAACATGTTGTAGAATGAGCCTGGTACTATATTGTACGACGTTATAAGCCGGGTGTCATTCACGAAAATGTACGTAATATACAAGAAGACATCGCATGAGCCCTTACAAGGAATGCCGCCTTATAAATTATTGAAGCTCCCTTGTAATCTGATTGGAACAGACTTAGCCCAACTATCTTTCATCTAATTTGAGATAAGGCTTGGTTACACAAAGTCGACTTATTTAAGAAAACGAGGGCATTTTCCTGGGGCTGTATTGCTGGAATGAGAGTTTTATGTTAAGAACAGTTTTTGTGATCACATTTTTTAACAAGATTTTCAGGTGTATATTTTGGAAGTAGAATTATGTTTCCACATGCACTGTAAAAATTCTTGGCTATTTTAGGGGACTAAATAAAAGTGACTGTGACAATAGAGAGTATAAAGAAAGGCAGAAGGTTGAAATTAGGAAACTATATTGAGTAGCTAAGTTGGGTTAAAATCAAAGGTGAAAAAGATTGTCGAAAAACCGATAGACCTGGTTCAGATTTGATTGATCGAAGAAAAAGGTAAATCTACATGTCTTCTGAAGAATTCAGAGTCATTTATCTATATTTATAATACATAAACCAACCACGAAGAGAACGTCATACATGAGTAAATCGATCCATAAGATAGGTACCTATGTCAGAATTACCGTAAGCAACAGACCTAAAAATTATTAAAAGCCGCTTTCGATTTTTGGGATTATCATGTTATTAAGTAATTGTGCGCAAAATGTGTTTGAGTTAAAATAATTTCAGCTGAATTGTGATATAAATGTGAATGATGTATGGCTTGATACTTTAATTAAAAGCTTGATGGATGAACACTGCATATTAATTATGTTTTAAATTTATAAAGATGGAATCATTCTGAATTTTTTTTGTATTAATCTTTTTATACTAAAAGATAATTTATATTATTTTATATTACGCTATGGTTATATACAAATTGATGTATATAACCATATCTTGTTGGCATTTAGATAAAATATCAAATATATAATACTATCAATCTAATAATTAATAATGTACTGTTTTAATTAACACGCCTTTAGTATAGTTATTTTATTTTCGTATTCTTTTCAGCTAACCCTTTCATTTGGTACCCAAATCATAGAGGGGTTTAAAAAATAACTAGTCCACTATTTGGGAGACCGCCATTGAAGTCATTATCATTCAAACTAAATTGTAATGCAAAATGTCAACTCAATCGGTTATCAAGTTTTCAATTATTTCAAGTGAATTTTAAACTATTATTGTCAATAGTTTAAAATTCACTTGAAATAATTGAAAACTTGTTAAATTACAAAAGACATTAAAATGCAGTGATGTAACTAAAACCGTAGCAAAAATTGTATTGTTACCATTGTTGTAAAAAGGCGACGATATAATTTTTTTTATATCGTTTATTCATTGTTATCTACATTAGTAGAGTACAAAATACAAATCTCCTCGCCAATCAACATAGCTTGTAGGCGAGATACGCTCGAATAAAGTTCTATATAGGATTACCATTACCCAGCGTAAAAGTTTTGTCAAACATCATCAGTATTAAAATCATAAATTTTAATACTATGAAATTATTAAATGCTGACAATATAATTCTAATATAATACCCAGAAATTTCCGATTTATCCTTTGTGCTAGGGAAGCGTACCCTGCATTGCGAACACAATGGATTTGTTTGCCAGCATCTATAGAATCATTTTGAATTCGTTGAAATTAAATATTGAATGAATAATAATTGGTAACAGCTAGTAGTTCAATGGCATAACTAGCCACAAATAATTATTCATAAATATCCAATCAATTGTGTTTGTAAAATTAATAAAAGCGTATCTGGCTTTAGCTAAGTGGCAAATAAGAAGCCCTTATATGTGACTATTGGCACTAAATCTAATTATTATAATATGTAAATGATGAGATAAAATTAGGAAGGTAGGTAAGTCCTATGGACCTCTCCATAGAACATACCTATGCTTAATAATAGTATAAAGAAATTATCAAATCATTAAAACTACTAGTTTGTGTGTTACGCTTTCACGCCATAACGTCTCTAGCGATCTCGACATGAAAGTTCGCATATACTTACACGTGGACGATGTCTTTTTCTGTACCCCTGACAACGTTGTCAAGAGTACAGAAAAAGACATCATCCAGAGAAAGATAGTTCCGGAGATATCGAAATTTATTGACAAATACTAGATTAAGCAGAGATGATTCAAAGATACTAGAGCAATTAACACTTTTATTAACAATGAGTATAGAACACACTTAAAGCAAGCTATACAATTAATAGAAATCAGGGCGTGGTTCTCAAAGGCTTCCTACGTGGTTCTTATTAGGAACAACCACTTAACTTGATGTGCAGCTCAGCGGAAGGAAGGCTCTTCTCAAAGTTCTCAAATAAATGGCTTAGCCAGTAGAAGAAAAGAGGTATTAAATTAAATCTATACTAATACTAAATGTTCCCGCGGCTTCACCCGTGTTTATCGTTACTGCGCCGACCCTGTGGGTCGTAGCGTGATGTTATATAGCCTGTAGCCTTCCTCGATAAATAGGCTATCCAAAACTAAAATAATTTTTCAAATCGAACCAGTAGTTCCTAAGATTAGCACGTGCAAACAAACAAACAAACAAACTCTTCAGCTTTATGATATTAGTATAGGTTATAAAGCTGAAGAGTTCTTTATTATATATCATCACAATCAGTCGTAGGTCCGTTATTTTGTATAAAACCTTCATAAAGTATATAATATTTTGTAGAAAACCTTCATCTATACTCGTATTTACTGACATACCTACGTATTCTCCTTTTATGCAGATGGTTAGATTTAGCCGTCGTAATTGAGTCTTCAGATACGGTTTTATAAGACTAGAATGTTTATGATAATAATTTTATTATGTTTAAAAAAGGAAAGAAAGATATGATATTGATACATAACTATCAAAACGTTTTACGTCTAATAGTGATAATTATTGCCATATTTCCGTATGACGTGGATCAAATACGACGTTCCATAAATAATTGAACTTGTAATACTATTAGACTAATTTTGAAACTCGAGGGCGGATGTAAGGCCATGTACACACAAGCTCTGTAATGCAGATTCAATGGCAGCGGACGTCAGTAGCAGTGTTATAGCTTTGACGTAATTTTCCACTACCGGTAGTCACTTTGTCGAGTCAAGGAAGTATCAAAAACCGATAATTGCCTGTAATGGATAGAGAGCTCCCTTGAAAATAATACTATAATAAACTGAGAGGAGTATGGAGTAGTTATTAACTCAATATCAAACATGCATGAGCACCTGCGGTGGTTTATGTAGATAAATAAACCAATACAGGCAAGCCACGTCGAATTTGAGCGTAAAACAATATAGTAATTGCAAACACTTTATTTTTGCGGTGAGTGTCATTTCGGTTAATTGTTTGAATTTTCATCCATATGAGAACGCCACACCAGTCCTATAAAATTTCATAAATACAATGTATCAAAGTGTTAAGATGTATTTATTGCATACATAAATATCATAAGTAGATTAAAACAAGTAGTTGCGTGACCGTCTTCGTAAAGGATCTCGAATAAACAATAAGACATCGTTCACTCGCGAGTATTCACACCGTCACCGGTAAATAACAAAATATTATAACCTTACGTCTTTGAAGGGTTAAAGTAACCTCAAGACACCACGCCCCTACAGCGTGGCTTGTCGTCTTGTGGGTTCAAAAATATTTGCGATCCATAAATTGTTGTTCTGAATCTGGGAATTCTTTTTGTTCGTTGTTTGTCTCTAGCGACACAGGATTTGTTCTAATGCGCTAATTGTCTGATTAAATTAATGGAAGAGGAGGAAGAAAACTTTAGTTTATCCGGCATTGTAACCGTTGTCCTAAACATCAATTCCACAGAAATTGTTCATATTCTCGGGATAAACAGAAACCTATGATATCAATCTTCAATTGATTAACTATCTCTATATAAGTAACTCTGCCTACCGCTCTGGGAAACAGGTGTGAATCTATGTATATATGTATGTATACAAGTAATCACGTCGTAAGTAGGTACTCTTGCTCCGTTAGTGTCGTTATTAAAGAAGTAAAAAGCAATAAATACACTTTCGCATTTATAATATTACTAGCTATTGTCCGCGGCTTCGCTCGCGTTAATTTAGAATTTGACAATCAATTCGGGTTGTACTCTGCTTGTAATAATATAATTAAATCATGATTCGAAAGACACGTGGCGCCATCTATTATCATAAGAACGTCATTGTTGTTTTCCTCGGGAACAGTAACTTTTTTCGGGATGAAAGGTAGCCTATGTCCGTTTCTGTACACCTGACAACGTATATGCAAAATTTCAGGATGATCGGTTCAGTGATTTAGGCGTGAAAAGGTAACAAACAAACAAACCAACTCATTTTCGCTTTTATAATATTAGTTAGGATTAAAGAACTAATGATACCATAAAAGTTTTATAATGACCCTAATTAATTTATAGCCAAGAAAAAATTATTTCTGCCATCACATAACCACTTCATTGAATAAATATTACACAGTTATTCTAGTACAATGTTTCCCGCCATTAAATTATAAGTTATGGAACGAGGACAAAGTTGTGAGGCCATGCTTTTTACTTGCGCGGGTTTTGTGAAGAGTTGCGTGTACCGCACATTACAAGGAAAAATGGAAATTTAAATGCATGCTTTTCACTATAATTAAAAATACATCACATTAAAATACATCATATTCATTAGCTGCCGTTTGTTATAGGCGAAAACCGGAAAATTTCCAGGTCAAGTTAGGAATAATACATATATGTACATACTTTATAGTCATCTCATGTCTCATAACCTCGAAGGGGTAGACAAAGCGTTTCATCACATTTCACATTTCCCCAGGTATGATGTAGGTTTCACGAACGTTTTCTTACGTCTTAATGAAGAGCGAGCCTATTACCTACTGTCTACCAGGCACAGGTCCAGACTCCGTGCTGCTTTAGATAATTTCTTGACAAAAAAAGTCAATTACCTTACATTACCCTGGGAATTCAAGCCGAGACCTCATACATTACAACTCAAAAGTGTTTATTGGTTCGTCCTTCTTACAAGCAGCAGTGGAACAATGGGTGGCGTGATAGACTCCTTAGAAATAATTTATGAGCGGAAGAATACATAGACTTTTTTTTACCTAAGTAAGCTCGGTTGTTATGATATATTGCGGAGGGTATAGTAAAGTTATTTATCTTTAGTACCATGATAGCAAATATGATAATAACACCTGTATATACATATTTTCGACAACCCAAATTTATTGAAATTTCTTAACCAATCTATCATCTTATAATATGTACAACACAATAGGTACAACGTACAAGTACTTTCCTTTTTTGTTCTCGAACCATATGTTATCCAGCTTATCAAAAAAGATGGTCGTATGCACATAGTGTAAATAAACAGTAAATCTATCTAGGATTTACAAAATTTAAAGATTTGTCCTTACTATTATAATGCCTACATTATAATAGTAAGGACAAATCTTTAAATTTTGTATACTTCCTTGATGCAGCAACGTACTTACGTTGCTGGACAGACTTTTGTGACACCCTTGACTGGGTTGGATTTTCGAATTAAAAATATTTCGTTATTTGCTCTGCCATTTATAATGTTTTCGCAACATATTTGCTAAAGTAATTTATACGAAATTTCAGATGAAGATAGTTGAAGCTAACGCTTCATTCACAAAATCCTTAATGACATAGAAACATTTTTCTTATTTAGGAACTACGACTAAAATGTTTCCAGCAAATACTTTACACACTATGCTGTTTAAAAAATAAACTTATGTTTAAAGCATAATCTGAATCCTTTTAACAAATTTATAAAAATCATCATTTCGCATTTAAAGGTAATAGAAATTTCACTGTCTTATTCCTTCCCATAAATCAACTACAAAGATTGACGCGTGTGTTAGTCACAATTAGTATAAGTTTATTGCTGTTTGTTAGTAAACAAACATCTATAGCAATTAGCGTAGGTGACAATGTATGCGTATGATTTATTTATAGGAGCAGATACTGAAGTCGGCCCTGTCGATAACATTGGGCGCCACGATCCAGGGATACCAAGCTTCGCGAATGCACGACACACAGGTGTTAACAACATGGGCGACAATTCTATCCTAATATAATATATATACTTAATAATTAACGGCGTAACTGCAATAAATAATAAGAGCTATCATAAAAAATATCAGGCTAGCCTTAAATCAAATAAAAGATTCAATTTAAAGAAAGAATAGATGAGCAAACATGGCTTCAAAATTTGATGCTCAAAATTCACACAATACTTTTCGAAACTTTACATTATAACATTTTACGTGTTAATACAAATAAAGTTTTAAGGGTTTTGGTTTTACTAATTTTAATAAAGTAATCGTATAATATTTAAAATCAATTAAAGAAATCTAAACTAATAATATTATCATAAAATGTTTAAATTGTGTAAATATTATTTGAATATAATAATTATATAATTATTAAGTATATGTAATAAATAAATACGTTCGATGCGCTACGTCCGGGTCACGACAAAAAGCCGATAATTCCATACTTCTGTTTTTTATAAGAATGTTATCCCTCTCTAAGATGATCCCTGTATCGTAGGGGACTTTGCAACTAATTAAGCTTTGGTTAAAAAGAAGTTGAATAAGTACTCAGACTCTAGACAAAATATGTACTTACATCATAGAATTTCTTCTGTAATTGGTCGGGCGCATTAAAGCAGTGGTTCGAATGATCTTATAGCTAAAATTAAACTACTTTTACGGATTTTATCGCGTTGTGTATTTCTTTTGGAACAATATTATTACGTTATTTTGAAACTTTGAACTACTATTATTTAACACTGGTAAACTTGGTGCAGAAAAGAAAAATAAACAACGCAATAAAATCCATATAAAGTAGTTTAATTTTAATGTATAACATTCGCGGGAACGTAAGATACTATTTGCTTAAATAAATTAAAAATATATAAAGTTTGGTGTGGTAAATGAGCAGTAGATACATATATGTATATATATATATATATATATATATATATATATATTTATTTTGAAGTTATCAGAAACTACCGAGTAAATTAAAATGCAAATATATCACGACGAAAATATTATTTTAATGCCTTAATTATGAGAGTTTGCTTACCTACTAAATACATAAAATATTATAAAAATTATTATATACATATACATTACTAAAACATAAAATAGCTACATATAGAGGAAAATCAAACTTTTGAACTTGAAAGAAAGTCTTCCAGGCTCCGTAGTGGTCTTAAGAATTTTCTACCAGTAAAAACAAAAAGACCTCATTGGATACGGTAATTAAAATCGCAATATGAGGGAGTGCTTTTTTACGACTAACAGTTTTATTTGGGTCTTCGTTTTTCCCTAATAACCCTGCGAGACAGACCGAATAGTCTTGTTACATTATTTAGTTCTTTTTCTCGTTCGGTTACTAACCTACTTAATTCTATAGTGTTATAAGACTTATAAGCTTCAACCTGGCTGATTTTAAGTGCAGAAACCTAGAATTTCGCTTAACTCCAAGCCATTAAGATATTTAATCTAAGGCTATTGAATTCTTATATCGCTCGATAGCTAGCTTCTGGCCATGACAAATGAGACCAAAAATTTAACGTGTTGAACGAGATATAAATAGTTAATGTACTTGCCAGAATCTAGAACCCTATGTTACTATTTCTCATTTCTTGATAGAGAAACTCAACATAACTACTAAAATTGTTCAGTATACAAAAGAATATATTAACCAGTTACTGGTACAATTTACTAAAGACAATTAACATAAATTCAGAAAGTGTTAATAAATTACGAAAATATCCATTAATTGCATATTTAACATAAACAATTAAAGCATTATATAGTTTCAACATTTATGCATTAAAATATATGAAAGGCTTCATTTAATTTTGGCCAGATAAAGGCTTGTTAAATAAATATGGCCAGATAAAGGTCAACGTAAAAAATAATCAATCAAGAGACACGTTCAAAAATTATTTATATCGCAATTTGATTCACATTCCATCGAATAAATTGCAAAGAATATTTCGGGGATTGGGCATTTATGGTTCATTAGACTAGAAAATGATAAATTAATAAATGTTACTAACCGGATAAGGGTTGGTATTTCTGGGCGCCAAACCGGCTTCTTTTTAAAATCATGTAATTATGTTAAAAGTACTATTGTTTCTATAACCACGAAGAGGAGAATAAGCACACCGCTTATAGTTATGTAGCAGCTGTAACTTATAGCCGCTCGTAATACCAGGGGTATCATTCACGCGTTGACAACCCTGCCAATTAGTTGTTGCTAATAGGGTGCTAGTGTAAGGAAAACGACCATGAGTCACTCTGCTGTTGGTACAGCGCTTCTTTAATAGCTATGTAAACATTATTTTTTGGCTGTAGTTGCCGTGCGTTTTCTTATTAATATTTAAAATTTATATGACCACAATTAACGTTTAACATTATTACTCTAAGGTTGTACTGTCTTAACATTATATACTAGTAGAACAGCAACACTTTAATTATCTACTGTAGACAATTTTATATGGTCGCACAGTTTTCAATTCAGTAAAGTTTTACCATGAGAGCTGGAAAGAGTAATTTTGCCAAAGTCACGAAATAATAGTGGATTGGAATCACCATAAATAATATGATACGGTAAAATTACAATTGTGCAAGCAGAAAAGTACGCCAATGGCAACCATAGAATGAAAACATAACGTAAGGCGCTGCGCCAATAAATGGGTAGAACACTTAGTCAAAGTTCGAAAAGGCGTTGAATCAAAATCATATTGGAAGGTCTATGTTCGGCAAAAGAATGTGTACCTATATGTAGATAAAAATGAACGTAATTCCTGACACTGTTGTACCAAAAACACTAAAAACATTATATTCAACATAGTTCGCAATCACAGAAACAATCAGAGTTTTTAATATCATTCCAATCTTATTACACGCCTGAGATTACTGTAGAGCGATGCAAATTGCAAGCTTATATATAGTCACAAAACAATAATATGTTTATGCTACTAAGTGGTTACATTAGAAAATTTATTGCAAACTCTGGGTTTTATTGATAATTTTGTTCCAACTAACCTAATCATATACATAAAGCAATATTTCCAGACTAAATAACCGTGATGGTAAACTTTACGAAATGTAAAAGATCCATAATAAAGGCATCGATAAGCAATTCTACACGAATAAATCTTTTAACGCCTTTTTCAGCCTCCTATGCCGTTAGAAAATATAAATTTGTTTGCTATTTTTCAAACATGACCCTGCACAACAGATACTCAAGTGACTGACGCGGCTGACAAAAATATTTGACTGATGATTGACAAGGAGCGTGAACATAGGCTCACCCCAATTGGTTTTTTACTTTCAGTATCTGGCTGGACCCAATCTGATTGTCTAAACTGTTAGTTGTGACCATTGTCTATACTTAAGAAATATACGTTTTTCAAATAAAGACAAATACATCAACTTTAATTAGTCTAAAACAATAGTGATCAATAGAATCACTATGAACCTTTTGAATAATGGATATAATAGATTACGAAATTATTAAAGAGGTATACTAAGACAAGGAAAAACCATCTATAATAAATAACATGAAACAAAACAGAAGCTAGATTAACACTAACTACTTATAGAGAGGAACAGCGACAAATTAACGTTGCTTTACTAACGGTAACTGCATCATAAATCTAAATGAGATACTGCGGAAACTAGGTTTACTTTATTATATTGCTAAACAATAAAAATGAGAAATCCAATTTATATCTGAAAACGTTGTGTGCCCATATATGAATATGCAAATAGAAATGTATTTTACAATTAAAATTTGAAATGGAACGCCCACATCACATAAATAGGCTTTATCAGTAATATTTTATAGCATTTGAATTTCTATTACATTGTAAAATTATCTATCTAATAACTATGTCTATTATATTGTTAAACAATTAATTTACCACACTTAAATGGTTCAAATTATAAGGCTGGGGCTACGGATGTATACTTGCTTTCATTGTGGCATCTTGATTCAAACATACGCATTACATTCTTTATGCATCGCGTACTAGTCGGTTTAAAGACCTTTTCTTCTTCTCCAGAATGTCCCTTTAACAGTCTCATACACATTTGGCTTATAAACCATTGGTCAATCATTTATCGTCAATTGTCACTAGCTTAGTACATCTAGTACTAGCATCACATCTAGTAGTAATAGGCACATCTTTCATGAAAATACGTTAACACATTTCGTTTAACAATCAAACAAAAAACATATTCAGATTCACAGCACATTTTGACTGTTGTTGCCTGTGTATATGTACATCTTGTTTGACACACTACGTTCAACACGCGCACACCAATCATGTCATGTCAAACTGTCTTCGAGAAAAAGGGCCCTGACGTCCGGATAGACAGATGCAGAATTGGTTCCGTAAATATTTGTTATATCTTAAGCCCGTCAGGCTTTTCCGGCAGATAATGCTTTTTTTTTATGAAGGTTTGACATACCTCCATAAAACCAAAGTAGAGCAATGAGATTAAGATAGATGTGGGTAGTTTGATAAACATTTGTCAATTGTTTCGTTTAAAAGGAGGATGCAGAGCTATTCTCGTAAAATTTTGGAATTTCGTTCAAAGTAAAGCATCTTGGCTAGCAAAAGATCGCCGCTTTCACAACTTATTGTTGTATATCTGTTTATAAACAATGACAGTATCGAATTTTAAATCACATTTGTCGCTTAATAATATTATTGCCATAAGAAATTGATTTTGAATAATTAAATTTGTTGCAAATATCTGCGTTGACTGGATAGAATAAAATAAAGTATGAAGAGTCAAAAATCAACATCAGCAAAACAGCTTTACTTTATTATCTCTACTATATACTCTACTTTATTATCTTCTTTCTGTAATATTCAGTGCCTTATGACTCTAATATTAACAAAAAAGCTGCTTTGTTATTGTGTATTTGTGCAAACCATCGGTAATCGCAAAATGCCGGGCAGCTTTACTGAACTCAATGTGACCGGATCTTCAAAACCAAATTTTGTTTTGCGAGCCACCTTAGAGGTCATGATAATAATTGAGAGATTCTGGGTCGCTGTCACCGGACTCGGTGAAGAGGACATCATCATCATAAAATGCCAAAAATGAATATTGATTAGAATGTTGCCGGGTATTTTGGTAAGTAAATAATTTTCATATCGATATTCTATAAGATTGTATATCAAATTAATAAACGTATCACTAGTTGCCAAACATAAAACAATTTTCTTTAATACAAAGGCACTAAAGCAAATTATTCTATGTTTTAAGACCTACAAATGTTCCCCAGAGCTTATAATATTGTTGTAAACATTACAACTATTCATTTGAAAAGCAATACGATTTGGTGGAATTCGACGAAATTTTTCTCGGCTTACAGGTACAAAGCTCCAAAAGCTTTATCTCGGATTGAAATATTTTCTAACCTTGCTTTAAAATACTTATATAGTATGTATAATGGTATATCTGCTATGAGGAACAGCTAGCTAACTCATTTATATCAATGAAAACTTCATCCCTCGAAGAAATAAAGTTCGTTTTGCAGGCGGTAACGGTAGGTAAAGGTATACCTTCGAAATGTGTTACACAGTACGTAGTATGATTTTATTTTAAAGGGTATGCTTGTACTTTAATAAATTTACCTTATCACAATAATTAGAATACATGATAATTGTAGCTAACAGTGAATAAAAACATCGTGTGAAGGCTCGTATGTGTGAAAGATCTTATTTTTATATTGTCGTATGTACATATATCAAATCTGCCAATATACACCTGGCGATATATCCGACATCTCTGACATCTCTGACAACGCATGTTTGATCATGATTTCCGCTGATGACCTGTGTTTATAAGTAAAAATTACAAAAGGGGGTTCATTACATATAAATTCTACAAATAAAATTAGACCTATAATAATAGGCTTTTTACTCATACACCTTTGCCGTCTTCTTTGGAAATATAGACTTGAGACTATACATAGATGTAAATGGTAAAGCTATGTAAAGTATTTTTAACGTGTTCTATGATTTGCTTGTATTGCTTTGCGCTTGCAGCTTTTCTGGTGGTAGAGAGTTAGCAGAGTTACGGCATACGCATTGCCAGCACATAGGATAAAAACGACAATTTCAAACATCTATTGTAGTATTCGAGTGTCACTAGTCTCTTTTCTATGAATGAATTGTCTCTTCACTTTACCCTTTGTCTAGCTATCCTACAAAATAATTACCTATAACAAGCCAAATTAATGGCTAACCGTTTCAAATTGATATGATAATGATTTCATATAATGATGATTTTATATAATTTCATAGCCCGAACCAAAATGCAATCAAAAACAAACTTCACAATTTATTCACGTAGGACGTAGACGTTAGTCATACTTTAAAGACTGATTTACCACAAACTATAGTTTGATAAACCTGCGGTAATGATCAAAGTTTCATCCTAAAGTTTAATTTAGGTATCAACGGACATATTAAAGCGTATGGGCTTTCATGTCATGGTCTAAAATAGTCTGTGACTTGTTTAGCGTAGACGTAGTTCCAATTTTGATCTTGGAGTGGTAAGAATATTTTTATAATGTTTACGTAGTAAAAATTACCATCAGTCAAATGCTAGTTGCATCTTAGTCCTTTTCGGAATGACGTAACTTTATGTATAACAGATAAATTGGAATCAATGTTTCTTTAATCCAAATGATTGAACATTTTAATCAACTTGACCACCGTCATCCCACACAACTTAATTATATTATAAACGTATAGATGTAAGTTGCACTACTTAACCCATCTTCTGTCATTTGATAGACACAAAAAAAAATCTATTGTCATGTATCTCCTGGAGATTGAGTAACGGTTAAGCTACTAAGTAAGTAGTACAACTTATATATTATTATTATATACATATAACGTATTTGTCAATTATAACTTACTAAAATAATTGCAATCGATACAGAGTTAAAATTGATCATGTAATAAATGCACAAAATACAAACACGCAAAACAAAGGTTAATTAAAATGTAAACGATTATCATTAAAAAAAAATTTACAAGTTGATAAAACTTCTATAAAAAACTTTGAAAATATCATCTAGTGCCCTTTATCACTAATAAAACACGTAGTTTTCGGTAGTTAGACGATTACAAATTTTGGTTTTCTATGAATAAGCTTACGTCACTCCATATTTGAAAATAAGGAATTCTAATAAAATAATCACACCGACTTCATAAATAAAGTAAATGCTTAAAAAGGGTAGTGTGAAAAATAGTCCGACTTTGATATTAACAACATAATTGATGTTAAAATGTTGGCGATCCCTGAACAATTTCATCTAGGCGGAACTAAGTCCAATCAGAGATATATAAAACAGTCTACGGCTAGAACTTCTGGATCAAACCCTGTAAATCTAACTGAACGTGATTTAGTGGTGACAAGGAATTAAAATGGTGCGTTTAGTGATCCAATAAAGGCTTAGTCAGATTTTTGATTTAAAGATAAAAATTGTAAAACGTAAAGTAGGTTGTGGAAATATGTTGTTAATCAATCTATTTGTGTTTTTGTTTCATTTCATGCGCGGTGCACAGGAGGAACTTGACAAAAACCAGCTGCAACGTAAGTAACTTTGGACCTCAGAATTTAAAATAAAAAGTGAATCTAACTATCTTCAATCATACTATTGTTCCGTTTAGAAAGTTTAATTTAAAATATTTCCTTTTTTATTTGAACAGCAAAATAAAAAGGTATAAAAAAATGTCTCACTTACCTGCATTAGTAATAATCATAGTATCCTGTTGCTACTATTTAGTGTATTATAATTTTGTTCCATAGTAAAATAGCAGATTTCACATTAATAAGCTACCTTACCTTACCTCTCAAGTCGATCAATGATTAACCTTTGAACAACGGCTTACCGCTGTTACTTAACTATAATATGTAATTCAACGAATACACAACGTTGAGTACCTAATATTTATAGGTAATTTTACCCTGATTTCTAGACAGTTTACTTAGGTATTTCCTAAATATTTAAGATTCGTTTATTAAGTAATGCTAGACTGGATATAATTAAAATCAATAATAGCTCATAATAAATACATTTATATTATTTGTATTTATAGTTCTGAAGAATGCCTTCGACGCTTTCGACCACGAAAAGAAAGGAGTTATCAGCACGGACATGATTGGCACAATCTTAGATATGTTAGGTCATGAACTGGATGAAGATACCCTAAAAGAAATCATCACTGAAGTGGACGTAAATGGTACTAATTTGTGATATATTTTAGTATATTAATTTCTGAGTTTGACAACAGATGGCGCCATCACATTAGTTCAATCATTGTAGTCAATGCAATGCAATCAACTCAAAAAGCGACTGGATTCAGTAGTTCAAAATGTTGCACTTAGATGGCGCTTTCACAACCTGACTAGTGTTTGAGCTTATATAAAAACGTTAAATAAGTGTTAAATTATATCCTTAATTTATTTATTTAATTGCACAAATTGTAATTAACCTCAAAAATCAAAAAGATTCGTCTCACCGTGACAATGTTTGCACATTGCCGTGACCAGGATTCGAACCTGGGTTACTACGGCCACAACGTAGGGTCCTAACCACTAGACGATCACGGCTATTGAGACATGTAGGTAATTGTCAAATTTAACGTTCGTTTTGAAATGTTTATATTTTTTAATAATGTAATGACATAATTTCCAGCTACTGGCGAGTTACAATTCTCAGATTTCTGTACATTAGCTGCTAAATTCTTAACAGAAGAGGAACCAGACGATGAAGCTATTATAAAAGAATTGAGAGAAGCCTTCCGGTTGTACGACAGAGAAGGTAAATGAGAGATGATATATTGATATTTTACAATATTGATTAAGTAGTATAATAATGACGAAATATAAAAATGGAGTCTTTATAATATTATAACCTATTACATTGTTGCTATCTCCATTTGTTGCAAAATTATAAGCACAGCAACATATAGACATAATATCCACTTTTACAAAAGCATTATCATGTCTATTTATCATTCCATTATTTCTATCTATATATCACTACTTATCTTAAAGGACTTTTGGTTAGCTTTGACACAATACTTGGCTAAAATTACACCTACATTGAAAATAACTATATACCTATCTGTGGATCATCCAATTGTGTCTTATTCTGCAATTGCTTATAAAAACCTAAAAGCATTGGCATTTCTTTGTGTATATTGTATGATTCGTGTAATCTATTTTAATATATTGCAAGTATACAAACAGATGAGAAACGTCGAATTGTAGTCAGCTACCAAATTAAAAATTTTCGCCTATTTGAGAAATATAACTACTGCACAATGTGAAGAAAATTGCCGTGAGATTTTGCCCAGTGTTTCCATTTATAAAGCAATTGCCGATCTTTTGCACAAATACACAATAAAAAGCAGCTTTTTTGTTAATATTAAAGTCATAAGGCACTGGATATCACAGTAGGCAGATAATAAAGAAGATTATAAAATTGGTTTAAAACACAGATCAACATTTTAAAAACTAATAAAAATATAACATACTTACCTAACGATTTTATAATCATGATATTTGTTTCGTTGGCTTGGGTTTTTGAAGTCAGGTATTACCTACGAAGTAGGTATTAACAGTCCAAACCGTATCGTGCATTCTTCTTGCCTACATACGTACCTAGTTACTAATTATAAGTAGGTAAGATCGAAACAAGCAAATTGATACACAATATTTGGCCAAACCGAAATTAAAACTATTGGGCATAAATGTGCAGTGTGTATTCTAATAATAATAATAATAATTACAGTAAATATTTTATTGCTGACAATGACGTAAGCGATTCTCTGTTACTAGGAAACGGTTACATCACGACAGATGTGTTAAAAGAGATCTTCAGAGAGTTAGACAATACCCTGTCTTCCGAAGACTTGGACACCATGATTGAGGAAATTGACTCTGATGGCTCAGGCACTGTGGACTGGGATGGTAAGTTTCTAAACAATATTTGATATAAGTGTAAAAAAATTAACTTTAGAGCGAGCATTGAAAATGTTACTTAGTTTTTTAGTTTATTTTACTCTGACGTCTCGGATTTTGCCGAAAAAGTTTGGATATTATGTCTAAATTAGCAAATTATCTACAGTTAATTTGAATCAGCTTAGCTATCTAACAAAAATTAAGTGTATAAACATTGATTAGAGTCTGTATACTTATTACTTACTTTAAACTAAATCTAAATATTTTCTGTCTAAAACTATATAAACAGGAAAATATTCGGATTTTTATAGTTTTTTTAATGTTTAGGTGTTTGACGTCACTTATAGGATACGACCTTGACGTAATATTATTATGATCGTACATTATAGTTAAGTACAGCCTGTATATAGAATTTAAAAAAGTCTGATGTTAAACAGATTTTTAAAGTCTTTGTAAATTTTTAGGAATTAAATCTGTTATAGTCTTTATTCCTTCGTCATACATTTTAATTTTAAAAATATAGGCCCGTATAATATAATTAAAGTATCTATCGATCTGGGTTTAAGAATTTCTGTTATTTTAAGTAAACCTACCTGCTAACTAAATGCTTCTGTTCTGAGAGTCTAGTGGGTCTCATCAGTATTACGTACAATTGGTAAAGACCAATAAAATTGTAGGTGCTACTGACAGGACCCCACTAACCTAACAAGAATAGTTACCAGTAATTTGTATCCTATATCGAAATAATATTTTAAAATAAAATTATAATTAAGTAATAATAAATAAAAATAATTATCCATTTGTATATTGTTCTATAGATTATAACAATATACAAATGGATAATTATTTCATATTATTATAATATAAAAAGAATAATCAAATCACGGTCAACTTTTTGATTGGGTTACCAACATTAAATTTATTGTATAATAAAATAATTAAGTTTATCCTAAATAACTTTTTGATAAAGCTTCTGTATCTGACAATCAGATCAGTAACTCGTATAGTTTTTTTTAAATTCAATGTTTAATTAGTAAGTATCTGTTTTATTTGCTTTCAGAATTCCTTGAAGTAATGACTGGAGAATAATACTTGTTATTGGGAATTAAAATAGAAGATAAAATAACTAAATGTAATACTACTAGGATAAGGACTACTGTATTTTAAATATATTATAGCTGCGCGCAGTATTTTTGCATAAAATAAATAAGAAAATAATAATATTGTTTTATTTGACAAACACTGTGAATCGCGACACCTATTAGAAATTTTAAGAACTAAAATGTTCTTTGTGATTATTATTAGTGCCACAATTTGGGCATAGATGGCAGTAATATAAACTTTATGTACAGATTGTAAAAGATGAATCGACTTATTTATAGCAGTAGTATGTAGCTAAACTACAACTTATAAAGTTTAACTATAACTTATATACCACAATAAATGGTCTAATAAGTTAGTTTCATAGACTAATCTTTGACCATACAGAGTCTGTTCTTCTTCTTTTCGTGTGGTTAGTGGCCAACCTGTTGTCAAGAGTTGTTCAAGCCGCCCGTAGGCCTCTGACATGGCTTAACGACTGCTGTCAATTTGGCAACAACCGGGAATCGACTTTTTACGTGCCCCCGAAAAAATTCTGTAAAGAATTGGTAAAGTAGGTATCTACCTATATCGCAAACAGTTAATGGTAAAAAGTAAAGTGACTTCTTTTTTACATAACTTTTACATTATTTTAGAATAGTCTTCTTGAATGACGTAACTATGCCACTGAAAAAACTATGCCTATTACAATTTGTCATAGACCTATTCGCGTCACCGAATGGTTAAGCCGCACAATGTAACCTGTCCCCTGCTGTTTTTTACTACAAATCGTTTAGAACCGACACCGCAGCATTGAGCTAAAGAATTATTGCTACAAGTAGAAAGGAAACAACACCGCGACGAATTTATTTTCTAAACAAAACCCACTTAGGTATTGACAAAAGTTAGATCGGACATTTCAACGTAACTTGGTGAATTTCCTCACTAATTGTATAACGTTACCTACTGTGGCAATACTTTTACTTTTGTTACTTAGTTTATTGATGTTGGCAATATTTGTAACGTTTACAACTGTTATAATATAGCAGTGTTGTTTTTTATGATACCTATTCACGATGGCGTAGCGATTAGTGTAACCGACTGCCACGCCTGAGGTCGCGGGTTCGATTCCCGCACAAGCCAAACATTTTTGTATATGAATATGGATGTTTGTTTTGGTCTGGGTGTTTCTATGGATAATATGTATGTATTTACAAAAAAAAGTAATATAATATGTATGTTTATCCATTGTCTAGTATCCATAGTACAAGCTTTGCTTAGTTTTGTCTAGATGGTGTTGTGTGAATGTAGTAGAATATTATTATTAGAATATTATAATATTATTAATGCATTTGGCATGTGCGAAGAAATCCATGTCACCGAACTGTCAGTTAAAGTTACATTTATTTTAAATAATAGGCATTTACTACAAGAACTAGAAGACTTTAGTGTTTGTGTGTTTATGATATTTGCTATATCAATTAACATCATACATAATATTCTGTATAATGTTATGCAGAACTGTAAAGTGATGGTTTAATTTGTAAAAAACATAACAATGTCATCGGTCAGTGTCAAGAAAGAGACTACCTAAGTACCTACTCAATCAATCAATCAATCAATCAGCCCACCGCAGTCCACTGCTGGACATAGGCCTCTCCCATTTTACGATAAAACGACTTGGTAAACGTAAGGTAGGACGCCCCCCGGCCAGGTGGACCGATGATCTGAAAAAGGTAGCTGGGTCAGACTGGATGCGAAAGGCGGAAGACCGGATGTTGTGGCGTAAAATGGGAGAGGCCTAGTACCTACTCACTTGAAGAAATATTTCTTCAAGCGAGTAATCTCTTTCTTGACACTGACCAAGATGAATTAATAAAGCCCTCCATATCGTCAGTTGTCTACCGATAAATAAGGCGATTCTTTTGTACAAACTATGTTTATAGAACTTTTACAACTAATAATGAACAAAAAGTCACGTGCTTACACATAGATTGGTAATACTTCAACTTTTTAGTCGACTTTTTGTTATAATCAATAATTATCCTTTATTGTTACAATCAGTTGGACAGTTCAAATTGTATTTAAGCTTAAACAATATGAATAATTAAGTATTCGAGATTTATTATACCAACTAAAAGTCCGGGAAATAAGTAGGTAGACACTGAGTAATTAATTATTTATTAAAAAATAACCATAGCGCACAATTATTGTTGGTATTTTACTCACAGTTATGTCAGCTATGTCTGTTATTCAAATGATTAAATAGTTTAGTAAAATTGCAATAACGAATTCCAATTATGTAATTATTAAATTCTTAATTATTGAATTAAATAAAGATGACTAAATATTACATTTTTAACTAATAGTTTTAGTAAAAACACAAGTAAACAAATTTTATTAATAATTAAACCTGTGCACAGCATAACAAGTAAGTAATTTTGCAAGCAAATAATTTTATTATTATCTACAATATATGTAATATAAATCATGCTTAGCTCGATACGATAACTAGGCAGAACTTGGGACATACGAATTCTTCTCCGGGTTAAATGAGATGCGAGAGAAGAAATACCAAAATGGGAGGTCTTTGTTCAGCAATGGACTGTTGCAGGTTAGACCATAAATGGAGCTGACGTGGGGATGTTTAATAAAATGTTATCTAAACCAAATAGCGTTGACGCGAAAGCTCTGTTCGAATTCATGTCGGATGTTTTAAGTTAGTATGTTATGTGTAGCATTATGTTTAGTTTACGATGGAACTGACATAAACTGCGCGTAAAAGTAAAAAAAAATACAAGAATAAAAAAGAGGAACAACTATTATATCATTCACAAAAATTGCAGCACAAATTTTGCTAGATAGAACAAATTTTGTGAACTTATGCAGACAAACTAATCACGAGCTTGGCTACTATAACAAATTCATTCGTGCTAGCCGCAAGCCACCTCAAAGGTCGACTAACAACACATAAGATTTACATACAAAGTTGAAAATTACATCATGATAAAGATGTCAAGTGTACATACGTCAGGTACTGGACAGGGTAATGATAAGAGGTCAATTAAACTCCTTAATTTATATAAAACTGGTCGATGACAGCTATTACGTTTGCACGAACAACCACTTTATAATGCTAAGTAGGTACGCTTTTAGTAACATTATGTTGTGTTAGTGCAGACAATTTCATGTTATGTATCACCTGCATGCGTGTAAACTGACTAGTTTAAATTGTCTCCATATTATATTGTTGTGGCATTGAAGGTCAAGACTGAAAATAAATATGTAAATATGAAAGAATACAGCTTCTTGTAATAGGCAGTATTAGGCAAATTATGAATTTAGTCTTAGAGTATACAGCATTTCTTAATGATAAAGTAAAGAGTGATTGGTCTATAGCAATTCATATGCTATTTAATATTATAATTTTATTTCTTTGTTATTACTTTAAATGTGAATTTACTATAACTTTTATTAGCTGTATATATTACAGCTTAAAGACTGCCTACCAATTTCTGAAAGGGGTTGATATATTTCATCTTTTTACCAAGATTACCATTTCTCGACAATCTTGTTAAAAATATGAAACATATTAAACGTATGTCAGCTGCTGGGTTGGCTGAGTTTGATTTCACACGTTATTTCATTAACCGTTCAGACACCGGATGCAAGCCACTGAACGCCTTTTGTAAAATTATGTGAAAATAGTTGACCCCTGAAATAAGATATAATGCCATTTACCAGAGACTAAAGTCGCGAGTGTAGCTAGTTGATTCGCAATGGTTTTGAAGAGTATGAGCCAGTTCTCTGTTAGGAAATTTTTAGTAGCAGTGGACATGTGGCCAGTCAACGGCAGTAGTCTCACCACCTATTACATCAGACTTAAATACATTACAAGTGAATTGAGGCTGAAAGACTATGTCAGTCTATGTTATGTGATAGCATAGCAATATATAACAGCGTCCAATTACCCACCACACAGATCATTATAAAACTTAATTTATTACAAAATCTAACTCAAATTTATGCGTCTATCTTAATGTCAGCTGCTTTTTTATTGACAATACTGGCCGTATTTCAACCATCATTGCTTTTTTTACCTCGCATAAAAAAAGACTTTGTTCAAATATAACGTCGTATCAATTGTTCAAAACAACTCGTCCATAGCCAAATTCCCCGACCAACTGAACTGGCTGTTCGCCAGGAAAATGACACCAAAAGAAAACTAGCGCATAGTCCATTTGATTATTATTGTTTGCGCAATCATTGCTAACGACAAATTGCTCTGAATTGCTGTGGACGTGACTTAGCCTAGGTATTATATTATCTATATTTAAAGTATATAAAAAGTGTTACACTTTAGAAACAAACAGTTTGTGGTTGTCCTCGTTCACGTAGGTGTATTTCGTCTTAAACGTGGAAAGCTGTTGTAAATGTAGGAAATTGTTTCAATATATCTTTATTATGTATTGTTACTATTGATTACGGAACAATCATTAACATTTTGATGATGTTATTCAATCTCTGTGTCAACATATAGCTTATTGAGAGATCAGAATCTACATATTTATATATCTTGTTACATTAGACTGACCCTTTAGTCCCGCTGCATAAGTAGCAACACGGAATTTAGTAATGCGTCTGGTTGACAGTAATAGGCTTGACCTCTATTCCGAGGGACTTAAAATGTAGCTGACCAACTATGGGCGTAATACGGCATCTACCTACTGCTTCAGGGAAACCCAATAACAGCTTGCCGGAAACGGAAATCAAACGTGAAACTTCAGAGACACCAGACGCATTCATACCGCTGGTATCGATCAAATATACTATTCAATTCATATGTATTCTTTACTGAATAGAACAAAACACTACTGTTCTGACCACCAATTACAACACCTGTAGGACTTGGTAGACGATCTTTACCACACGGCTGATTACAACAATAATCCAGATGGATTATTTGGTCATGCGTAGATTGCAACATCACTTTGGAATGAAAGCTCACTAGATTAATGGTTCATTACCTTCAACAACTTGTTCGTATTAGGCCTCGTTTGCGGTCTGGCCCTATTTCATTTGATTTCTTCCTGCTGAGCTAGCGTGATTGATATTCGGACCAGGAAATTGCATGGAGATCAAATTGTTGTTGTAATTTAACGTAAGTATTAAGTATCAGAATAGATATAATTATGTACGAATATATTGTTTAAGGTCGTGCTTTAAAGCAATTTGTATTTCTGGTTTGTTTCCTAGCTGTATTATAAAGAATTGAATGTAGAAAATATCTACATAATGTTTTAATACTATTTTTACTGTCTTATTCAATTCCTACAATATAAATCTTAGACAAAATAGAAATGATCGTTATTCGGAAGTTATTTTATTGGTTGGCTGACTTTAATGATTTTATTTGAGCTAACCGGGGTAACTAAAACATCGCGAAAGCAATTTGCATGCCTGATCGCTCACCAAACAGTTTTTTTTAAGTTTTGTAAATAAATCATTCAGTTCTTGTAGATACAAAAATTGACAGATGTCAATCCATTCTCATTCTAATATTTGTACTTAGCAGCACAGAAAATGTGTATACAGATAGGCTTACTCATCAGGAAAACATCGGTGTAGAAACAAACGTGTCATTGGGTGATTGTGGCTTTTTTCACGTGTTGTACTGATCCGGCCGTCTGTTATCCAACAGTTTAATGAAATAAGATATTGTGCAATATGCGGTTAACCTTACCATAAGGAACTAAAATTTTGGTAAATATATACATACATACATAATCTAACCATGATAGATCACTTCAAGTCGAAAGCACACGGTTCGAACGCCAAAATAATTTTCCAATGGTCTGATCACTTATGATATATCTCCACTCCATCGTTGAAGGACGTCCTACGCCATATATGACAAGTTGCAGTCCCAATTGAAAAACTGGTTAAGTTTACCAGATTTACAACACAGATTCTATTGCCGTAAATTATGCATCGTTATAAACAACAGGTTTTCTTATTTGCATGGTGACGTAAAAGATTTTTGTGTCTTAAGGCTAAAGCAGTTAGAATACGTTATATGCGTCGGTAATCAGCTTAGCGGTTCCATTTCGGGAGTTCGATGCAATAGCCAGATGCCACATTTTACACGCATTCTCGGTGAAGGAGTTTGAAGTAAGCTTGTTTGAAATAAGCTAAATACAATCGATAGCATCGATTACTAAGTTTTTATTTTGGAATTCGCACAAAGCAAAGTTTAGGAATAGAGATCTTTCTTTATCCCTTTAGATACTCAAAGCTACAACACGCCGCGAAAAATTCATGCTGCATCAATACAGGCGCATGGATACGTCATTTGTAAATCGCTACGGAACTCCAAAACTAACAGAAAAAACAATTTGGCATAAATAAGGAATACTTCAAACGTTAGTATTTAGTGATGGAGCACCATAAGACATAAAAACACAATGCTGTGTAGACGCAGTTGCCTAAATGCGCTATTTGTATATCATGATGAAGCACTTAGCATCACGAAAACGTTGGGCACCATAGATGCGTTTATTATTTAATTAAAAGTTTATTCGCGTTAAGAAAGTAACGTCGCGCGACACTTTACAAATCTTCTAACAACGGACACAAATAACATCCAGACTCAGAACAATCATTTGTGGATCATACAATTGTTTTTCCCGAATTTTCTAAACCAAAACAGCTAACGTAGCGTCAGTGACAAACGACCACTTACACTTCTATCCCATCTGAATAAGTAGCAGTCGTTAAATTAGCATGGATGTAGTTGCTTTTACGCGTTTATACGTAAAGCCCTCCACGATCAAAGTGCAGAATACCTGACGCAACTTCTATACAGTCGCAAAATGACGTAACCTATAATTAGCATGTCTGCTTGCCCACTAAGTAAAGCCAGGCTAATCATTGTGCTAATTCCGTACACGTGACTAGCTAACAAAATATTTCTTTAACAATGATACTAGTAGGCCTTAGAATGATACTGTTTAAATGACTTCAACGTTATTAAACTTGTTAAGATAGTAGTTAGCATTTAGTATTATCGTATATGATAATGCCTGGCAATAAAAAATGTTTCAACAATTTGACACGTAGGTAACTTGCATGGTATGCAGTAGTAGTAAAACTGTCATACAATCGTGTCTAATTAAAATTCTATTATTTTATGCTTTTCTTTATGTAAAGCCTTGAGTAATGGGGTATTGTATATATGTATAGTCTCACGTCTATATCCTCGTTGGAGTCTACAGATCAATGACACAAACATATCGGCAGCTATGGGTTTAGGTCCAATGAATGATGAAGCTATCTTACTGCCGTCTGGGCAGAGTTCCAGTCTTCATGCTATACTAACACACATATTCTAAGAAGTAACCTGAAAACTTCCTCAACCTCGACTCAACCGAGGATACCTTAAGGATCACCTCAAGGAATCCTCGAAATCGGTATTCTTAGTCATGTCTTTCTCTTGACTTGGGGTAATCTTGAGGATAAATCGAAAAGTAATAGAGGTAAAACGTCATTAAATACGTCACAAAATCATAGATTTAACATACTTTTTAATGTTTTTGTCTATGATCACCTCAAAATTGATAGATGTTTGTTTTTTTAACCTTATGTTTCCAAAATTCCAAAGAGTATAACTATACTACGGAAATCTGTTTCGCATCGCGTCATTCCGAGTTGTTTATGTTTGATTTGTTTGTTGTGTTGTGATCCAAGTTTTATCCTTTAGCTAATTAGCTTTATTTGTTCTACACATACATGTCTGGAAGACAAATATTCATTGAGGCGGAGAAGTTGCGTCTCGCAAATAACGCCTTTCAGGATAATCGTACGGAGTATCATATAAATTATTAAAAATCGTTGAAAACCCATTACACAACACTCTAAATCTTCAAATAGAATTATCAGTCGTATTTACAAGCGTAGGTGAAAAGGTAACAATGGCGTAGATCTTCCTCAAGTATTCCTTAAGGTTGGTCGCGACGTACCTTGAGTTTGACAGTTGTTTCCTCACCTCGAGTGAGGAAAGATGTCGAGGGACGCCGAGTGGAGGAGATTTTTTGCAACTGTGAATACTGATTTCCTCGAGTGAGGTTGAGTGGAGTCAAGGAACGTTTGAGGAAACGTCTTAGAATATGGGTGTAAGAATGCCTTGCTTGACCCGAGATCTCAAGCAAAGTCGCACTTACTTATACCCCTGCACCACCGAGGCATTCAACCAATGGGATATTGATATTAAAAACGTATGCCTTTTGTTAATATGTATTCTGACATAATGGTACTATAATACCACAACATTTTATCATGGTCAAACGGTTATTATGATAGTAATCTATCCGGTTGAAATACAGGCGACTCAGGAATCCTTCTCGAATCATCATGACTTACACACTGCTCCTACCATGGTATTAAAGTATACTCTAACCTACACACCTCACCCTACTAGTTAGCTGCTGAAATGGACATACGATAATACTGAAAGTGTCTTTACCGTCAACATATAAACATACTACACTGTCATACACTTACCCACACATATATTAATATACAGAGGCATCCATGCACGCACATTAGACACACACACACACACACTCAACACAAGCAAACAAGTATAATACTAACATATATCTACTATAATTGCCTTAATGCTAATACACCTCCGTACAAAATCTAAATATTGTATCTTGGGATGCAGACCTGATGTCCTATAACACAGGCTTCTGCTTAACTTAGGCTGAGTCTACCACATTAAGTCTTGTGTTTATTACTAAGCAATACGACGATTGACTAGTTCCTTGACGGACTATGTCTTTGTCGCACTTTGTCCTCGACGGACTATGTCTTTGTCGGACTTTGTCCTCGACGGACCATGTCCTTGGCGGACTTTATCCACGCCGGACTATGACGATAACGAACTGTGTCTTCGACGAACCATTGCCTTGACGAATTTTGTCCTCGACGGACTGTTTCTTTGATGGACTGTGACGTTGCCGGACTATACCCTTGTCGAAATTTAGGTATCCCCCTATTATGTAAATACAAAGCAACGGGGAATGCCCACTACCCATAGTGACTTTGGACAGTATTCCGCTTACGGCACCAATTTTTTCGGCACCTATGGTTTCGGCACCTAAGCTATTCCACTTTCAGCACCAATAGGTATTTTATTCCACATTCGACAGTTTCGACACCAAGCAAAAATACCTATTGGTGCTGAAAGTGGCTTAGGTGCCGAAACGATAGGTGCCGAAAAAATTGGTGCCGAAAGCGGAATACTCCAAATGATAGTATGCAATGTCATTAAATTATTAATCAAGGAATTTAATTAAATAAAAGTTGGGGTATTAAACTTTTATTTAATTAAATTCCTTGATTAGGTAATACATAAAAATTTAATGTTTTTCACACACACTCTCGTTACACATTATCATTATTATAATACACAATTAAAAGATTGTCTAAAAACTGAGCATTATCAAGCTTTTTTGTAAATAAAATAATAAAATCACATTGGAAGAAACACAATCACGTAAACCGAGTAAGCAAGGAAGCCGATTTGTGTTATGACAGTTACTTTCGGTGTTGCAAGTTAAAAACAAAAAATCACAGATCAATAATAAAGTTAATAATACAAAAAATTATAATATATTTATTTATCATACGTGTAATCTTGGGCGGCTAAAAATTACACGTTAGCCAAAAATGGACATTCCCCTTTGCGTAATGACTGAAGGCTAGATTTGCATGTTTATTCTGCTTTGCAGTTATGGTTTGGCTATATTCACATGAACTTTCTTTTGCTATAAGCAGGAATAAAATATACGTATGCTCATAAGCGGTGGTTACTCAACATTAGGTTGGTTGTCATCTCTTAATGGTCATAAAATTACAAACACCAACATAGTGAATAATTAACTTATAATTCCTTACTTGGACTGAATGAAATTATTATTACATCAAGTCTATTTTAGACATTATATTTTAAAGTAAATTTATGACTCATTATTTTTATATTAACTGTAGTCAAGCCTTTTGCATATAAGGTGATCCTATCATAAAAATTCTTTCATAATTAATCGTGTACAATTTAATTCAGTTTGTTATTTTATAGCCTCAATTACATTGCACAATAGTATTAACGCTACGAAACAAATATTTATTTTATTAGGATTAAAATTAATTCTCTATTCATTGATATTGCAATTTGTTCGTGGCAAGATACTTTAGAAATGGTAATGGGTTAACCGCCAATGATTTATTGTTGCAGAGATAAGAAATAGATATTATTCGACTATTCTGTCTCACCTATTCAAATGCATATGGCAGTTAGTCTTATCGAAATATGAGCCATTGAATGTCACCGTGTTGAAATCTTGACTTAAATGTATGACAATTAGCAAATAAATTAACACTGGCAACATTGTGAGCCTCCTACTTATTTGCAGGATAATAAATCTATTCAATCAATTTGTATATGTAAAAAATCAACGGGTTGCACTCCGGGAGTGCCGGCAGAAGTGAAAACTTGAATATTAACGTTGTGCATTTTTGATATTTTGGAATGGTTAGGGAATAATTTTGCAAAATAAAAAAGTACCCTCATTTATGTAGTAAAATACAATATTCATTTATTGCGCTATCGTACACAAACATGACAATTCACCCTCCGTCTTACGAATTTTCGATCAGGTCACGTGTCCTGACGCGAGTTTAACATTTTTTACCCATCACAAAAAAGTGCACAACGCCGCTAAAAAAGTTTTCACTTCAAAAACAGGAATTAAATGTTGGTAGGCAATAATTACATAAATATCAGTGATAAACTATAAATTGATACTGACAATATACGATTATGTTTTAATAATGCAGTAGAAATAAAAGTGTATTAGGTCATGACCTAAGGACATTCAGATCTAAAGATACCAGAAATTACTGACGCTGTCGTGGTTATAATAGTATGTTTTATAGATGAGGTAGAGAGATCTAATGTATTTCCCTTTTGTCTATTGCTCATTTATCTAAATAATACCACTTCGCCTGATGGAAAAAAAATTGTCAATCCGTATAACAGTTGATGGAGTAAAGGCCAGCATCCTTATTACTATCAATGCGAAAATAATATGGCAATTATTAATTAAAAAACCAGCCATCTCGTTTCAATTTTAGACCATGATTGCTCAATCTATTGCATTTTCACATACCTCAATACTTTTCCAGGTTTGTTTAGATCAGCCACGCTTACGCTAATCTTAGGGTTCGAATCCAACGCTTGCCAATTTATATAGTTGAGATTCTTTCTCGGCATTTGACTAATCCTATTCCACTTGTAGCCCTTATTCTGTTGATCAATCGCGATTTCAAGGCAGTACCAGGTTTTCTCCAGTAAGCGAAAATCAAGCAGACGTCGGTTTACAATAATATATGATAAGTCAATAATTTTAAACCGTTCTTATAAATGTAGTTCGCCTAGCTTGAAATCTTTAGAAAAGTATAGGATGTATTGTTGCCTGCTATTTTATATCTCACGAGCAAACTTGCTAGTTTCAACCTGCTATGAACAATTGCCGACAAAATAACAAAATAATATTTTCTTCCAACTGACATTTCATCCGTGAACTACCACTTCACCATAACTTGACTTGAGTGTGACGGCGGACAAAAACTGCACAAAAAAGCAAGTTATTTTGTCCCACCAGTTTAATGGTTGGCTTAACCAAGAACGCCTAAAATACCTACCAGTTAAAGGTCAACAATAATTTAAAGAGCATTGCACTCTTTCCAGGTTTTCCCCTTACACAATCTAAAACCCATTATTTATTTTTATATAACGTAAAAAACCAGTAAATCACAATTTAACTTGCATGTTCTCTGAACTATTCAAGGTCAATGTAAAAGTGAAAGATCGATATATTTAATAACACTGACATTTTACCTTAACAGTTCAATTACATTTTACTTTGCCTGCCTTTCTTTCCCTGGTAAGCAAAAAAGAAATGGCACTATGATTCGGTCGGCCTCGATGGTGTAATGGTTAGTGTAACTGACTGCCACGCCTGAGGTCACGGGTTCGATTCCCGCACAAGTCAAACATTTGTGTGCATGAACATGGATGTTTGTCTTAGTCTTGGTGTTTCTATGTATAATATGTACGTATTTACAAAAAAAGAAGTATATATGTATGTTTATCCATTGTCTAGTACCCATAGTACAAGCTCTGCTTAGTTTGGGCTAGATGGTGTTGTGTGTATGTGATAAAATATGATTACACAACGACTGTTGTCTATAACTATTGTCCATATCTGTAAGTACTATTACTATTACAGATATAGACAATAGTCAGCAAACATCACCTACAAATAAGATTAGGAAGAACAACTTGGATGACATATGAAGTGGGAATTACCCAATGCTAGTCCCGACCGGCTGCCTCATTACTTAAAAATAAGCGATTAGCAATAATGGCACAGTCACGGCGCAGTCACGGCGCGATCGAGGGGTAATCGCAAAAAAAAAAACATATTACATACGCGTTCGTTCGCTGATGGTTTGCTACCTGCTAGTATGCACTTTTTGCGACGACGCTAGCGCCAGAAACGATTTCGTGGCAATAACTTGAAACTAAGAAATGTCATTTGTCAAACAGACGTGTGAACAGCACGAGCCATATCCAATAAAATACCTATAGATTTTACACACAAAACTTAAGAATTCTTAACTTTCTAAGAACAATCACAAAGCGATCAAAGCAATCCAAGAAAAGGTTATCGCGATTTGACAGATTTATTTGCTCGCCGATGGCTTTCGTTGTGCTGTCAAAAACGATACGTAATACCAAAACAATTGCCTCCATAGAACAAAAGTACATTATTAATTCATAGATTGTTACATAGGGGCAGCACTGTCGCGTTAAAGCTATGGCTTTGCTATGGCTAATACATAATACGAAGTAGCGAAAATATAGCAAATATTGCTAAAATTTCGCTATGGTTAGGCTATTGCAAAATAGGTAATAGCACCGCCGGTCGGTACCACTATTCCGTGTAAATTATTCACCAAGCACATATGCGTACACTAAAAGGCAGAATTGCCGCACCTTCTGCTCCTACTTTTGTGCTCATTGCAGAAGCCATACCAAGGAAACATAGCTATGTTCATGATATGGCTGACAAGTCATGTCGTGGACATAGCTATATTTCCTCGGCATTGCTATCCAGATTGGCTAGTATCAGACGTCGTACTTGGTAATTTGGGTTGGTTTTCCTATCATGTTTTTAACTTTACCTAACTGTAAAACCTATAAGTTTCAGCCTTAACATGTATGTACGGTCGTTGCGCAACCGTTCAAATTTTAAACCATTATAACAAGGATACTTATCTTAAAAAATAATAAATCAATTAACTTGTATTGGTGACTTGTTCCGGTTAAAAACCTCAGCGTAGGTAGTGTATTGTATGAAGTAATGAATTCTAAATCGTTGTCATAATTAAGTACGTAATATATTTTAAATGTATGCTCACGGATCTTGTAAAATAAGGTTGACCGTTTTCTTCTCAAGGAAAACATGTGAATAGGGATAATTGCTTGAGACATGTGACATTGAGCATATTTTAATTAAGCCGTATTATGTTATGTGACGGATGTGAGAAATATCGAAGAAGTTTTGTCACGTCACGTTTCCTGGGAATTATAACGATTGATTCAAAATTAAGTTTTGGGTTTATTGTACGTCGTGTCGATTACAATAGATCGCGAATAAAATATGTTTTATTAGGTGCTATATTGCGTTGAATGTATTAATTCGTTCATAGGTAAACAGACGCCGCGCCGGTGTCGAGACAATGCTTTATCATTATTTCTCGATATGGTTAAGCTGACAGGTTAAAATGATAGAAAGTTCTGTGCTTTATTAGTAATCGGTCACTGTTAAGTTAAAATATGAGTGGACTACACATATTTTTAATTCAACAGTGATCGGTCTCAACTTATTTACATATAAAATACCGCACATTGCAATTCTCATTCAAGCTTAGGATCTCGCCCGCTTTTATAGGGCGCAGATAATTCACTTGCACTACCTTACGGGAGTTTGTTGCCATTCAACATAGTACTTTTCAGTATGCTATCAGTCTTTTAGGCACACTAGCAGTCGACTGAGATGCGAAGGCATTCTATGACGTCTATTACTATTGTTATTATTATTCTTTTTTCCTGTTATTTAATATTTTAGGGATAAGTAAGTTATTTTATTTGTAGTTTACTTATATGTATTTATTGAATTGGAATACTTATTAGCAACTACACCAATCCCTTAAAACCTTAAACTTACCACCAGAAACTTACTATCTTCTGCAAAAGGTATCTACTTCTGCAAAAGGTTCTACTTCTGCAAATCTTAAAATACTAAACACGTGCCGATTGGTAAGGAAATTCTTACAATGCGAACCGGATAACACGCCATCACTAACACACGTACCCACTTCGTCCACAATTACAAACTAATACTAAAACTAGCCTGATGTATACTTGGCTTAGGCTCGTGCCATCAGTTTCTTACCGGCTAGCCGAGAAAAATAAAATGCAAATATAATAATAATCATAATATTCTATCACATACACACAACACCATCTAGCCCAAACTAAGCAGAGCTTGTACTATGGGTACTAGACAATGGATAAACATACATATTATAAACTTTTTTTTAGTAAATACATACATATTATACATAGAAACACCCAGACCATGACAAACATCCATGTTCATGCACACAAATGTTTGAATTGTGCGGGAATCGAACCCGCGACGTCAGACGTGGCAGTCGGTTACACTAACCACTACGCCATCGAGACCGAACAAATAAGATATATACAAACATGTTAAATAAACAGGATTTTGTATTATATTCCTACAGTGTGTAGGTTTTTTAGCAATGAGCAGAGGAGTTATAAAGTCAGTTCACAGTCATCATAGGTAGTGTTTTAAAGATCTGAATTTTGTTAATAATGTCTGATATTGCAAGTGTTTACACGCTACGGTAACCGTTTACCACCAGAGAGGTTTTAATGTGTGTGTTACTTTGATTATATAAAAAGGAGAGCTAATGCTTTTGATGTAAAACAGAATATGGAAAATTTTTAAATGTTCCAGTTCAATCGATCACGTAAATACCCAAAACTACCTTATTAATATACAAAATTTGTAATAAATCAGATATACCTACTATCTTATCTTATACAACATTTATCTTATCTTATCTGAAACATATTGAATTCAATTAATCACATTTGGATACAATAGTCACCCGAACAACTAGTAACAAATAAAATCACATCAATCTTCGCTCCAATCAATTAATATTGAAACCCGAAACGAACAAAGCTACTCGAAGCTCGCATGAGGCCAAGCCGAAGGTTAAACGATAAGCTGTCAACATGACACGACTTACAACCCTGGGAAGGTCAAACCATGGTTCTTATTGCCTTACAAATAGAGTTCAATATAATGATAGCACCAATGCCTGTTCTAATTCGTACTGACAAGTTTATTAGTCCGGTGTGGCTGTATATGATTTGTGTTCCATCAGATTAGATGTAGTTATGTACGGGTGTGAGTTAATGTAGTTTATGGTGTCGGTCATGCATTACCCGGATAGTTGAAAGGTTTATTGACGGATGTAAGAAATTGTTCGCATAATACATGGCTTTTAAACACCTTCCGCACTCTTTATAATGCTGTCAATTACAGTTGGCCGTTAAAATAATTTGTATTGATATGAGGTTACCTCGACATTTCTTTAAACCTTAAGAGGGGTTAATGAGTAATGGTAAGAATTGTTATAGAAAATAAAGCCATGTTTATTAGATCGTATAAAAAGTCTTTTCAGACCCACACTAGGAACCCCAGTGCTGCTGTTTATAGAAAACTAGTTGTCTTCCGCAGTTGCAGCTAAGTTTCTACTTCGGTCCCATGGCTCGTAGTATTACATAGCCTATGTTACTTATGGATAAACTATGAATAGTGGTAAAAGAGTTAATACAATCAGTCATTAGTTTCAAAGTTTATCGATTCTAGACAAACAAATCTTTCTTCTTTTTAATACTACTAGCCTTTGAGAGCAGCGATAGCTCAGTGGAGAGACCAACAGACTGCAATGCAGAGGGTCTCGGGTTCGAACCCACGTCGCGCACATCTGACTTTCAGAAGTTATATGTCTTTTCGAAATTATGTGCGTATCGATTGACAATTATCGCCTGCTCCGTGCCTCAGAGAACACTTAAGCCGTTGGTCCCGGCTGCCATGAACATATATGGCAGTCGTTATTGGGAGAGTGTCGACACAAAAGATCCCATTGGATCGAAGTGTCGCCGGTCTGCACTGACTGGCCTTCACATAAGCTGAGATAACATGAGATGCCCAAAGCTTTGCTAGGGAACAGTAGTTTTTCTGGATGAAAGATAACCTATTTTTTTTTTATAGCGATGACAACGTGTTTAAGGTGATGATTTCACAATGACCGGTAGAGCAGTTAAGGCCTAAAAGCGTAACAAGCAAACAAACTAATATTCGCATTTAAAATATTAGTTAATATATAGGTTGAAATAACGGACAAATAAAAACTTCATATTGGAAATAATGCATGAATCTCTCAGGATTTTTATCCCGTGCGAGTCTCCAATACGCTATACATAGTACAATATGCTATTACAAAGGTGACTAGGTACTTCAAATACTGCGCTCTTCGTGTATTCAAGTGTTTTTATTACATTTAGGTCAATTTAACCGTAACCAATTATAATTTTGATATTACGGTTAAGTGGGTGCTCTTTGAAATGGTTAAATCTAATACAAAAGAACAATCTCTAACATGTCAAGGTATTGTGTCTGGGTTAATTGAAATCATACAAAAAATACAATCGCAACATTTAATATTTTATTCGAAAAATAATTCTTAAACATATAAAATGGTTAAACAACAATTGTTATTGTCAAACCAACCCGATGATAGCAATAGAAAAATTGTTTGGTTTATACGCTCAGTCCTATAAGACTCTTAAGGCACATAGTTACGATTATGAGTGCCTAGCCCAAATTAATATTTAGACTAGAAACTCTTAATCTAGCATTTGTCTAACGTTACACAGTAATACATTGGCTCATATCTGTATATCTTCGAATGAATAGCAAAAGTGTATTACAACGACATTTCGCCAATTACGTTAGGTTCCACGTTAGGTAGGCGAGCCCATTGTCTGTCGGGAATTAATACTCTAGAATAAAAAAGAAAATAAAAAAAAAAAGGTGTAAATTCTTTTACTGTGCATAGCTTTATGAATTGCATTGCCTATCGTTTCTTTTACATGTTTTACCTACCTTGCCCTTTTTCTTTCGGGGACGAAGAGTAGCTTAACATCATATCGATGTTGTTCCGTTGCTACATGAATTAAAGATGAAACGTAATACACACTTTTGCATCTATATTATATATTAGATAAAAAAAAGATGAAATGTTTCCATGTAAAAAGACAATTATCACTATGACAAATAATTTTTATAATACTTATCAAACTAATTACTTTAACCTCCTAAGACCCCCTGTACGTTTTTCTGTACAAAATATTTCAGGTCAGTCAGTCCCGACCAAAAACTTTTCCATAAAGTCATTGAGACCCAGGGTACAGTTTTCTGTATATATTTTTTTAAATGACTTTTGCTCGTTTTCAGTTTTCGCGGGAGTCATATGACCTAACCTATTAGTGAATGTTATCTGTAGTTTCCAGCATAAAAATATTTTAGCGCCGGGTCTTAGGAGGTTAAACAAATGTATCGCTTACTAATAGCGACCCGCCCCGGGCCTGCATGGATAGTACAAAACCTTAACAAATTATACACCTAAACTTCCTCATGAATCACTCTATGTATTATTGAAACCAAATAAAAATCCGTTTAGTAGTTTTTAGTTTATCGCGAACAGACAGACGCGTTGGGAGACTTTGTTTTATAATATGTAGTGATTTAACAAACTGCTTATTACTACATCACCTTCCAAACAAAAAAAAAAAAACAAAATCACCGTATCGGATGACCGTTCGGGAGCTACGATGCCACAGACAGACGTTGTCGGAGGTTAAAAACAACTTTTACTGTAAAAAAAATATTTACGAAAGAGAAACTAAAACATTGCTCTTTTAATATCTTAGATACAGGCACTGGTTCTTATCCGTATTGGTAAATTATAAATCTGATATTATTTGGTTTTATTTTATTATATTTTGGTTGGGTCATTAGCCAACCAGCAAAAACAAATAATATAAAACCAAAAATGGTTGATCGTTTTCTAGTAATTTGAAAGGTAAGAGTTATTTAATTTGACGTGTAGAGCTTTAGTTTAATTAAATTTAAATCAACTAGCGTTTTTACTGTTCTATTTACGTTGTGGTTATGCAACTAATACTGAATATCCGGGTGTAAGCGTGTGAAGTTTTTATTGGTATTTTTATTTATAGTTCACGAACATTAGCGCGCATAGGCGGATTGTATGCCATAAACGTTTTGTACCAGTCAACATTGATTAAAAAATGTATATGTGCATACATACGTACTCTTATGCTTTTATTATTGAAGGTGTTGCAGAGGCGTTTTACACCTACATTTATGTCTACATCTGACGTCTTACCCACCCAATAACACTTTGCCGGCCCTGTGAATCAAACGGTCATGGAACTTCATGTATGTTTAAATAAGATACCGAGTACGAAGTCCTGTGTTCTTTGGAGCATATATATACCTAGAGCTAAGTACATATTTTCACGAGTGATTTTGAGGCAGCTGTGGTAAGGTTTTTATAAGAAGCATTAGAATGGGTTGTTTTTACCAGGAAGCGATACAGCTATATCCTGTGTGTAGCGCAAGCTTATTTTGTCGTAAATTAAGACTCTTAATAATACTGTTATACAAGACGGTGGTACAGGCCAACCTGTGCCTAATAAACATTTCCTTTAAATACATTATGTATATACCGATAGTTTTGTTAGCTAGTTCCCCTCTATTCACATTATCATTGGTGCACAAAATGGAATAAAATTAACTTTGTTTTACTTGGAATAACTATTGGTGCGTTTCGAATTGGTGCGTTTTATTCAGTGCGCTAAATGGAATGCCTCGTTCTTTTGCCTATTACGGATCTAGACATTTGGTGTACAATATCGACACAGCTCATTATGCAAATCAGCCGTATAATAGAATGTGGAACGAATATCGTGGACCAAGAAGGCGTGGTCACAATCAAAGGTCATGTAGTGGACACCATGATTAAAGTAAAGCTCGAAAACAATTCTCGAGCTTCTCGAATTTCATCGGACCGAATTATATGTTTTTAATTTAGACATTATATTGATTTGTAATTATGTCGATAATATAGTAAAAATACTATCTGACCTCGTGCGCAGGCTTGGATTCCCGGGTCTTGTAAAGTGTTATTAGGATTATCTGTCAAGAAAATTATATGCCTACCCTTTCGAGAGTATAAGCGTGAGATGTATGAATGTATAAATAACATGTCTCAAAAAAAGAAATAGACATGTTGTAAAATCAGTGCATTTTTAGAAAAAAAATGGGTTTTTCACTTTGCACTAATAAATTCGTTGTTTATATTAATAATAGATTGAATAAACAAACAATTTTAATATATTTACTGAATTATTTTGCTATACTGACTGGTCTAAGCACACATACTAAGCTTTCCTCACAAGTACATTGTATTAATTTATCATCGACGTTTTACTAAGGATATTTATGTCTTATGCAAGAAAATAAACTGACACTAAGTTCAAGTTTATATGCAATGACAGAGCATATTTGCAAAGATAAATTCAATAACAATTAGCTTGATTTAAAGTCGAACTCAGGACTTCATGACCTGCAACAGCTCTTGCGTTTCGAAAACGCTTTCAACTGATTCATTCAATATATTCACAAAGCGAAACATTGAACAGAACTACAACAACATTATACAATCATAATAAGATTATGTATAGTGCACTTGTAGAGCGCTCACCGTGTCAAGTATGTAGAGTCAATGTTACTACACATTTCACCTTTGGCCTACATAAGCGACTCTCCATAGAGTATTCATGAATAGACCTTTCATATTGTCTGCCGAGCACTTCAACTAAATTTAAAACAACATGATAATAGCTGAAGTCTTGACTTGTTCTTTTCTCGAGTGTATTGAAGAGGGTATTCATAGATAAGTGAATGAAGTAAAGAGATACTTTCATGAAAAATGGAAGGTAGAGTAGTGCTTAATCTTCGCAACTCATTAACACCTGACAAGCTGATTTTTTCCTTTTCTTTTTTAAAAGAGTACGCCCGTTCTAGGATTTATGCATATGTCACGAGGCATACGAACATTCACACAAATCTGTAAGGAGAAGGCGCCAGTGTCCGTAACACAGTTAATACTAGCACAGGCACTGACGTTCACTCTATCTCAAAATTTAGGGTACATAGCATTGTACATAATGTTACTTTTATAGAAAGAGAAGAAAGAAAGAAAAATATTTATTTTGGCACACAAGGGCACACGCAAAACACGAACAAATAAAAAGAACAAAAAGTATACATATTACAAAATAAAAATAATAAAACAGAACAATAAAAAACTAGAATAATAATACTAATACAGTAATTTAATTCAATTCTTTTTATGTTAAATTTAAGTGAAAATAAAATTATATGTGATTGAGATGGACAAACTGTACTTGGCTTTTGATAATAAATTATTATTATATTAGATTATATTTAAACAACGGACACAAATAACGCCAAGACAGGAACAATCATTTAAGGATTACACATATTATTGTCTTTATTGGCAGTGGCGAAGGAACCACTACGCCATTCGTGTGTCAAAGCATTCACGTAAATCTATATTATATTGTTCACAATATAATATAGATTTACGTAAATAGGTGGACAGAGGTATATTACATAGCCAGTTATTTATGGACTCACGTTTTTTTTTACCGAATATTGCCCAGCATAAAAAGCAACTAACTTTTTGCCTGAGCCGGAAATCGAAGCAAGGATTCTTACTCACTCTCAATTATCTTATCTTATCTTATCTTATGTGGGGGCCAGTCAGTGCAGACCGGCGACACTTCGACCCAGTGGGATCTTTTGTGTCGACACTCTCCCAATAACGACTGCCATAGATGTTCATGGCAGCCGGGACCAACGGCTTAACGTGCTTTCCGAGGCAAGGAGCAGGCGATAATTGTCAATCAATACGCACATAATTTCGAAAAGTCATATAACTTCCGAAAGTCAGAGGTGCGCGACGTGGGTTCGAACCCCAGACCCTCTGCATTGCAATCTGTTGGTCTCCCCGCTGAGCTATCGCTGCTCAATAAATATAAGCGTATATTTATGGCACTATACGAACAAGCCAAATTTTGTTATTTTTCTATTACGTCCCGCCCTGTCCCGCTAAGCTATTGCAGCTTGGTAAGAGACCGATGCACTGCCACGTAGAGGTCTCAAGTTCGATCTCAAGGATGACTTCAGAGTTTTCATATTAAATAATTAACTATCGCTTGTTTTAACGGAGAAGTAGATATCATGAGGTAACTTGCATATCTGAGAGTTGAGATATGCAAGCTTACTTATGAAAGAGCCAACTAGCACAGGGCCAGTGTTGAAGACTACTTCGCCGGCGTCATACAGAAAAGATGCCCGTATCCAGTAGTGAGATAGTTTGTATTCAGGGTCAGCCCTGAATACAGACTATCCTCTATAAAATATATATAATATCAGTATTATCGTTAATATTCGCTATATTACAAGCTCGACCTTTTTTTCCGTTCCTTTAAAAACCTTATAACAATATTTTTGTTGCTTCCTATGTGTATAACGTAGAAAAGCCTAATCAATATAAAAACAGATACATAAAGTATGCGGTAATAATAATATTTCAGATTAATAATCTATAGAACACTGTTTCTAACAGAATAATATGCGGAAAGAATTTGAAACACATTTGTAAATAATACCGCACTAACCTTATGGTATGTCTGTATTTGTTACATAGGAACTAAGTTACGTAGATTTTTATAACAATGTTGCTAAGCTCTATAAGTGCAGTCAGGTATTGTATGTTAAAAGACAACTCCTGTTTGAAGGCAGGAATCGTACATGCACATGGAGATAATACCTAGTAGTTAACAGAGGACACAGAAAATAAGTTAATGTACGTATGTGGGATTATACTATGGCAAGATTTTGCGGGTCCGGCCGTTAGGGTTCCATTCCGGTACACCTCCGGCCGGCACGCACCCACAGTGAAAAATTTGTTATTCCGCTACTCCCCCGGCCGAGACGCTCCCATTGTAAAACAACCGTAAAAGACACTTGAGCAAATACTGTTGAAACAAAAGTGTTTTATAACAACATTTTTAAACATATTTTTAAAGAGTATACTTAAAACTAATCTTACTAATTTTAAAGCTAATACATGATAGTAAAAACGCTTTTGTTTGTCTATCTTCTCTATATATGTATATCTATCTTCCAGATAGTGGAGACGTCTCAGACATACGGGTTTTGTGACTTTATTTTTCTTCACGCAATCGTATATAAATTCAAAAGTCGTAATTTTCCATACCACTACTGAGAATTTCTTAATAGAAAACTTTATATAACTTCACCAGTTTAGTTATCAAATTTAGTATGTCACGATTAGCCGC